>OY728122.1:463775337-465025337 GCA_963277665.1 Viscum album | reverse complement strand
TCATTTCCAAGGATATTAATTCATTATATAAAAAAAATTCCATGGAACACATGTGGTGAATTATATTCTAAAACAACAAATTATTGTTTATCCTACTTTTTAATGATATATATTGATCTATACATATCAATATTATTTATCGAGAACATAACATGACCAAAATGAAGAATATGAATTATCTTATTAGTATAGATTAATTTTATTATCAATTACATGGATAAAAATATATAATACTACATTGAGTGCTTTTAAATTCACTATAAAATGATGTTAACATCACTAGAAAAGCACTGTTAATCTTAGAAAAGATAAAGGGGAACCCCTTTAATAGTGCTAAAAAAGGACTGATAAAGGGGGTCATTTATCTGTGCTAAAAAAGAACTAATCAATCCCCCTTATCAGTGCAGTTTTAGTCCAAATAAAGGTCAAATTTTCAGCACTATTTTTATCATTGATAAAGGAAAACTTTATCAGTTCTCTAAATAACGTTGATAAAGGACTAGCTGACTGTGATGTGGCATTTATTTGTTGGTACACCCTCTAGAACTTATAGAATTAACACACACACCTCCTACACATCGTACACATGAAAAAGGCAGTGCACACAAGGGTTTGTCAAAAAATGATATATACATTTCAAAAAGTTATTTATATAATTATATTTAGAATTATGAAACAATGAGTTGAAAACAATAATGTTTCTTCCTTTGAAATTTGTGATCCCATATAAAAAAATGTCTTCCCTTGGTATTAGTAATTGAACTAAACATCCCAACACAAGAAAAATGTTCCACATAAATAATAAAACAAATATTATGATGATAATACTATAAATAAATAAATTAAGAATTAATAGGAAAGAATACATTAATAAAATGTAATTTTTTTACAAAGATGCATTTTAAGTTATACAGGTCACATCATGTATCGTATTGAGGTGGGGTATATTTATTTACATCACAATTGAGTTATGGATCGTTTTCCTAAAATATCAAAACAATACAAATGGGTTTGGTTGGTTTTGAGTATGTCACTTGATTTTTTAATTTAATATCAAATTTGAATGACATATTTGGATTTATACTGGCCACATAATTCGTTATATTGGGGTGCGACTGATTACTAAATGTCATAATAGACTCATGGATCTTTGTTCTAAAGTATCAACATAATCCAAATGTGTTTTCTTTCTTTTTGGAATAATTGTTTTGTTTTTTTACTAAAATATCTTTTAGAATAAAAAACACCCATTTTGAGTCATATCAGTATCATCGCGCATTTGTTTGTGGTGAGAATATTTCATACACATCACAATGGAATTATGAATCTCTCACCTGAAATATGAATAAAATCGGAGGGCATTTTTTAAGTTTTTAGTGAGAGAAAAAATTTGAGCTAAAATGTGAATTTTATAATGATAACCAATACTCTTAGTCATACTAGTCAACCATGCATTGTATTGTGGTTTGGATTATTTATATTCATTGGAAATTAATCATGGACCATTGTCATCAATTATCAAAACAATATGAATTAATTTTATCAGTTATAAGTATTCCACTTGTTCTTTTTACAAAAATTAATGTCAATTTTAAATAAAAACACATTTAGATTAATACATGTCAAATCAATTGTCAGATTAAGATGTGGTTGATTCCTAAACGTCACATATGACTCATGGATCATTGTTCTACGGTATCAATACAATCCAAATCAGTTTTCTTGGTTTTTAGTATGTCAGTTCTGTTTTTTTACTAAAATATCATTTCAAACCATAAAAATGTTTCTGAGTCATACCAATCCCATCATGCATCGATTTAATTTGAGATTACATTTTATATGTCAGAAGGGACATAATAATCACTAACTTAAATTATGATTACAATTGTAATCTATTTTATTTTTTTAGTTAGTGATACATTTTGAGCTTCAATGGAAATTTTAAACTGATCACAGACACTTTTTGTCATAGTTATCTCCTCAGGTATAGAAATGAGGTGTGGATGAATTCTACATGTCAAAAATGGATCATAGATCATTCTCCTATAGTATCAAAAAAATCCTATGTTTTTTCTTGGTTTTTAGTATATCAGTTTTTCTTCTTACATTAATTAATATCAATTTTAAATAAAAATAAAAATTTGGATTTATATAGGTCACATCATGCATTGTATTGAGCTAGGTTTGATTCCTAAAAGTCAAAAATGGCTCATGGATCTTTTTCCTAAATTATCAAAATAATCTGATTTCATTTTCTCGGTTTTTATTATGTCAGTTTTTTTTATTTAGTAATATTAATGTCAATTTTAAATTAAAAGAGAAACATTGATTCATACCAATATCACCATGAATTGGATTGAGGTGTGGTATATTAAACACATCAAAAATTACATATAGGCATTTTTTCAATAGTATAAAAAAATTTAAATGTGTTGTCTACTTTTCTAATATATCAGTTGTGTTTTTTATTAAAATGACATTTCAAACTAGATACATGCATTTTGAGTCATGTTGGTCGCATTGTGAATTATTTTGACATGAGACTGCTTCATAAATGTTACAACGAACATATGAGTCATTGTACTAAATCATAATTGTTAGGACAAAAGGGGGATTAGATACGATAAGAGGGGGTGATTCAGGGTATAGATATTCTTTTCCAACTTATCTGTCTTTCCCCACTAGGTCTTGACCTCTTTGTTATAAGTGTTTCTTTTTTCAACTTAATTATTTATTCATAATGTATTGTTTCTTTATTGTCTAGTGACGAAGATTTGAATCCAATTCAAGGAATAAATTTGGAAAAAACATAGATTTTTACTTTGTTCACCATCATTGGTCAACATTTAAGGAGTACAAAATGACGATGTGATGATTTTTTGAATCTAAAAAAGATCACATCCAATTTACAATGATTGTGATAGTTCACATCTATAACTAGGTTGACTGTTATTACAATGTTTACGGTCAGGTCACAACATTCTTTAAGTTTACTCTTTGTGTGTCTCCCTCTAGCTCACTACTGGAAGAGAGGAACACCTTCTTCCTCTTCCTTCTCTCACTACTCTAGAATACATCCACTCACAATTTATGGAAAATTAGGACCCATCATTATTTATAATGAAGGCATCATCCACTTTATGTAGATGCTCCATATAAGTTCTATTTTCATCCACCGATGATTTCCCATTTACCACAGCTGTATTGGGAAACATCCATGTTTCACACAACCCTTGGGTGACTTTTGTGCAACTTTTACTAGTGTGTATCATTTGCCTTTTATAGGGGGAAACCAACAATTTCACACCAATTTTATACTTGAACTCCACTTTATAATTTTTCACCACCTATTGCAAGACACTACTTGCACACGAATTCATTCGTGCTACTACTTTCGTGCCACTAACTATGCAACTCACAATGTGAATACCACTACTTTCACACCACTTCCACTTGCACAATTAGAGCTCTACTTTTCACTAAGTGTTGATATTCTATGAAATGAGGAGGTTATACATCTATTTATAAAAGTTTTGGAGACCCTGTATATGAGGTTCACAACTCACCTTGCACGCCACATCATGACAGGGATTCCACTCCATAACAAGTGCACAAATTCATGACTTGAATGCCCCTTAATGACTTGTGTGCCACTGGTTAACTTGTGAACCACTTTATTTTTTTGTATATTTTTGGGTGATGAAATATGACTTTCACACCACTTCTCCACTGGCACGCCACATCATGTCATGTGTGCCAAATCATAACCTACATTCCTGTTTCTTTACATTGTCATATTTTTTTTTGGAATGAACATGAAATATTCATTATGCACCCCTTCATCACTTCTGTTCCACTAATTAACTTGCGCGCCAATTATTTACTTGCGTTCCACTTAATGACTTGTGCTCTACTTCTTAACATTTTCACATATTTCTTTCCATTTTCATATTTATATGTTTTGATTTTGAATCATGCTTTGTGAAAAATATTCCAATAACCTGCTTTATCAATAAACACAGTCACCTCAAAAAAGATTCAACGTTACTTGAGGAATTTTTTATCAACAATCTCCACTTTGGGATTGATGACAACACTTTCGTAATTTGAAACCTCGTTAAATATTCTACAATAATTAACCACCATTCGCCTCTTGTGATTCTGATAGTGATCAAATATTTACTCAACACGTACTATATTCCCACATCAGAAATTATCTACATGAGAAACAAGAGTATAATGAAAAGATCATGAATGAGTCAAAATTATCTTGAAACCAATTTATTAATACAATCAAATTATTTAATCATGAATGTCATCTTTAGTGATATATCTTCCTAGACTAATCATTGTTAGCATTGTGAGATTTAAAAATCCTACCCAAAATAACTTGTTTCTCCGCCTATCATCTTGATCCACTTGTCAACATCTCCCCATGTCATTGACTAAGACATTTTATCCCTTAAAAACACACTTTCTCACCCTTAAAAATTTTTCTCACCCTTTGTCAATGAACCCAAAGTTCACTCCTTTGCGGTCTGCAATAGGGTGAAAACACATACTAGTACATCAGGGAAAAACACATCATAACTCGGGGAGTGGGGGTTCCACATCCACACTTTTTAAAGTGCAGGATGTCAATTTAAATCCATGATCCAATCGATGCATATTTAATTCTTCCGTGGGTAAGTCATTTTTCAGAATATCAGCAACCTGTAGCTCTGTACGAACAAATTCAAACTTAATAGTCCCTTTCTCCACCTTTTCCTAAATAAAATTATATTTTATTTCAATATTCTTGGTCCTAAAATTATGGAAGAGGTTTTTTCTATGATTTATAACACTTGAGTTATCACACTGAATAATGATTAGAGATTACCCTATCAAGAACATGTCATCAAGTTGCTGCTTCATGCACAATAATTGTGTGCATGGTTTCATGGCTTCAATATACTTATCATCTGTAGTGCTTAATGAAATTCATTCTTGTTTTTTTCCAAAAAACAAGAAATACCCAATCGATGAAGACACAAAGCACCTCAGGATGTTTATTTAATGTCATCTGTTGAATCAACCTAATCTGCATCTGTATATCCCAATAGATCTAGATGAGATTTACCACTATACATTAAGAGATAAATGAATCATTCTTTCCTTGCACATCCTTTAATGATTAGTGTAACATTTTTTAACATCCATGCCACATTTTTTCAATTTTAATATTTTGGTGTGATGAAATATGACTTACATGCCACTTCATGAATTCTATGCCACTTCATAACCTTTGTTCCCCTTTCTTTCCTTTGTCATATTTTTCTATATTCTTTGTTATTAACCAGCTTGCCTTCTTCATTTTTTTACAGTTACATCCAGGTAGCAACCATAGTATTCATTTACATGGAATTTTCCATCCAAAATCTCCCCAGAACCTCTTTTTTATATTTTGATTGAGAGATATATGTGTCATTTCTTCCTTGTGTCACCTGTAAACTAAGGGATGACTTCAGCTCACCAATCACAGACATTTCAAAATCATGTTACATGAATTCATAAAAAAATTCGCACTATGCTTCATCTGACCCTCAAAAAATTATATCATCAACATATACCAACATCATAATCCTTTTATCACTATCATTGTTCACATATAAATTGTAATGAACTCCACTACACTAGAAAATGTGCTTCTTCGAAAAACTAATCTAGCCTTGAATACCAAGCTCTTTGTGCTTTCTTTAACCCATATAAATACCCCTTCAACCACAAAACATTTTTCTCATCTTCCTTAATGAAAAAACCATCTAGATACTCAATATAAACATCTTATTCTAGAACCCAATTAAAAAATACTAACTTGTCATCCATCTGGAATACTTTGAACTTTCGTTGCACTGCAATGGCCAAGAATAATCTGATTGTTTCCTGATTTTCCATAGGTGAAAATGTCTCGTCAACATCAATACCATCTATCTAGGAGTATCCTTTTCACAAAAGACATTATTTATTTTGGATCAGAACACCATGTTCATTCATTTTGTTGTGAAAGTCTCGTTTTTTCCTGATGAAATTCATATCTTCTAGCCTCAAAACAACATCCCAAGTCTGATTCTTCACAAACTGTTCTAGATCATCATTCATCAACTAAACTCAGTTTTCATCTTCAACTAAATTCTAAAAACATTTAGGTTCAACTTGATATAAAAGAGATGTTAGCTATAATTACATCAATCTTCTTATCTGAATAGGAATTGACTGACGCCCAACGATATTATATCTATCAATTTCATCTCGTGTCAATGAATTTTAGGCTGAAATAGATTATCATTCCTTATAGTCAATATCTATATCTTCTTCTGAATTATTATGTTCCACCTATACTCCCAATGATTCTCTTACCACTTCATCACAATCAATAGACAATTTTTCATTGGTTAATTGTTTAGTGACATCATTTCATCATCATGCTACTCATTAGAATAAGCCATCAACCAAACCACTAAGAGAACTATCCAGGAACATGGTGTGGGAAATAAGAGATAGATTTAATAATACCATTACAATAAATTTCACTCAATTATTTCCTTTCAAATAAAATTATTATAATTTATTTGATTAAATTGATATTCCCAAGAACGTTAGTTCTACATATAACATCATATGATTTGACTTCCCCTTGGATTTTATCTCCTCGAAAACCTGAAACACATGAAGATAATTTAGAATAATATAACCACATAGGGGGAGGGGAATATCTATAATCCTCAAGAAGTGGATTTTGGTTGATCTTGATGGTTCAACCCTTTGATTCTTTCCTAAAAATAATCACACTCTTTACATTCCTGCTCCAACTACCTATACAAAATTAACTGTTCTATCTACATTATTAGTCACTCAATACCGAAATTCTGAGTCTGATTTTGATATTTATAATCTGGATGCATGTCCTTTTTCAAAATTTGGTAATTAATCCCATTAGTAGAAATTTCCTTCTTTTATGCTCCACCAATATGCCATTTTTCATGATTCTTTCTCCGAGCAGAAATATTCCAACAGATCATATGCTCTTTCTTCTACCATTATTTACAAGCTCGTTATATTTCCTTTACATTCTACTGTGTGGAATGACTTTTGAATTTTCTATGAAATTTTAAAGTCGTAATTCTTTTATCAATTGTTTGAGTCACATCACCTTTTATTATTGGGGTTTAGTCTTCCACTGACTCTATAACCTTCTTAGTTACAATTGGAAAATCTCCTCCATTTTTCTTCCAGGATTGTATATATCTATTCCAGGGGAGTGTTTGTGAGTGTAAGAGAGGAGGTGATTGATACACCTTTTTCAGAGCTCCTTGTGATTCCCCTATGAATATAAACCTCTTTTTTAGCTTACCAAGTTGTGTTCTAGTATAGGATTATTCTTTTTACACTACATGTGTTGGGAATACCCTTTTGGGTTCATTTTCCTCCACTAAAATCTTCTTTCTATAATGTCTTTCCAAATTCCCATGACTAGAAAAAATAAAAATTCTTCCATCAAAGACATACCCCATCTCATCGTTTCTCAGTTGACATGATGATGTATCATGAGTTCTTCTTCTAAAATTTATCTCCTGAGCTTCATATCACATACTAATGTTGATCCCCATTCTTCCACAATAGAATAAATTTAAAGATACTTACTTCTATGAGAATTTTCTTTCTGATTTATCATCATGCTTCTTCTTACTCCCATATTTAGAAAAAAAACCATCGTTATAGCACAAACTGTATTTCATAACCTTGGAAACAAATATTGATTTATGACCATGAATACAAGAGAGATATCACATGATATCATTACTTTATGTAAAAGAATTTTTAGATCTGTCTTTAAAAACTGAAGGACTTCTTCTATTTCTAGAACTACTCACGACTCTCCTTCTATCATTCATGGGAGGGGATTCATCAAATCCAATGTAGATTTTAACATATTGTATGGCCTTTGATATTAGAAAATATGTTCTTGTTTCCCTATATAAATATCATATTTTCTTTTCATTTTATCATCACCAGCTGAAGGATGATCAAATAGTAAGTTCAAGGCATCCTTTAACATGGTATTTCCTATGGTACTAGAATTCTCCACTTCATTATTTTCAAATTCAATATCATTTTCCCAGTTGTTGAATATTCAAATCCTTTGATTCAATTTAATCATTGAGTTACCTATTGATATTCTTCCCACTAATCATTTAATCTTCCAATTCTTATGTGATATTATCCCCCATAATACCTTTCTCCATAAACCTAAACTTCAATTAAGAAATAGAATTATTAAAAAAGAAATTCTATTGTTGCAGTCCATCCTTCTCTATAAAAAGTTCATATATTTGTGTAAAAAGAACATCATTTCTGGATTTTTGATTCTGAATGTCTTTTGAGTTCAGATTCATTACCTTGTCATTAGATTTGTGTTTTTCAATCATTACAAATATCTTTTGTTTTTTTTCTATTGGAGAGTAATTATTCGACCTCAAAGAAATATACACATCAATATTCCATTGATTTAATACTTTTATCTTTTTGAAATTATATTTTATTGATTGGATCTATATATCATTGAATTTAATTCCTTTATCCAGCTCCTTTTTTTCATGAAAAAATCCACTTTTAAACTTCTTGAAGATTCAGCATCATCATAAGTTCCAACATCACATGGCATGTCAGGTCCTTCATTCATTCATGTCATGTCATTAAATGAATAAATAATATCACATTCTGATACATTATCAATTTCCTTTAGCTGAATCACACTATTTCCATTGACACTTCAACATCGAAGAATTTCACTAGATATCTTTTTCTTATTTGAAGTTATTCCATTTTCCATGACACACAAATATAAGAGTAAACTGACTCTTTAACATCAATTACCAAATGAATAAAGTAATAGAAAATAAAGATGATAATATAAAACCTCCCTCTAATACAAAATTTTAGGTCTAAAAGGGGCCTAGATATCATGGGATGGGGTGGAGTGGGGTGAATCAGGGTATGGATATTCCTTTCCAACTTATTCTTCCTTCCCCTAGATCTTGACCTCTTTGTTATAAGGGTCACTTTTTTGGAACATATATGTTTCTACAGACAATGTTATTTCATTCTATATTTAGTGAAGAAGCATTGAAAACAATGAAGGGAAACAAATAGGAAAACACCGATATTTTTTCTTGGTTATCCCTCATTAGGCTACATCTAAGGAGAATACAATGTTGATGTGCCGATGTGCCAAATCCACTAAATATAACAACAAGATTACAGTGTTTGGGAATGTCCAATAATAATCCCAAGCTCACTACCATTTAAATGTTTAGTATCTAATAACTACTTTCCCAAGGGTCACTTCTTATGTCTCTCTCTGGCTCACAACTGGTGGAGGGGATCACCTTCATTTTCTTACTTTGATTAATACTCTGGAAAGGATCCACTCACTCTTTAGGAAATTGTATGACCCTTAATTATCATTAATGTATCCATCCTTCACTATTTGTAGATTCTCTATTGAAGATCAATTTTCATCAACTAATGTATTCCCCTTTACTACAAGTTTACTAGGAAACATCCAAGTTTCACGCAACCCTAGGGTGACTTTTGTGACACATTAACTATTGTGAAGCCTCTACCTTTGATTCTGGAAAACCAACTTGTGTGCTGCTATTATACTTGTGTGCCACTTTATACTAGAAGGCCACTTCTTATGCGCCTATAATTGCACAAAACTACATGGGAACCACTAATTTCATGCCACTAACTATCCAACTAAATTCTTGTGTGACAATTCCATTTGCATGATTAGACCTATGATTTTCTATAAGTATTGATCTACTACAAAATGATGAGGGTAGCTTTCGATCAGTATGAATTTTTTAGACCCTCTGCAAGTGGTGTACAACTCACCTTGCATGGCACTTCATTACTTGTATGCCCTCCATAATATTCATGCCACTTCATGACTTGCACACGCATTATTGACTTGCACGCCAGTTTTTAATGTGCGTGCCACTTTCATTCCTTTATAATATTTTGGTGTTATAAAATATGACTTCCACTCCATTTCTCCACTTGTGTGCCACTTCATTTCTTGCACACCACTACTTATTTTTCGCTCCCCTTTCTTTCATTTGTCATATTTTGATGTGATAAAACTGAAATATGACTTATGTGATGCTTATTCACTTTCACACAACTTAAGGAATTATGTGCCAATTTTTATCTTGTGCACCACATCTTTACATTCATGGCACTTTCTTTCCTTTGTCATATTTTCATGTTCTGGTTTTGAAACATGCTTGGGGCCCAATATTCCAATCTCACACTTTTCCAACAAACACCATGTAACACCTCGAGATTTTATGAAAAATATTCTTTTAATTTCATTAATGTCTTGTGTTGTATGCTACACCAAGATTACCTTGCGCTATATGAAACACCGTATTATCTTGCAGTATACGCAACACTATTCTTGAATCGTGTTACACACAATTTTGATAATAGTTATTCTACGCAACATTGAGTATATATATATATATATATTCAATGTATAAATAAAATATGGTTGGTTTATGTTATATGAAATAAGGAAGGATTCTTGCATAGCACGCAACCCTGACTTGGCTTGCATTACATACAATCACGACCTTCCACGATAGCGTGTGTTGTACGCAATACCGGGTTTTACTAAACAATGATATATTATTATAATATTATTATGAACTAGCCGTTATGAATATTATTAACTAAATTTTGAATCTTATAACATTATTATTCGTCTTGCACATTTTCTAAAACATGGTATAAGAACAAAATAAATTTTTCGGGTAAAATAAGTATTTTATCAAAAATACAGTTTTTCCGCCTTTTGATGGTGCACCCACTTTAAATCTAGTTTTTGACATGTTTATAAGTTCAATTTGAAAAAATAGAATTCTTCTTTGGAATCCTGAAATAAAAAATTTACTTTGGATAAATTTTCATGTCATTCTGGTAACTTTCATATTTTGATGAATAGTAAAAACACGCTATATTTTAATTAAAAAAAACTTTTTTCATCACAATAATTTATATGGTTAAGTTATAATATTGAATGGTTTAAAAGTATAAATAGAATATATTTCTACCATTTAATATTATTTATGTCATTAGCATTGATTCTACCTTGAATTCATAGGATAAATCAATTCAATCTTTTGCAATGTTTTAAAGAAAAACTCGTTTTCTTTCGACAACGGGATTAATTTTAATTTAATTTCTGCAAATTTTGTGTATTGAATTTGGAAAAAGGGATTCCATATTTGGAATCCGTGGATCCAAATTATGTTAATAAGCTACTTTTTATGTTTGGGAATTATGAATAGTAACTACGGAAAATTTTATTTACCATAGTTAAAGGTAAATCGGGTAATTAAGGGTAAATATAATATTATAAAATTACCCTAACACATGTCAAAATCATATTGGATGACTCAAAGTCGACCCATATCACCTAAGGGTCAGATTATATTCATTTAATGGACTTTTGTCCATGAAAATAATTTATTTATTATTAAAACCAAAGAATGTGACAACATGTCACTTTCTTAAATCTTATAAGTATAATAATTTTAATTTAGTGATACACTTCATGAAACGTCAAACATGAATAGTATCCAGAAAGATAATACAAATATCTACATCATAGGAATTTATTTAGAATTTTTAGAGATTAAATAATTATCATTTATTATAACACAAAGATGATGCAGTAATTGTCTTATTAATGAAATATTGACATAATTGATGTTATAAATAACCAAATAAATGTAATTTAAGACTTTTTATGAATTAAACTAATTTTATAGGTTAATATGACATGTTAGTATTGATTTAATTAACTTTTTTCGAACGAATCATTCTGTTATGAGTTTCACAAAAATCAATTACTAAATAGTGTCAAAATTTACATAAAATAGTTTTTAAAACAAATATAATATTATTAATTGTTATTTTATTCCTAAAAATATAAGGTTCAGAAATATCACTTAGATAAGGTTATATATATTAATAATAAACAACTTGGGGTTCTTTTGGATTCTTATAGTATGTTTATTAACCTTATATTATAAGAACACAAGAAGACACGGTAAAAGTAAAATTATTTAACTTAATGTTAAATCTAAATGATAAGGTTACAATAGGAACCTAAACTTGTCTAAATTCTATTGGATTATATAATTCCGACCCATCCCCACCTTAGCTTCAAAATAAATCAATTTGGAGCTATTTAAAACCGAATTTGACTTTATAATAAAATAATAGTTTTAGTTATTCCAAAGGTACCCCTCTCCTCCCTTATAAAAGGGCACCTCCTCCTCCCTCTTCCTCACACCACTTTGAGCCTTCATGCTCGGCCAAAACCTGCCAATTTATCCTCTCCACTTCCCTAGAATCATCCTACAGGTTCTGTTCTTCTTCAAAGACCTATTTTAGTACCCTAAAAGGAGGTCTCAAAGAAGCACTTCAAAGAAGAGGTAATGTCCGTTACCGATTCTTTCATCTTTATTTCTTCTTCCACTTCTTCTTCTTTAGTTGTTTCATTATGAAGTAATAACATCAGTATCACTAATATACTAATATGTCATTATATGTATGAAAAACCCCTATTTTTCCATCTATCCATCCTACGGAAAAATAAATCACCGCGCGTGCGTACGTACGGAATACCGTCTCCACGCCGTGGTGTAATCAATTTTCCACCACCACATTAATTGGATTGGTATAATGGTGTAAATAATGACTATATATGACTATTAAAAAGTGATATTGATTCTAAAATAGTATACATACACTCCAATAAAATTCCACGATCATGGGAATGATATCGTCGCTCATGCGTACGTACGGAATATCGTCTCCACGATGTGATGCGATTCGTTCTACATGTTCTTCATTTCATAATGATTATATAAATGAATTTAATGAATGAATATGATATATATTACAATAATACCATTCTGTAAATGAGGTATCTATAACCTAAAGAGAAGAATAAGAATTTATTTGACAAACACGCATAAGAACAAAAAGTAATAAACACCCGAATAACAAGTAGTAATGAAATATTACTAATAATAATCTAATAATATGACTATATATGATATCATAACAATAGTTATGATTCTGGAATAAGTCAATAACATTATTTAAATCATTATACAGGAGGTTTGACACTTACGAAGTAAATCGGACCTAAGGTAAGGGATAATTTTTCAAATCTCATTTTTATCCGAGATTGCTTATTCGTAAGTATTTACTGGGGTTATTTATATCATCCATGTCCATGTTTTATAAAAATGTTTTCATAAATGTTTAATGTCCTTTTTACCCATTTTTTACTTTTTTACTTTTACTACATGGTATGTAAGGAATCTTTCATTTTTTTATGTTACAAGGTACTTTTTTTGACTTTTCGAGTAAAAGTATGAGAAGAATGTTTTTTTAACTTATACGGCACGAACGGATTTTTAAGGTTTTATAAAGCCTTATTTTCATGAATCTTCCTCCAAAAGATTTCGTGACTATTTTCAACAAAATCTCTTTCTTTTAAAATTGCATGACGTTTTGTGAAAAGATATTGATTTTGAAGAAGAAAGGATATTTTCCTCAAGAATTCATTTCAAGTGTTTTATCAAAACCATTTTCCATCTATGATGAAATTATTTCATATGTGTATGTTTCAAGTGTAATGTCTCTATGATTGTCATGGTTTCACTTTTATTATTATAAAATGATATCCATTTCTTTTATATGGATTATGTGATGATGGGATGATGTTTATGAAACCCATTTTATTCGTTGGGTTATTATGAATGATGTATGTTTATTTTGTGGCACAAGTAAGAATGATTTCATTATGAGATGGGTGGGACCTATATCTCCCTCCAATGCATTGGGTAAAGATTTTATATCTCATGACATAGACATGGCTATAATGGTAGGTTATACTGGTTCAGTGAAACAGGATTGAAATGAGGAGTGAACTCGGTTCAGAAAGGGAATTTGTTCACTAAGATAGTCTTGGCCATGAGTCTTGACTAATAAGAAATGATTCTCTATGATTATGTGTGTATGACACAAAGTTTCATGTTTTATGTTATGATTATTGGGATTACATTTCACTACTATGATTTATCCCATGTTATGAAATTATGATCTCTTTTGCAGGTTAAGATTTCCAAAAGATTTGTTCTTATGAATATGACGTGATTGATATTTCTTTTGTTTACCCTTACTTAGAATTTGAGCTCACCCTTTTATGTTTTATTTTCCCCAGGACATAAAGAAAGGATTTAGGTTTAAAAAAAAGAAGATCATTATGGGAGATGTTAAATATCTTTCACCACGATTAGAAGATTATATTCCGAGTTTCCAAAGACACTAAACTATTACGGTCCTTGTGTGTGTGTTTTTGTTATGTAAAAAGTATTCCGCAAAAGTAATGTAATGTCTATGTACGTTAATCTTCGGGTCTCTACACACCATCACCTAAAAATGCTTCAATGATACACTGAGATATTTTTTTCAAAAAAATAAATATAATCAATGTGCGTTTTCATGTATTTCAGTGAGGGACACTTTTTGAACTAAAATGACACTTTTATACTAATAACAGACTGTTTTAGTCATATTGGTCACAACATTTTTCGGATTGAGGTGTGGTTGATTCCTATATATCACAGATAACTGATAGATTTTTTTAATGAATAAAAACAATATGAAGGAATTTGAGAAGTTTTTAGAAAGTCTATTTTTTTATTTCTAAATTTTTTGTTTATTTAATATAAAAATACACATTTAATTTCATATATTTCACAGTGTGAGTTAGATTTAGGTGCAGTTGATTCCAACACATCACAAATGAATTATGGATCAATGTATTAATGTATAAAATCAATACTAATGTGTTTTCTCATTTTTCAGTATGTCACATATTTTCTTTACTAATATATTATAAATATTAACTAAAAATAGACCCTTAGAGTCATAAAGTCAAATATTCTTTTTATTTACGTACATTCATCCATCAGGTATATTTCTTATTAATTTCTAAATGAATCTACAGCATCTTGTGAATAGGGGTGTTTTCAACAATCATGGTCGTGTAGGAAATATATAAATAAAAAATTAATTAATTAATATTTTAAATGAAATAGTAATTATTTTGGAAAATACATCTTCATGGATGCTTTTTTGTTCATCGAATATGTCCTCCTTCATAAATTTTCAAACATAATAAGAAATTTCTTTATAATTTTTTTGTTTGGGACACTATAGAATCATGGAGAAAAATAATAATTTTTTAAATGTGTTTGGATAGTGAAATATTATTCTATAAACCCTGATCTATATCCTGACATAGTACTTATGAAGTTTCCTATTCATTTACCTTGGCCTCATACCAGGATAAATACAATATTCACACACCACCCTATCAAAAAAGAATCCTCATTAAAAGATATTATAAATTATATAACTACATTTTTAGTTCTAAAATGTTTTATTTATTATATTGAAAATTGTAAAATGACATCATGTGTGGTCAGTTTTTGGATATCCATGCAGTGAATCATGGAAATAAATCTTTGGATTGTCCAAATTTATCCCCATGATCATCCAATTCTTTCTAAGAACATAAAAAATAATAACAATTTAATTAAATTAAACTTTAATTTATATTATTAAATAGAATATTTTCACCCTTGAATCATTGGTATTAGGAAGAGTAACTAAAATATAATTTTTTTTGTTAAATGATTTGAGAAAGCCTACCACTTTTTCACCCTCTTTCTCAGATTCATTTTTTATTTGTTCTGTAGAGGTGACATGATTACTGATGAGAAATTTTTTTTATCATGTATAAATAACTTAAATTGTTTTTCATAAATATAGATATCATAAATATGAAAGGTATATAGTCTTAATTATCATTGTATATCAGCTTTTGTAAAATCAAATCATGAAAACATACCTCATGAATACATTTAATGTTGATCCACCTAGAAAATTATTCTCCAGGATTTCATTATTATTGTCCACACTAATGAAATATAAATCTTTCCATTTATAAATATTTTCATTAAAAAGAATTGTGCATGTAAAACCAAAATTCATCTTTATAATCACTTGATCTAGTAATGATAATAAATATGTAAATAGAACAGGAGGGTTTATCGTTATTTAGTTAGATCATTTTGATTTTTTCATTGATCATGTAGATTGTTTTGATTCATTATTTCTTTTCAGCCCCTTACATGTGTCCATATGTAATAACATTAATCCATTCAGACCTTTTTTCTATAAATTTTCACGGTTTATCTTGAAAAATAAATTGGAAATGAATTCCTCCTTGTTGACATTTTTTTACAAGCTATGACGTCCATGCAATGAATCTTCCAAGAGCTTGATTGACCTTATGAATACCTTCATCTTCAATTAGAATATATATAATAGTTCCCAGATCTTGGGATACATTAATTAACTCTTTTACATGACCTATTTGAATTGGCTGGTTGTGTAGCATGGAGTTCTAGATGTTGAATGTCATAGCCCTCGCTATAAGGCGATGGGTGGGTCTTGATAGATATAAATCACTTTAATTTTCTCATTGTACAATATTAGAAAATGAAAAATATTAGTGTCTTTATAATTCAAATTTCACAAAAACAATTATTTGAGCATTGATTACCTCATCAAAGATAGGTGTTTGATGGAAATGGAAAGCATCAATGATAGGTTGTGGGGAAGTATCATTATGTGATGGGTGTTCTGGAGTTGTTTCCCCCTCCCCCACCCCTTCATCAAAGTTTCCCTTAAATATCATTGAAAATTCATTTGTTCTTTAAGGATAGATATTCCTTATATCAGCTTTCTTATTTCTTCATTTTTATCCTCCTCTTTTTTTTCTCAAAAAATGTTCGGGTTGTTACCCAAAACCAACATCTCTAACACGACCATAATTTATGGATGCTTCAAGATCGCTGAAATTATGTCTTCATATGGTATGGATGTTACTGAATCCATTTACTATATAAGATATAGAGTATTTTAAAATAAGTTGTATTTTTTGTATAATATCGATTTAAAGAAAAAAAATATTTATTATGTCATACATATACATGTTTACCAAAATTTTGTGTCTTTTCATCTATTAGTATCCCATATTTATTTAGACATGCCTCCTTCCATAGAACATGGAGTAAGATGGAAGTGACTATGGATTTGGATGATTTAATCATCATATAAATAGTTTAAAATAGTTATGTTTATGTTTTATGTCACATAAAAGTATTACAATAGATTTAAAATAAGTACCATTTTTTATTAGTGATGTATACCACATTCTTGAATTAGGGTAGGGGTACACCGGTTTTGCTGTACCTTCCTTATTTTTAGCACGCAGTTGTTGAATCATTAATAAAAAATAGTCAATCAGTTTTATGAATACATGTATCATTAAACAGCATATTACCATGCACAATGTACCTGAAAATACTTCTTTGGAGGATGAATAGTAAATGTAACCCACACTCCTTGGCATATCATGTGTTCATAAATAGGAGGTTGTCTAGGTTTATTTTCCATTTATAATCTTTATTATAACATCTCATTAAAATTGGGATAAAGCCTTTGTGAATCCTTCAATCAACCCTCAATACAGAGTTCTTAGTTGATTTATCCACTACTAATGAACTCGATAAAGGATTATAAAGGGTATGATAATGTTTCATTATTTTATATTTTAGTAAATTAAATAAATGATATCCTAATGTTATGGTAACATCTCCCTACATCACTGTATTAATCCCAGTGAGAACATGTTACCATGATTGTACATCAATCAACATGTGTTGCTGACAGGTGATTCCAATGTAACTACTGATCATGGCCTTATATGGGATAACATGCCGGCCCTGCTTATTCCATATGACCTCATATTTTATGTATTTCACTTTTTCCTTAAGGTTTTTTCTAACAGCATCAAATTATGAAGCTCTTGTTTTTTCTACGCTGCCAGTGTTTCATTGTCTACAATGTTCTACATTTCAACATCATCAAAATATTCCTCTAGAGTGCTAGAATCGCATGTAATGATGGTTTTTTAACCTATGCATAAGGAGTAGCAGCAACAATAGGTTGAGAAACCTCTTGGTCCTCTACACTATGTGAAACTGCAGGATGAGAGACTTTTTGTTCCTCTACACCGAATGATGTATTCGGTTGATAGATATTTTGGGCATTGGTCTTGGGAGCCTCACCATGTATACAAGTCATTGTTAGAAATAGTGGATTAAAATTTCATTTAGATGAAATGAAATATGAATTTAATATATAATTACATAATTTAACACGATGTATATTACATAAAAATATAACTAGATTATTTAACTCCCTTTTTTAAAGGCTGAAAGGATTTTTCCCCTTTATCGACTATCCAAATACCTTCATTATGGTTTCCTATGACATCGAAAATGACATCTACATTAGGACATCTATGAAATGATTGAGCCATCCCAATGAAATGGTCATCGTACATTGAATTCTCATCTGACCCTTCAGAGCATTTAGTTGATAATAGAACAATTTCCTACTTTTGGATTATGATATCTATAACATAAAATACTTGTACTGCTTGTGATTCCATTATAAATGGTTTGTATTTCTACCAATCCTCAATGAAATAAACATTCACGAGTCTCAACTCATCTATTTTAATAGCACTCATGTTGTCAACCCACTAGAATTGAAAAATATGCACATGAAAGTTCATATAATCCAACCCCCATATTTTTCTGATGATACCAAGGAATGAAATATTTGCATAAATTAGATTTCTATCCTTATTACTGGAAACATGAATTGCATAATCCACAAGTGTAACTCCCCTATTCTTCATGGTTCTGTCTCCATCACGATTATTAGTATATAATGTATAACCATTAATTAAAAAAGCATTATAAGATAATACATATAAACTTTGTCATCCCTCTAGCCATCTAATTCATTCTGAAATTGAGTCCGGATTTTCATATTACTCCTTAAATATATATTCCAAAAACCATTTTATAAACTATTTATTTTTTGTATATGATAACCATTTTTTAGCACTTGATGTATTAAAATGACTTATAATTTCATTATTGGTTTCAATATATAGGTCACCCTCTAAACTGTTATGACAAATGTAAATGTGGGTATGCTCCTAA
Source organism: Viscum album (assembly GCA_963277665.1). Taxonomy (NCBI): domain Eukaryota; kingdom Viridiplantae; phylum Streptophyta; class Magnoliopsida; order Santalales; family Viscaceae; genus Viscum; species Viscum album. The sequence goes on along the minus strand of OY728122.1, from coordinate 465,006,060 downwards.
TATGTAATATTGATTGGGGAAACCCCTCTACCATAAATTCGTACACCAACAATATTCCTAGTGTGGAAATATTTTGATAGGAGAATTATATTTGTATCAGATAGATATTTTGTATTGAATTCAATAGCTTCCTCAAAAATACATCTCTCTGTATTACAACCCTTTTAGCCAACTTCTATTTTCGACATACCCATTCAAAATATTTATATATTATTCAATGGGGTACATCTATATACAGTGCATAGGACCACACAGTAGAATCTCTCACACCAATTGAATTATCAAATGAACCATCAAATCAAATAATGTCAATGGGAATGACATTTCAAATTCACACTATAGGATGATAATTTCCCTTTCCATACTCAGAAATTTCATAAGGTTTATAAACTTTTAGTATATAGATTTGAAGAAGAAATAGAGCTTCGCTAACATATAATGGAAATTCTTAGGAAAAACGAAACCTAAATCTATATTAATATGATCTTGCTTCAAAATGTGGTCATCATTTGATTTCAAATACTTTAAAATTAAATCAGTCATTGACATGATTTTCTTGATAATTGATGAATACCACTATGTAAACTTTAAATCATTCAAGAATATTGAAAAATGACATCTCTCATACCAGGAAAGAGTGAAAGTAGCTGGTGGAAGAAAATTTAATTTTCACCCTTCACATATGCCAATTCTTCTCGTATTCTTGTTTCAACCATGTCCAACTTAACCTTAACTCGATACTTTGTATTCTAGTTTCATTTATCAATGTGACGTTAACACCAACACATACATTTTTTTACATGAAATGCATCAATATTTTTTCTGATGTATAGACAATTCTTGTATGATAATTCAACAAAAGCTTGATCTCTTCATCCAACTGGTTTTTGTTAGGTTTTTACAAATGGTTTACTCAATGTAGTTTCCACATATTATACATTCATAAATAGTTGACCACCTGTTAGTATAGACGGTGTTTTACATTCTTATGAACATCCAGTGAATGATGTCGTCTATGATCAATACTTTTGTCATCGGGGTAGAAATCTACAATGTCCTAGAAACATGATTTTCAATGAATGTTTTAACCTTAGTGAATGTGTACCTTGTTTACAGATAAGAAACCCATGAATTCCATTGATGCTATATCCTAAACAATTTCAATAAAATGTAAATTCATTTATCATCCCATACAACATGGATCTGAATGTGAAATATTATATTTTATAAGAATTATATGATGTAATAGTTGAATCCCGTAATAATTTCCAATCTAAAATAAATGGAGCCAAATAAACATCAATATAATTACTTGGTTTTTTGCCCTAATTTATAAATAGATAGGATTATGGGATTTCATTTCAAGAATAATTACGGTGGAAGGTTATAATTTACCAACATAACCAGTCATGTAAAGTGCGTGCTTCTATGAAAACCAAAGGGATTCTCACCATCTGTAGATAAAGCAAGATAATGGTTTCTAGGATTGTTTTAAAAATCTCGATACTAATGATCAATTCTCTCTAACTAATGAGAGTCTATAGGGTGACATAGTTTACATTCTTCATTTCATTTATCTATGGGCTAGGTAAATTACCATGTGGTCTCCCCACTTCCATATCGGTTTATGAACCATGGAAATATTGGAATGCACCGTACACCTTTCATATGACCAGATTCATCTTTCTTGTATCGAGAAAACCATATTTTTGAATTCACTATGTTATATTTGGTTCTTATAAAATATTATATAGTCATTAGGGTTGAAATGTATCCATTCATTGATCATACCCTTCATAATTTTTATTTGTTCGATGTCTTATATTAGGCTCATGAGCCTATTATCTTCTGGGAGCATGTCATTTAGGGTAACATGTAATTCTATAAAAATATTAACATTACATCTATTTCCTAGTTTTAAATTATATAGCTTTAGTACGGCTGATAGTGCTTTATATTTTGTGCAACCGCCATAAAAATGTGTCTCTACACAACTCATTAACTACACAAACAATTTATGGCATCACAATGTTCATATTTATCATTTCTTGTCATTTACCCAATTTGATATTCATCATCCTTCACATATGTAATCACATTCTCGATATGGCCTTCTTCATTTTCTACACTTTTAATCATTTCAAATGATCCATAAAATGCACTATTTTCCCAACAACTAGAAACAATCTGTTTTTCCAATGTTTATAACACCATTTATAACTACAATATATTCCATAACAAATCAAGTGTTCTTCTAACTCTTCTGGACTAACTTTTTTTGATTAACAACAGCTTAAACAAGGAAATAGGATTTGAAAAGGGTCATATTCATGATCTTTAGCATACATTATGAACTCGTTGCCTCTATCTTAATACTCTCCTTTCAATCGATTGACACCCATATATTTTTATTTATATAAATACCATTTGATTCGGTGGTATTTTTATTTAACAAAATAAATACACAAAATACTGTTATAATGTAATGGTTTTCCTACTTCTAAAAAATATAAACAGAAAAGAGTATGAAAAACGACAGTTAAAATGTCCTTATAATTCAATTTAAGAAATCACATATGAAATCCCATTAAAAAATCCAACCATTTTTAAAATCCATTTTTAAAATAACATGCCCTTTTTAAAATAAATCAATCTGTTCTAAACACTCATTCACAAAACCAAATATACTTTTTGTTGAATCATTCAAAACACTTCATGATCCAATAATATTAATCATTAAAAATAAGGGACATACCTCTATGAAACATTTCAAAACAATTTAATCATTTTAATAGATCCAAATAAGAATTTTCACAAAACATAGATCCCAATAGGGACACATTATAAATGATACATAGAAAACATGACGATTCATCCCAAATAATTCAATGTTGTATGATTCCATCACATTATTCCTGTAACACCCTAGGTAAATAAAGAATATGAAATTTTCATATTTAACTATATTTTTGAATAAAATATTCATATTACTTTAAATGTAATGCTATTCTTGAGGGCGTACCCAATACGCAATAATGAGTTTCTTTGAAATCTTTCGTTGCACTCTAATAATAAAATAATATTATTTTAAAAGGAAGTTAGTGTCTAGCCGTTGTAATGGAGGTAATTAACTTAACTAACTACAAAATTATTATATATGTATGTCAAATATTTTTACTTTTATCAAATAAATTTTGGAGGCTTAAAATGCAAATGAGTCCAATTTTAAGCATAAATATTATAATATTCTTTAAAAGGTCGATTAACTTCCTTTTGATGGAGAAACCTTTTTAAATATAGTTTTGACAATTTTATATGTTGTATTTGTCAAAATAAAATCCTTCTTTAGAATCTGGACATCAAAATTTACATTGTGTAAAATTTTGTTATTTTTCCTATAAAGATCATTTTTATTGAAAATGTTGCATTTTATTTCAAAACCTTCGTTTAATCTGATTTATTTATATGGATAGATTATATTTTTAATATATATTAATGTTTATTTAGAATATATTTTTACCATTTAATCTAATTTTGGTCATTGGAATTAATTTCACTTTGAAATTAGACTTGAACTAGTGTCAATCTTTTAATAGATATTGTTTCTTAAAAACACGCTATTTGTTTTGACAGCGGGAATTAATTATCAAATTAATTAATTCAACATATATGTTTTGAATTTTTGAAAATAGACATCATTTTTGAATTCGGAATGTCAATTATAGCTTAGGGTGAATTTTTGGTATTTTTCTAAAAAACATCAATTTTTTAGGAATAGTGAAACCACTAAGTGGTAGTTTAAAAACTGATTTTTCGTTTAAATGAAACTTTACCACTTCTGTTATTTGAATTTCAAAAATCCGACATTCATGGTTGTCATTAGGATGTAAAATGTGGTCTAATGGGATTAAAATAATTTTTTGGTGAATAGTAACTTTTATGTTTTTAATCACGATTAGAGGTAATTAATGTAATTTAAGGTAAAAATAATGTTTTAATAATATGAAATGAACTAGAAACATGTCCTACCCTCATTTTATGTGTCATGGCCGACCAAGACAATCGATGGGTCAACTTGGGGACCCCATGGAGCCACATTGGTTGGAAAATGACATAAATAACTTTTTGTTTAATGTTAAAATAAAAGTGTCACAAACATGAGTTGTTTTATTAAAACAATTTTTAAATGGGGTTATACAAGTCATATTTTTTACTATAAATATTCATTAGAAAGATAAAAATATTTCCTACATCATGATAGTTTTTTATAGTTTTTAGACATTAAATAAATTAAATTATTTATGACATCATGATGATGCAGCGATTATCTCATTAATAAAGGATTTAAATAAAATGAAAAGATAATGTTAAAACTATAACATAAACATGTCAAAGACCTATTGGATGAGTATATTTCGAACCCTTACCACCCTTATCCCAGAAATAAATCAATGTGCGACATTTAAAATCCGAAACTCATTTGAAAATAAAATAACATTTTGTAACTTTCCAAGAGTTCCCCTTCTCTCACCTAATAAAAGGCCCCCACCTCTACCACCTTACCCACACCTCTCAAGCCTTTTTCTCAGCCAAAACCTGCTCCTTTTGTCTCTACACATCCCTCTATAACTCCTAGAATCCTCACTTTGGGCATAAGTCTTCCCAAAGAAGCCTTTGATCTCAAATCAATGAGAGATACCCAATTTTAAGGTAATGTCTTCACTTGTGTTCTTTTGTTTTATTTTTCTTCTCCAACACCATAAAATCTTTTTATTCATTTATTTTGTAACAAATACAGTATATATAATATACTATGATGTTTTTATAATAAGGATTCAAGCTACACTTACACACACCTACATCTAATGGTTAAAGAACATGCTGTTTCTGTGGATGGTGAATTTCTGCCTCACGAAATGATGATTGTTCAATATTCTTTTAACACACTCAAAGGTGGCCATTAAGATGTAACTATATTTATATATGATATATAATATGTTTATGTTTTACTTAAGCTTCTTTATTTTTCATTTATGGCATACCTTTATGGTTTCCATTATGGTTAAACGCGATATCTTCATTTTAGGAAGTGTGGACTACCACCCCCTCAAAGTGATTTGATTCGTTAATACCATATGTGGTATGTATAAAGGATAGATTTAATGATAGTATATATGATACCATACTGGAATTATAATACTATTACATATCATTATGTTTTAATTCCATTAAATAAGAAATAGAAATGGAAGTAGGGTTCATGCGTACGTACGGCTTACCGTCTCCATGAACTGTGCATTTCATTTCTTACCTCTAAATGTTATGTAATATTATAAATGCATTAATATAATGGATATATATGATATATATGATATCTAAATAATGAATATAATTCTGGATATAATATATATTTTACCACATGAACAACATGTAATTATAAAGAGTTTATTTTTGACTCAAGTAGCAATGATCTACAAAACGGCCATTATTAACTTAAATAATTACATAGTGTTCATAGCATTGTAGTAAGTGATATAAAAGGAATAATGAACTTTAAAAATATTCTTAAGCAATTAAAAATTAACTCACGTTTATTATTCATGAGGTTAAAGAACGATCGAGTCAAGTCGGACCCGAGGTAAGGGATCTTACCCCTCTCTTTCTTTTTAAGTACACTCTTTTATGACATTCCTTTTAAGCTCATCATTCTTATGACTGGGATGTTATTTTATATTACTCTTACGGTAATTTTTATGTTCATATTATGAGAGACCCTATTTTTTCTCATCAATCCATTTTGGACGTTTTAATTGGCGTCGTTAGGCTGCCGAAATTTCGTAAGGGGCTTTTTATCTCACTTTGTGTTTTCGTGAGATTCATGCTACATTTTCCAATATTTCCTTTTGAGTGGTGTATGTACTATCCATTATTCTACTCATTGTGTAACATACTTTCATTTATGATTATTTACATCAACGTTGTATAGTCCTTCTTTCATGGGGTGTACGTTTTGAAAGTTACCCAAATCGGTAAGGGAACCTTTCACCCTCCCCTTTTTAAAAGACTTCTTCTGTTATGTCTTTTAATTTTCATCTTATTATGTGGGGATTTTTTATTATATATCCTTATTGCCGTAAATTTTATGTCCATGTGATGAGATACCCTTTATCTCTCTCATCAACTCTTTTTCTAAAATTTGATGTGATGTCGTTAGGCTGTCAAGGGAACTTCTTAACCCAATTTCGATTTCTTTGGGTTCAACATCTAGTTATTGAATATGTCATCCTTTGAATATGTGTGAATGACCTTTAATTATTTTTCACTTAATATCCAATTATATTGGGTGTATTTATATTTATCGCACATAATTATGAAATTGATTTATCCTTAATTTAAGGATACCATCTTTATAATGGATTTCATCTCAATTTACATTTCCATTGAGACTTCATTGTTGTTATGAACCAATTAACTCTTTTATGGTGTATATACTGTCCTTTTGAATATTATATCATGAATCCATTTATTCTCATGATATTATAAAGTTTTGATTAAATGGTATTCCTCAATTATTGTATTCAAGTGTCTCCCGTTTTGTTAAAAACCCTTTAACTAAAATATCTTTTTAAATATTTTGATGATTTATTCTTATAAATATGTCTCATTAATATCCATGTTTTCAAAATGGTTTTAAGGATTTATTTATATGGATATTAATGGTTTAATATTTTAAAAGCTTCAATGTGGTATGGGAAACTTTGATTTAAAAACTCTTTATTAAATGTGTTAAATGGTTTTGAAAATGGTTTTTAGAATGGATTAATTATTTCAATATCTTAAAATGTTATATTGTTATTGCAATGTGGAAATGTTATCTTTACATTATGCTTAAGTTGTGTTCTATGATTATGTTATGGTTCTTGGGAATTGTTATGAAGACGGGTGGTTCCGTGATAATCTAAGGGCGAGTGAGCCCAATATAGCTCTCCAATGCATTGGGTAATGTGAAGGAGTTAAACGTTAAGGTTTCTCTGAAGATATTTATGGAATATACTGTGATGGGTATTCCAAACGTAACCAAGAGGGTTACTCCCTAAATATAAATGTTATGAATGCCTCGAGTTACCTTTATGTCTTATGATTTCTATGATTTATTCATTATTTTACGTGTATGTTAAAGTGTGTATCTTTTATGAGTAAAGTATGACTTCATTATTATGTATATATGTACTCATGTTTCCCTTCCATAATTTTTATAACCCTTACTGAGATTTTTATGCTCATCCTATGTTTTTTAAATGTCTTTCACAGGTCAAGGTAATGGTACATGATATGATGATAGTGTCAAGTAAGTGTCAAGAAAGAATCCATGTTTTATTTTAAATATGTTTCCTATCTTTCATGTAACCACTTTGTTTAAATGTGGAATGTAATGAAAGTTTTATGATCTAATTCTCTAAAACTCTAAACCTGAAAAGATCATCAATGTGTAATCTTGTAATAACTCAAGATTAAGTAAGTTTTAAGGCTGGGGCCTTATAGTTGGTATCAGAGGTCGGTTTAGATAACTTTAGAGGTTAGAGAGTTGTTTAAGAAAAAGTGACAAGTTGTGTATAACCACAATGGTTAGTATATTAGAAGGAGTCATCATTTTTTTAAAGTTAGAATGAGTTTGAGATAACTTGGATAAGTATATCTTTGTTTTTATCTTCCTCTTTTTTTATTTGATGATTTTACTGATATACTCACACTAACCTTTTTGGATTTCTTAAATGGCTGGATCTAGAAGGCACCAAAGTAACAGTGGATTTGAAGAAAAATATGACGGTTTTATGAAAGAACAACTGAATGATATGGGAGATACAATTAGAACTCTTGTGGTTATCCTCAACCAACTATCTGGAGTCATGATTGACCACCTGAACCTTACTGATTTTTATAAGGCATCATATATGTGAGAAACAAATCCCTACAGAAGTTCAGGTAAAAATCATAAAGGTAAGTATGTTAAAAAACCTATGTGTCAAATATGTGGAAAGAAACACATAGAAAAATGTTTCAAAGGGACAGAAAGATGATATAGATTTGGAAATGAAGGTCATAAAGCAAGAACCTTCCATGGAAAAAGGAAGCATCTAGTTGACTCTAAGACAGGGAAAGAAGTTCTTTCTGAATGATCAATTGAATGCTTTAAATGTGGTGTGCATGGTCATTATGCAAAAACATGTACTATGAAGAAGTTTCTTGAATGGGGTCACCAAGATCGTACAAATATTCATTTACCAATACCTAATGCCATTACGTTTGAGGATGAAGAAACTGACAATGAAGAATGAAAGGTATGGATTATTTATTAACATTTGTTTTCCTATTATTGGAATCTTATGATATGATTCATGATTGTGTTTGTAGGAAAGAAGTATTTCATAATAAGTTGAAAAGTAATGTCTAATGGATCATGAAGAATGTTGAATGAGTAAGAATTCATCATATAATGGATTCAAGAGTTATGTTAGATTTTAGGATGGTTAAATTCTTATATGTATTAAGTCTCTTTTGATAATGGGGTTAGATTAGAAAACTTTTTATAGTAACCCTGATTTTTGATATAAGAAAAATTTTATTCAAGGAATAATTATCCTTTCTTTTGTGGATATATTTATAAAGAACCATTTGTGTTTATATGATCCTTGAATTTGAGGCAATTACTAGTTAATACATTTTGGGTTGCAAAATGGAAGTTATCAGATAACCTTTGTGGTTAAAATATGTTGTGTTTATTTTTGATAATTTATCTCTTTTTGAGGAATGTTATAAAATTATATAGTTTTTGAACAGGGACAACACACAAACCGTGTGACAACCCGTCACGTTGGACGAATATGTGGGAATCTAACCCACATCCATAGTGCAACTGGTATTTATCGCCTGCCACTGGACTACGTGAAGTCCCTAGTTAGTTTGAATGATTCTTTTTAGTTAGATGATTTTATGAATTAAGAGTAAGTTGATTTTTGGTTATCAATGGAAATGATTAGCCTATCATGGAGGATAAGTGATTAGTATAATTAATTCTCAGTGTGAGACTGTAAGAGTAACTGGTGTTATTTTGGAAAAAATGTTAAAATTTATCTTAGGAGACTATGTGATTAAATCCTTTAGAGAATTGGGTTTCAATATTAGTTTGGTTTACTTTGTAGAATTTTATGGATAGATGTTTATTGAATGGTATTTTTTGAACTTTGGGTTTTATTTTTGGTTATGGTCTAAAGACATGGGATGTATAATGTTATCTTTTATGGATTAGGTGATTCTCTAGAAGTTGATTATAGCTCTCTTAATGTGCACAAGTCATCCAAAATACTTGTCTTTTGGAGAAAATATGAGTTCGTGTAAGAAATCTAGTAAAATTTGAAAGTCAACATGACAATTAAATATTCTTCCTTATGTTTTAGTTATGATCATAAATAAATTCCTCAATGAAAAGTAACTTAAAACAAAAATGTTGTCTGTTAATTTTTCCTACTGGGGAATCAAATACCGTTTAACCCATCACAAGTTTGTGATTTTCTTGTTGTTAACTTTCTCCTAGACATGTTTATTATCACTCTCCATAAGAACATGACCCTTTGTTTTTTCCTCCATATCCATATTTTCATACTTGGAATCCTAGTATGGGTTAACTCGGGTGACATTTTTACTTCTCTACCATTCTTTTAAAATGATAGTTTTTCTGACTCTTGTTCCGATGTGGGATTTTCAATGAAGCTTCCAAGCCCAATTTTAAAATTGAGAGGACGAAATTACCAAAAGGGGGGAAGGATGTAACACCCCAGGTAAATAAAGAATACTACATTTTCATATTTATCCTTAGTTTTGAATAAAATATTCATATTACTTTAAAGGGAATGATATGCTCGAGGGCGATCCCAATACGCAACAATGAGTTTCATTGAAATCTTACGTTGCACACTAATAATAAAATAATATTATTTTAAAAGGAAGTTAACGCCAAGCCATTGTAATGGTGGGAATGAACGGAACTAACTAAAAAATAATTATATATGTTTGTAAAATATTTTTACTTTTATCGAATAAATGTTGGAGGCTTAAAATGAAAATTAGTCCAATTTTAAGAATAAATCTTCTAGTATTCTTTAAAATGTCGATTAACTGCCTTTTGATGGAGAACCATTTTTAAATATACTTTTGACAATTTTATATGTTGTATTTGACAAAATAAAATCCTTATTTAGAATCTGGACATCAAAATTTACTTTGTGTAAAATTTTGTTATTTTTTCGATAAATATCATTTTTATTGAAAATGATCCATTTTAATTCAAAACCTCCTTTGAAAATGATTTATTTATATGGATATATTATATTTATAATTTATATTAAAGTTTATTTAGAATATATTTTTACCATTTAATCTAATGGTGGCCATTGTAATTAATTTCACTTTGAAATTTGACTTAAACTAGTGTCAATCTTTTAATAGATATTGTTTCTTAAAAACATGCTATTTGTTTCAACTGTGGGAATTAATTATTAAATTAATTAATGCAACATATATGTTTTTAATTTTTTAAAATAGACATCATTTTTGAATTCGGAATATCAATTATATCTTTGGGTGAATTTTTGTTTTTTTTCTGAAAAACTTCAATTTTTGATGAATAATGAAAATACTAATTGGTAGTTTAAAAACCGATTTTTTGTTTAAATGAAACATTACCACTTCTATTATTTGAATTACAAAAATCCAACATACATGGTTTTCATTAAGATGTAAAATGTGGTTCAATGGGATTAAAATAATTTTTTGGTGAATAGTAACTTTTATGTTTTTAATCGCGATTAGAGGTAATTAATTAAAATTATGGTAAAAATAATGTTTTAATAATATGAAATGACCTATACACATGTAATACCCTCATTGGATGTGTCATGGCCGACCAAGACAATCCATGGGTCAACTTGGGGACCCCATGGAGCCACTTTGTTTGGAAAATGACATGAATAACTTTTTGTTTAAAGTTAAAATAAAACTGTCACAAGCATGAGTTATTTTACTAAAACAATTTTTAAGTTGGGTTATACGAGTCATATTTTTCAATATAAATATTCATTATAAATATAAAAATATTTCCTACATCATTATATTTTTTTTATAGTTTTTATACATTAAATAAATTTAATTATTTATGACAACATGATGATGCAGCGATTTTCTCATTAATAACAGATTTAAATAAAATGAAAAGATAATGTTAAAACTATAACTTAAACAAGTAAAAGACCTATTGGATGAGTATATTTCGAACCCTTACCACCTTATCCTTGAAATAAATCAATGTGGGACCATTAAAATCCGGAACTCATTTGAAAATAAAGTACCATTTTGTTACTTTCCAAGAGTGCCCCTCCTCTCCTCTTATAAAAGGCCCCACCTCTACCACCTTACCCACACCTCTCAAGACTTTTTCTCGGAAAAAACCTGCTCATTTTGTCTCCACACATCCCTCTCTTACTCCTAGAAGCCGCACTTTCGGGATTAGTCTTCCCAAGGAAGCCTTTGATCTCAAATCAAAAAGTGATACCCGATTTTAAGGTAATGTCTTCACTTGTGTTCTTTTGTTTTATTTTGCTTCTCCAACCCTGTAAACTATTTTTATTCATTTCATTTGTAACAACTCCAGTATCTTCAATATACTAGGATGTTGTTATAATAAGGATTCGAGCTACACTTACACGCACCTATATCTAATGGTTAAATAACATATTGTTTCTGTGGATGGTGAATTTCTGCCTCACGAAATGATGATTGTTCAATATTCTTTTAACACCCTCAAAGTTGGCCATTAAGATGTCACTATATTTATATATGATATATAATATGTTTATTTTTTACTTAAGCTTCTGTATTTTTCATTTATGGCATACCTTTATGGTATCCATTATGGTTAAACGCGATATCTTCATTTTAGGAATTGCGGACTACCGCCCCCTCAAAGTGATTTGATTCGTTACTACAATATGTGGTACATTTAAAGGATAGATTTAATGATATTATATATGATACCATACTGGAATTATAATACTATTACATATCATTATTTTTTAATTCCATTAAATAATAAATAGAAATGGAAGTAGCGTTCATGCGTACGTACGGCTTACCATCTCCATGAACGGTGCATTTCATTTCTTACCTCTAAATGTTATGTAATATTATAAATGAATTAATATAATGGATATATATGATATATATGATATCTACATAATTAATATAATTCTGTATATAATATATATTTTACCACATGAACAACTTGTAATTATAAAGAGTTTATTTTTGACTCATGTAGCAATGATCTACAAAACGACCATTATTAACTTAAATAATTACATAGTGTTCATAGCATTTTAGTAAGTGATATAAAAGGAATAATGAACTTGAAAATGGTTCTTAAGCAATTATAAATTAACTCAAGTTTATTACTCAGGAGGTTAAAGAACGATCGAGTCAAGTCGGACCCGAGGTAAGGGATCACACCCCTCTCTTTCTTTTTAAGTACACTCTTTTATGCCATTTCATTTAATCTCAGCTTTATTATGATTGGGATGTTCTTTTATATTAATCTTAATATAATTTTTATGTTCATATTATGAGAGACCCTATTTTTTCTCATCAAACCATTTTGGAAGTTTTAATTGGCGCCGTTAGGCGGCCGAAATTTCGTAAGGGGCTTTTTATATCACATTGTGTTTTTGTGAGATTCGTGCTACATTTGCCAATATTTCATTTTCAGTGGTGTATGTACTGTACAATATTATAATCATTGTGTAAAATAATTTCGATTCTGATTATTTACATCAATTTTGTATAGTCCTTCTTTCATGGGGTGTACGTTTCGAAAGTTACCCAAATCGGTAAGGGAACCTTTCACCCTCCCCTTTTTAAAAGACTTCTTTTGTTATGTCTTTTAATTTTCATCTTATTATGTGGGGATATGTTATTATATATCCTTATTGCAGTAAATTTTATGTCCAATTGATTAGATACCCTTTATCTCTCCCATCAACTCTTTTTCTAAAATTTGATGTGACGTTGTTAGGCTGTCAAGGGAACTTCTTAACCCAATTTCGATTTCTTTGGGTTCAACATGTAGTTATTGAATATGTCATCCATTGAATATATGTGAATGGACTTTGATTATTTTACACTTAATATCCAATTATATTGGGTGTATTTATATTTGTCGCACATAATTATGAGATTGATTTCTCTTTAATTTAAGGATGCCATCTTTATAATGGATTTCATCTCAATTTACATTTCCATTGAGACTTCATTGTTGTTATGAACCAATTCACTCTTATATGGTTTATATACTATCCTTTGGAATATTATATCTTGAATCCCTTTATTCTAATGATATTATAAAGTTTTGATTAAATTTTATTCCTCAATTATTGTATTCAAGTGTCTCTCATTTTTTTAAAAACCCTTTATCTAAAATATCATTTTAAATGTTTTAATGATTTATTATTCTAAATATTTCTCATTAATATCCATGTTTTCAAAATTGTTTTAAGGATTTATTTATATGGATATTAATGGTTTAAAATTTTAAAAGCTTTAATGTGGTATGGGACACTTTTATTTAAAAATCTTATTATTAAATGTTTTAACTGGTTTTGAAAATTGTTTTTAGAATGGATTCATTATTTCAATATCTTAAAATGTTATATTGTTATTGCAATGTGGGAATGTTATATTTCCTTTAGGCTTATGTTATGTGCTATGATTATGTTATGGTTCTTGGGAATGTTTATGAAGACGGGTGGTTCCGTGATAAACTAAGGGCGGGTGAGCCCGATATAGCTCTCCAATGCATTGGGTAACGTCGAGGAGTTAAACAATAAGGTTACTCCAAAGAGATTTAGGGCATATACTGTGATGGGTATTCCAAAGGTAACCAAGAGGGTTACTCCCTATGTAATAATGTTATGAATGCCTCGAGTTACCTTTATGTCTTATGATTTCTATGATTTATTCATGATTCTACGAGTATGTTAAAGTGCGTATGTTTTATGGGTAAAGTATGATTTCACTATTATGTATATATGTACTCATGTTTCCTTTCCATACTTTTTATAACTCTTACTGAGCTTTTTATTCTCATCCCAAGTTTTTTGAAATGTTTTTCACAGGTCAAGGGAATGGTACATGATATGATGATAGTGTTAAGTAAGTGTCAAGAAAGAATCCATGTTTTATTTTAAATATGTTTCATATCTGTTATGTAACCACTTTGTTTAAATGTGGAATGTAATGCAAGTTTTATGATCTAATTCTCTAAAACTCTAAACCTGAAAAAATCCTCAATGTGTAATCTTGTAATAACTCAAGATTAATTAAGGTTTAAGGTTGGGGCCTTATAATTCCAAAGGTAGGTGAAAATATAAAAATTTCCATATGAATTTGATATTTTTCTCCCAAATATTGGATATCCCTTATCTATTCTTCCATTTTCCTATTATATCAATTATCCTTCACCAAAAAATGAGAATCTCAATGGATATGTTCCATAGTAAATGACAACACTCTAAACCATGAAATACTCATGTTCCAGTTTTCTACAAATACTAAATTATTCCAATGATTCATGGATCAAGCCAAATCAATTGGTTGTACACGCTAAGAAAAATATATATGTATATCACATGAATTACTTTAGGTTTCTTCCTTTATAAGTGAACCTAAGAAAATATATAAGCATGAACAAATTACATGATAAAAAATTTCACAAGTTTTATTCCTTAAACACAAAGAATATCCATCTCCCACTCATGACTCGATGAAACTATGTTATGTTCCCGATAATTTTATGTACATCATGTCTCAAGTAAAAATATGAAAATAACTATTTTACACAACTAATAGGTGATATGATTTACCATTTTCTATTTTCTAAAATCTTCAAAAAGACATTACAAATGACATTACAAATACTAGACATAATAAAAGTCTTAACTGAACTCATATCAGTAACCTCAAGAATCAAAGTGATGAGATTATAATTATAAGTCTCAAGAGAATTCATACCTCTCCGAAATTAATTCATGAGGTTAGAAACATCAAGTCCAAAAATAGTCTAGATCGCTTTATATATTATATCATAAATAAAATATTGGTTCGGTACCTTTTATGGATTCATCAAACTAAATGACATGACCACTTCATAACATAGATTATCAATAGTTAATAAATCATTCATATAATTTTTTTACTTGTAATAAATTGGTAATTCATATATTTACATTTAAAATTATTATATGAATAATATATTATTTGATAATCACTTGAATTATATCATTTTTCTCTTTAAGAGGATTCCCCATAATGTGCTTGTGGGTAGAAGGATTCATTACATGTGTTACTATGATTATTTGAATAGGTTGTCCAGAAAGTGTCTCATGTATCATTGGATAGGTAGGGCAAACAAAAGATTTGATTCCCTTATAACTCAATTTATCCCATAATAAAAATATCAATGTATTCCCCTATGAAGTATGATTTTCATCCTATGAATATAAATTTCTCATGGTGTTAATATTCCATTTATGTCAATAATTTATCCTTTATTTCTCCTTTTCCTCTAGGGGAGGTATTTTCAAAACCATTAGGTTTTTGGAACTAAAAGGTAGAGATCAGATGTAATGACTTAGATGTAGCCTTAAATATTTGTTATGGTATGTTAGGTTTGGCAATTTTTTTCAATTCATGTATGTTCTAGAATTTCATCTGTTATCTACATGTTTTGGGGGTTTAATTTATGTTTGGGGGGGTTTTAACATTTTTATTGTTGATTTGTACCAAATCCAACTTGTGGTATCATCTCTTTTTTTATTCTACAATATGTTACCATAAAGTGGTATTAAAGATTGGTAACATAACATATGGTGATTATTTTATCAATTCTACATTGAAATTATTGGTTTCAAGACTACTGGGTTTCCTCTTATGAAGTGGTGTTCTCTGATTTAATGTAATTTTACTAGTAAAAAAGCGGTGGTGTTATTGAACTGGTTAAGGTTTAGATTGATATTTAAGGTTGGAGGATTCGTACTTTGGGGAAAATTTCTTTCATATTCATGGAGAGTTGAAGAGTTACATTGATTTTGACTTAGTCAGAAGTGAGGTGTTCAGTGGAATGGGAAATAATGACATGAAAACATTAGAATGTTTTTAATGGTGTGTCCATGAGAATATGGATCCAAGATGGAGGAAGGACATGGCTCAACAAGGTTTCTAATTAAAGGTGGGTTTATATTAGAGGGAGGGATCAAGCAGTGTGATTGGTCGAGGTTTTGTTGAAATATTGGTTTTTGGTGGGAATGTATCAAGGCCTATAATGTAAAGAGTTTTAATCCATATCTAGGGAGAGTATATTGATTCCTACAATGTGTGGGGATTTAGTCGCATACTAGGGATATCAGATCAATTTCTAGAATGTAAATGTACAAGGTCCTACCTATGTAACTGTGGTTATCATGGTAAATGAAATATAGGGGATCAAAATCAATCATTATATCAATCACATAAAATTTAAATGACATTTTAACTACTCGTCTCACATCTAAACACACATTAATAATCCAACCCCTTTTTTCCTTTGTATAGCACATTCAAAAAAATCATCACACATTATATAAGCATCAAAATCCAAAAATAATATATATAAAATGATTCCAAATCATAAATGATTTTAATAAAGATCCAACCATGCTGTTAATACTCTCATTCATAATAAAAACATGAAATTATATTTAATAATTTCCCAAATGATCCTTAAATATTTTACTCATGTTGATAACATAAAATCCTTTTTGGAGGTCAAACACGATTCAAATCTTAATGAACATCTCATTTAAAAAATAAATTAATTAAATTTCAACATAAATATAAAAAACATACATAATGGGGTGTCCAAAATCATATATGATATCATTAAACATTAGTAAATCCAATTAATATATAATATTAAAAAGATGATATCGAAATAACACTAAAGATCAATAAAAATAAAATCCCCTTCAAAAAGGGACATTTAATAAGGAAATAATGTAGAATTATTATATTATTACATAAAGAAAAAAATTTGAAGGTCATTAGGTGGATTTAAAAACAATTTAAAAATATAGTTGCACGAAAACGGCCTATAAGGAATTTTCACAAACACTAAGACATAAATAGAATATGGTTTTAATAATATAGGGATAAATGATCTTTGGAAAACCCATTTATGTTATCTTAATAGTCATATTAATAAGGAATCATTATACCATCATCAAAACTGGAATAATTCTATATACATTAGATGAAGAATGGGTTTAAAATACATAATTCCCCAAATCATGTCAATTATATATATTTTCATACCAACAACTACTTAAATAATGTTCAAAAGATAAGAAACATTTGAGGAAATGAGGGGACTATTTTTATTATGGATATCTTCGAATAAACCCTAAAAATGATTGGAAAACATTTAAAAACATTATTATATGGTATAAGTGAAAACTTTATGAGAAACACATAAACATGATAACTAAAATACATTCATACTTAGTATAGCCTTCCCCATGTTCACACACACACATTTAGGGTATACAATCATATTTCACTAGAGGATAACCAATTTGTTTTCAAAAAACAAAAAAAATGAAATTAATTTCGTGTGAAATCAAGGACCAATAATGACGATGATTTTTCACATGGAGATTATCCTGTTTAATTCCCAACATCACCATAAAATAAAGATAAAGAGGAGAAAACACACCATGGAGGTGCCATACATCACACGGTGAATGAGCGTTCACAGCAATGGAGAGGCATGTAGTAGAAGATTCCTCTAGTATAGAAGAGGACCCTAATAGAGGAGAGTTGCATGGTATATGAGACATGCATAGTGGAGGTGTGGTGGATGGTGGAGGTGTGGCGTGCTGTGGAGGTACGGAGATCAATGGAGGGGGGGTGCTTGACGGTCTGGTTACCACATGGCGGAGGTGTAGCGAATGATGTAAGAGAGGAACACAATGGTCTAGTTCACATTAGAGGAGAGGTGCATGACGGAGGTGTGTTTCATGATAGTGGAAAGGCTAAGGGATAGGAGAAGGATGAGGTGGTGGTGGCACGACGACAGAGGTCAACCTCCGCAGGAGCTTGAGGGGTATGAGGAAGGGGGATAAAGTTAAGGTTTTTTTTATAAAACCTGGTGAAACATTTATCAGCGATAGTTAAAAAGTACTAATAAAGGTTAGTTTTATCAGTGCTAAAATAGAAATTTTTGATAAAGATAAGCCTCTTTCAGTGCTAAAAATTCGCTGATAAACATATAATGATCATAATTTATATCTATTTTGTATATATTTATAAAATTATATACGTGACAAATATATATTTATATTTATAAAATTTTAATTTAGATGAATAATAAAATTATAAGAAATATAATTATTATATTTATAATCGTTGACATATGTATAGCAAATATATCAATTATATATATTTATAAGATTATAGAAGTATATAACTTTATTTCTTATAATTATATAATTATTTATATTAATATATGTAAATTTATAATTATAATTATAATTATAAGAAAATATATTTATTTATTTATTTAAATAATTATAAAATTATAAAAAATTAAAATTTCCCTTGTTTGTAATGTAATTAAAAATTATATTAAATATATAATTATTATAATTTTATAATAATTTAAATATATATGTATTTATTTGTAAATATTAATATTTTTTATTTTTATTTATTTTTCAATAAAACTATATACTTATTTTATTATATGGAGTATTACATATGAAAATAATAAATATATTTTATATTAATTAATAATTATTTAAAAAAATATTTTTTTTTAAATTTATAACCGATTGATAAATATATATTTAATTATAAATAAAAAATTATAATAAAGAAATTATCTGTAGTTGTAAATATATATATAATTATAAAATTATAAAAAAATTGTACTTTTATGAATATATATATTTAATATACTTCTTGAGATTCTTAAATTTCTTAAATATATATAATTTTATTTTGAATTAAATTTATAACTATTTGTGTTTATTTATTGGTATTTGTATATAAATATGTATAATTAATATATTTATTATTATTATTTTAAATTTTTTCAAATATATCAATATTTGTTTAGGGATTATAATTTTAAATATTTGTATTTATTTGTGAATATTTATATATATTAAAAAATATAATTATTATATTATATATTTATAACATCATAAGTACTATAATAAATATATTTATTATAATTTTATAATTTTTTACATATAAATTTATATATATATATCAAATTATAACGGTAAATAAGTATTTTTATAAATATTTTTATATATTTATAAATATGTTTATTTATTTATTTATAATATATCTATTTATTGTAATTTTATAATTATTTAAATATATATATAATTATAATTATAATTAAAAATAAATATTTTTTAAAGGTATTAATATATACCAAAATTTTATGACTTCTAAATATAATAAATATATTTATTCAATAAATATATTTAATATAATTTTATAAGTATTGAAGAACATAATATAGTACATATATTGGTAACATGAATAAATCATATACACCTAGTAAAATATATGTAAAAAGGAGTCATCAATGAACAACATGAATAATAAGAAGTGTGTAATGTATAAATGGACATTCATGATGATATATAACATCTATGCATGCATGTTCAATATATTAATTGAGAAAAATCATTGGTAACACCTATATATTTATTTATAATCTTTTACTTTTGTTAAAAAATTATATATATATTTTGGAATTATTGAATAATAAATATTAATTATAAACATGAGGTTTTTATTTTATATATTCAAATAAAAATTACTTTTGAATATAAATGTAATAATAGTTTATAAATTATTATTAAAAATCATTATCAGCACTTTTTTAGTAGGAATAAATGACCCATTTTATCTGTAGTATCAACTAAGCACTAATAAAATGATACACATCTGTTGCCCCATTTTGTGTTAGTGATATTTCTGAGATTGATCTTCGATCTATATAATATTAGTTCAGGGTAAAATGTGATGACGTATCTAGTATAGCCTTCTATATGATGTTTTATAACTATGAATTTATATTTATGGTAATTGGAATTAATAATTCTCCCTCTATCATTATTTATTTAATGAATAATGTCTTCAGATATTACATTTATCAATTTTTTATTAGGTAATTAAAACTATTGGGTCTTGAAAAATCAGAATAAATGATAGAGAAAGGTAGAACCAATCAGTAACATATCATGGATTCACATAGTTGATAGAAAAATTATGCTGAAAATCATTTGAGAAATTAAGAATATTATTTCAATGAGAAGGTATTCTATTTAATTTTTTTTTGGAATAAGCCTATAATATTCAATAATAATGGAAAACTATGTTCTAAGTATATTTTCCCCGTTGATATTTTTGATCGATTAAGGATGACAACATAATTCCTGGTGCTTCTACCGAACCTCTCTCATGTTCATGTTGTGTTCTATGTATCTATGTTAAGGAAGTATATAGCTAATTGTTAGGTCCAGAAGGCTGAATATCCTGAGAGGGGAGTGAATCTAGGTATGAAAAATTTAAAATTAATGCCCGTTCTAATCTTGTTTCACTATTAAGAAAAACAATATTCTCTCTCTTTCCTACTGCACAAAGTAAATAGAAAGTAAAGCAAGCACAAGACACAACAATTTTACTTGGTTTGCCGCAAAGGGCAACGTCCAAGGAGCATACGCCGACAAGTTGTCGGTCATACCAAATTTCACTAAACTTCACTAGTTGTGGATTACAAGGATCGGGTACAGTCACTCAATCCCAGGCTCACTGCCTTTACAAGATTTAGGGTCAGCTCACTGCTTTCCCAAGGGTCACTCCCTGTTTCTCTTTCTCTTTCTCACTACTGGTGGAGAGAATCACCTTCTTCCTCTTCCTTTGCTCACTGCTCCAGAAAGGATCCACTCAAAGTTTATAGACATGTAGGTCTCTTCAGTTGCATGAAGTAATGCATCTTCCTCTGTAATTAGATGCTCTATTAAAGCCCAATTTTCACCCTTAGATGAATATCTCTTTGCACTGAAGGTATCGGTCAAACATCCAGCTTCCACACAGCTCGAAAATCACTGCTGGAAATAAACCTTACTTGGCGCGCAAGTCAAACTTGGCATGAAAGTATCTGCGCAGAAGTCACAACGGGCGCGCAAGTCCACCACAGATACTTACGTGACACAAGCTTCCCCAACTCCAAACTTGCGCGACTCTCTTCCTTTTACACCCAAACCAATATTGGCGCGCAACTGCCAACCGGCGCGCAACTTCTCACACTGGTGTGCAACATCACATGCACGACCCACACACCACTTGCACGACCACCACACCTATGTGACGGGAGCTCTGATATCTCAAAGTTTTGAACTCTGGTGAAGAATGAAGAGGGGTGGTCCAGTATTTATAGGAAAATTGACCACCCTGCGCGACGGCGCGCAAGTCTCCCTTCGGCGCTCAAGTCTCAGCGCGCAGCTCTCTGATCTTCCAAGTAATTTGCGTGACCCACTTCCAAACTTGCGTGAACCTCTCTATTTTACCATATTTTGATACTCTAATCTTGAAAAACCATAGGCGTGCAAGTTCTCAAGCATCCAAGGCATCGGCGTGCAAGTATCTTTCATGGCGTGCTAGTCACCTGCACAACTTTACCAAAATGTGTGCAACCCTTATCCCTTTGCCATATTTTGATGACCTGATAATGAAAAACATATGGCGTGCAAGTTTTTAATCCTTTATGTACACAGCGTTCAAGTCCCTTTTCCATAAACCAATTTTCTTCATTTGTCGATTTTCAGGCCCAAAAATTTGGCAAACACTGGAAAACGGTGCCACCTTGTATCTATTCTTTTGTACCGCCTCCAGATCATCCATTCCTTTTGTCGACATTCTTGAATCAAACATGGATCATTGACCTCAGCTCTTGAACTCGACATTCCTTCATGAAATCCTCTTTGTCAACAAATTTTTATGTCATTGTTTTTCTTTGTCAACAATCACAACACAGATGTCCACTTTTTCAACAAACACAATCACCTTAAAAATGCTTCAATAATGCCTTGAGGTATTTTTTACCAAAAATATCCCCCTTTGGGTTTGTTGACAACTCTTCCATAAATAGATACAACTTTGATTCTTCATCCACCATTCGCCGTTTGAGATTTTGATAGCGATCAAGGATTTACTCAACACATACTCTAAGCCCACATGAGCAATGCTCGGCGTGAGAAACAAGAGTAAATGAAAATTTCATCAATGCATCACTTCATCTCTGACTCCCACTGTTGACACCAAACTGATACCAATTTGTACTAAACTGATACCAATTGTTGAAGGACTTGTTGGAAGACCAATTTTTGGTTAAAAATAATCGTACCACTCTCCAACACCACTATTATGCTTTTATCATGATCCTCAGCTGTCGTGATATCTATCCTTTGACCGATCACTTCTAGCATCATCAGATTTAATACACTCCCCCTTTCTTCTCACAGCTTCAACACCTCTTTAGCCCTCTTTCCAGTGTTGTCCAAGATAAGCGCTGGATAAGAACATTCAACTAGCTTCAACTCCCCCTATCTGGCTGCTCCACTTGTCAGATTCTCCCCATATCATTCATGATTTATCACATATCCACATTGTCTCCCCATTGAACAATCACTAGTTTATCCCCCTTTATCAAAAAACCCAAAGGTCACTCCTTTGCAGGCTGTAACCGAGTAGAGAACACATATCATCACATTAGGGAAAACACATCAAACCTCGGGGAGAGGGGGAGGGTTCCACATCATCATTATTTCAAGTGCGGGGATTCTACTGAACTCCCAGAGCTAGTCGATGCCTCTCAAAAGCTTCCTTGGGTAAGGCCTTTGTTAGAATATCTGCAACCTGTAGCTCTGTAGGCACATACTCTAACTTCACAAGCCCTTGCTCCACCTTCTCCTTGATGAAATGATACTTTATCTTAATGTGCTTTGTCTTTTAATGATGGACGGGGTTTTTGCTACGATTTATAGCACTTGAGTTGTCGCACTAGATTCAGATCGGAGACTTCACTTCAACTCCCATATCTTCAAGCTGTTGTTCCATCCATAATAAATGTGTGCATGATTGAGTGGCTGCAATATATTCCGCTTCTGCGGTGCTCAACGAAATACAATCCTGCTTCTTGCTTAACGAATCAATACATAGCCCACCAAGATAGAATGCACCACCTGACGTTGAGTTTCTATCATCTACTGAACCGGCCCAGTCTGCATCAGTATATCCCAATAACTCTATATATTATTTGTCAGTATATTTCAAGACAAAATCCAATGTGCCCTGGATATACCGAAGTATTCTTTTTCACTGCAATCATGTGGCTTTCCTTGGCATTACTCTGATATATCGCTGCTTGGAATGTGGTGAAAACAATATCAGGCCTTTTTCGGTTAAGTACAACATACTTCCAATAATTTTCCTGTATTATGTGGTATTAACTGCTTTTCCATCCTCATATTTTGATAATTTCATCCGGGTAGCAACCGGAGTCTTCATCTCCTTGGAATTCTCTATTCCAAACCTTCTCAAAACCTCCTTGGCATATTTATATTGAGAAATGAATGTTCCATTCCTTCCTTGTGTCACCTGTAGACCGTGGAAAAACGTTATCTCTCCAATCATTGACATTTCAAACTCATTTTTCATGAATTGGGAAAACTGTCTGCACTGAGCTTCATCTGATCCGCAAAAAATTATGTCATCAACATACACCAGCACTATCATCCTTTCATTACTGTCATTACTGAAATAGATATTGTAATCAACTCCTCCACGCAGAAAACAAAGCTTCTTCAAGTACTGATCATGCCATGAGTATCATGCTCTTGGTGCTTATTTCAACCCATACAATGCCTTATTCAGCCTGCAAACTTTTTTCTCAACCTCATGAATGAGAAACCCATCTGGCTGCTCAATATACACCTCTTCTTCCAGAACCCCATTCAAGAATGTGGATTTGAAATCCATCTGGAACCCTTTGAACTTTCTTTGCACTGTTATGGACAAAATTAATCTGATTGTCTCCAGCCTCTTAACCGGTGAAAATTTCCCATCTACATCTACTCCCTCTATCTGGGAGTATCCCTTTCACACTAGTCGTTCTTTGTTTCGAATCACAGTTTCATCTTCATTCATCTTGTTGCGATAGACCCATTTAGTCCCGATGACATTCTTGTCTGCTGGCCTCGAAACAATATCCCACGTTTGGTTCTTCTCAGTCTGGTCAAGCTCTTCATTCATATCCTGAACCTAGTTTTCATCTTCAGCTACATCGGAAAAACATTTTGGGTCCACCTGAGATAAAAATGATGTTTTCTGTAATGATTTCATTCTTCGAGTCTGATCTGGAGCTGTCTGATCACCAATAATATTCTGCCTATCAATTTCAGCTCGACTCTTTGGCTTCCTTGCAGACACAGACTTGACACTTTCCTGTTCATCATCAGTATCTTCTTCTGAGTCAGCCTCTGCCACTTCAACTCCCTCTATGTTACTTATTTCTTCATCACTTTCATCCAGAAACTGGTCACTGGGTCATTGAGTATTCTGTTCATTTTCAACTATAGTTACATCATTGCTCTCAACAATTTTTCCCAGCCTTTTGTTGTAGAATTTATATGCTTTTCTTTTCCCTTAGTAGCCAAGGAATATCCCCTCATCTCCTCGTGCCTCAAACTTTTTGTGATTTTATTTGTTGAAAATCAAACACTTACTTCCAAATATTCGAAAGTATTTCAGCGTTGGCTTCTTTCCGTACCACAGTTCATATGGAGTCTTCCCATGCTTCGAACACAACAGAGACCTGTTCGAAACATAAACCGATGTCAAAACTGCTTCCTTCCAAAATTTCTCTGGTAGGTCTTTATCAATAAGCATCGTTCTGGACATGTTGTTGATGATCCGATTTATCCTTTCAACCACTCCATTATATTGGGAAGTTCTCACTAAAGAAACATGATTCCTTGTCCAGTGTTTCTCGAGATAGTCTTCGACCTGACAGTTTGTGAATTCTGTACCATTATCAGTACGAAACATTAAAATTTTCTGCCGAAGCATCCTTTCTGATTCCATCCTATACTGCTTTATGCAGCTAAACACTTTTGTCTTATGGGTAATGACAAACACCCAGGACTTCCTGCTAAAATCATCAATGAAAATAACATAGTACCTTTTCCCATTTATAGCTCCTGGTGAAATAGGTCCACACACATTACCATGCACCAATTCGAGAACTCTAGTTGATTTTTTTTCCTTTGGCCTGTATGTCTTTCTGATGATCTTCCTTTGTTGACAAGCATCACATGTATGAATGTGATCATGTGATGGTTTGGGAAGGTCTCTAGTATCATCACACTTTACCAGATCTTCCATGGATGGTTGACATAGATGACCAAGTCGCTTATGCCACAGCTGGTTTTCTTCCTCTCTGGATACCAAGCACGACTCATCTTCCCCTCCTACCAGGTAAAGATTTCCCTTTGTTCGTTTTACCTGTATAATGACTGCTCCATCTTTTCCTTTAACAATACACATCTTCTTGGTAAATCAGATAGAGTACCCAGAGTCACATAGTTGACTGACACTAAGCAAATTATGACTGAGACCCTCTACTACCAAGACATCAGCACGTCTCATTTATTTGCCCCCAAACTTAGCTTTCCCTAAGCCAACAATCATTAGGCCTTCATAATTTCCAAATTTTACAACTCCTTATTTTTCATATTTTATTCCTGTAACAAGATCCTTATTACCCGTCATGTGAGATGTGCAACCACTATCAAGGATCCACACACTAGAGCGAACTGATGCTTTAAGGGAAATCTCTGCCACCACGGCCTTGTCAATTTTCTTCTTCTTAGTCCACACTGTTTCTTTCATACTCGGAATGGATTGAGGATTCTGTTCTTCCTCAGAGTATGATGGACCAGCTTCATCATGTAAAGATGAAAATATATTCTGCATTTTTAACTCACTTGTCAGTTTATCGATCTGCTACTTGATAACATTTTGATTTTGCTTTGGCACTTTTCTATGAATGGTCGATGTGAAGAACCTAGCCATATTCCCAAATCCTCGGCACCAAAAACAGTGTCCTTTGAAATATGTTCTGGAAAACCATTCTCAGTTTGGCTGTCATCTCTGTTCTTGTTCCCTTCGATATCTTTTGGCTATGGAACATACATACTGTTAATGTCCCATCTTTCCACAACAATAACACCTAATATAAGGTGCGTTCCTTCATGTTACTTCCGCACTATGAGTTTCCCCTTAGGATCTCAGAATATTCTGATTCTGCTTTGTGCCCAAATCCACCTTCAATCATGGGACGGGTGCTTGCGGTCTGACTTCAACTGCCACAGAGTTTTGTTTCTGATTAAGCCATGAATCAGCCTTAACTTCTGAGCTCAATTGTTGCTTCTTTCCTGCTGAACTACTAGGCTCTTCTTTCTTCTTTTCAGTCTTCGTGACGACCTTCTTTCCCAAGAATGTGTTGGGATTCAAAGGTTTTTCCTGGTCTTTAACTTTTCTCCGCAGACCGACAACTTCCTCTTCAAGCTCTTCAATACGCTTGAATTGATCTTTCACATTTCTATTCAAGCAATCGATCTACCTTTTCTATTCTTCAATATTGAGCTTATTCTCATCAACCTTTTCTGTGCGCTCTGTCCTGGAAGACTAAATATTTTCAATTTCTTTCACTAATTCAGACTTCTCTTCTTCATGCTGTTGCATGTAGAGTTTGGCATCATGTACCACCTTTTTGGATTTCTTTTTTTTTTTCCTCTCCAAACATCTATCTCTTCAAGAGATGCTTCTAATTCATCTTCCATGCCAACTCTCCCTTCAATTTCTTCTTCTTCCTCATCAGTTTTGGTTTCTTTATTTTCTTGAGCACTACTGACAACATCCACCGTTGCATTTTTTCCATGATCTTTACTGTTTTCTATCTCTTCAATTTCTTCACCCTCAGACTCATCTGAACTGTCTATTTCTTGTGAAAGAAGATTCTTCTTCTTAAAGAAATTTCTCTTGAACTGCTTCTTCCCTTTCACATAGGAGGAAGATTTTTTCTTGTGAATTTCAACTTCATCTTCATCGTTTTCATCTTGAAGCTTTTTGGGGCACCTTGCAGTAAGATGACCAACTTTTCCACATCTAAAGCAAGCATGTGGAAGCTTCCCTTTGAACTTTCCTTTTCCTATTTGAACATTTGAGGAGAGGAATGAAATTACCTCATCTATCTCTTCTTATTCCTGATAATCTTCAATGGTAAGCTTCTTCATGGCCTTAAATTCCACCTCTTTGGACTTCCCCTTTTCCAAAGACTCATTATCATCATTCCTCATTTCATATGCAACCAAGGTACTATGAAAATTGTCCAGTGTCAGCTCTTTTGGATATTTATCTTCTAGAACTGAAACTTTCGGATTGAACCGAGGTGGAAGTTTCCTCAAGATGCGCTTTACGATCTTTATGTCCTCAATGACTTCGCCAAGACCTCACATATCTTCCACAACAATGTTTACCCTGTCAAAGAATGCGTCAACAGACTCATTCGGGTTCATTTTCAGATCATCATATTTGTTCCACAACACCTGCAGCTTTGCCTCTCTAAACTTTGTATCCCCTTCATATATATCCAAAATCTTTTCCCACATGGCATGTGACGTTTTGCATGAAATCACCTTTGTGTAGATGGGTTTGGAAAGTGCTCCCCCCAAGGCATTGATTGCTTTGGAATCAGCATCCAACTCTCTATGCTCAGCTTCTGATAATGCACCACTATTAATATCAGTTGTCATACCATGCATAGCTACTTAAAACACATCCATTCCCAAGGATCAGAAATAGTGTTGCATTCGATTCTTCCATATCTGAAAATTACATCCGTCGAAGATCAAAATCCCATTATGATTAGTGACCTCCACTGAGAGAAAACCTAATATCAACCTTTCCCTCTAATACCAATTGTTAGGTCCACAAGGCTGAATACCCTAAGAGGGGGGGTGAATCAGGGTATGACTAATTAAAAATTAACGCCCATTCTGATCTGGTTTCGCTGTTAAGCAAAACAATATTCTCTCTCTTTCCTGCTGCACAAAGAAAATAGAAATTAAAGCAAGCACAGGACACAACAATTTTACTTAGTTCACCGCAAAGGGCTACATCCAAGGATCATACGCCCACAAGTTTTCGATCATACCAAATTCCACTAAACTTCACTAACTATGGATTACAAGGTTTGGGTACAGTCACTCTATCCCAGGCTCACTGCCTTTACAAGATTTAAGGTCAGCTCACTGCTTTCCCAAGGGTCAAACCCTGTTTCTCTCTCTCTGGCTCACTGCTGGTGGAGAGGATCACCTTCTTCCTCTTCTTTTGCTCACTGCTCCGGAAGGGATCCACTCACAGTTTATAGACCTATAGGTCTCTTCATTTGCATGAAGGAATGCATCTTCCTCTGTAATTAGATGCTCTGTTGAAGCCCAATTTTCACCCGTAGATGAATCTCTCTTTGTACAGAAGGTATCGGGCAAACATCCAGCTTCCACGCAGCCCGAAAATCACTGCTGGAAATAAACTTTACTTGGTGCGTAAGTCATACTCGGCGCGCAAGTATCAGCACACAAGTCACAACGGGCGCGCAAGTCCACCTCAGACACTTGAGTGACACAAGATTCCCCAAATCCAAACTTGCGCGACTCTCTTCCTTTTACGCCCAAACCAATATTGGCGTGCCACTGCCAACCGGCGCGCAACTTCTCACACTGGCGTGCAACTTCACTTGCACGACCCACACACCACTTGCGCGACCACCACACATGCGCGATGGGAGCTCTAATTTCTCAAATTGTCGAACTCCGGTGAAGAATGAAGAGGGGTGGTCTAGTATTTATAGGGAAATTGACCACCCTGCACGACGGCGCGCAAGTCTCCCTTCAGCGCGCAAGTCTCGGCGTCCAGGTCTCTGATCCTCCAAGTCATTTGTGCGACCCACTTCCTAACTTGTGTGAACCTCTTGCCTTTGCCATATTTTGAACTTCTATTCTTGAAAAACCATAGGCGTCCAAGTTCTCAAGCTTCCAAGGAATCGGCGCGTAAGTATCTTTCATGGCGCGCAAGTCACCTGCACGACATCACCAGAACTTGCACGACCCTTATCCCTTTTCCATATTTTGATGATCTGATCATGAAAAACATATGGTGCGCAAGTTTCTAAGCCTTCATGTACACAGCGCGCAAGTCCCTTATCCAAAAACAAATTTTCTTTATTTGTTGATTTTTAGGCCCAAAAATTTGGCAAACACTGGAAAACGACGCCACGTTATATCTGTTCTTTTGTACCGCCTCCAGATCATCCATTCCTTTTATCGACATTCTTGAATCAAACATGGATCATTGACCTCAGCTCTTGAACTCGACATTCCATCATGAAATCCTCTTTGTCAACAAATTTTTATGTCATTGTTTTTCTTTGTCAACAATCACAACACAAATGTCCACTTTGTCAACAAAAACAATCACCTCAAAAATGCTTCAATGATGCCTTGATGGATTTTTTCCAAACACTAATACATTACAATAACTGAACTCATAGGTTTTACCACTATATAATTTTATTTTATATTAACTAAAACCTATATAAATATTGGATGGTAGAGATAAAGTGTTATGGAATAATACTAATGAACATGTTAATGTTTTTCATAGGAATAAAAATTTTAAGAAGCTAATGGGTGAAATGAGGATGTTATAAACTATAGATAATCTCATTTTTTAATATCTGAGTGACTAAATTTCATTTGAAATTTTCATTTTATATGAGGATGTGTATGACATCATGATATTTTATGATATTTTTTTCTTCATATAAATTTAATTTATTTGATAACAAGCGATATGTGAAAACCCAAGTCTTGATGAACTAAAATATACTATAAAATTAAAATATTTATTTTTCAATTGGTTGATTAAATATTAATAATATTAAAATAATTGTTTATAATTTTTTTACATAGAGAAAATATATATGTAAATAATTTTTAGAGAATTCATCATGTGCATTAAAAATATACTTTTTTCCTTCAGTTTTTTGTGAGGTATTGTGATAAATTGCTATAATTAATTTATTTAACTTTTAAAAATGTATTTAATAAAAAATAATTTCAACTTTGAAATCATCAGGTCAAAATTAACTTTGAGTTATTTTTTGTTTTTCAATTTTTCAAAATGATTTATTTTTGCAATTAATTTTAAAAACATCTGATTTTTATAAAAAAACTATAGTTTCTATTTCCATCATTTTGAAAGATTTATTTTTGTAAAATAAGGGGTTTAAATTAAGGTTTAGATAATTTTTATTATTAATAATCTAATTATGGTCACATCAATTAATTTTATATTGGATTTTAGTTTGACACATTTTATACTTAAAAATATGTTTTTTAGGAAATATTCTTTTCATTGTGTCTTACAAGTTTTATTTTAACATTAATTTTGGAAAATATAAGAATTGAATATTGAATATGGGTACAATTTTTTGAGTCATGGTGAAATTTTTTTAATATTTCCCATTTTATTGTTATAAATTTTAATTGTCAAAAATATTTTTCACAACAATAATGTTAAAATGGAAAAATAGGGCTAAAATCATGAGAAAATGTATCTAAATGAAGCTAAAACATGACTTAATGTCATTGGAATAGATATATTAGAAGTTATTCATAAAAATATATTAATATATGGTATTTTTAGTTAAATTTTCCCCGAGATAATAATATTTATATTATTTTATATAATGAGAAATCCAAAATGACACTCTCTTGGAATTAATATTAGTAAATTTATTACATAAGGATAAATATTGGATAAGTTTAGTAATAAATATAAAATTTTAATTTTAATTTTTTTAATATATTAATTTATTTTTAATTTTTAGTTATCAAATTCCCACCCTATATTATTATACAATGTCTTCACAATATTTTTTGGAAATTGTTGAAAAAACATATAAATTATTTTAAAAACATTAAAAGTAACATTTTTTTATAATTTATTTTTTTCATAATAATTTTACTTAATATTAAACGTATTAGGTCTATAAATATTATTTATATTCAAATTAAATTATTTTATTGATGTCATTATTTTCAGATTAAGTAAATAGGGTAAACAATGACATTACAGATATGTATTGAAAAAATATATTTTATTCCCAAATCTCAAAATAATAAATATATTGAAATCAGAATTTTTGGTTTTTAGATGTTCTCAAGGTTAATAGATTTTGAACTTATAATCCAATTGTTTCAATATTTATAAATTTATATCTATTTTAGTTTTAAAAATTTAATACCATAGTTATGGTTAAAATAAGTTAATAAAGGGGTTACACCATAAGAAAACATTGTAAGTGGAACCAAATCCAATATAAATTTAATTCTATGAATATATTTCTACTATATAATGATTTCATATAAATTAACTAATATTTTTAATCATTATACATTATAAATTCCAAAATGTTATTTAAATATTTTATATAATTCCATGTGTTTTCCTTCCTTTCATTATAAAAGTACGCCCATTCTATCTCTTCAATACACAAAAATAAAAATACTATATCAAAAAAAATGTAAAACATTATATTATGCACTACCCTCTCCATGAATTAAAAAAAATCCCATAAATCTAAATTCCAAGGGTCCATAATAAGGGATTTAAAGGAGGCATACTAACCATGTGATAATCATCGGACCCAACTTGTTCCTTATAATTTGTTTTTGTACCTACTTTAAATCTATTGTATTCATTATAAAATAAATAATTAATTATATTAAATATATTTACCATTAAATGTGATTATTTAACTACCATTATGATCCTTCATTTTAATCAATTGTTAAGTTAGAGTATCACTTGTTCATACTTTTGGACTACTGCCTCCATGAAGAAATACATTTAATTTTCCATTAGAAAATTTCTTAAAAAATAATTATTAAAGTATTAAATTTTATATGTTATATTTATGACATAATAATGGTTTTATAACAATAAAATCATATATACCTTCTCACCTTCCTATATCATGAAAAATGATAATGTAACTCATTTGTAAGTGTCGGTTATCACCTCCCCGAATAAATGTGAATAATTTTTCAATTTTTCATTTCATGGATAGTTAGAAGGTTAAATTTAATGAATATAAATTATTAATTTGTTATAATAATTATTTTATAAATTTTAATTTTTATTTAAATTTCTTTCATTCCAACATTAAAAAGTAAAAATTACAATCATGTGTACATGTGAGCTGATGTCACTGCGAATGATGTAATTAATTTTTTTTCATCACTATCCATTACACATGACTTTAAATATATATTTAATAACATATATGATATTTATATTATAATAAAAATTAATGGGATGATATAATAGTATTAAATGTAGATAGTATAGAACCACTGAAAAAAATACTCATTAATGATGAAATAGCTAACTCCTGAAATGATGATTGTCATAAGGATCTATTAATAGATGTGCATCAAAATGTTATAATTAGAACATATATGGTACTAAAATTATGTATATTATTTATTATATAATTGAAATAAATTTAAATTTATTTTTTATGAGGATAGAGTGATTTATATGAAATTTTCTGAAGAGGAAATGGGTTCTCATCACACTTTTATATATAGGAGATTTATGACATGTTGACCAAGAGATTCATTTAGAGGGTTTGTATACTAAAAATGAATTTATTTTATGAAAAAATCATGAAAATTATGATTATTTGAAAAATAAATGAAATTTAATATCTTTCATGAGGTTTTGATTCATTTGTTAGCAATTATCTGAGATTATTATGTTACAATCTAATTATTTATTATGATTGTTTATGAATCTGTTTATATTGCTATATTTTTTTAATTACTTCTCTTGTAACTCATGTATTAATATCTTATTTTTATTTCTATAGATTAATTTTCTTCCATTATTTCTACTCATTTTAATAATTCAAGATACTAAAATAATGCTTTATGGAAAAGATAATTCATTTATCTATTTGATTAAATTTTCTTTTTACACCATAATGATTTTTTCTATAAATTTTTTAAATTTTTTTTGAAATTAACCAATAATTGGATAATTTTATTTTTAATAATTATTTAATAGTTACAATATTTTTAAAATTTAATATTATATGCATTGATTGAATGAGGTACTTTTTAATTTTTAATTAAAATGTGAGAGGAATCAATTTTTAACATAATCAACATGAACAGAATTTCCAACCACCATGGGTACTCAATTCTGCAAATATTTCATTAAATTTCAAAACAACATTCAATTAAAATGTATTCCATACTATTTGTGAATTTATTATATATTTTTTAATTTATTGAAAAATAAAGAGTTTATTTTCCTTAATAATTGTTTCAATGATATATTCAAGACACTATTCAATAATTCTAACATCCATCAATATTACTCATGTTTTATCTTGGATAAGATCCAATTATACCATTCAAATTAACTCATTGGATGGATTTGGATGAAGATTTAAATATGATTATAAAAAACATGTTTCTTTCAAAGGGTTAATTAAATTGTTAAAGAATAATTATGAAACCAATATATTTTCCATGGGTTATATTTTAATGAAATGTTCAATTATTAAGGAAACCCATTTCCATTCCAAAATTGATTCAATGAAAAAAAATTTATGAACATGTGGAACACACATTTATTATTTTACATAAGGTATTTTATGAGAGTGAACCTTAAATAATGTTATAATGGAATGGGGAGTTATCCCAGTCCACTATGATTTTCTTGGAAGTTATATTTGACTATTGAAATGATTTTCATTGCTTTTTTATATTCAAAAAACTAATGTATTATCATAATGTTATACCCTAATAGCTCATGTTAATTAATTTTTTTATGAATATTTTATTAATAAATACCATGATTTATTCTATGTACTAATATTATTATATATTATGAGATGGTTATGGAAATAAAATGATAATATCAAGTTCTCAAGACCTTAAGCATGTGTAATGCTTTACAAATATTTGATATATCTCAATATTAAACATACAAAGTATCAGAGCTCACATTTTTCTTATGATTAATTTCCATAGGCTAGGGGAAATGGTTTTAATTAATATATATCAATGAATGGTTCTATTTATGAATAACATAATGATATGTGATGTAGTTCTCTAATAAACAATTTATTTCTATATCAATGGTTCTACATATAGTAATTCAATATTATCCAAGCATGGATTCTAATGTAATGTATTGAAAATTAATTTATTTGGATATAATAACTAATTATTTAAATTAATGGTCGCTATAATCATCCTTATAAATATATTAATATATAACTCATTATTTAGTTGGATTAATGAGGCCTCTAATAACATGTTTTGTTTTGTAATGTAAGATAGATGTAAATCACCAACCATTTTTTTTAAAATTAATTTGTTCATTCATATATAAGGATCATATACTAACTTATTTTAAATTAATATAATTTTGTTTAAAAATGCTAAATATAGAATTTATGGGGTATTGAATAAATATTATCAAAAGGTTAGCAAATTATAGGGGATTCACTTGATAGGATAAGAAACATGGGGATAAAGAGTTGGTGATCCTTCCCCAACAAATCTTTCTTCATCATAAACTATATTTATTTACTTCTTATTAGATAATTTTTTTAAAACATAGAATATGTATTTTATTAATTTATATCGATTGATAATATATTGTTTTGGGGAACTCAGTTCATGATTCCACTAGATCATGCCAGAATCACTATCAGTCAATATGGGTTTTCAGTTTTTGATGAAATAGACACATGGGGTGAAATTAAAATAAATTAAAACCCACACTAAATAAGATCCATATATTTTTATACCCTTTGAATTCCAATAAATTTAGACCATTTGAATGAATTTTTCGGTAGATTATTTTAGTGATTTTGGTTACAGATATGTCATGTTTTCTCTATTAAATTGTATTTCTTAGTGTTTTATAATAAATAATTATATAGGGACCTTTAAAAATTGTACTCATGCTTAGGGAAACCATGAAACAATTATCCCACACAAAACCATCTAAACCCAAATAGAACCATATTCAACCAAAATTCAAATATAGTAAAATAAAATAACAAATAAAAAACATATATATATTTGTGTCAGCACAATGATTAGGGTTGTACTTTCCTTTAACAATGTGTCACTAAAGGCCCTATGTGACAACACAACCACAGAGGGATAGTGGTATAAAGACTTCTAACAATAATATCCTACCTCACACGTGGTTATTGGAATCTAAACCAAATGTTACTTCCACCACCATTGGATAATAAAACAATTCTGAATCTATATTATCCATCATAAACACTATCGAGAAATGAAAACAAAATGGTTAATAATATATTTATTAAAGTGAAAATGTTGATCTAGGACCAAAATAGAGGTTAATTCCTAATTTTGGAAAAGGAGAAAATTCCAATTTGGTAAAAAAATTATGAATTTTCAAATGAAAAAAGATATTATATTCTATTAAAATTCTCCATCCATTAATTTGAATTAGGTTTGTTATTTCCCATCACTGTCAATTTCTCAATATTAATTTATAGGATGTTTCTTGAAAATTGATGAGCAGATATGCACTCATGTTTTTTTCTTTTTTCTGCATTCTCTCAACCCTCCTCATCTCTTTAGTTGGGATATTCTGAAATCAGGTATTCCCATATATTTCAAAATAATGAAATAAATTTTATATGGTTTTTTCATTGTATAAATGTAATATTAACATATTTATTGATTTTTAATATATATATTATAATGGGAAAAATAACATAATTATAAAATATATATTTACTTATCTAAATATTTTTGATCATTATATATGTTTTATATGATATGTAGTTAATGATTAAGAGAGATATATCTTAATAAAATATTTTCTTGGATGTACTATCCTTTATATAAAAATATGTGTTAATTATGTTAAACTATTCAGAATATCATATTATATAAGTTATACCCTTATTTTTTTATGAGTGAGATTAAATTTAATAGAATCATTCATGGAATTAGAAATGGAATATATTCTAGATTTTTTAATGTGGAAATTGTAGTTGTTGATTTTATTTATAGTATTCCACATTTTTAAAAGATAATGATTAAGCGTGTGTTTTTCCAATCATATACAAGACGTTGACTAGTTTCCTTTAAATTATACCATATTATATATTAAAATTAGATATGAGTTCATTATTTAACTAGAAAATAGGTTTTTAGACATTAGTTATAATTATTTAAATAATGTATAGGTTATGAATGGTTCTTGATCCAAATTTCAATTTCTATAAACCATTATTTGTTAAGAATTCATACATGAATTCATTATCATGTGTTAGAAATTAAAATATTTTTATCAAATTAATAATATTATAAACATAAATAGTTTATTACGATAAAACCATATTCATTTTGGTGAGGGAGGCTAAAAAACTAAGGTAATATATTGGGTAATTTTTTTAATATAATCAATATTTATCACCTTTTAACAAATAAATTTTTTCATCACTTATTTTTAAAAATTCAAATACACTAAGACTTATAATTGATGCTCTATAGGAAATATGACCTATACCAACGGTTCTGGGAAAATTATTGGTATAGCTCACTAATTTGGACCTATAGCAGCGGTTTGGCCAAAACCATTTATATAGATCACTTATATGGACTTATACCTTCAGTTTTGGACAAACCTTTGGTATGGGTGGCCTATACCAATGGTTTAGACAATGAGTTGGTATAGGTACCCCCCTATACCAACATTTTGTCCAAAACCATTGGTATAGGTCCCAAAATCAAAGAACCTATACCAACGGTTCTAAAAACTGTTGGTATAGGTCTATACATTCGGTTTTGAGAACCGTTGGTATAGTTATGTGTATTTTTATGGAATATTCCAACCAAGAACATTAAATAAATCAAAATATAAAATAATTATGATAATACATATACATATTTATGAAATTATGTTCACAAAATTCCAGTTAGGTTAGTGGTTAGGTTGTTCAATAATAAACTACCGGTATTATGATAAATACCCATCGAATGATTCCTTTTTGAAATACATATACCAACGGTTTTATGGAACCATTGTTATGGATTTTTCATATTACTTATACCAACATTTTTGAAAACCATTGGTATAGACCTATCCTCGTGGATTACTTGGCCACGGTTCTCCAAACCATTGGTTTAGGCTATACCAATGTTTTTGAAGGCCTATACCAATGGTTCTAAACAGTTGGTATAAGGTATTTTTCCAGTAGTGATGAATTGTATTAATTTTTTGTTTAATAAAATTTATTATATTGAACAAATTTTATTACTTTCCCATAGGGTTCTTATGTAGATTTATCTCTTTATCAGGATACCTAATGATGATTTACTTAAAATTAATAATCCATTTAGGCATTTTATATGTTTTATCTCCCCTTATATTAATTTATTAATCTATTTCCATATCAAAATATGGAAATTATAATTTTTTATTTATATACTTTATTATGATTATTTTTAATTTAACATAAACACTAAATGATATTTTCTATAATTAATTTTTTTAAATTTACTTTTCTTAATGTTTTTTTATTTTCAATGAAGAATTCAAGGATTGATATCTAATTGTGTTTAGTATTTTCTAATTCTATTTATTATATAATTATTTTTACTTGAGATATAATGATAATAATGAATCGTTGGACGTTATGGGTTTTATGATAGTATTTCTATATCATATATTTTTCATTAAATATTGTTTTAGTTACAGTATTTCATAATAGTTGAAAATGTTTCTTTGTAGGTGTATTAATTCATCGTTTTTACTTTCTTTGTGAATTTAATGAAATACATGTAATAGATTTGTGAATATCCTAATATTGTGATCCTTTAAATAATAAATATTGATATTTTATTATAGTTTTCATTATATTTAAATCTAAACAATGTTTTTTCATAGGAACACTCGATATATGTGTGAATGGATACACCAAATAATTATTATATATATATATAGACACTAACAGATGGATGTTTTGGTTCCCTTATTTATTAATGGGATGGTTGGTTCCATGAACTAATTCAATTTTAAAGCATTTTGTCCCACTAGAGAAGATGAGGGTAACCCCCCAATTTACACTTCCTATAGTTTATGCTATAGAAACTACCAATAAAGTTATAGAAAATGACATATGGGATGTTTTTTCATCATAAATCCTATTAACATAATAAATAAACACCAATTATATACAACATATAAATAATTAGTATTCCACAACAAAAATTCAATTAAATTTCATATATAAAATAGGGGATCAAAAAAATATACCGAGATGAAACTCTTATGGATGAAACACCAACATGCAAATTATAATATCCACAAGCTACTACAGTACATCTGATCACCAACTCCTAACTAAAAACCTATAAACACAAAAAAACATATAGGAGTGAACATGAATATATACATAGTAGGATCCTCCAAAAAACACTAACAAAAATGTGAGAGGGGAATACTAGTGATTTTGTGAATAAATACCAAACCAACTCATCATAAATACGATTTCAACTACCAAAAAATATCCCCATGGAATAGTCCCCCAATAATGCATCCATGTATAGTAAAAATAATTTTATGATTATATGTCAATAGAGTTACCATAAAACTCATTCCACGCTAATTTAGTATCCCTCATACAATGATTTCTTATGTAAATGTGATCTCATCCCTATCATAACCACAAAGTTATGTAAGTCTTTTGATAACCACATACCATATACTAGAACCACATATGGTCTACCACATACACATAACACATTTTAAATCAGCATACATGATTACCATGTCACGACCAAACATCTCATCCTCATTATAGCATGGTAATGTAATCATAAAGGACATCATCCTTGTGTGATAATCTCTCAACATGTGTCTCCCCCCAATTTTTTACAACATAACCCCATCATAGGTATTCTATAATCAATCAATTATAGTTTGTACATAATAAAACCACATCATCAATAAAATATACTATGTTTATCTAAGAGATAAGGGCTGGGGGATTACTCATTCATAAATGTATCCTTGATTCTATATGTTAAGGAACACACCCATAATCCATGAACTCATATAGAATTAAATAAGGTTATACAATTCAGTTAATGGTGCATAATAAATAAATAATAATAATAATATGATAAATAACAGACAACACAAGACTTACCAAGAAGGTTGAATAATAATTATTTGTTCACATATTACAATAAACATATATAGTTATACAAAATAGGCTGAATAATACCCACAACCACCAACCCAACTAATCACAATGACAATAGAAAACACCCCAAATACACTATCACTATGACAAATTTAGAACATCATATTTGAGGAGATAAATATAAATTTTTATTTTTACCATTACCAACTATTTCATATTCATTAAGAAATTATTTATTTTATTCCATTCACATTTCATGTTAACTAATTACCCTACACACTCATCGTGGAATTACCATATTAACCATTTTAATTTAATATTTACAACCCATCAATCATTTTATTTCATCTATTACCTGTCACTGCATCCTTTAGTTTGAATCCATTTTCTATGTTATAGGTAAACTACACCATAACCAATAACAAGAAAAGAACCCCATATTAGCTAAAAAAACATCATAGGGTAACATTCATTAAAATTACATATTATTCATAGAATCAATCATTTCCTTCTGTAAAAAAAATTAAAACCCTTCAATAATTGTAATGACATATCTAAATAGCATCTACCATTGTAGTGACATCATAACATTAACCAAAAAATTAAACAACAATTATGTAATGAAATAATTATAACCAAAACATGTTTAACACATCAATGAAACTAAAAAAAGAATCAAACATCAAATCACACTATAAAATCTCCCTTATTCATGCTCATATAGTCTTAATCATTCTATTATTTTAATATAGAATGATTAATTTCAAAATTCTATACATGTATTTCAATACGTTCATTAAGTTATTAACAAATAATATTGATTATAAAAAATTAAATAGAATGGAAAGGGTTCTAGAGTAGAACCCTTATCAATTATAATGTAATAATATACTACAAATATCAAATTAATCATATGAATTATATAAAATTAACTATTCCACAGTAATTTTTTAAAATTTTGATTAATTATTTTGTGATGTTAATTGAAGACATACATCTAAATACACTCTATACATGATAGCTCCACATTCACACATGAAATTGAAAATATATATCTCAATTATCATACCACATTAATTCTTATTTAATCCTGATATAGAGACTAATCCTTGATGTACAAGTAAAATACATTCTTTGTGAAATAATTAATATATTACACAAATATATGCCCATAGACCGTATTAGTTTAGTGTCTTGGGAATCTCAGAATAAATTCTTCTAGCTTGGTGAAAGATCTTCGCCATCCCCCATAAAGATCTTCCCCAGTAGTTTTCCTACCTAAAAAAATTCTATATCTTAGTGGGAAATGAAAATATAAAAAGGAGAGATGAAATGCTCAGTATGGGTAAACATAAAGAACATAAAAAAACATAAATATAAGAATGTAAAAAATGAACATAAATTTTTAATCACCAAATTTGGAGTCATGAAATAACTCTTGGAAATTTTAAAGGCATTTATCATAATTGGACATGAATCATGATAAATCAACATTGACATAAAAAGTCGAATTTTAATATGAAAATAAGTAAAAAATGATTTTTATTGTATCCAAGGCATTTCTTCCAAGACAATCATAGAGGTAAAAGAACATTACTGAACCGAGTTTACTTTTTGTTCCAACCGTGTATCGATGATCCATATTTACATGTCCTTAAAACCCCATATTACTAAACTAGATTTTCTTTTCATTCTAGTTATTTCTATCTATTCTGATATAAATATTTACCCAATGCATTGGAAGGACATATAGGTCCCCCCATCCCATAATGAACTCTTTCGTATATATTCCACCAAAACATAAATCATTCATCATACCAAAACCTAACAAATAAAATATTCTTTTTAAACATCATTCCATAATAACATAATCCATATAGAATATCATTCCATCATTAACACCATAAAATCATAGTAATAATAGGGATATAAACAATACACTATTTAAAGAGTTTCATCCTAGGTGGAATTTTTTTTTATAAAACACTTGACCTTAATTCTCGAGGAAAATAACCTTTCTTCTTCAAAAATGTTTTATTTTCACAGAGTACCTTTCAATTTTAAAATAAAATAATTTAGTTGAAAATAAACATGAAATAATTTAGAGGAATATTCATGGATATACGGTGTTATGAAGACACAAAAATCCATTCATTCCATATTAGTTGAAAAAACATTCTCCTTGTACTTTTTTTAGAAAATTCAAAAAATACCAATGGAAGCAAAATAAATATTTCTTCCATACCATTTAATAAAACATCACTAGTGGGTAGAATTGAATTTAATAAATTTTATTTTAATAGAAATAATATTATATATTTTGTAATAATGTACTTGAAGGATAAATATACACCAGTATATATATATGAATAAACAATCAGAGATAATGAGATTACAAAATTGTGCTTTACCTTAGGTCTAATTACTTTCCTATGTTTCTAGAACACCTATATTGTGGGTTTAAAAATATTATTAAATTTTGACATAACAATAATGATATTTATGATATCAGATATGATTCACTTATTACTATATATTACCCATTTATTTATGAATTCCATGTTAAATAAATGTTTTATAAAATAATCATTTTATTTATCTTACATGTTTTTTAATATTATTCTTGATATTATTACATAGATAATGATTTACATACATAAAGAATGTAAAACATGATTTATATATAAAAAATATCCTGTATAGAAATATATATAATAGATGGATAAATTAAATGGAATACACCCTTCCTGGAGAAAGTAGGTCATACGTACGAATGAATATTGTTTCTTTTTTACTTATTGAATTGAATGGAAGATAGTAAATGAAATATATATGTTCATAAAAAATTAGAATTATTATGTCTTGTATTTTATGCTTATTTATTATATATACATTATCATAATTCTTGAATGGTTTAGAGGGAGAATTAATTTCATCGCATTTTGGAGGCAATCAGTCATACCTAAGCACGAGCGATGATATCATTCACTTAAAAGATAAATGGAATTTAATTGGATGATATATTAATTATAAAGAATAATTATCTTGATATTTTCATTATTTATGTTACTTTCTGATTCCGGGTTCCACCCAAAGGTGCCCTGTACCCGGTTGGCCACATTTCCTCAAGCATATTTCCCCATATGCCAGAGTCTTATAACTAGAAATGAGGGCCTAGCGTGTAATAGTTGGGAAACTATGCCCTCATTATTAGATTTTAACATGGAGGAATAAATAATAACAATAGTCTAAGTAGTAGCAGCATACAACTAATGTAAACGATGGAAAACTGAAAGGTAATATAACTAGAAGTCATATAATATCAAGATGATGTAGCATGTCAAATATTTTAAGAAAACCACAAAAACAAGATACACTAAAATCAATTACAATAAAATATAAATGTACTATAAAAATTTGAATCTCAATAGATTCGCACGCCTTGTCTTGGTCCCTTTCTCTCCTGCTCATAAGTTGCAATCAATTACCTGTATGGGGTGCCTTTACCCTATCTACCCCTATATCAATATAGTCTTTTTGGGCCCAAAAACATAACCCAAACAGGGTGTGATAAATAAATCCTAGTATGAAACCTCGAATGGTAGGTTCCAATCTGTCACTGAGTATATGCAATAATAGTTTACAATAGTGAAATGCAGTAATCATGAAAGTACTCAAAAGTAAAAAATCCTACAAGTACTAACAATCATTTACATCCATTTTATGTACTTTAATCAATTCAAATTCATTCTATTATATAAGTCATGATATATTTCCTAAGCCCGTAAATTCCCTATAGAATTTAATCATAATCGATACCTCAGTAGGCTATCTAATCAATGATGTGTAGACCAAATCCCAGATTGTTCTTTGTCATGGAAGACATGTCCTTAGTCGTTTCATTTCAATATGTCTAATGGCCATGCCTGGTGTATAAGAATGTATGCATTTTCAAATCAAAGAGAAACCTAGTGTATCAGTATTTCATCAAGTATCAAAATCAGGGACAAGCCTTGTGTATCAGAATTTCAGCATATATCCAAATCAGGGACATGCCTTGTGTATTAGCATTTCAGCATACAGTAGGGCC
Organism: Viscum album; assembly: GCA_963277665.1. Classification (NCBI taxonomy): domain Eukaryota; kingdom Viridiplantae; phylum Streptophyta; class Magnoliopsida; order Santalales; family Viscaceae; genus Viscum; species Viscum album. Next base: position 464,962,405 of record OY728122.1, on the reverse strand, counting down.
AAGCCCAGTATATCAAAAATTTAGAAAATTCTGGGCCAAGCCTGGTATATCATCATTTCAACATATTAAAATCAACACAAATATGTTAAACTATTACATGGTTATCAAAATAACATATCATGTGTCAAACACACATAATAAACCACACTTATAATATGAACTATTACGTGGTTTTCAGTAACCAAATCGTGTGGTAAAAATTATATAACAAGACTCACATGTGAATTATAATATTATAAAGCTTCAAAAATCATATTCTCAGGGAAAAATCTATTTAACCAATTTCATTCTAAAACAACCCTAAAAAGGGAAACCAATTCAAGACCATCGGCATCCAAGGAAAAACAGCTATAAATTGGGCATCTGAGAAAAAAAATACTCCCATAGGGTTTCCCTTAATCAAAACATATAAGCCTAAACATGCTTCAATTAATTTATTCAATTACCTAATGTCATTAGGTTTCAACAAGGGTAAAATTCTCAATCAAGTTACACCATAATCCTAGGCATGCAGCACTACAGAGCATATAAACAACCCAACATTAAGCAATTAGCAAGACACCACCAACCTCATCATAGTATGACTCTCATTGTCCATTATCAACTTTAAATTCAAGTTAAAATGATGTAGATCTATGAATGTAGGATATACATTGAACCTTAAATAACGTAATAGATAACTAAAATCACCATGAATGGCTCATGTGTAATTAACCCATCAATGATTGGGTTCAAACGATATTGACAGTGATTTATTCGGTGTTTGGATGATCAACTAGGAAGAGGTTGAAGATACTACACTCCTCTTGAGTTCCCTCAGTTATCCTACTATCAAATATGCTGAATGAAGAGGTGTAGATTACTAGTTGGAGTATAAACCGATGATTGAGGTTTGACCTGGGATAGTTTTGTGACCATGATAACTATTTATGTGGTTTCTGTGTCATGTTTGTTTCTCTTTTTCTTGGTTTTATCTTCTATTTCATCATGCTTCTTCAAGAATGACTCCAATTTGATCACTTTTGATGTATCCCATGAGGTTTTTGAATGGTGCTAGTGACCTTGATGAATGTTGAACTCTATAGATGCTTGTTTGATTCTTTGTCCATAGTGTCTTGGCAGTCTCATGGCTCGACATTACAGAGCTTTGTCATGGAAGCTCGCAACCTTAGTCATCCTACATTGAAAGATCCTATGTATATTTCCTTCTAGTTTATAATGTTCTTTGTTCAACTAATATTTGATTGGATAGGTTAGGCTCATGTCTCAAATTGTGTATTCTACTTATTCGGTTCCCAATTAACCAAAAAGTGATTGGAAAATCAAAAAAAGGAATTTTCAGTGAGTTTATTTTTCCCTAATTTTCTGAAAAACAACTCAAAGGAAAATAAGAAATGAAATTCCTACCACAATGTACGAACCAGGTTCATACAAACTTCCCCACTTAAATCAATTATTCCCTGAATTTCCCTTGCAAGTGTGGTCAATAAATTTTAAAGAATTACTCCAGCCAATGAGAACATATGTCGGCCTCTCTCTCCTAACTCTCATCATGTACTTGGCCATGCATCCATAGAACCCATACGAGAGGAATTAACTAGCCTCATAGAACATTCATGCCCCTATCAACTAAACAAATTGAATGCTCCTCAGTGGATTCATCAACCTAAAGCTCATCCTCCTCAGGGTGAAAAACATGAGACGGGTCTAGATGATTGCAGAATAGCTGAGATACAAGGAAGATGACATGCATGGCTCGGTACATCTAAGGTAATTTTAACTGATAGTCAACCAACTAGACTTCCTCTATAATCTCAAATGGTTCGACATATATTATTGAATGATTATCTTGTCTCTTAATCCTCTTGTGTCCCATCCTCGATACGACATTTAGGAAAACTCGATCCCCGACCTCAAAATCTAAAGGACGTCTATTGAGATCTGCATATGATTTCTAATGATATTGTGCAATATCCATCTTCTTTCAAATAAACCGAACCTACACAGTGACTTCATGGACAGGACGAGGTCCCAGCAAAGCTCCATCTCCTTCCTCCATCCAACACATGGGTGATCGGCATGGCCTTCTGTACAAAGCCTCATCTGGATCCATATAAATAGTACCCTAGATTCTATTATTATAGTTGAACCCAACCAATGTTATATTATTCTCCCAAGATTCCCCAAAATCTAGGACGTAAGCATGCAACCTATCCTCTAACACTTCTATCAAACGCATTAACTAGTCATTAGTCTGAGGGTGGTATGATGTGCTCAGAAGAACCTATGTACCCATATCCCTCTAAAAACTATACTAGAAATGAAATTTAAAGTGGGTGTCCCTATCTAAAATGATAGAACTTGGGACCCCAGGAAGTCGTAATGCCCTAAAAATATACAGATTTCCGATCTCATCAACACTAAAGGTCTGCTTGATTGAAAAGAAATGAGTGACCTTCATAATCCTTTCAACAACAACACAGACATCATTGTTGCGTCTAGGAGACCTCAGTAACACTATCACAAAATCTACCACGAAATCATCCCATTTCCACTCTATAAATGGTAAATACTGTAAATTTTGATCCATCCATTGATTCTCCACCTTCACTTGTTGAAAGCTGGATCGCCTTGTAACAACGCTAGCTACTCATCGCTTCATACCCGGCCACCTGTACTGATGGTGCATGTCGTGGTACATCTTGGTGACTCCATGATGCACTCCCCATGATGAATCATGAAACTACCGCATCATCTCCTCGTGAATATCCCTTAGAACCCACACATATCCATGGATACACAGAACATCATCGTCACCTTTCATCTACCCAAAAAAGGGTCCTCATTTTCCACACACTCCCGTATAACTAGGACATCATAATAAGATAGTTGCCTCATCCACACACTATCCTTTTGGGTATATGTAACATCTAAAGATGAATAATATGTTTTTCCCTGAGTTTTTTGAACCACTAAAAGTATCTCAGAGAACAAATCCATAAGCTGCCACTCACCACTGGCCTCATGTACTTCATGTATCTGATTTCTCCTTCTCAGTGCATCAACCACTTCATTGCATTTTCCAAGAATATAAGAAATCTAAAAATTGAATGACTCAAGGTATTCCACACACCTTCGATATCTCAGATTCATGCCACATGGAGTAATGACATATTTGAGGCATTTTTATTATGTGTACATGACGAAATGTTCTCCCAATAAATAATGTCTAGAATAATGCAATTGATGTACAATTACATCTAACTCGACATCATGCATTGAGTAGTTTCACTCATGTGGACTCATCTACCGAGACTCGTATATAACAATTCAGTCCCCCTACATAATCATTGCTCCCATCCCAATAACTGATGCATCACAGTATACTTTGTAACTCTTTCTTGGCTCTAGAAATATCATTATCGGTACAAAAGTCAAGCATCCCTTCCACTCCTAGACGTCTGCAGCACAAGAATATAACCATTCAAAATCCACATCATTCTTAGTCAATACTATCATCGAAACTTCTATGCATGATATGACCTATATAAAACACCTATAGTAACTAGCTTTCCCCTGGAAACTCTGCACCTTAAAAAAATTTGTGCTTCTTTTAGTTTACTACTACTGTTACATTATCTATGTCAACTAACACTCAATTCTCCAAGATGGCATGACCTTTGAAGTGAATCTGATCCACCCAGAAGTGTCATTTTTCAAGTGTATTATATAAATGATTCTCTCTCAGTGTATTCATAACAATCTCAAGTTGTTTTTCATGGTCTTGTCGTTTGTGAGAATAAACCAAGATATCATCCATGAAAACCACCATAAAAGAAACTAGGTAAGGATGGGAAACTCAGTTCATCGTCGCCATGAAAACTATTGGAGTGTTATTGAGACCAAATGTAATAACCATGTACTCATGTAGACCATACCAACAATGAAAGTAAGTATGAGGTAAGCCTTCCGGTCGAACACGTACGTAGTGATATCTTAACCATTGGTCAATCATCGATCACACTTGATCTACTGAAAGATGATCAAACATGACATCTATTCGTGGAAAGGGATATCAAATTGTTACTATCATCTAGTTTAGTTTGTAATAATCCATGCATAAACTAAGGGTAATGTCCAAATGTTTCATGAAAAGGACTGGTGAACCCCATAGATGTGTATAGGATCGAATAAAACCCTTAGCTTCTAGATCTTCCAACCACCTCTTGAGCACAAGATACTCATATGTAGTAATCCTATATTTGAGGAATGGATACCGGTGCAGACCCTGGAACTAACTCCATAGTAAGCTCCACCACTATGACTGGAGGTATGATTGAGAAGTCATTTGGGAAAATTAACCTAAAAAGATCAACCATTTCAGGGAAATCTTCTAGACATATTCCTTGATTATCCAAATATAAACTCGCAATCTAGGATTTCATCCCACCTAAACCATGATTCTCATGTCCAACTCATATTGAATGGAAATAATATTCACCTTATTTAGAAACTCTCTGACCTTTGTTAACATGAAACACAAAATGCAGTGATTGCAATCAATAATGGCATGAAAAGGAACCAACCAGTCCATTTTAAGAATGACATCAAAGCCTGTCATCATTAAGACATCGAGGTTCCATAGAAAGTGATACTCACCAACATCAAAGGTTAACTCCCTGAACTAAGGCCCACCTATCTTTATAATCACTAATAGAGTGTATAACATCAAAACATCAGAAGTTTTATAAATACAAAGATCAAGGATTTTCACAATATCCAATGATATAAAACTATATATAGCACCTATATCAAAATGTGCATAAAATAAAACATAGGTGATTAGAATGGTAACACTAACAGTAGAAGGTTCGTGATCCTTATCATATTGGGTTTGTTGCACTGTATATGTCTTCCATGTACTGTGTCCCTGAGACACTGCTTGGCTACCCGGAGCTGACCCTCCATGTTGTCACTCAGATCCAAGGGTCTGGCTACCATGGCCACGACCACCACCTCGGCCTGAGAGGCTTGATGCATTCTACTTCCCTGACTGGTGAAAAGCTACTAACTCCCTCCTAAACATGGAGTTGGTGGGGACCCTATCTCACTAGATGATGGTAAAATCATCCTACAAAACCACTATAAATTTCCCATCTTTCCACAATCACATAACTCAATCAGGTCCATCGGGAACTGAGGTTTAGGATGCCCAATCCTTCCGTACATGTAGCACCTCATCAAGCTACCGGAATAAAGGTCTTGGATGCTCCTATCCCCATGAAAATTCTCCATACGATGCGAATTTCTTCTGGTCAAGATACTAATAGATATCAGTGCCAAACTGCCCTGGGTTGCACCCCCATATTCTCGTAGGTTGTGCTCGGTACTCAGCACCGGATTTACAATAGCACTGATAGAAGGAATCCTGAAGACATTATCCTATGATCATATTTCAATCCTTTGAGCATCCTAAAATCTTTTATTTTTTGATACATCATAACCCATTAGAATATATGTGAATTGCTAAACATAGTAAACCAAGAAGAATTGTTCATAACTAACGGTGTGCCCTGGTCCAGGTGTATGAACTCCCAGGCTTGGTCGACCACTATTATATTAGGAAAATAGTAATCATAGAAGGATACCTGAAGGTCTTCCAATGTCATACGACAATTATTCCCTACATAAATTTTAACATCCCACCATATCTTGAAGGAATCACACTGCATAAATGTCACAAGCTTGACCCTCCTCTCGAGAGACGTCTCCAGATTCCCGATGATAGTCATCACTAATATCAACCATGATTCCGCAGCCTATGGTCCCCCATTCACTGAAAATGTAAGAGGATGATGCTGTTGGAATATATATGTTAGCTCTATATTGATGTGGAATCCTACAGTGCTCCCTGAATGGTCTGCATGAACTATGCAAAAGCATCATAGAACTATGCATATGCACTTTATTCTGGTATAACAGCTGGTTCCACTGCCTGTATAACTGGAGGATCCATTGATATCTCATGGCCTACCATATCTAGAGTATGATAATCATTGATCTCTTGGCATAAAACTTGTGGTTGGCACAACGACATTACTCCACAAGGTCAAGAACACACCTTATTTTAAAACTCATTATCAATGTTTTCGGTTCAAAAGTGTCAGGAACAAAACTGGAACAGACCATCACAATTTCCTCAAAAAAACACAACACGAAATGTATTCATGATTCACGACATGCAAATTTAAGTTCTCACATGGCCATGTTCTACTGCCAGCCTAGGTGTGTATAAATACCATCAACATAGTGCTTCATTATGACACACGACGTGTGCCTTTAAAATTTCACATGGGTGTGTAACTCCCAATTTTTGGGTATTAAATGGTCCTAAGTACACTGAATTTTAGGAATAAACATGTTATCCACTTGGTTTTTCCCTCATGGGAAGGAATCCCATATGGCTAGGTCTGCATGGTTTCTGCCAGGCTAGGCTACACGACATGTACCAAGAAAAACACGGTGTGTTATGGTCAAAACTCAACAGCCCGTGATCCTCCCACAAGGCCTATTACACGGTCAGATACTACACGGCATGTACATGTGATAAAAGGCATGTATATCTTAAAACATAGGACTCCTTATTCCTCAAACTTTATGAACACACGACGTGTTTTGGATATACTACATGGCATTTGTAATGGGTTTTTCAAGGTAGAATCTCTAGATTGCCTTGAAAACCTTATTTCTTCAGAAAAACTGAACATTGGAATGCCAAATTCTGATCCATGGGTGGCCATACTCTCCGCTAAATAATGTTTGTCACCCAAGAAGAGCATATCATCAAAGGCAATAAATTCCGTAATTTTTAGCAGCACTCCTCCCTCATTCCATGCTATTGTTCTGGCGATCCATTGTGCAATTCGAGCTGCTTCCAACATCCAAAATGGTACCATGAGGAATGATGTTTCTGACCTTGTTTTGTTGTGGTCTCTTGGTGTCAATGGAAGGGAGAAGAATCCATTGATGATGAAAAATGTTTGTTGGATTACTTCCATATCTCGATTGTGGAAGTTCATTGTTTATAGGGCGGCTGCTGGCGCACCATGTCCCTCTAGATGTGGTGGTTTCTTCTGAACTCATAGGGGGATCGTTAAAGGATGCTTCTACCACTATATTGGAAATGTGTTTTCCATTGAAGCAGATATTTGGGCTATGATAAAGTCTATCAGGTATGTTGTCCAGTATGGCTAGAATGATCTATAGTTTGAGTCTGACTAGTCTGTTGCAGTTCAAATCCATATGGATCGGTCCAGGAATGTGCCATGGAAGATGTTACCGGCTTGGGTGGATGGCCTTCGACTTTTCGACCCTCTCTCACTTGAAGTCCTACATGTTTACTGTGAGGCCAACCAAGTTTCGGATGCTCTTTCCAAGAAATATATTGAAGAGGTGAGATCCAATTAGTCCTTTGTGACACCAGAGTTTTGTAATATATTTGTGCAGGCTGATTATCATGGCCTGACTTATACTCGCCTTTATAGACTGCCTCTCTGACTCTGTGTTTTATGTTTTACTTTTTCATTAATAAATTTTCTTGGGAGCCGGCGTGCATGCCTCCTGAATTTCCGGGTATATGATGCATGAGATGGCTTTCCCTCATCTGATCAGGTTGAAACAAAATAAAACCGCAATAATATCAATGATAATAGAACAATACATGTGAATCACCCAACAGTGAAATCAATTAAACTATAACAATTGCACAACCAAAAAATTAAAATATTCGAGGTAACATGGATTTTCACTATATAAGAGTTAGCTACTCATAGGAACATCTTATTATCAACTACTTATTCCTTCATATCCCTGTCTATAGGCTTTAAATAATATGAAAATTTTGAAAAGAAACACCTTTTTTACCACTCTTTAATGTCCTGGTTCAGGGTGCTGCCCAATGGCGCCCTCTACCCGGTTGGCCACATGTCCTAAAGTGCATTTCTCCATAAACCAGAGGCATCTGACTAGAAGTGAGGTTATAGGGTGTAATAGTGGAGAACATATTCCCTCATTGGCAGAGTGTAACACAATATAATAAATAATAAAAATAGTGGTTGTAGTAATAGCATGAAACTAAAGTAAAGGACCAAACACTAAAATGTAATATAAATAGAAGGCGTGTAGTATCAAGATGATGAAACCTGCCAAATGTTCCATGAAATCCGTGAAAATAGGATGAAATGCAATCATGTATAATATAATATCATAGTAATGTATAAAAATGAAACTCAGTAGCCTCACAAGGATTGGCATGTTCCCATGCTCTCCTACTCCTAAGCTGCAATAATGTACTTGTATATGGAGCATTTCCCCTATCGACCGCTATAGCAATATAGTCTTTTTAGACCCAAAAACCTCACACAAACATGGTGTGAGAAATAAATATTAGTAGGAAACAACCAAAAGTTAGTGCCAATCTATTAGTGAGTATATGCAACAGTAGTGTACAATAGTGAAATGCAATAAACTTAAAAGTACTCAAAAGTAAACAATCCTACAAGTACTGCCATTCATTTACATTCATTTCATGTTCTTTAATCAATTCAAATTCATTTAATTATATATGTCTCTATATCCAGCCTAATCCTGTCAATACCATATCTAATGTAAACATAATTGATACCTTATTTGGATATCTAAAAAATAAAAGTGTAGATTGAATCCAAGCTTGTACTTCGGCATGCTAGACAACTCATCAGTCATTTTATTTCAATATGTCTCAGGGCCAAGCCTGATGTATATGAATTTCATCATTTTCATATCTGGGACAATACTGATGTATTATTATTTTAGAATTTATCAAAATTAGGGACAAGATTGGTGTGTCAGCAATTCAGCATGTATCCAAATCAAGGACAAGCCCAATGTATCATCATTTCAGCATACATCTGGGCCAAGCCTAGTATATTAGCATTTCAGCATTTTTAGGTACATGCTTGGTATATTATCCTTTAAGAATATAAAAATCAACAGATGTAAATTTCACTATTACATGGTTATCAAAATATCATCTCAAGTGGGAAAATTTCAAAATCAAGAACAAATATAGTCTTGACAATTACTTGGTTTTCAATATCCAATTCACGTGGGAAAAATTATATAACGAGAGAAACATGTGAATTAAACTATCAAAAAGCATTATCAATCATATTCACATGGAATAATCTATTTATCCAATTTCATTCAAAAATATTCCTTCAAAAGGGAAATAAAGGCAATCACATCGGCATTCTAGGCCAAATGGCTAAACAATAGTCATCCGAGGGAAGATGCACCCACGTGGTGGCCCATAATCAAACCAAATAAGCCTAAACATGCTTCAATAAATTTATTCAATTACCTAATTCCATTAGGTATAAACATGGGACAAATTCTCAATCAAGAGACAACCAAAACATGGTCATGCGACACTATAGAGCATATAATCAACCTGACACTAAGCAATTAACACGAGACCACCTACCTCGTCGCAGTATGACTCTCCTCATCCAGCCTCGACTTCCAATTCTAGCTGGAAGGATGAATATGTATAAAAAAAGGATATATATTCATCCATAAATAAATAAATCACCAATAATTGTTGAACTGTAATTGATCACTCAGCAATTGGGTTCAAATGAGACCGACAATGATTGATTCGGAGTTCGGATGATCAACCGGGAAGAGGTTGAAGTTCTAGCACTCTTCCTGAGTTTCACTAGGGAGACCACTATCCAATCTACTAAAGGGAGATGATACAACCCATTTTATATAAAAAAATACATGGAATTCAAGTACATATATGTGGTGTGTACATCATTTTACTGTTCATTTGGAAGTCGTTTTCTACAGACTTACTTTCCAGGACCTACCGACATAACTGCACGGAGTGTACCAGAATGTACACAATGTGTAGTTGGTTTTTACCATTTTTCTTGATTAAATGACCTCATTCCATGTTTTCCCATAATACACAGAAAAGATGAATTTTACTTAGGATTACACAACGTGTAACCCTAAATCAGCCCTTGTTATAGTATGATTCTAGTACTTGTCTAGTTTTCCATTGTTTTCTCAAAAAAAATCTAAGGAAAAGAATAAATGAAAATTTTACCTCAAATTAAGAATCATGTGCTTATAATGTACATACATTATACTCATCATTATGCCCTTGTAATTTAAGTATTGTTGAATAACAAATTACCCTACAGTGTGGAGATGGTAAGTTGTACGTACACACACATAGTGATATTGTTATTCGTAAGATGGATAAAAGGAGGTGTAAGGTTTTCACATTAATATAATAACATATAAGAATATATAAGATACCTTATTTATTACAATATTATGGGAATAATATAAGAAGAGTATGTTGAAGAAGAAAATAATTGGGAAATAGGTGATAAAACAATTACCTCCTTTTCAAGTATCTCCTTTTGATTTTCACAAAAGGTAACCCTATGATGGATTTTTTCCAATGTGTGTCCTCTATATGTAAGGTATGGATGTTGGGAGGAAATTGGGTCAGGTTTTACCCAACCAAAAGGACTTCATAGGTGTAAATAATATAGAAGAATGGGTTCCCTTTTATAGGAGTGGTGAGGGTCCCTTTAGGAAAGTCTTCAAATATTAATTTATTATAAATTTATTTATGGTTCCTAATGGTCAAAAAGTCATTTATTTCAAAGATAATATGAGTTTGGGTCCAAAATATCTCAAAAATAGTTTTTATACAATTTTAGGTCAAAGAATTAACCTTTTTATTTATCATTAACCCATTGTAAAATAATTTAACTCTTACCATGTATTCATTTATTTTTATAATATATGGTGAATATAGTTACTATAAAATTCCTATAGTCCAAAAAGTGGATCATTAATTAAATTATTAAGATTATATATTAAATTTGGATGAATCATATATTTTTACCACTATTATATCATTCAATAAAAAAAATATTTGTTTTAAAAACTCTTTTATGTCAATTTGGATACAATTTATTAATGGATTTTTTTTAAAGTCATATCAACTAGATTAATTCACACCAAACGAATTTAGTCATCAATAACATGTCAATGTCTTCCAAAAAAATTTGTTTATTGAATAAAAATATTCAAATTACATTTAATTTAATATTTATAAAATCATTTATTTTAATATTTCATTAATAAGGTAATCACTGCATCGTCATTGTGTCCTAAATAAAATCATATATTTTATGTCTAAAAATTATTAACAAAATACTATGATGTAGGAGATATTTTTATATTTCTAATGAATATTTATAGTATGAGAGATCATTTTCACATACCAAAATAAAAAAAATTTACAAAAAATATACATGTTAATGTTATATTTCCCTTTAATTTAAGTTAATTATTATAACTTGTCATTTTTACACCCAATTGGTTCTAAAATGCCAAAATTTCTTCATATGTATTGTTTTGATCCCCAATAATTCATCAAATTAGACTATGAAACCTTTTATTGTAGTTTTTTATTATTATAATATTATTTTTTTACCTTTATTTACATGATTTACCTTTTAACCATGGTAAATGAAAATAATTACTCAAGTTACTATTCATTATATCCAAAAATAAAATGTACCTATTTATAGAATATGTAACTTATTATTTCAAATATGGAATAAATTTTTCCAAATTCCAAACATATATTTGGTAGAAACAAATTTCATATTAATTCCTATTGTCAAAATCAGAAACCGGGTTTTTAAAAAGTAAAAACTAACCAAAGATTGACAAGTCTTTATGTACAATTTTAATGTGAAATTACATCCAATGAGCAAAATATTATTAAATGATAAAAACTTAATCTTAATACCCTTTAAAAAATATGAAAAATATAATCTAACTATATAAACAAATAATATTAAAAGATAGTTTAGAATTAAAATGTAGTTTTTTTCACTATTCATTAAAATATGAATTTTATCAAAAAAAATAAACACATTTAAACCAAAGTAAACTTTTATGTCCCTCTATTAAATAATAAGTGTATTTTTTCAATTATAATATATATATGGGTTTAATACATGTCTTAAAATAGCAGTTCCATCAGAGAGAGGTACAACTACAATTTGTTACGAATACTTCTTCAATCAGAAAAATTGATTTTCTTTTTTATGTTTTCTAGAAAACAAAAAATATGAATGTTACTGTTATATTAATTTAAAAATGTGGTTATTTCAATTCACAATAGCTAGTTTATATACCATAAAATAATAATATAATATATCGTTGTTTAGTGAAACTCGGTATTACATACAACACAAGCTATCGAGGAAGGTTTCTCTTGTGTTTAATATAATAAAATTCATTATTACATGTAGTAAAAGCTTCCTTTTGTGTTATATATTACATAATCCAATAATTTTTATATTATACAGTGAAAAAAATTATACTTAGTGTTGCGTGTATCGTACGCCAACTCGGTGTTCTATGTAACATAAGACAAGTCAGTTTGTTGTGAAATAAATGTTTAACTTAGTGCATTGTAAGATATAAATGAAAATATTAATTAATTCAAAAAATGGTCCATAAAAACGTGGGGTGTAACATTATACCACCATAAAATGAATTTTTCCATCAAAATTCTTTAGGTTTAAATTTTTTTTAAATTTATTGTTTCTTTCATTGAAACCCACATTGTAAATCGGAATACTAAAACATCATTTTAGAAAGGAATGTTAAAAACATAACTTCTACCCAAAGTAACTCACCACTGGGTTTCCACATAAGAGGACATATGTTGGAAGTAAAAACATGGATATGGAAGAAAAATATAACCATAATGTTCTGATGGATAGTGATAGAGAACAATGTTTTCAAAATGTTAACAATAATAATTCCATAAATCTATGATAATTTAAGGGACCATCTGAATCATCAGATAAAAAAGTACTAATATGACATTTTTTGTTTATAATATTCTTTCCCTAAAGTTGAAGAAGTTTTCATGACATTAATTGCATATGTTAATTTGGCACAATATCACCATTGATCATTCCTTAAATAAATTACACTCCATCTCTTATTAAAAGAAATGAAGTTGAATTTTCCATTCATGAAGTGTTAGCAGATCATGCGATAGAATGATAGGTCATTCCATATGTCTTAAGAAAAAGGTTAGCACAGGTAATCAAATATGCATAAGTCCACCTATAGTGAGATAATAATTTAATATAACAATCTTCAAATGGAATATATCTTATAATATCCATAGATAGATAATATTATAATCCATCCAAAAACTAAAAATATAAAACTTTAGAAAGAGGTTAACTAAATCAGCTTAATATTTATCTCCCATATCTTATAAGGTTGTTTTTTCTTACCACATTACAAACATGTGAATACCTTAATCATGTATTCTCTTGAAACATTATAATAACATGAATTACCATAGAAACTTATTAAAAAAATGCATTCTCTAAAAATTAAATTTGTCCAAACACCAAAAATACCATAAATTCTATATCATAAAACTATGATATCACTTTGTCCTTATTTCTCTCATGAGGTCATTATTACTATCAAACATCTTCTAATCTCCTTGTCACTTCGTTATACACATATCATGTGCCTTCCAAAAAAATAAATCACTTTTCAGGGTTATGGGTACCATATACATATGGAAATCCATAATGGACCAATATATAGATATTCCAATTTTCCATATTATTAAAAAAGATTTTCAACAACACTTTTTTTTGAATCCTATTATATAAATACATAGTTATTCCTCCACTTCATTGTTAAACTCAATATCTCCAATAGTGATCACATCTGATTTTACTTTGTCTTTGGCCTTAATAGGTTTTTAACGTCGATAATAATCTATAACTCTTTGATTATGGCCTTGGTTAGCATAACTCCCCATTTTTGTGAACTTGAATAATTTAAGTGTGAGTGGTGCGTTTTCTCTAGTATTTTCTCTATTCACATCATTAAAAAACTTTTTTCACATTACATTGGAACTCAACTACTCGATGACCTTCTTTTCCACACATAAAACATTTTTAGTCCCTTAAAGATAATCCCCACCATGCTTCTTTCCTCACATTGAGCATAATTAAATGAACATCTTCTTTTCAACATTATTTTTATATTTTTCCTTGAAAACCATCTTTCGTTTCCTGTCTAAACCATGATATTGATATGTAACACCAACTTCCATTTCTACCTTAGTATAAAAACCCAAAATCTCATCATATCAACTAATTTATCTTATATATAATTCCATTTGAAGGCTTGGTTTTAAGCCACTAATGAATTGATCAAATTTACATTAATGTTGAATGATAAAGTTAGAAGCATAACCTATAAGACTTGTAAACTTTTCCTCGTATGTACCGACGGATTAATTAGCATTTTTCATAAGATCAAGTAACTCCTTTTCCATATTTGTTAGAAGAATAAAATGAATTTACTTATTGTTAAATTATTCATTGAACTTTTCACATTCCATGGATTGAATATAATATTGTTTCCTTGTATTTTTTATTAGAATCCACCTCTGGTCAGCATCGCCTTCTAAAAAATAAATAACCAAAATGAGATTTTTATGTTCCAAAAAGAAAAGGATGGATAATATCATTTAAATGGTACCGATAATTTGGTCAAAAATTAGTGGATCATAATACCAACTGAATGAATGTGGATTTTCCCTCATGATAGACTCAACAGAATGTTGTTTCATTATCTACTTTCATTTGTATGTCCAGAATAATTCATAACTCATGTTTGTTTAGAAATATGATTTTTCATTCCATGTCCTGTAATATATTTTTGTTTAGGAGGGCATTCATTTCATTTCCAAATTCTTTGATAAATAAGATGGTTCCTTTGGGTATCATCCAGTATCTAAAACCCAAAAAAAAGTAGTATTGGAGGAAATATTCATACTAGGAAAAAAACTTAATCAAGGGGGGGTACATTAAATATCTATCATATTAGGTTTATTCCCAGGTTATTCAAGATCATTACCAAAATTCTAGGATTGTAACATATATTTATACTTAACATTAGGGATATCCCTATATATACCTTTGAAATACCTCTATGGATCTCCCAAATGTTTTTGCATCCTAATTTCCAAAGGTTAATTAACATTCACTATGATACCAACTATATAGACCCATGCATGAAATACATGGAAAATAAATTTCTCTTGAGGAAAACATAATAAATTAAACAAAAATAAACCCAAATACCTTGTTAGTTTAGTGTCTTCGAAAACATGTAACTTGTTTTTTTATCTTGGCAAAAGATCATCAACATCTCCCATAATGTTCTTCCCCATTAGATTTCCTTCATAAAACCTTTATTTATATCCTGGGGAAATAAAAAAATAAAAAGTGTGATCTAAAATGATCAGTAAGGTTAAACATGAATAACATCAAATAAAACATAAACATAAAAATGTAAAAACATTATCATAAATATTGAATATTAAACTCGTGGGTTAACAAATAAATCATGGTAGTTCGTTTGGCATAAATCATAAATAAACATGAACCATGATAAAATAACATTGAAAAAAACATGGAATTATGGTATGAAAATAATCACATAATATCATTTCCATTGTATCCAATTAATTTATACCAAGATAATCATACTGTACAAAGTGCATTACTGAACTGGGTTTACATGTTGTTACAGCCATGTATTACTGGACATGATTTACTTTTCATTCCAGCCTTGTATTACTATACCATATTTTATTACCTTTCCAGTCTTGTCTATCTCAGGAGACATAAATATTTACCCAATGCATTGGATGGAGATACAGGTCCCACCCATCTCATAATGAAATCATTATTATATGTGACACAAAAACATAAATCATTCATCATAGCTTAACACATAAAATAAAATGAGCTTCTTAAGCTTTATTCCATCCTAAAATAATCCATATAAAATATCATTACATCATTAAAACAATAAACTCATAGAAATAATTGGGATATAAACATTACCATATTTATAAAGAGTCATCTAAGATAGAAAAGTGTTTTGATAAAACACTAGAACATAATTCTTGAGGAAAATATATTTTCTTCTTCAAAAATGTTTTCTTTTCTCGAAATTCCATGAAATTTTAAAATAATAGAATTTGGTTGAAAATAAACCTGAAATAATATAAGGGATGATTCTTGGAAATAAGCCTTTATGAATAAGTAAAAATATATTCCTGATGTATAAGGTTAAAAACAATCTCCTCATACTTTTTCAAGAAAAGTCAAAAGGTACCTCATAATGATAATGAAAGAGATATTTCTTCCATACCATTTAATAAAACATAAAAAACCATAAAATTGAATTTAATAAATAGGAGAAGAATATAATTAATATTATATATTTAGGAAACTTGTATGTGGATTATTAATATACCCCTGTAAATACATATGAATAAACAATCTTAGATAATATTGAGATGGTAAAATTATATGTTACCATAGGTCTGATTTCTTCTGTATGTATCAAAAACTCATTTATAGTTGTTTTAAACATATTATTAACATTAAACAAAACCTTAATAATATCTATGATTTCATATATGATTTACATATGACTTTATATTACCTTTTTCTTTATACATTCCGTGTTAATGCAACGTTTTGGGTAATAATCGTTTTATTTATCAAACATGTTTTGACTTTTTATTAATGAAATTATTACATAGATCATGATTTAATTACTTATAGAATGTAAATCATGAATTATATATCCAAAAATTAGTATATAATTTTATTTAATAGATAGATAAATGAAATGGAATACACTCTTTATATAGATGGTATACCGTATGTACGTATGAAATTTATTTCCATTTCCTCATTGAATTGAATAAAAGAAAGTAAATGGAATATATATAAATATACATAAATATAGTAGAATTATTATTTCATATATTTAATTATTATTTATTATATATAATCTATAATCATTCTTTAATGGTTAATGTAGAGAATGAAACTCGTCGCGTCATGGAGATGGTAGGCCGTACATATGCACATGCAGCATTATAATTCAATTAATGATTAAATGGTATGGAATTGGTTGGTATATTAATTGTAAGGAAAAATTATAATGTTATATTAATTACATACATCCATTAAAGTAATCATTATACCCATCCAAATTATGTATTGTTGAATAAGAAATTACATGTCACACCCCGACCCCGGATTCTCTTGTTTTTAAACATTCCATGGTCCCGTTTTTAAGTTTTTTTCTTCTAAGTTTAATTGTGTTTGCGGGTCTTGCGACGGTGCATGGTCACCGCATCGCTAGCGGTGACGATGCATTCGGCCCGGGAGATCGCGTGTTCACCCGACGTTTAAATATTAAAAAAAAATTATGTTCAGAATCAATATAATTAGTAGTGTTAAATTGTTATAAATATTATTGTTTTTATTGTTTTTATTATTAAGATTATTATTATTATTATTATTATTATTATTATTATATGGTTTTATTATCTTTATAAAGTTTTATTGTTATTATCAGGATTTTATTTTCTGTTTATTTACTTATTCTATAATTATTATTAGTATTAGTATTATATTATTACTATCATTATTATTATAATAAAAAAAAATTTAACCCTAGCCGCCCCTCCTTCCGGTTTTCCCCTCCTGCACGACAGAGCCCCCCTTCCTTTCTCTTGTGTGGCGCTCCCTCCGCCGTTTCGGGTGCACCGGCCTCCCGACCTCCTCGTCGCCGGCGTCCCGGCGTCCCCGCTCCCCTTCCCTGGCGTCCCGGCCTCCTCGTTGCGCCCGACTCCCGGTGCCCTTGCTCCCAGTCCCCAGTGTCTCGGCCTCCTCGTCGCGCCCGACTCCCGACTTCCTGGCCCCCCCTCCATCGTCTCGGCTCCCTCCGTCGTCCAGGCGCCCTCCGTCGTCCCGGCTCCCTCCGCCATCCCGGCCCCCCTCCGCCGTCCTGGCTCCCTCGGCAGTTCCGGCCTCCCTGCTCCATCCCGGCAGCCGCCCAGCTCCCCGCGCTTGCACCTCATCGGCGGCTCCAGCAGACCTCGCACCCCCCTTGAGATCCGTCGCCTCCCCTCCTCATTCCCTGCACCCTATCGGCGTCCCTCTTACCAACGCACAGCTTGCCAGCATTTTTTTTCTCCCCCCCTCCGGTATAACATCTACCCTCTTTTTCACTCTTGTTAATTTATTGATCTGGTTGTTCGTTTTAGCTTATGATCTTGTTTCTTTGGTTTATGGTTGAGGTTCTGTGTGTAAGGTTTATCTGATTAATCTTGTTTTATGTTTAATTTATTTACTTAATTTATTTATTAGTCTTGGTGCGTGCAGATCGTTTGTGTTTGCAATTTAATGTGTCTTTGCTCTGCTGGGTCTGTGAACTTTTTGTGTTTGTTAAATTTTTGAAGTTAGTCTATTAACTTGTGTAGGAGAAGTGGCTTGAGTTTTGTGGTGAGAACTATGTTTTCAAGGGTATTAAGAAGAGTATTTGTTAAAAAAGTGGGTTTTCTATGAGTTGAAAATATTTTTGGACGTGTCGACTTTGGTTTTCAACTTTGTGGAAATTTATTAGATTGCATTAGTTATGTTAATGTTGATTTGAAAAGGGTATTATGGGAGGTTGTTTTTCAAGAACCATGTTTACATGAAATGGGGCGTGTTCTTAAAATAAAATCCCCTTTGCGTCACTTAGTGGTGTTTCATTGGGCCGACCCTAGTTATGTTATTTAATATTGTTTTCTAAGTTGGGCAGATTGATTATTTATTTCGGGAGTGTAAAGCCATGAGTTTTTCTTTGGAATTGTTTTATTGTTTTTTTTAATGTGGTTTAACAAATATGGTTGATGGTGCGAGTTGTGTTTTGAAGTTATGTCGAGCTGGTTCCTTTGCGTTAGTTGTTAGTTTGTTTTGTTCTGAGTCAGTGGCTATGTGTTCTTAGTTATTGTTCTTTTGTCTCAGTGTGTTGTCAAGGTAAACCTATAACATCGTGACCATCATATTGCGCGTTCTTGTGCGCCAGTGCGAGGTGTTTTGTGTCGTCGTGTCCGAGATGCGTCTTGAGGTAGGTTTTCTCCCTCTTCACTTGCCATTAACATTAGAATTTATCCAATCCTTGTCTTTTTATTGAATTTCAGTAAATTTAAAGTAGCATTAAATAGTTAAGCTTAGTGTGGTAACCTGATAAAAATGAAATCTGTTAAAACTCTTGCATTGCACTTGAAGTATTTTTCGTGGACTTAGTTTTGTGGTTTTCTTATGATATAGCTAAATGAGTTCTTTTTGAAATGTGCAAGACATGTTGAAGTGTGTTTGGAAGTGGTTTTGGTGTGTGTAAAATGGAAGGTGTATTGTTTATGGAAAATGGTGTTCTTTTAAATCTTTGAAGAGAGAAAATGCTCGTTTGTCTTTTAAACTAGTTTTTTTTTGAATCTTCAGGTGTGGATCTTTTATTGTTGGAAAAAAATGTTTTCCTTTGACACGTAAATAAAATTTCAGATTTCATTTGAGAAAAAACATTCCTTAAAAAATGATTAAATGCCCGTTTGGCCTTTAAACTGGATTTTGAAATTCTTCAGTGGTGGTTTGGTCTTCCTTAAACTAAGTATGTTTTTCTGGTCTTCAACATGATGGCGTGCATCATAACTTGTGGAAACACTTTGATACTAAATGGTTTAAATGTAAATGATGTGGCGGCCCGTTTGGCACTTTATAGAAAGTGAAGTGATTATATATATATATACATACTTATGAGGCATCTCTACAGAGGGACTTCCCTTTGAGGGTTGTCGTGTAGCGGTGTCCGTGTAAGGGGTTGGCAAGTGCGGTGAGGTGAGTCACGCGTGCGAGGGCCTCCCACTTACACAGTAGTATTAAAACCACCATGGGTTCCTGGGCGTCTTTTAGAGAATCGAGTGATGGTTGATGGCTAACCCCGATTAGACGGTTTAGTCCCCCCCTTGGTAGGTATGGCCTCGTGGGGCATGCCACTGGTTGGCTGTTAGGGTAGCTAGTTGGTTATTGACTGTGGAGTACCATGTCGGTAGGTAGTCTGAACCCGAGTACGTCGAGGGGTTTTCTAGGGATGTTTAGGATCACCCATGGTTACTTGATGTTTCTTTCTTGTTTACTTTCAGTGTTCTTCACAGCTTATACTGTTATACTTGTGATAATGGTTTTCCAATGAAGATGCATTATTCTCTTTGTGCAAAATTTTAATAAGAAACACTTTTTTCTCTTTTAGAATGAATTTGGCACCAATGGGAGGAATTCAACTATTGAAAAAGCATAAGAGTAATGTCTCGTGTTTTGACCTTCAAGTGAATCATTATGAAAGCTTACCTTTATACATTGTAGTTCAAACCTGGAATTTATAGATTCTTTTATTACTGGCAGTGCTTTGGGATTTGTTGTTGGGCTCACCTACTGAGTACTTTTTTGTGCTCACACCTACTTTTTACCATTCCAGCTGCAGGTTCCTTGTGTTCAGGTTTTCCTGGTTTGAGTCGCTTAGTGTTGGAGCGAGGTTGGTTTTCGGTTGGGTGGTGACACGTGGGGTCATGTGGAGGTATGTTGGTTGTGTAGTTTTGTTTGTATGTTTTGTTTAGTTTCTATTCTTTTACTGATTTCAGTTTTCTTTTGGGACAAATCATTCCGACCTGTTTACTTTTGATGCCCGTCACTAGTTGCCATCCCGGGGGGATCGGGAATGCCCCTCGAGACTTGCCGCGGACCGGCTCGGTTGACCGGTTCAGGGTCGACCCGGGCTGGTTCGTGACAAAATGGTATCAGAGGGAGGTTCTTGTTATTTGGGATGTCCGGTAGAAGGAGATTAGGACTGTCGAAACTTGAGAGGTAAGTGCGGGAAGAGCATCACTAACTCTTGCTCACGCTAATCCTCGAGTTACCAGGGGTAGTCCGAAAGATGTGTCTTTTGACCTCGTTTTTGATTGAGGAATGAAAAAGGAAACGAGCCAATGTCACGTCATGATTTCACATGGAGTAGTGACCCATGTGGAGTCCGAGTACACGGTTTAAGTTCCTCCTAGCTGTTGATGCCTACTTGGGGCGTGGCTCACTACCATGTCGTCGAGTTAAGCGTAACTGCTAGTTCCTCATTCGAATGATTCTTTGTATGTTTTACTACGTCTGGTTCTAGTTAGTGTGGTCGTGTTTTTGAAAATTAATGTTGAATTTTGAAATGGAAGTGTTTTATTTAAAATGGGTTTAAATTGGTAAAGGGGATTTTTTAAAAATTGAATGTGTCCTGGTTTCAAAAACCGAGTGTTTGTTTGGAATTGGTAGGGAAAATGGTTTGAGTTCAACCCTTGGTTTTCCTTATGAATGATCACATCTGTGCTGGTTTTTGCGAAATGTGCATGAGAGGCACTTGTTGGTGGATGGCGTGAGTGGAATGGATGGACACGCATGTGACGATTCATGAGTTGATGTGGGTGTTTATTTGAAACCAAAGGTTTGAACTTGTCTTTCTAAAAGGATTTTTGAAAGAGAAAAATGATTTGGGGAAACTGGATTTTGTTTCGAAAAGTGGGTTTTATGTTTGGAAGTAGTCTTGAAATGAAATGGTGATTTTTGGGAAGTGGACTTTTGGCGTGTGAGCCAGTTGTTGGTATGAGATTGTCCTTTTGATTAAGATTTTATTGGATGCTGATTTTTGGCTTTGTGTTTTTATATTGTTCAGAGAATGTCGCCCAGAAAGAACCCCAAAGTTTCTAATGAGTCATGCCCAGTTTCGGGTCCTTCTCGGACGTTGCCTATTCATCGTGGTGATCGAGGCCTGTTAGAAGCAGTAGAGTGGCTTGAAGAAGTGGAGAGTATCTTTAGAACATTGGGAACTCCCGAGACTTTTAGGGTTCGTGCTATTATAGGATTGTTGGAAGGTCCAGCTCTGGACCAGTGGAAGGTGGTTGCCCCACCGTCAACGCAATCCGGAATGATGTGGGATGTCTTTAAAACCATCTTCATCCAATGATTTATACCTGAATAAGTGAAAGAGAAGAAAAAGGGAGAGCTCGTGCATATTCAACAAGGTCAACAGACGTTGAAATCATATGTTGACCATTTCAAGGAGCTAACTGCCTTTTCTCCTGAGGTGGCATCGCATGAGCTCATGAAGGCCTCTCTTTTTACCAGGGGTCTCTGTCCAGAAATCAAGGAGCGGGTCTTCCCTTCCAAAGACCATGCTTTCGAGAAGCTAGTGGAGGAAGCATTTTTAGCTGAGTTGGTGTCCGGAGCGCTGGTGGTTGGCAGTCCAGTGTACCCAGTTGTTTGTGGGGTTTCTCTATCTGGAGAGGAAAGGATGCCAGAGAAACCTGTTCCTAAGGAGCTATCTCCTTTGGTCCTCGCTCTTGGTTCGTCAGATCGTTCAGTGGTATGCTATCAGTGTGGTCGTTTCGGACATTTGAAGCCATCCTGCCGCAACCCTCCGAAGATGTGTCATCGTTGCGGCTATCTGGGTCATTTGGAGAAGTTTTGCAGGAAGCGTCGCT
The DNA here is from genome assembly GCA_963277665.1 of Viscum album. NCBI lineage: Eukaryota > Viridiplantae > Streptophyta > Magnoliopsida > Santalales > Viscaceae > Viscum > Viscum album. The sequence continues at coordinate 464,939,844 of OY728122.1, read as the reverse complement.
TGAAAAGGACACCATGATTGGAGAGTGTTAGTACCTGACTATGAGGCTGGAGATGCTTCATCCATCAGAGCCCCAACCATAGGTCTCAGGGTGAAGCTCGCGCACAGTCAGGAGTTCCCAGGGGTGTGAAGCCTTGGTCCAGGTTTCGCATTCCGTGTTGACAGTGGAACAATTAAAAATCATCTCGTATTTGTTTTACTGCTATTAAAGTTTTAACATCGTTGTTAGTGTGTTGTTTTTCTATAAAGATGGATGGACTTGTTCTATTATAATCCAAGCAGACTGGTTTGTGTGGATGTGATATTCTGAATCGTGTGTCTTTCTTAAAAGTGTGTTTGACCCTTCGGTGGGTTGACCTTGGTTTAGCAATGCTCGTCAGATGTGGTTATGTTTTGTTGTTTTCAATGGGTCATGTTTTCAACTCGATGTCTGGTTAAGTCTCTTCCGTGGTTGCCCCCCTAGTGTTGAAGGTCGTTGATTTTGGTCGAGGGATCAACGTCTCGTCGGAGGTGTTGTTTTAATCGTGCTATAAGAGTTGGTTTGAATCAGTTGGGAGTTCCTGCGTCGACCCCCCCCCCTTTTACTAGGGTTGTCTATTTAGATGGTAATTTTTTTTCTGCACAAGTTGAGCTCTTGTGGTGGGGAGAACCCCTTTGTGTTCTCCCATCATCCTCAGACCCCAGTTTTATCTTGAATCGGTCGGGTGCGACCTGTGTAGAGTAAGGTCATCCGGATATTCTCAGTTTTCTTCGGTTCCATTTGTTCCGTTAGGGCATAGACTTGAATCATGGCCGACTTCTTCCTTGGTGACTTTCTGGGGGCAGAAAGTGTCTGTGGTGGGGAGAATTGTCACACCCCGACCACGAATGCTCTTGTTTTTAAACATTCCTTGGTCCCTATTTGAATTTTTTTCTTCTAAGTTTAATTGTGTTTGCGGGTCTCACGACGGTGCGCGGTCACCGCATCGCTAGCGGTGATGGTGCGTTCGGCCCGGGAGGTCGTGTGTTCACATGACGTTTAAATATTAAATTTTTTTTATGTTCACAATCAATATAGCTAGTAGTGTTAAATTGTTATAAATATTATTGTTATTATTTTTTTCGTTATTAAGATTATTATTATTATTATTATTATTATATTATTATTATTATTATTATTATTATTAAAAGGTTTTATTATATTTATAAAGTTTTATTCTTATTATCAGGATTTTATTTTCTGTTTATTTACTTATTCTATAATTATTTTTAGTATTAGTATTGTATTATTACTATCATTATTATTATTATAATAAAAAATTTAACCCTAGCCGCCCCCCCCCCCCCCCCCGGTTTCGCCTCCTACGCGACAGACCCCCCCCCCCCCCCGTCCTTTCTCCTGTGCGGTGCTCTCTCCGTTGTCCCGGGTGCACCCGCCTCCCGAACTCCTCATCGACAGCGTCCCGGTGTCCCCGTCCCCGGCGTCTCGGCCTCCTCGTCGCGCCCGACTCCCGGTGCCCCAGCTCCCCGTCCCCGCCGTCCCGGCCTCCTCGTCGCGCCCGACTCCCGACGTCCCGGCCCCCCCTCCGTCATCCCATCTCCCTCCACCGTCCCGGCTCCCTCCGCCGTCCCGGCTCCCTCCGCCATCCCGGCCCCCCTCCGCCGTCCTGGCACCCTCAGCAGTTCCAGCCTCCCTACACCATCCCGACAGCCACCCAGCTCCCCGTACTTGCACCTCCTTGCTGGCTCCAGCAGACCCGACACCCCCCTTGAGATCCGCTGCCTCCCCTCCTCATTCCCTGTAACCTGCCGGCGTCGCCCCTACCAGCGCACTGCTTGCCAGCATTTTTTTCTCCCCCCCCCCCTCCTGTATAAAATCTACCCTCTTTTTCAGTCTTGTTAATTTATTAATATGGTTGGGAGTTTTAGCTTATGATCTCGTTTCTTTTGTTTATGGTTGAGGTTCCGCGTGTAAGGATTATCTGATTAATCTTGTTGCTTGTTTAATTTATTTACTTAATTTATTAATTAGTCATGGTGCATGCAGTTCGTTTGTGTTTGCAATTTAAAGTGTCTTTGTTCTGCTGGGTCTGTGAAATTTTTCTGTTTGTTAAATTTTTGTAGTTAGTCTATTAACTTGTGCAGGAGAAGTGGCTTGAGTTTTGTGGTGCAAACTATGTTTTCAAGGGTATTAAGAAGTGTATTTGTTAAAAAGTGGTTTTTCAATGAGTAGCAAATCTTTTTAGACGTGTCGAATTTGGTTTTCAACTGTGGGGAAATTTATTAGATTGTATTAGTTATGTGAATGATGATTTGAAAAGGGTATGATGGGCGGTTGTTTTTCAAGAACCATTTTTACATGAAATGGGGCATGTTCTTAAAATAATATCCCCTTTGCGTCACTTGGTGGTGTTTCATTGGGCCGACCCTAGTTTTGTTATTTAATATTGTTTTCTAAGTTGGGCAGATTGATTATTTATTTTGGGAGTGTAAAGCCGTGAGTTTTTCTTTGGAATTGTTTTATAGTTTTTTTAAGTGGTTTAATAAATATGGTTGATGGTGCGAGTTGTGTTTTGAAGATATGTTGAGCTCGTTCCATTGCGTTAGTTGTTCGTTTGGTTTGTTCAGAGTCAGTGGTTATGTGTTCTTAGTTATTGTGCTTTTGTCTCAGCGTATTGGCGAGGTAACCCTACGACACCGCGACCATCAGCTTGCGCGTGCTTGTGCACCAGTGTGAGGTTTTTTATGTCGTCGTGTCTGATCTGTGTCTTGAGGTAGGTTTTCTCCCTCTTCACTTGCCTTTAACTTTAGAATTTTTCCATTCCTTGTCTTTTTATTGAATTTCAGTAAATTTAAATTAGCATTAAATAGTTATTCTTAGTGTGGTAACCTGCTAAAAATGAAATCTGTTAAAACTCTTGCATTACACTGGAAGGATTTTTCTTAGACTTAGTTTTGTGGTTTTCTTGTGATATGGATAAATGAGTTCTTTTTGAAATGTTCAAGACATGTTGAAGTGTTTTTGGAAGTGTTTTTGGTGTGTGTAAAATGGCAGGTGTATTGTTTATGGAAAATGGTGTTCTTGTAAATCTTTGAAGAGAGAAAATGATTGTTTGTCTTTTAAACTGGTTTTTTGTACACTTCAGGTGTGGATATTTTATTGTTGGAAAAAAATGTTTTCCTTTGACATGTAAATAAAATTTCAGATTATATTTGAGAAACAATTTTCCTTTAAAAAATAAATGATTAAATGCATGTTTGGCCTTTAAACTGGATTTTGAAATTCATCAGTGGTGGTTTGGTCTTCCTTAAACTAAGTATGTTTTTCTGGTCTTCAACATGATGGCGTGCGTCATAACCTGTGGAAACACTTTGATACTAAATGGTTTAAATGTAAATGATGTGGAGGCCCATTTGGATCTTTATAGAATGTGAAGTGATTATATATATATACATACTTATGAGGCATCTCTATAGAGGGACTTCCCTTTGAGGGTTGTCGTGTAGCGGTGTCCGTGTAAGGGGTTGGCAAGTGCGGTGAGGTGAGTCACGCGTATGAGGGCCTCCCACTAACACAGTAGTATTAAAACCACCATGGGTTCCTGGGCATCTTTTAGAGAATCGAGTGACGGTTGCTGGCTAACCCCGATAAGACGGGTTAGTCCCCCCTTGGTAGGTAAGGTCTTGTGGGGCGTGCCACTAGTTGGCTGTTAGGGCGTCCAGTTGGTTATTGACTATGGAGTACCATGTCGGCAGGTAGTCTGAACCCGAGTACGTCCAGGGGTTTTCTAGGGATGTTTAGGATCACCCATGGTTACTTGATGTTCCTTTCTTGTTTACTTTAAGTGTTCTTCATAGCTTATACTGTTATACTTGTGAAAATGGTTTTCAAATGGAGATGCATTATTATCTTTGTGCAAAATTTGAAAAAGCAACACTTATTTCTCTTTTAGAATGAATTTCGCACCAATGGGAGGAATTCAACTTTTGAAAAAGCATAAGAGTAATGTCTTGTGTTTTGAACTTCATGTGAATCATTATGAAAGCTTACCTTTATACATTGTAGTTCAAACCTGGAATTTATAGATTCTTTAATTACTGATAGTGCTTTGGGATTTGTTGTTGGACTCACCTACTGAGTACTTTTTTGTGCTCACGCCTACTTTTTACCATTCCAGCTGTAGGTTCCTTGTGTTCAGGTTTTCCTGGTTTGAGTCGCTCAGTGTTGGAGTGAGGTTGCTTTTCAGTTGGGTGGTGACCCGTGGGGTCACGTGGAGGAATGTTGGTTGTGTAGTTTTGTTTGTCTGTTTTGTTTAGTTTCTATTCTTTTACTGATTCTGGTTTTCTTTTGGGCCAAATCGTTCCCACCTGTTTACCTTTGATGCCCGACACTCCTTTAAAATGAATATTTTCATCTAAATTCATTGAGGTTATAAAATGTATACTAATATAATTTTTCTTTCATTCAAAACAACATCATAAAAAGTAATACATAATCATCATTTAAAAATGTAATGTTACAAACATAACTTTTAACCAATGTAACTCATCACTAGGTTTCTACAAAGGAGAGAATAGGTGGGAAGTGAAAAAATGGATATGGATGACAAATCCAACCATCAAGTTTCAATATATAGTGGCAGAGGACATGGTTTATAAAAAGGTAAAAATCATAAATCCCTAAATCTACGATGATTTATGGGACTATTTGATTAATTAGATAAGAAGGTACAAAGATACCATTTTTTGTTTTCAAACAATTTTCCCTAAAGTTGAATAATTTTCCATGAGAATAAATACTAACTTGATTTTTGCTACAATATCACTATTGTAAATGACTTGAACAATTTCCACTCAATCTGTTATTTAATGAGATGAAGTTGAATTTCTCATTGTTGAAGTGTTAGTATATAATGTGATAGAATGATAGGTCATTCCATCTGTCTCAAAAATTGGTTAGTAAAGGTAATCAAATATGAATAATTCAACATATAGTGAGATAATACCTTAATCTAAAAAACATCAAACATAATAAAACTTATAATATCCATAAATGGATAACATAAAAATCCTTCCAAAAATAAAAAATATACAGACATAGAAAGTGGTTAACTAATTCGACTTAACATTTTTCTCCCATATCTCATATGTTAGTTCGTGGTCATCACATTCCAAACATGTGAGTAGCTTAATCATTTATTTTCTTGAAAAATGATAGTAACATTAATTATCATTGATGAATAGTGAAAACATGGATTCTGTCAAAATTTATTCTTTCCAAAAACAAAAAGAAATCCAAAAATGCTATATATATAAACCATGATATCGCTCTTTCCTTATATCAGTCCTGATGTCATTAATACTATCAAACATGACCTTATCTCCTTATCCATTCATTATGCACATATCATGTGTTTTACAAAAATATTTCAATCATTTTCAGAAGTTTTCAGTACTATATACTATAGGAAAACCACAATGGACCATTACATTGACATTACAATATTCCATAATACCATAATTGTGATTCTGTAACACTATTTTGGAATCCCATTACCTAAAAACATAGTCATTCAAGTAATTCATTATCATACTCAACATCTCTAATAATGATCACATGTCATTTAACTTTTTTCATTGGCCATAAAAGGTTGTTGATTTCGATAATCATCCACAACCCTTGGATTAGGGAATTGGTGACAATAATTCCCCATTTCAATGAACTTATAGCATTGAAATGTGGGTAGTGTGTTCTCGGTAGTATCTTCACTATTCACATCAATAGAAACCTTATCCCCATTACTTAGGCACTCAAATGTTTGATTACCTTCTTTTTTAAGCGTAAAACATTTTCTACTCCCCTTTAGACAATCTCCACCATTATAATTTCTACACTATGATCATATTAAAACATTTAACTTTTTTTCACTGTTGTTTTTGATATTTTTCATTGAACTGCATCTTTCGTTTCTTTTCAAAACCATGAGATTGATATTTAACACCAACATACATTTCTTTCTTGACAGCACAATGAAGAATATCTTCATAGCTACTATAGTCTCTTATAGATAATTCTCAACGATGTCTTAGTTTTACGACATTGAATAATGAGTCAACATAACATTCAGCTTGGATGATAAAGCCATAATATTACCTTACAAGCCTTGCAAAATTTTCTACATATCTACCAAAATATTTTTCATCCTTTTTCATAATCTCAAGGAACTCATTTTCCATACTTATTGGAATAATACAAGGAATGAACATGTTGAAAAATGAGTCCTTGAACTCATCCCATTCCCTGGATTCAATTTCCTCATACTGCCTTATATTCTTGATTAGAGTCCACCACTAGGTTTTTTCGCCTTCTAAATTATAAACAACCATAATGAATTTTTCATGTTCTGAACAGTGAAGAATGGAAAACATATTTTCAATGGTATTGATCCTTTCTTCAGCTACATGTAGATCAGAAGTCCCACAGAAAGAAGGTGGATGTTTCCTCATGAATGACTCAATATAATTTTGTTCCCTTCTCAACTCACTTTGAAGTACATAATGATTCATTGATCCTTTAATTTTATCAATAAGAATTTTCATTCCATCTCTTGTAACAATTTTTTGTTCATGAGGGTAATCATTACATTTCCCAGTGTATTGATCATTAGCATAGTTTCTTTGGGTTCCTTCCATTTTCTAAAACCCAAAAATAATACTTATATCAGAAAAATTCATACGAGAAAAACAACATAATCAAGGTGGAGTACTGTAAACCTCTAACATATTTGGTTTAATACTTGGTTACTTATGATCATTACTATAATTATAGGACTATGACCTATATTTATTCTTAACCTTAGGGACATCCTGAAACTTTCCTTAGAAATACCTCTAGGGATATCACTAAAGATTACACATCCTAGTTTCCAATGGATAAATAAACCTTGGATCTAATACTGACTATAGTGAACGATGCTTGATGTACATAGAAGTTACATTTATAATGTGGAATAAATAATAAATTACACAAATTACATTCCCAAATACTGTATTAGTTTAGTGTCTTTATAAACTCGAAACACATTCTTATAGCTTGGCGAAGGATCTCATACATATCCAATAAAGATCTTCTCTATTAGTTTTTCTACCTAAAACCATTATTTTTATCATGGTGAAAAGAAAACCTAAAAGGGTGATCTCAAATGAACAGTAATGGTAAAATGAAGAATACTAAACAAAACATAAACATAAGAATGGAAAAAAATTAACATAAATTTTGAATATCAAAATCATGAGTGATTTCATAAATATTGGTAGTCTATCAGGCATAAATAATAAATGAACATGAACCATGAAAAAAACATTGACATAAAACATGTAACTATTGCAAGAAAATAAGAACATAATATGATTTCCATAGTAGACAGGCCATTGATTCCAAGTCTATCATAATGAACAAAGTCCATTACTGAATCGAGTTTTCTAGCCCTTCCATCCATGTATTACTGAACTAGATTTACATGTCATTCCAACCCTATAGCACAAAACTATATTTACTTCTCATTCCATTAATGTATATCTAATGAGATATAAATATTTACCCAATTCATTTTAGGGATTTATAGTTCCACCCATCTCAGAATGAAATCATTCATAATTGATTCCCAAAAACATAAATCATTCATCCTGGCATGAAACAAGAAATAAAATGTTCTTCTTAAACATCATTACATCATAACATAATCCATATAAAATATCATTCCATAATTAACACAATAAAATCATATTAATAATAGGGATATAATCCCAAGCTTATTTACATAGCATCATCTAAGATGGAAAATAACTTTGATAAAACTCTTGAACTTAATTCTTGAAGAAAATATACATTCATGTTAAAATATATTTTCTTTTCTCAAAAGGACGATAAATTTTAATTGAAAATAATTTAGTTGAAAATAAAATCAAAATCATGTAGTATAAAAATCATGGAAATAAGGCATTATGAATTTGTAAAACTCCATTCATTCTGTATTAGTTGTCAAAACATTCTCCTCATACTTTTGAGGAGATGTCAAAAAGTACCTCATATGGATAATAAAATAAAGATTACTTCCATATTGTTGAATAAAAATTCACTAATGAGTAAAATTGACTTTAATTAATTGTAGAAGAAGATAAATAATATTATATATTTAGGAAACATGGACATGGATGATAAATATGCCCCAGTAAATCCATTCAAATAAACCATCTCATATAATAATGAAATTCAAAAAGTATACCTTACCATAGGTCCAATTTCCTCCATATGTGTCTGAAACTCCTGTATAGAGGGTTTAAAAATACTATTAACTTTAAACATAACCATTATAATATTTATGATATCATATAGGTTTCACTTTTGACTTTATATGACAAGTTAATTTATCAATTCCATGTTAAAACAATGTCATTCTTGATCTTATTACTTAGATCATGATTTATGTATTTATAGAATTAAAAACATAAATTAAATATCATAAATATACAGTATATCATTATGTTTTTAATTGATAGATAAATTAAATGGAATACACCATTCATGTAGATGGTAGGCCGTATGTACGCAAGAAAAATGTTTCTATTTCCTTATAAAAATGAATGTAAGCATATAAATGACATGTATATATATACACATAGAAATAATGTATCATTATTATGTCATATATTTCATTCTTATTTGTTATACATAATTTATAATAATTTTTCAATGGTTAAGGTGGAGAACTAATCTCATCGTGTCGTTGAGACGGTAGGGCGTATGTACGCATGGGGGATGATATCATTAAAATAACGGTTAAATGGTATAGAATTGGATGGTATATTAATTATATAGAATAATTATCATTTCATATTCATTATTTAAATCCATTATACTCATCATTATAACCATCCAGATTATGTATTATTTAATAATAAATTACACTATGACGTATAGATGGTAATCCATACGTACACAGACATAGTGATATTTTTATTCATAAGATTGATAAAAATGGGTATAAGGTTGGGCCATAATTATAATAAAATCTCAAAATATATAAGATATTTTATTTATTAATTTATTATTGGAACAACATGAGAAGAGGAAGTTTAAAAAGAATATAATTTTGAATGTTGTGATAAAACAATTACCTCTTTTTCAAGTATCTCCTTTTCATTTGCACAAAAGATATCCGTAGGATATAATTTTTCCAAATTTTGTTTCCTCTAGAAGTAAGGGAGGGATTTTTGGAGGATGTTTGTGAAGGTTTTGGCCAATACAAAGGTCTTTTCAGGTGTGAATAAAAGAGAAGGAAGAGTTCCCTTTTATAGGAGAGGTGAGGTTCACTTTAGGAATGTTTTTAAATATTAAATTATTATTATTTTTTGAGTTTATTATGGTCCCAAATTTCTTTTTTTTAGAATCTAAGATGGAGATGGGTAAAAATAATCTCAATAAAAAGGTTTTATACAATTTTAGGTCACAAAATTAACCTTATAATTTATCTTTAATACTTAATTAAATAATTTAACTCTCACCATGATTTTGTGTATTTTTATACTATAGGGTTAATAATTACTTTAAAATGACTAGATAAACTCAAGTGGATAATTAATGAAATTTTTATCATTATATATTTCATTGGGACAAATCATATATTTTTAGTACTATTATATCATTTAATAAAATAGTATTTATTTTAAAAACTCATTTATGTCAAATTTGATACTATTTAGTAATTAATATTTTTAAAGTCATAACAACTAGATTCATTGGGACAAAAGGAATTAACTCATCCCTCACATGTATTTTTCATCAAAAAAATTTATTGATGGAAACAAAATGTTAAAATTACATTTATTTTAAAATTTATTATATCATTTATCTGAATATTTCTTTAATAAGGTAATCGTTGTATCATCATTGTATCATAAATAAATTTATATATCTAAAGTATAAAAACAATAAACAAAATACCATTTTTAGGCGATATTTTTATCTTTATAATGAATATTTATATTCTTAAAGATAATTTATATAAACCAAAATAATTTTTTTACTAAAAAGATACATGATTATGCTAAATTTGCATTTACTTTAAATTATTTATTATAACATTTCATTTTCAAACCCAATTAGTTCTAAAATTCCATAAAATCGACCTAATTATTGTTTTGTTTGCCCATGAATGATCCAATAGGATTATTACATGTGTAATGGTTTTTATATTATTATAATATAATTTTTTTACCCTTATTTACCTAATTTTGCCTTCAACCATGGTAAATAAAAATAATTACTGAAGTTACTATTCTTAATGTCCAAAAATTAAAGGTACCTATTTAAGAAATTTGGATCATATTGTTAAAATAATGGAATCCAGTTTTCTAAATTCAAAATATATAATTGGTAGATGTTAATTTATATTTAATTCCTATTGTCAAAACCTAAAAGAGGGTTTTGATAAAGTAAAAACTATTAAAAGACTCACATGTGTTTATGTACAATTTAATTGTTAAATTACTTCCAATGACCGAAATTGAATAAAATGATAAAAAATTAATCCGATTAAACTTTAAAACCAATTAAAAATAAAATATAGCTATATAAATAAATTATATGAAAATGACGTTTTGAATTAAAATGTAGTATCTTTCACTATTCATTAAAATATGAATTTTATTTGAAAAATACCAAAAAATTCAACCATAGTAAATTTTTATATCACGATTCCAAATAATATATTTATTTGTTCAAATTTAATATATAAATGTGTTAAAAACTATATTTAAAATGGGTGTTTTATCAAAAGGCTGTAAAACTCATTTTTTTTAAAAAAAAATCTTTTATCTGAAAAATGAATTTTTTCGTATATCATGTCATGAATATAAATAATTTGAATGTCAATGTTATATAAAATTAAAAATGTGGATAAAAATATTCATTAAGGCTAGTTTATATCCTAATAAATAAAAATATAATATATACTTGTTTAGTGAAACTCGGTATTGAGTACAATGAAAGCTATCGAGGAAGGTCGCTCGTGCTTGTAACACAAGCCAGGTCATTGTTTTCATGTAGTGAAAACATCCTTTGGTGTTATGTGTAATATAATACAAACATAGTTCTTTAATAAAGTGAAAATAATCTATACTTAGTGTTGTGTGTATCGTGCGCCAATATAGGGTTGTGTGTAACATACAATATGACAGATTAGGGTGAAATAAATTTTTGACTCAGTACATTGCAATATATAAATGAAAATTATAATTTATTTGAGAAAATGGTCTATGAAAACTCTGGGAGTTACACAAGACTCATAAATGATGTAATAAAATGATTAAATTCAACTAAACTCATAATAATTTTTCACATTTCCTAACAATATCATATCGTATAGATAAACATGATGAATAATTAACCAAATCAATCCAAACCAACACCTATATATTCTTATGAGGGTGATGAAGAATAAGAATGGAAGGAAATAGTGAAAGGAGGAGGAGGAGTGTACCATGAATCTTGTGTGAAGCAATATTGTTGAACTATAAGATTTAGATACTAAAGAAATGACTAAATTGTCGAAAAAAGTGAAATTGTTGTCAGATAGGGTTTGAAATATAAAATGGAAATCCAACCAATAGAAGAGACCAACCAATATCTATATAGAAAAATGATAGATACGACAACAACATAGTGAACTCGAAAAAAATTTATTTTGATACTTGACCATCTAAGATATAAAAAATATATTATAAACCCTTTAAATATATTAAAAATTAGTTTTATCAACAACATGACAAAGGGGATTTCAATTAGATGTGTTGTATTTGACCCTTGATTACCTCCAATGAAACACCATGACATATGGAAACCTCTCTCACTATTTTCCCCTTACCACTATGATTGACCATATTTATGAACTCACTAATAAATCTCTTAATTACTCTAAGGTTCATGAAATAACCTTTTTCATCCCCCTTTTTATATAGGTATTTAACAGAGTTTCCTTTAGGTAACATTCCCACATAAAGGTTCTAATCAAATTCTAAAATGTGTTTTGTGATCTTAATGTTACAAAAAAATTCCAAAATACCTCCTAATGAGTTTTTCAAAACTATATTTTACATGATCAACATAATTATATGATTATAATTACAAAAGATATAAAATAATCATTACAGTGACATAACATAATTCTATGAAATGTTTTTATCCCTCATATTGTCAGAACATAATCATTCACCATCAAATCAACTAAATAAAATCTATAAACACCCCAAAACCAAAAGAATAAAAAATAAGGCTATAAGAAGGCCAAATAATTTACATTAGATAAATTTAAAACCATTCCCATATATGAGAATAAATAATTCTAAATAGAGAGAGAGTAGAATATATAAAAAAATATCCCCAAAAAGTAACTTTTGCAAAGGAAATTGACCATCAATTTTATATAAAGTAATAAAATTAAAAACAACTTCTTACTCTCTAGAATAGAATCATTCATTCATCATCATAGAAAAAAATACTTTCAAAAAATTTGGTATAATATGAATGTATCTACGAATAATGATCCCATACACAATCCTCCATCCAGTCATGCTTTGACATGACATGAACATGAAAAGTGGAGTTCCAACATAACACCATTACTGATAGTTTAAATTCTCATTTGGCCACTGTATGAATGTTTTATCACCCTGAACATCTAAATTAGATAAATAAATGAAATTGGAGTAATATTTTAGTTATATAATATTCTATGAAACTCTAAATATATCATATATTTAGTATATTTATGGAGGATATTCCCAAAAATGCACCACCTCCCTGGTTCTCCACAGCACCTCAAAATTTTTGTCTAATGGGGGATATATTTTACTCCCACTATAACACCACTTTTCATAAAAAAACAAAATTTACATGATTTATAACAAGGTATTAACTTAATATCATTTTATAGATCTTTTAGTTGTAGTCTATTATTCAATTATTAAATAAATTACATCTTAAATGTTTATTTCGATTTACTATACAATTTTTCACTAAAAATATATTCTCAAATTTACACCTTTGTTTCATTAAATACACACTGTATTTGTTTGAGAAAAGTAACTGTAGTATACAAATTATCCTTTCCATAACTACTAAAAAACCTCATCTCCCAAAAACTAAAATCATCGATTGTTTGATTAAAAAATCTATGGTATCTAAGGGATATAAAAACAATGGAAACCCATTAATTGAGAAAAAACTAGAAGCCCCATGAAAACTATAATTTTTTCATAATAATACCATTATCATGAAAATTATTCATATACAAAATAAGGAGTAAATAATAATCAAAGAAAAAATTTAAAAACTGTTAATATTATTTAAAATCATGACTGAATAATGAGGAATTAGGTAACTCATTAAAACATTCCATGAAAAAACACTCACTTTTAAAAGATCATAAAAGTTTCCTACTGTTTGATAAAAATAAAATTCATATAATATTTATAGTAATCCTGAAATAATTATTATGATTTTTTTATTCATATCTAATGTTAATTCATGATTATACAATGTTATAAATGACTGAGAACTATTGAATTCAACATGATTTTCCTATTAGTTCATCTACTTAATTATTTTTTCTTTAAAGACAATTCATTACACAATACATTATAGAGTTATATCAGGATTACCCATATTCATGATCTATATAAATACCACCCATAGTAATTTATAATATTGATTCATTTTAGCATTATGAAAACAAATTTTAATTTGTCTTTTTATCATAAAACACTTGAAAACACATTTGAAACCAATAGAAATCCACTCTCATATTTCACACATATATTCAGAGATATGTAAATTTTTTTTGAAAAATATTAATATGAAATATAAATTTTTTAGGGGAATGATATATTATTTAAAAATAATAATCATTATAATTACTTATTTGTAATGAATAATGGTTTTGAGAAAGAGAAATGGTTGTCAATCCATATATGAAAACAAATAAATCATTTTGGCAATTTTTTAAAAAGAATTAAAAAATGGTATTTACAATAAATGTTTAAAATATTATTTTTTAACCCTTTTTAATGATATTGAATAATATTTTAATGTGTCATTATGAAATCATTGGTTTATAAATAATAACATTATTTTAACATTTTGAATAACTTGGATGTTGTGCATAATAATTTGAAATGAATACATTAAATATTATTTTTAAACAAAAAATCATACCTAAATACCCATTGAGATTCATACATCCTATAAGTCATCTTATTTGGGGTACCCCTTTCGGATTACACCATAATCTATTTTTGGTCCTTCAGTGAGATTCTGACCTCAATTTCATGGGGAGGGATTGGTCCATATAAATGAATAAATCTGTTTGAATAGGATATGGGGGGTTACATTTTATAATTGAGGTGATTTAAATTAACATCTTAATATTTTATAATTAATTTATCATAAAATTTATTATTGATTATTGATTGACTCAATTACACTACTAGAAAAATTGATTATACCCATGGTTCAAAACCGTGGGTATAGCCCCCAAAACCGTAGGTATAGCCTAAACCCAGGGATTTGGGAACTGTGGGCCGGAAAGGCGTCAGTATAGGTCCCCAGCCTATATCCATGGTTTTTAAAAACCATGGGTATAGTTGTTTTACCATCGTGTCAATGAAACATACCCAATTGTCACGGTTTCAAAGTCCTTTACCCACGGTTTCAAAACCGTGGGTATAAATACTAAAATATTACAGGCGGCGGGTTTCCATCCCGCAACGTCTTCGCTGAAAACACCATGTATAACCACTACCCTAAAATCACCTATGTGTATATATATATATATAGATAAATATAGTTATATAACCCATGGGTATAGAGGGAAGAACCATGGGTATAAGACTCCCGCCAAAAAAAATTCCTTCCTGCGGGGAAAAAAATTTCTCGCGCACACACAGGAAACCTATACCCCATGTTTTTCATAACCATGGGTATACATATTTTATCTTAGACCTATCCCAATAGTTTTCCTTAACACCATGGGTATAGTTACACCTATACCCATATTTTTAAAAAACAGTGGGCATAGGTCACTTTTCAAGACCTATTTCCATGGTTTTCCAAAACCATGGGGATTACCCCTCCCCCCCTATACCCGGGTTTTTGGAAAACCTTGGGATTTGTCTTGAAAAGTGAAATATTCCCATGGTTTTCAAAAACCGTGGGTATAGGGGTACCTATCCCCACAGTTT
This sequence comes from Viscum album, assembly GCA_963277665.1. Taxonomy (NCBI): domain Eukaryota; kingdom Viridiplantae; phylum Streptophyta; class Magnoliopsida; order Santalales; family Viscaceae; genus Viscum; species Viscum album. The sequence continues at coordinate 464,924,569 of OY728122.1, read as the reverse complement.
TGGAAAAAACCATGGGGATAGGTCCATTTTCCCGTAGCGTTACATGAAACATCATGTTTAATAGAAGAACAATATACTATGGGAATACTATTATTCTTATTTAATTTTACCACTTATCTATTTCACATGAGAGTACAAATATGTTTTAATAAATTATGAAAATTACTTTTAAAATTATTTTATAATAAAATTAATGGGAAACTCATATCAAATAAGAACTATATTTTAAACATTGAAAATAAATATGTTCTATGTTAAAAGGTCTATATCAAAATGTATTGTATTTTTCAATATTTAATAGGTTTTTATCACTATTCAACTATTAATTTTATGAAATATTATATTATATAATGTGAAAAATAATTTATTTTTCATTCATTAATTTTAAAATTTTCAAAAATGAAGTTAAAATAATTTAACGATAAAAAAGTGATATTTATCAAAAAACAATTTTTATTTTGTTAAATGTATTAATAAATTTAATTAGTCAATATTGATGAATTATTTTAATGAATATTATAGATCATTTTTTAAATAGGATTTATTAATAATCATATTAAAATTGTTACTAGGAATAAAATTTGATTATATTAATTTGTAGGAATAAAAATTAATTTTTCGAAAAGTAGTTTTCATTGATTTTTAAACACTTTTCATAAATCTAATTTATTCCACTTTTATAAATTTATAATGATAAAATGGTTTCATTATTTTCCATCAGAATTTATAAATTTATTAATGACTTAAATTTTATTTGATTTAATTATGAATGGTAACCATGGACGAAATTACATACAACGGAAAATGATAAAAGTTTTAAAGAGATGTTAAAATAAAGACATAAGAGTTTAGGTGACCTAAAACATGTCAATAAACTATTTTATGAATTTGTTATAATCCTATATAATCATATCATAGAATTAAATCCAATTTCGGAACCCTTTCCCATGTTTGATACTATATTATATTTCATGATTCATAATTATGATAAGTCTTCCACTCCCCTTACCTGTAGAAGGGAACATACTCCCCACTCATATATACACTAATGGAGGCCATTATATCCACCAATATCTCACAAAGTACTCTAAAAAAATCCATATAAATGACATTGAAGAGTTATTTTCCAAAAATTACCATCAATGTACCCTTAAGATGATTTTCAAAGGATGATACCTAAAGATGATGTGTATGATCTAACTAGTCCTTATCATATCTATTTCTTTGTTAAACACCTAAAAATATTCTATAACCATATTAAAATTATAGAATATATATATTTATAATTACAATATATTTTTAGTTTAATGTTATATCTATTATCTATCTCAATTACATCTTTGGGAAATTAGAATATCACTTATGCATATGTGTGGGCTACCTCCTCCATGAAATGATTTGCTTAATTTTTTCCATTTAAAATATATATGGATAGACATAATGAGATATTTAATGAATATATATGGTAAATATAATATAATTATTAATATTTACAGTTGATTTATTATTTATTTTTCTTTTCTTCCATCCTTTAAAATGAGGAAAATCACTCATGTGTATATAAAAATTATTTTCCCCAGGAAGTGATGTAATTAAGTTTCCATTATTAAATTTATATTAATGGTTATAAAATTATCCATATGAATAAATATAATATTTATTTTATGATAGATATTATTTATACGATTAAAACATTAAAATGTTTCATGGACCAGAACAAAAAATCAAAATATGCATGGAACACAGTTAGGTTTTCCCACACATGTTAATTTTAATGTAGAATTACTAATAAAAGGATAATAGTAAAATATAAATGATTGATACATATTATGATATGTATAAATATAGTTATGTAATATATTTATAATAAATATATTTTAATTATATTTTATATCTAATCCTTTATGATGTAAGGTGAGTCTTGAGGCAATGTTTTATTATTTTATCTCATTTCATTTAAGGATTTCCTATGATGAATTTATATTGATGGAAATTTTATTTTCCTTATCCATAGAAGGATAACTATTTTTTCATCTCTTTATTACTATATTTTAAAATTAATATTTACACTACTCGAAATTGGAGTTATATCAATGGACCAATACCAACATTTTGGACATAATTGTTGGAATAGGTACCATAGAGAGACCCTACACCGACGGTTTTTGACAGACCATTGGTATAAGTCTCTTGTAGACACCCTATACCAACAGTTTTGGGAAATCCATTGGAATAGGTTTCTTGTAGACTCCCAATACCAACAGTTTATCTAAAACCATTTATATAGGTCAGTAACTATGACCCATACTGATGGTCATTCTAAAATCATTGGAACAGGTCCACCCAGTGAAAACGGATTCACCAAAACTATAGGTATAATTCGAAATCTGAAGGAACCTATACAAAAAGTTATGAGAACTATTTTTATAGTACCAATATTATTTATAGATTCTATTCAAAATAAATAAATCAATCAAGTATTTAAAAACATAGGAATATATATATATATATATATATTTATATTTATTTATGAAATTATGTTCAAAAAGTCTTATTAGGTTAGTGGTTAGGTTGTTGATATTTAAGGTGGAGGTCGTGGGTTCAAAATCCAATGTGTGTTTTAATTATGATTACATATCCCAATGCCAAATCACCCAAGAGCCTTCCAAATCATTTATGTAGGCTACACCAACAGTTTGGTAACATATAAAAATGGTTCCAAACCGTTGGTATTGGCTATTTTTTAAATAATGTTACACTTTAATCCCTTTTTGAATTATAATAATATATATAATTTTTTAATTAAATTTGAACATCATTTCATATTTGGTGGATGAACATTTTATTACATTTTTTGTTCATAGTAATGTTTTATATAAGTTTTCACCTTTTTAGAAATTATTGAAAATATTATTTTTAATAAATTAAAATTTATTTAAGAAAGAGAGAAAATAATATTTTCAAGAGTATTATGTATGACTCACTACAGAATTTTTAAAAATTTGTGAAAATAATGTTTTATTTTAACATATATTTCATACCTGACTTTTACTATAGTGATATGAACACATTAATTAATATTTTACACTACTAGAAAACATGGATTTTTTCAATGAAAATATTTTTATCAATATTTAGAGATGTTTTTATTTTTAATTATATCAAATGAAAATGATATCATATATATTTTCAATGAAATATTTTAATTTTCGTGTAAGGTTATTTTCATATATGTCAACATCCTTAAAGTATTTTTCATCTTATTTGGGTGTATAATATGATACAATACACATTATTTCTAAATTCGGATGGTGATGATTATATTATTAGTATGATTACATGAAAATTATTTATTTTACGTGAGTTAATTAATTAATGGTAAAATATTTATGAAACCCATTTATTTTTAACAGGTCATGAAAAAGTAAAATGTTGAAATATTTTATGGTCTTTTAGACCACATATGTATATTTTTGATAATGCGAAGGTTGGGCCTAGTATTATATTTCGTTACAATTAATTGTGTAAAGAATGATATATAATGACATAATAAGGAATGGAAAGGGAAGTGAACCTTGTTTAATAAGTTAATCTATCCTTTATAATTATCATGTATGTAACCATTCAATAAGAAAATGATGGAATGAAGATTGAACCCAACACTCTATGTTGAATTTTCCACAATAATGGTCTTGGGAGTGAAAACTGAATAATGCAATAATGTAATGGGGAGTGAAACAAATACACTTATGGTAATTTTACACATTGATATTCATTGAAGTGATCCTAGACTAAGAAAACGATTAATTATAATTTTTTGTAGGCCAAAAATATATATGTTATTCTTATTATATGATATAACATTTAAAAATTAATTACATATTATTGTACCCAATCATTACGTCTACCTTTTTAATGGAAAATAATTAATACATGAATCATGATAAATGATCTTTGACTAATTGAGTGTGACATTTTTATGATATGATCACATTGAGAAACCTCTATTATTATTATTTTCTCACTTGTAATCTTTGATTTATTTGTCATATAGTTACCCTTACAGAGAATTTGATCACACCTTTCATTATTTTCAATTGTACCTTGATATGAGGAAATTTTTACATAGGAAATGTCTACAATGGGTGTTATGTGGGATGAACAATGTACTGTATTATGATTATAGTTAACGAAATAAGTTTTTTATGTATCTATTATCGAAAGAAATAAAAATTATGGTTTTAAGGAATGTATTTGTTTATGATCTATTGAATATCAATCTAAAATTATGTAATATTCTTTTCTGTAATGTTTGGGTCATATAATGTAACATCCCCACCCAATCTACTAGATTTTTATGAGTTATAGGATCCAATAACCATAAAGGACTTCTAGAAGTCAGTAACTATTGAAAATAAATTCCCTCGGCTAACTTAAACATTGGTGGAAAATTTAAAAACATAAAAACATAAAAAATTTAAAGATAGTAAAAATATATATGAAAGATGATAATAAAATATTTTAACATAAGACATAAAAGAAAACTAACATCAATGTAGAAATGAAAAAAAAGATACAAAATAGAATAAGAACTATAAGACTACAAGACACTATAATAATAAAACTGAATCATCCCATGCATCACATGAAATAGATCCAAGCTCCAACACCACATTCAACTAAATAATATATCTAGATGCATCTCTATAGATGCGTGACACCTTTCACATCCCTATATACTAGTAAACAATATCTTTAAATACACTAGAGTGAGTAAGAAGTGTGTTATCAAAACAATTACAAGGAAATCCCCATATACATCTTAATTCATTCCATAAGGACAATAATAGTTTGAATATTTTACATAAAATAGGTGAAAATAGATTTATATATTTATTCAAATCCTTAAACAAATTCTATATAATAAAAAATTAATCAAATAATATTTTCATTCCGTAATACAAGGAATAATCATCCCATGTTCACAATCACAAACACACATTCATTCCATATACATCTATATACTCATGATTGGGGATGTATCATATTACCAAATCATCTCTTTCTAACCCACATTAATGTCGGCCGTATATGACCATTCTACATACCAATTTATAAGTTTTACAACATAACCATGTTCAGTCCCAATGAATACACCCCAACCATGAATGTCAAGTTCTCATATAAAAAATTACTCCAAATAAATTTCTTCCATTTAATTATTTTCTCAATCCTAATTCTTGGATAAAAAAATTATTTTAATTCCTTAATTTAATATTATGAAACAATTGATTTTCAAAAATCCATTCAAATTCCCATGTTCAAAATTCAAAAACCTAAATAGATTCCTTCATTTAATTATATAATAATTCCTTTGAAAATAGAATAAAAACACTCAAGTAAAACTATGAACCAATTTTCTAAATCAATTAATGAAGAGTGAGAGGTCACCTACCACTCATTGGGTATAGAAAAGGAATAATGGAACAAATAAACATATAGATTCATTCTCAAACCCTATTTTATTCAATATATCAAATAAATATATCATAAAAAACAACATGGGCCATGGATATATCCATAAATTATAAGACCTAATGTTATAGGAGAGAGAATATGAGGAGTTATAAAGAAAAGGTGAGAATATTGAGACATACAATATATTCAAAAGATATAATTCACTTGGATTCAACAAAATTGGACACTAAATAAAAAATAATAACCAAAAGTCTTATGATTGATATAATGAATTTTTTTTATCATAATCCCCTTTTAATGGGTAAGGGGGAAAACAAACAGGACATTAAGGACACAAATACATTAAATTGTTACCTAATTTCCCTAAAACCATCAACAATTAGGACAATCCAACAAGAAAAGACTCCTCCCCAATATCAACATTGTTACATACAGCATCCACCATCTCATCGCTACATGGATAGCTTTCCTTTGTGTAACCTACCAGGTAAATAAAGAATATAATATTTTAATATTTTTTAATATTTTTTAATTAAATGTTAATTTTTCATAAAATTTGATTCTATGTTTGATGGCGTACCCAACAAATAACAATGTTTTTTTCTGAAAATCTCATGTTTCGCATAATACTGAGTCACGGAAAAAATAATAGTATAATATTACTTTAAATTGTAGTCAATTACAAGCCATTTTATTGGTGATAATGAGCAGAACTAACAACAATATAATTATAAAATTTTTTAAAATAATTTAACATTTATCTAATAAAAGTTAGAGACTTAAACAATGAATGAATCCAATTTTATCCATATATATAATAATATTCGTTAAAAGGTCGATTGACCACCTTTTGATAGAAAATCCTACATTAATCATCTTTCTAATGGAGAAATATTAAAAAATACTATCTTACTTCCACAATCTATATTTACATATGTAACAAAGTATCTTCCAATATGAGATGAACATTGTCAAATTGAATCACATTGTCTGTATGTTGTTAGTAATTATTCAATTGGGATACCTAAAATACAATGTTTATATAGATGAATCATGGTATTAATATAAATTATATTCCACATCACAAATATTATACATCACCAATCCATTCAAGTATTTCAAATGGATTTCTATACCTAGGAGACAATTTACCTACATTACCCAAATGTCGATCTTATATCCTAGGATAGTTTGTCAAGAACAAATGACCTCACATATAAAATGATAATAGCTAACAGAGATAATATTTGTAAAAATATTTGGCCCACTAATACATGACCATATTTTTCCTAATCAAAATCATTTTCTCATTTATCTAATGAACAATGATATTTCAAAATGAGGAAGCTTCTCTGTTATCTTCCCAATAAATCAGAGGTTGACAGGGACAAATATACAACGATTCAATGGGGGACATATATATTAATCCATGATATATCTTATTTTATGAGTACTCCAATAATATTATATTATCCACTCGTAAGCCTCTGATAACTATAACACAATATTAGTTCATTCCTTTTCACATTCAAATCAGATGTTTCAATTGATGATATGTTTGAGGATTATTAGTCCTACTCATGATTAACCGGGTTCCAAAATCATAATATAGAGATAAAAAAATATTAAATGTAATATTCATATCTATATTGGAGATGATAGAATGTTGTATTCCATGAAACATTGTGACTTTATAAATATAGAGTTTTTCCTAATCATATATCACATTGGATTTCAGAATATTGATTATTGGTGTTAAATTTATGAGCCCATACACAATCTTGGATATGAAATAGTATTATCAAACAACTCTTAGTTGACATGTAACAAAAATCAAAGAAATATACTCCCATTCCCAAACAGTGATAGGTAATGATTTAAACATAATGGATTGTTGTTGGTACTTGTCCTTGGCATGATGACAAGTATGGAATCTCATGATTTAATAATAAAATTTCATAATCTATCAAACACACTAGAAATGGGTTTGAAATTCCTTATTCCTCATCTGAATTCTATGATTAGAAACCATGTTCTATTGGGCGTACGAAAAAATGGTGTAGTTTTTTGTCAATATCTATTATTAACCATTAAATCATGAAAAATATGTAGAGTTACCATATTATTTAAATCCATTAATGATGTCCCCAACATTGAGATTTTACATTATGTAAAGGAGGTTGGGATTTGATATTTGAGAATCATTATCTTGTTCAAAAAAGATAAAATATTATTTTCCTTAAAAACATTGCAACATCAATATATTCATCATTGTATGTGGGATTTTTTTCTATCATAAATATCTATTTTCCATGATCAAAATCTATATTAGAAATTTTTTTATTATAATTTAAAAAGAAATAATATTCCATGGAATCCCAATTTTAGGATGGTAAATTGATTCAATTTTAATCATATGGAAATCTTCCATCCATATTCATCATCAAATGTCTAAATCTATAACAACCATGTTCTTTATTACACATCAATTCAAAATTTATAACATTAAATGTCAAAAAATACAACCCAAAATATTGATATGTCTTGTGTATTTGGTTATTAGTTTCATACCATAAAATCATGATCATGGGATACAAAAACATAATTGGAAACTTCCTTCACATACTTCTAAATTTACATGTATTTTAAAACATCCCGAGATAACCTCGGATATACATAAGAATGTGTATAGATATAAATCTCCGTAAGAGAGTAAACATGGAATAACATGAAGAGAATAATAATTTTTTTTAAATATTCATGTAAATGGGACCAAAAAAATAGTAATTAGAAACATGAAATATGAGACAAGAGGTAACATTATAATTATATCATCAGAAATGTGGTAACAACATAAAACACTCTATCATAAAAATTGGTCAACGCTAAATTTCCATGAACTCTTGGTATAAAAAAATACCATAAATAAATAACATTCAATCCATATCCAAACATTTCATTTCATGATACTAAACATTACTCAATGAATTGGATTACTATATAATTTTGGGAACACCTATCAGTTTCATTTCCTTCTCATTATTTTGTGTGCCACATGGATCATACAAATTGTATTCACTTATCTTCATAATTTACTCCCTGATAAATTAATATGGAATAATTATATGTAAGTCCCCAATTAAATATTATTTGTTAATAAATTTTAAAAAAATTGATAGTAAATGTGTTTGGTATTTACTATATAATTGGTTTGGTGTGGAAACTCACAGTGAAATTTAGGCAACATAACGACATCACATAATTACTAATAAAAATGGGTTGATGGGAGAGAAGAGGGTATATCATAATATATATATATATAATGGAAAGTAATATTTACATTGATAAAAGGTATCTGAAAATTATATACTTGTAATTGAATTTATTAGTTAATGAAGGAACATAAATAATGAAAAGAATCTGAACTATATATCATCATGGTAGCAGGTGTACATAAATGATCATGGGATTCATAATGAGAGTGAAATTGGGATCTAAAAATTTATAAATTGAATGTACTATAAAGGGAAATTGGAAGAACAAATTCCAACATAAGAAAATTAAATTTTTGAGAAATAACATAAAATAATTGATTGAATGGAAATGAGAATAGAGAAATCCCTTTTACGAGTGTGTGAATCCAAATGCTTGGGAGGAGATATTTAGATCATATATGGGTCTTGTGGTTACTATAGATAGTGTAAGGAAATGTATGGAATTTCTCCATGTAGTTTTAGTTATGTGAAATTTGTTCATGGGTTGGATTATATAGTAAAGTATTTGGTATTTCATTATTATTTCTCAAACATAGGTTTTAGACAATATATAATAAAATAATCAAAACCCCAAACATTACAATGATTTTTTCCAATTATTTATAAAATATGTTAGTGGTTTTCATCATTTGATATAGAAAAGGGACTAAATTAATAAAATAATACCATTTCTTATGTGAAGGTGAGTCGTATTCTTAATGAAATGGTTTTGTAACATTAAAATATATTATCGGTTTTGGATGATTCATAAGTGATTTATAAAATTAATAAAAAAAGCATAAAATCATATTATTTTAATGGTAAAAAATATTTTTGGTCTTATATACCCTTTATTGTATTTATTACATCAATTTTTGGTCATTAAGATTTCCTAATACTCAATGTATATTTATTCGGTATTTAATTTTTACTTGAAAATTCAATTATCTCTAAATGTTATGAAAATTTTATTGTCAAATTATTTCATCCATGAGATTCCAAAAAAAATATTCATTTTCTGTAAATAATTTCCCAATTATATGAATTTTCACTTCAATTATAGTAATCTATATAGATTTATAACTATTGGGGTTTTGAAAATAAATAATTTTGAACCCTTATAAAATATAAAATTGACATCAAGTAAATATATATGAACATTTATATTTAATGAAAATTAATAAATAATAATATTATATTAAAATATTATTTATTTCAATAATAAATAATTAAATTATATTAAATTTTCTAATTGAGTTTGAATGTGATCCAAAACTATTATTTCTATTTTATTTTATCAAAATAAAAATAATTCATAAAGTAACCATAATAGGATGAAAATGTATTCATTATTCTATTAAAAATATTGTATATGATAAAAATTCAATTTCCTTGATGTATATCCCTTTGATATATTGTAAATCACCCTAAGAGTAAGGTGCATGACCGTGAGACGTTCGTGGGGTGTTTCAACCAACATGGATTGGGATGTGAGCTTGATAAGCCTGAAAATCTCCTATAAACTATTTCTCTTATGACTATGTTGTTTGATATAATATTACGATATGTTAAGGGAAAATCAAAATGATGTTATCTCCCTCATAATATTCTATAAGTGGGATTCATCTGGTATGATTCTACTGGTTGAGGCCATAACTCCCTTTATCTTTATAAAGTGTATTTCTTTAAATCCCCATATTTATATTAATCATGTGACCACTATCAAATAGGTATATTATCAACATTAATTACACATAGCAGTCTTTTAAATAAAATTGGATAAAAGAATAAAATATTTTTTTGTCTCTTTAACAATAATATATATTCATATATTTAATAAAATCAAAAGTGGGGTTTAATATATTATAGTTTGGGTTTTTAAAAATATCCCCCCTCATATGAAATTTCATAATTCATGTTTTTATTTCCAACACTAAAATAATAAAGGTTAATTATGCTTCATAACTTCCTCATATTCCCATGTCACATCTTCAAACGTTTGGTTTCTATAATGAACATTGACCTAGTTCATTATCTAAATTCCTAAAATGTTGTCTCTACAATCTAAGATCTTAACTGGTGATCCTCATATAAGAGAACATTATCCTACTATACCACCTCTATATTAAGTACATTTGAGGGCTTTTGTATATACATTCACAAGAGTGATACACGTAATAAATCATCTATATGAGATTGGTTTTCTGGGAATGAAATCAAGTAGACCACCACTCCCATGACATCAAGGATATAAAAGAGTTAATGTATCTTGGACTGAGATCTCCCATATTCCCAAAAATCATCACATTATCCATAGAGATATGAAAATGAATATCAGGTCTCCAATATCAATCTATGGGTCTCTTCAATGATTGTCTATATAGATCATACAATGAATATGAGAATCCTTGATGTCCTAATGAATGGTCTTATCCATTACCACCATTTCCTCAACCATTTCCAAACGGAAAATTTTTAGTTCTACAACTTCATTCCAACATGTGGTGGTTCAAAAACTCCTCCAATAAACGGAATCATAGGGATCCCTTTGGTTTCTCAAAAAAAAGATTCCATTTTAAGATTACTTTATTAGATTATGATTTTGGTCTCATCCTATATAAAATTAATTTGAGAATTCTCTCTACATTGCCTAATGTAAATGGATTTTCTACTCCTAATTCTAATAAATTTGAGGGTGATAATCCATCTTGAATTTCATCTCAGTATTCAGATAATGTTTGAGTCTATTCTAAAAATCAGTGGTGAATTGTGGGTCTTGATCAGAAAAAATTGAAAGTGTTACTCCTATAGCCTTAATAATAATCTGATGTATATATGTGAACGTTTTTTCAATTATAAATCTCCTAGAATTTCATTAATGTTATAAATCATAGTAAGAATATATTCAATAACCCATATAACATTGTTTCCCTTAGATTTCATCCAAAGTCTAGTGGAAAATTCCATGGTGATGTTTACCCATTTCCATATTGGTATGGTTAATGTTGGACTAATACCCTTATACTTCTACCTTTCAGGCTTCACTTGCAAATATACAAGGAACATTGATGTATATATAGCAATCCTTTACTTTATATTGTCCCACAAATAGTCATCTTACAGGTATCAATACATTTTTATCCTTCCACAATGGATAGATAAATATGAGTTATGTGTATCGTCCAATAGACCATTTATTAACATAGATTTGATGGAAAACATATTCTTGACACAAATTATATAACTCCAACATCATTAACAATGAAATCCATGGATTTCCTTTTTCTAATAATTTACACATTCCTATAAATTACCAAAACATCTCATTAAGAATACATTAACATATTTAGAATAATTGGATGAAAAATAATTTGTGAAATTATTGATGATTTTCCTTCCTTTAGGATTCCATTGAACATTCTTTCCAAATCAAAGAATATCAGATCCCTCTAAAATCTCTTCAATGATATAATTGTTGGTTTTTTATACATAGATCATTACTCACATAATTATATTTACCAGGATTTTAGTGGATTGATTCTTCAATGTTTTTGATTAGGTCTAGCCATCTTCATGGTCACATATTCATCCATTTTCTATGAATATATATTTTAGTGTTTTTTACCCATAAATGTTTGATACCTCTTCCAATATTGATAATAGTTCCATAATTTCACATAAAAGATCACTACTGCTAATTTAGGATCATTGGTTGTGTAGTTATGTTAATGAAATTTCTGCTTCCTTGAAGCATAAAATATAACTTTACCATTTTACATTATCATAAAACCCATACCATTCATTGAAGAATCTCTTAATACCACAAAAATCTGTAACACCCCAAGCATCCATGGTATGCTTCTCTTTGAATAATATAGAAGTGTGTGTTGTACGCAACCTCGAGTTCTAACACACCGCGACCAATCAAAGTAGCCGTTATGAATAGTAATACCCAATTTTTGAAATTATATAAATTTTATATTTCAGAATGGACATACTTTTTGGATTCGGAATATTGAAATTAGCCTATGTTGATTTTTTGGTATTTTTCCGAGAACTTCCAATTATCGATTAATAGTGAAAAATACTTGAAAAAAACATTAATCAAAATAATTTCTAGTGATAAATTATACTATTGAGTGGTTTAAATGTATAATTAGAATATAATTTTACCATTTTATCTAATGGTGGTCATTAGAATTAATTTCACATTGAAATTGGACATAAACAATTGTCAATCTTTTGATTGATGTTGTTTCTTAAAAACACGCTATTTGTTTTGACAACGGGAATTAATTATAAAATTAATTAATGAAACTTATATGTTTGGAAATATTTAAAATAGACATTATTTTTGAATTTGGAATATCAGTTATAGCTTAGGGTGAATTTTTGGTATTGTTTTGAGAAACTTCAATTTTTGATGAATAGTGAAACCACTAAGTGGTAGTTAAAAACTAATTTGTCATTTAAATGAAACTTTACAACTTCTGTGAATTGAATTTAAAAAATCCGACATACATGTTTGTCTTTAATAAGTAATATTTGGTTCAATGAGATGAAAATAATTTTTAGTGAATAGTAACTTTTAAGTTTTATTAATCACAATTAAAGGTAATTAGTGTAATTTAAGGTAAATATAATATTATAATAATATGAAATTACCTTCACACTTATCCTACCCTTATTGGATGAGTCATGGACGACCAAGAAAATCCATGTGTCAACTTGGGGACCCCATGGAGCCACTTGGGTATGAAAATGACATTAATAACATTTTATTTAAAGTAAAAATAAAATTGTCACAAACATGTGTTGTTATACTAAAACAATAATTACATGGGGTTATATAAGTTAAATTTTCGACTATAAATATTTATTGGAAAGCTAAAATGATTTCATATATCATGGTAATTTTTCTATAATTTTTAGGTGTTATATAAATGAATTTATTTATGACACCATGATGATGCAGCGATTACCTCATTAATGAACAATTTAAATAAAATGAAAAGATAAAGTAAAATCTAAGAGATAAACTTATATAAAACCTATTTTATGGGTATATTTCGAACCCTTATCACCTTATCCTTTAAATATATCATTGTGGGACCTTTAAAATCCGAAACTAAATATATAATAATGTAACATTTCAGGACATTCCAAGAGTTCCCCTCCTCTCCTCTTATAAAAGGCCCCCACCTCTAACACCTTATTCACACCATAAAAGCCATTTGGCTCGCCAACCTCTGCCCAAATAATCTCTCAACATTCCTTTCTTACTCTTAGAAGCATCACTTTGGTCATAAGTCTTCTCAAGGAATCCTTTGGCTCAAATCAAAAAAAGTTACCTGATTTTATGGTAATGTCTTCTCTTATGTTCTTTTGTTTTATTTGGCTTCTCCAACCCCTTAAACTCTTTTTATTCCTTTATTATGTAACAACACTAGTATCTTAAATATACTAAGATTTTTTTATTAGATGTATTTGATTTAAACATACACACGCCTTCGTCTAATGGTTAAATAACATACTGTTTATGTGGGTGGCGAATTACTGCCTCACGAAACGATGATTGTTTAATCTTCTTTTAACACCTCTCATAGTGGCCATTAAGATGTCACTATATTTATATATGATATATATTATTTTTATGTTTTCCTTATACTTCTGTATTTTTCATTTATGTCATACCTTTATAATTTCCATTATGGGTAAACGCGATAATTTCATTTTAGGAAGTGCGGACTACCACCCCCTCAATGTGATTTGAATCGTTAATGACATATGTGGGACGTATAAAGGATGGAGTAAATGTTATTATATATGATATTATATTATAATTATAATATACCTTTATATCATTATGATTAAATTCCATTAAATACTAAATTGAAATGAAAGTAGCGTTCATGCGTACGTACGGCTTACCGTCGCCGTGAACGGTGCATTTCATTTCTTACCTCTAAATGTTATGTAATATTATAAATGAATGTATATTCTGGATATATATGATATATATGATATCTTGATCATGAATATAATTATGGATATAATGAATTTTACCACATGACCAACTTGTAATTATAATAATTTTATTTTTGACTCACGTACCAAAGATCGACAAAACAACCGTTATTAACATAAATAATTACATAATGTTCATAACATGGTAATAAGTGATATAAATGGAATAATTAACTTTAAAAAGGTTCTTAATCAAGTATAAATTAACTCTTGTTTATTATTCAGGAGGTTAAAGAACGATCGAGTCAAGTCGGACATGAGGTAAGGGACTTCGTCTCAATCCCCTTTCATTGAGGCATATTTTGTTTTATACACAACTTTCTTTTACACGGTGTATAAACCGCTATGACTTTTACTTTTATTCAAAAAGTATCTTTTTATATGAAGCATTTCTACTAAATAACAAAAGGAATGTTTTGTCTTACGTATGCGACAACAACGACTTCTCCGCCGCCGTGACCATTATATGAGTTTCGGCTTCCTCTACAAGCCATAACTTTTTTTTAAAAAAAATTACCAAGTTTTACATTTCTTTTAATTTTTTTTTGATAATGTTTTTATTATATCAATGTGATTTATTGATATATGGTTATTGAAATGTGGAAATGTTATGTTTCTTATATTCATGTTTTATGTGATACGATTATGTTATGGTTTATGATATGTTTAAACCTTTTCATATAAAGAATGCATTTGACTTAATAAGTGATGAGTGTAGCCCGATATAGATCCTCGATGCATCGGTAGGTCTCATGAGACAAACTAGTGTCTTGGCACAAGGCATTGACAAAATATTATTTGTAGTCTTGGAACAAGGCCTTAACTATGTGGTTATGATAGTCTGGAATTATGCATTCCATCATTATGAAAGTGGTTATTGATATTGCATGTCAATATTCGACCAGTAGAATATCCATGTGAATAACTAAATGGAATTATTTCATTTTATTTTTTCCATATTATGCTGAAGTTCAAGTTTAAAAAGCTTTTATATTAGTTATACATTGCCTTAAATGTTTATGTTTATTTATGAAAGTTTCTGGTATATTGTTATCCTTACTGAGCATCTGAGCTCACCCCTTTCTATGTTTTATTTTTCCCAGGATGTGAAGAATTATTTTATGGATGACCTATAGGGATAGTATGAGGGGATATGAAGACAATATGTTATTTTAGTTTTTTCACTTTATGATGTCATGTAACATTTTTGAATGTATCTAGTGTTTCCAAGGCTACTAAACTAAACGGTCTTTTGAGACATGATCTTTTGTGATCATGCCAATGTTACGTAATAATGCACCGAATCTGGGTAACTGGGGTCGGGGAATTATAGTTGGTATCAAAGGTAGTTTGGTACAAACCTTGGAAGCTATATTTAGATACACTCTAATTAGAGCACATAGCCCTAAGATAGACTTTCAGTATTAGTATGGAAGAACATCCTAGAATTTTTGTATTATAGAGATTTTGTGAGTTTTCCGAGAAATACATCCATTTATGGATACGAGCAGGTAGAGACAGCTCTTGCACAGATGTACCTAGGGGTAAAACCAGAAAACACCACTTTGAGCTAGACTTGAACGAGAACTGGTGCATGACAACGGGCCTTGTTACACTCTTGGTTACGACACTCCCGGGGGATATGCTTTGGATAATTCATGATTTCTTTACAAACCATTATGAAGGGTTTATGAGTATATACTTCCTCAAAGAATTTTTTTTATGATTATGGATTATATCCATAAACTGTTCAATTTATGTTAGGTGTTTTGCAAGTTTGTTATTTTGTATTTCGATTTTTAATCTAATCTAGTTTATGCCATTGTTTAGAAATGGAACCTAGTGGATGGAATGGAAACCATATCAATGCATGCAATCCATGTAGGGATTTCCCCCCTTCTCAAGATAATTATATTGGAGCTAGTGATACAACTGGTTCTAATCAGCTTATCACCATACTGGGACAACTCACTCAGGTTATGAATAATAACCTTAATTGTATGGAGAACCCTGATCTGCAACGTGGTGGATCAATGTTAGACCGCTTCAGGAGGAAACAACCACAAATATTCAATGAGAGTACAAGTCCCTTAGTAGCTGAGCAATGGATAAATTCCTTAGGGAAAATATAACATGCCTTGGGGAGTAGTGAAAGGGAAAAGGTTTTCATGGCAGTTTATCGCCGCACTAGAGATGCTGATCAATGGTGGTCATTGATTCAAAATACAAAGGAAGATGAGGAAGTATCAAGAATGGAATGGAGAGTGTTCAAGGAGATTTTCTTAGAAAAATAATTTCCTCATGACCATCGAGTAGATATAGAAAGGAAATTTCTGAGTCTGAGGCAAAAGGAGGATGATAATGTCGCAAAGTATGAGGCTAACATTACAAGGTTAGTGAGGCATGCAGCAGATTATATATGTAACCCAAGAAGTAAGATTGATCATTTAATTGATGGGTTAAAACCATTTCTCCGTCGAGATTTAGTTTCACAATCTTTCACAATGTATGAAGATATAGTCTCATTTGATATCAAGACAGAAAAGGAATTATCTAAATCTTATGACAATATTGTAAAGCAAGAGAAGAAGAGAACGGTGGAACAAGAGACAGATAAAGGGAAATAAGGTAAATAAGGATTTTCCATTATGAGATAATTGTGGGAAGAATCACCCCGGTGCATGCCTAAAAGGAATGAGAGTTTGTCATAAATGTGGAGAAAAAGGTCATTAGGCTCACGATTGCAAGGGAAAGAAAGAGGTTATCAATGTTGAATGCTACAATTGTAGGGAAATAGGGCATTATACAAATGAATGTCCTAAGAGTTAGGGAAACTTACCTCAGAAAAGGCCAAGGTATCAAGGCGAATCATATGTTGTTACTACAGTTGAAGTGGAATAATTAATGTATTGGTGCTTTTGGACTCAAGGATTATATTATGGTTATAAAAATAATGTGATATATATAAGGATGGTACTGCAGTAATTTTTTTTCATTAATGTTTTTATATGGTGAAGGTAATCATATTTTTATTATGTGAAAATAAGAGAAACTTTACTTTGTTTGGTGAATCTGATGTTACAATTGATTTTGGAATTTAGGGACCTTTTAGAGAAAGTCTGGACAGAGGTATTTTGGATAACTATAAAGGTTGGAATGGATTAAGTTGAACTTTGGATAGTAATGTTTAAGGTTAAAACATTTCTAAAGATTATTTTAGGAATATTATAATACTATATTTTTAGGAAAATGAAAACCTGCAGGTTGGGGGATAACCCGTCACGTCGGACAAAGCTGTAGGATTTGAACCAACAACCATAGTGCGACAGGCCTTTATTACCTACCACTAGACTACAGGAAGTCCATAGTTGTTACAAAATAGTTTTCCTAATCTAAATGGTATGTGTTAATATTTTGAACCTTGTACGATTAGGATAAATATAATATTTTTGAGTTCTATTATCATTTTGAGTGAAAGATGAGTTTGTGGTAGAAATTAGTTGAAGGTTGAAACTCTACTTGTCAATTATATATATATATATATACCTCTCTCTTATTCTATGAATAAATTAATTCTTAAACATTAGGAAAGGGATATTAAAAAAATGTGTTATCCTAATACCGTATGTTTTGTTGAAATGATGATATTTTAAATCACCATAGATTGAAGGCTTTGAGGCCCTCAATATTACACTTGTTTGTGATGGATGTCCTCAATCACTCCCTACAAATATTTACGTTTTTTCTCCAATTATTTGTCTCTAATTTCCACCAATGTTCTCTTAATCAAGATCATAATTTGGTGGTGACATTTTCATTTCCCTTTCCCTCTTATTAAGGCTAAATTTTATTAACCTTATATCCGATGTGGGTTTTCCACAAAGGTATTTTCTATTTTCAACCTTTTATCTTAGAAGAACAATTTCAAATTGTGAGGACGCAATTTATTAAATGAGGGTAGAATGTAACACCCCAAGCATCCATGGTATGCTTCTCTTTGAATAATAGAGCAGCGTGTGTTGTACGCAACCTCGAGTTTTAACACACCGCAACCAATCAAAGTAGCCATTATGAATAGTAATACCCACTTATTGAAATTATATAAATTTAATATTTCATAATGGACATCATTTTTGGATTCGGAATATCAAAATTAGCCTATGTTTAATTTTTGGTATTTTTCGATAACTTCCAATTTTCGATGAGTAGTGAAAAATACTTAATGACAACATTTTTAATCAAAATAATTTATAGTGATAAATTATAATATTGAGTGTTTTTAAAGTATAATTAGAATATAAATTTACCATTTTACCCAGTGGTGGTCATTAGAATTAATTTCACTTTGAAATTGGACATAAACAATTGTCAATCTTTTGATTGATATTGTTTCTTAAAAACATGCAATTTGTTTTGACAAATGGAATTAATTAAAAAAATTAATTAATGAAACTTATATTTTTGTAATTTTTTAAAATAGATATCATTTTTTTATTTGGAATATCAATTATATCTTAGGATGATTATTTGGTATTGTTTTGAGAAACTTCAATTTTTGATGAATAGTGAAACCACTAAGTGGTAGTTAACAAATTAATTTTTCATTTAAATGAAACCTTACAACATCTGTGAATTGAATTTCAAAAAACCAACATACATGGTGGTCATTAGTAAGTAAAATTTGGTTCAATGAGATGAAAATAATATCTGGTGAATAGTAACTTTTAAGTTTTATTAATCGCGATTACAGGTATTTAGAGTAATTTAAGGTAAATATAATGTTAAAATATTATGAAATTACATTCACACTTGTCCTAACCTTATTGGATGAGTCATGGCCGACCAGTAAAATACATGGGTCAACTTGGGGATCCCATGGTGCCACTTGGGTAAGAAAATTACATTAATAACTTTTTTTTAAAGTAAAAATAAAATTGTCACAAACATTTGTTGTTTTACTAAAACAATTATTACATGGGGTTATATAAGTTACAATTTTGACTAAAATTATTCATTGGAAAGCTAAAAAGATTTCCTACATCATGTTAATTTTTTTATTATTTTTAGGTTTTAAATAAATAAATTTTATTTATGACATTATAATGATGTATCGGTTACCTCATTAATGAACAATTTAAATAAAATGAAAATATATGGTAAAATATAAGCCTTAAACTTGTCTAAAACCTATTGGAAGGGTATATTTCAAACCCTTATAACATTATCCTAGAAATATACCATTTTGGGACCTTTAAAATCCGAAACTCATTATATAATAATGTAACATTTCCTGACTTTCCAAGAGTGCCCCTCCTCTCCTCTTATAAAAGGCCCCCCACATCTACCACCTTATTCACACCATAAAATCCATTTGGCTCAGCCAACCTCTTCCAAAATACACTTTCAACTTCCCTATCTTACTCCTAGAAGCCTAAATTTGGGTATAAGTCTTCCCAAGGAAGCCTTTGGCTCAAATCAAAAAGAGTTACCCAATTTTAGTGTAATGTCTTCTCTTATGTTCTTTTGTTTTATTTTGCTTCTCCAACCCCTTAAACTCTTTATATTCCTTTATTTTGTAACAACACCAGTATATTCAATATACGAGGATGTTTTTATGAGAAATATTTGATTTACACTTAAATGCACCTTCGTCTAATGATTAATGAACATATTGTTTCTGTGGGTGGGGAATTACTGCCTCACGAAACGATGATTGTTCAATCTTATTTTAACACCTCTCATGGTGGCCATTAAGATGTCAATATATTTATATATGATATATATTATGTTTATGTTTTCCTTATTCTTATGTATTTTTCATTTATGGCATACCTTTAGGATTTCCATTATGGGTAAATGCGATAATTTCATTTTAGGAAGTGCGGACTACCACCCCCTCAAAGTGATTTGAATCGTTAATGCCATATTTGGGACGTATAAAGTATGGAGTAAATGATATTAAAAATGATATTATACTGGAATTATAATATACCTTTATATGATTATGATTTCATTCCATTAAATACTAAATAGAAATGAATTTAGCGTTTATGCGTACGTACGGCTTACCGTCTCCATGAACGGTGCATTTCATTTCTTACCTTTAAAAGTTATGTAATATTATAAATGAATGTATATACTGGATATATATGATATCTACATCATGAATATAATTCTGGATATAATGGATATTTTACCACATGAACAACTTGTAATTATATGAAGTTTATTTTTGACTCAAATACGAAAGATCGACAAAACCACCATTATTAACTTAAATAATTACATAATGTTCATAACATGGTAATAAGAGAGATAAATGGAATAATGAACTTGAAAAAGGTTCTTAAGAAAGTATAAATTAACTCTAGTTTATTATTCAGGAGGTTAAAGAATGATCGAGTCAAGTTGGACATGAGGTAAGGGACTTCGTCTCAATCCCCTGTCATTGTGGCATATTTTGTTTTATACACAACTTTCTTTTATACGGTGTATAATCCCCTTTGACTTTTTCTTTTATTCAAAAAGAATATTTTTATATGAATTGTTTTTACTAAATGAAAAAATGAATGTTTTTTCTTACGTATGCGGCGACAACGACTTCTCCACCGTCGTGACCATTATTAGAGTTTCAGCTTCCACTACAAGCGATAATTTCTTTTTTTAAAATAAATACAAAGTTTTACATTTATTTTAAAATGGTTTTGATAATTTTTTTATTATATCAATGTGCTGTATTGATATCTTATTATTGAACTGTGGAAATGTTATGTTTCCTTTATTCATGTTTTATGTGATACAATTATGTTATGGTTTATGATATGTTTAAACCTTTTCATATAAGGAATGAATTGGACATAATAAGTGATGGGTGGAGCCCACTAGAGCTCCTTGATTCATCGGTAGGTCTCATGAGACAAACTAGTGTCTTGGCACAAGGCCTTGAAAAAATTATTATTTGTATTCTTGGCACAAGGCCTTTAATATGTAGTTATGATAGTCTGGCATTATGCATTCCATCATTATGAAAGTTGTTATTGATATTGCATTTGAATATTTGACTAGTAGAATATCCATGTGAATAAGTTAATGGAATGATTTTATTTTATTTTTTCCATATTATGCTGAAGTTCAAGTTTAAAAGGCTTTTTTTAGTTATACATTTCCTTAAATGTTTATGTTTATTTATAAAAGTTTCTTCTATATGGTTATCCTTACTGAGCATCTGATCTCACCCCTTTCTATGTTTTATTTTTCCAAGTATGTGAAGAAGTATTTTATGAATAACCTGTAGTCATAGTATGAGGGGATATGAAGACAATATTTTATTGTAGTTTTTTCACTTTATGATGTAATGTAACATTTATGAATGTGTCTAGTGCTTCCTAGGCTACTAAACTAATCGGTCTTTTGAGACATGATCTTTTTTTATTATTCCAATGTTACGTAATAGTGCACCAACTCTAGGTAACTAGGGTCAGGGCGTTACAAAATCTCTCCACTTATGGATACTATAAAAGTAATTTCAGTGATAATACTCATTTTAAAATCCATTATGCTATCTTCACATTCATAATTCCATCAATATATCACCCCCTTATGAGTTAGATTGGTTATAGGGGATTAGAATCCTAATAAATTTCAGAAAATTCTTTAGTACTTTCCATCAAATCATATGAAACTATAGATATCTATCATACATTATTTCATCATCCATCCTAAAATTGTATTTATTTTTGAAGATTCCCCATATATCTCATTTCTTATGATGATATGTCCCATGAATGTGAATCACATTTTCTGTACATTTCATTATGCTTCTCAGTTCAAAATGTCTAGCCTAGTTCCCATTTTCACCTCATGCTCCTCCAAGGTATTGGGGTATACTAAATATCATCTTCAAATACTAAATTTTTTTGTTTTATGTACATTTAAAAAAAATATTAATCAATTACATAAAATATTTTTGGATAATTACTGAGCCTTAATTTCATTACTATGAACTTATAGCACCATTACCTTATAAGACAAGTAGTCATGGGGATATACCCCTTCAAAATCCTAACTTGGTAATATCCTTCCAATAGATGCACATTGGATATGTATTTTTCACCGTATAGATAACCAAAAATAATAATCAATCCATGTAATAAGTTGTTTTTTTTCAATGCCTTTTTGAGTTCAAAATAATAAATTCAATGGAACATTGAACTATCATTCTTCATTTATATGAGGTCTGGTGCACCCCATGATTATGAACATGGGTGTATGAAACCATTATCAAAACTCTAATATAGATATTTACTCATCTCCTCATATTATTTAACATCAACTCAATATTTTTTATTGGAAAATTTTTATACTAAAATTATAGGGGCAACTGAAAACACAACCTCTCATCTGTGAGGATGGTTATGAAATTTCTTAGGAAACACATCCTCATATTCCCTCGCATTAAGAATGTATTCATGGATGGTTCTTTCCATTTATTTAGTCATTTAATATAGATATTATTTATCATAGGGAAAGAATACCCATTCTTGAGATCATCGTACAAAAGACTATTCACCCTCCCCTTCGCACTTATATTGAATCGGGGTCAATTCACAATTCAGAGAGTGATTCCATTCTCAGGGAAATATATGTTGGCTCTTACAAGGTAAGAAAATTCATCCTAGAATAGCGTCAAATTAAATCAATGGGAGTATAAAAATGTTCTCTATTGTTTTTATCATAAAATTTATAACTAGGGAGGAGTTATATACTCTTGATGAAATATTTTTCCATTTTTTCATTTCTTTGATAACTCTACTTCCATTAATTGTGAAGGTGTCTAAATAGTTCTACTAAAAATTCATGATACCAACGAATTCATACAATCATAATCAATAAATATATTCAGTATCCTTGAATCAATAACATTATTACCTATTAGCACTTGATTCTCTAGATCCACCTCATTGGTTTTGGTTGAAAAAGATTTACCTTGCTAGATTGATGATTGTTGGTTGTTTTGAGAAAAACGTTGGAATATTAAAACTATTTTATAAGTTCCCTAATTCTCTATAGTAGATTACCTGAAAAATGTGATGAGGTTTGACATGGGAATTCCTATCCTCTATTGAATTTTATGGGTTTCTCCTATCATCAATTGAAAGTTAGGTTCCCTTCCTCCACACACCAAAAGCATTTCCTCTTTCCCTTAATCAATTTTCCTAGTGATTCTTTTTTAACCATTGACATGTGGGATGTTGGAATTTTATTTCACCATTATATTTCTCCATTGTACATCCAAAATTAAACTCCACCACCACTTCATTCCCCCATGATACCCTAGAGATTGGATCCTCACTATTTCGATATTGAGGACACCTTATAGAATTTTATCATTGCTATCAATGTTATAGATCTCTAGGGATTTTCATTGACTATGTTTTATCCCACCAATGAACTGGTAAACCTTGAATTTGGGGTAACAAAAAATCTAGAGGTGTATCATGAATGTCTTGTGAACTGTTACTCATACACACTGGTAGATTGTTCTTCATTTTTTGAGGTAAAAGAAATACCTTTCCATTTAAAATCATACAATTTGAGGAATATATTTATCAAAAAATATTTTCCAAAATTCCTTCCGTCCAATATCATTGATCTCTTCCATATGATTCATATTTTGAGAAATGTCCACTACTTATCAACTTATCCCTCTATAAGAAAAACAGCCTGTAGAACCTTCTATTATTCATATAATTGAATGATGTAGATTCCATTATAAAGGGAGTTGATCCATTATTTCGGGATTTAGGTATTTGATGGTTCATTTCAATTCATAATCCTTTTTCGTATAAATCTCCCAATATCATAATACTATCTATTTATTGTTTTTGGATACTCCTTTTGATCTTGGATTCTATTAAAATCCTGGGTTAACTATGAAATTATCATTATAATGTTTCTGAATCCTAAACCCATCGGGTTTGGTATCAAATTTTGGAGTCAAAAAATTTCCTTTTACAATGATTTTTTTACTGATTCATATAATTTTTTACCCTGGCATGAAAAATTGGAAAATTACGGATGAGTATTTTCAAACAATTAAGCACATTACAGGGGAATCTAAATGCATTAACTGTATATCTTATAACTTATATTTAATTCCTTAAATTATAAATTTTATCCTTCTATCTATGTTATCAATGATCTGTTTCATAAAATCTTTTCATATGGCCATTTTTAACACCTTAATAATAGTTCACAATGAGATTTTAAATTTAATAAATGATATCCCCCCGGACTGTCAAACCCGGTGTGCAGTAAGGATAGTTTTCATGTACATGGTTACACTGAGTTAGGCCTGGAACACCTTGTTAGTTTTTTTACACCATGGTACATCTATAAAATAATAATACATTCACTAGAGTTTACTAATCCAAACCCAAAAAATTAATAAGCATTTCCTCAAATACCAACTATAAAAACCATGCTCATTATTACACAATATTTTTTGATTTATTTTATAATATTCTAAAAAATTGAACTATAATGATAAATATGTATAGTTTATTTTATAAATAGGTACATAGAAGTACATATTGAACATGAGATATAACAACATTATTGACAACATCCTTAACAAGCCTCTAAAATTCAATGGATTTTAAAACTATATGGGATAACATAGGGAAATACATAAGAAATGGCTGATATAAAAATCTCAGTAAGGAAATAAGAATTTCATAACATGATGAGTATAATAAATGTTAAATAATATGAATATTATTGGGGTATAAAATATTGTAAATCATAAACATGAAAATGTGACAAGGCATAACATGATAATCATAAGATGGGAAATGTGGAAATAACATCATATGCATAGGTCTAGGATAAACCTGAACGAAATCATGCTAGGAAAGGTCCCATAATGGAATCCGGTTCACACTATATCCAAAAATTTTGTTTCATGAAAATAAACATTACCCAATGCAATGGAGATCTATATAATTCTTAGTATAAATGCCACATTCATTTCACTATCATAATTTTGTGTTCCACATTGATTATTCAACATGGATTCATAAATACTATCTATTTATTCAATGGTCAAATTGTGTAGAATAAATATATGTTTGTATAATCATATTTCATAGATCATGAAGAATGTTACGTGAAATGAAAATGGAAATTAGCAAAAGAAGGGGGCTAAGTAGGAGAAACATTCACAGAATTAAATTTGTTCATAGTGAAGACATGTAGTTCCTTATAATTACATGAAATATGAAAAAGTCTTGAGGTTTGTGGGATAGAATTTCATTCACATAAATAGTGGTGATTTGAGAATTCATGAAGGCCATTTTTTTCTAAAACAAGAGGGTGATTTGGGCCACTATGTAGTAAGAAAGGTAGTGTGTAGACCACGTAGGGAAGAATGTTTTGCGGGTGAAGCGGTATGCAGTGAAGGATGTAATTCAACAAATATTTGTTAAATTTATTATTATAGGATATTTCAGATTTGTTTACATATATAAAGATTGATAATCTCATCATTAAATTTAGAGTGATTTTCAAAAGAAAACATCTTTTCTCACTGAATTCAGGGAAGTCTGGATGTGGTTTTTTAGGGAGAATTCCATGAAGGGTTAAGAAGATCATAGGGAGGACTCCATGAAATGATAAGGATTTTATAGAAATGGTTCATGAAGAGTTATTGTGTCTCATTATATCCTGGAAAAGAAAATGGTATGTGGAGTATAAGTTGTTTTTGGAGGAGAATCCATTCGTGAAAGATGTAGTCCACAGAAGAAGGCAGTCAAGTATGTAGAGGTGGTTCATTGAGGTCTTACATGGAAGAGGATGTCCATAAAGCATTCACAGTATATGGTAAAGATCAGTTTACAAAATAATGAAGGACATTATTTGAGGATTAAAGATAGATTTAAAAGGCACATAAACAGTTCGTGAATGTAATTTATGCTATGTAACAGTTTGTAGAAAAGTGTATTTTATATATGGGTGAAAAGGGTTCATTTATAGAGGATCCATTCATAGTTTTGGATGTGCTCATTAATGAAAATGAAGGGACCTAAATGTCTATAAATTGTGAGTGGATCCCTTCCAAGTTCTATGAGTGAAGGAAGAGGAAAATATTTTTCATTTCCACCTACATTATCCATATAAAGAGACATATAAAGTAACCATTGGTATTGTAGTGATCATACTCAATTCCCTCTAAATGCAGTGAGCCTGGGAATAGAAGATCTAGATCAAACCTTGTAAATGTCAGTGAGATATATTGAATTTGGTACATCATCACATCACTGATATATTCTATAGGGATGTATCCTAATATGGGTGAACCATGTAAAATAATTATTTCATGTTCATGACTTCATTTTATTCATATATTGTTAAGAGAGAAAGAGATAAGTGTGGATTTTTTAACAATGAAATAAGCTCTGAAGGGGCAAGAGATTTAATCTATCAAACCTAGATTTAACCCCCCCCCCCTCTTCAGTTATCTGAAATGGTGGTCCCTAAAATATAGTTCTATTACAAATAAATAATTATATATGCCTAAATGTGAACCCCTGTGATAGTAAATTGGTATCATTTTCACTACACAATTATTTTCCATTGGAAAATTGTGTTGATATTTATGCAACATAACAAACACATATAAGGAATAATAATTTTTTTATGAGGGTGAAAAGGGTATATCATCACATTTACAACCAATGGTGACTAATAGGGACATTGGAAAACCATATCCAAACATTAGAAATTAGAAATTTAAAGAATGAGTTAATGAGGGAACATGAATAATGAAAACAATCCAAACTACATTCGGGCATGCTAATGGTTGTACATAAGAAATAATGAGAGGGTTTTTTAGAGTAAAAGGTGGTTCTCATAATTTATACATGAAATGGATAGTTAGGTGAATATTTAAGAACATAACCCAATACAAAAAAATGGAATTTAAGAGACATAACATAAAAGGTGGTCTTGAATATAAATGATTATAGATAAATCCCTTACATGAGTGTGTGAATCCAAATGCATGGGAGGGGATCCATGACAGCATGGGGTTCCTTGGGAGGACATTAGAGAGTCTTGGAAATTTTATATACATGATCCATGGAGTTTTAGTGAAGAGAAATGGGAGAATGGTTTTATTTGCATAGGAAATGAGTGGGAATTTCTCTATTATTTCTCAAACCTAGGTTTTTGACTTTATATAATAAAATTACAAAAACCAAAAACCATAAAATGTTTCTTCCCTTTGATTATACAAAATGGGAGTGGTTTCAATTGTTTTTTATGTACAATGTCCAAAAATAATAAAATAATACTCTTTATTATCTGTAGGGGAGTCATACTCTTAATGAAATTGTTTTAAAACCCTAAATAATATTAATGATTTTAGAGGATTCTTAAGGTCTTTATAAAATTAATCAAATAAACAAAAAATACCATTAGTTTGACTTTAAGATATATATTTGTTATTGGATTCCCTTTATAGAATATTGACTTCACTTTTGGAGCATTAGGATTTAATAATAGAGAAATTATATTTATATAGTATTTTATTTTTAACAGGAAATTCGACTATCTCAAAAAATAATGAAAAAATCACATTTGGATAATTTCTAAATTTTGATTCCAAAAAATAATTTTAACTATATATAAAAAAACTCTATATTTTTCATTTCCATTTTTAAAATATTAATCAGCATTTATTTATAAATGATGGGGTTTTGGGATAATAAAATTCATTGAACCCTTGTAAAAATTTCTATTAACTTCATAAAAACAATATGCTAATTTTTATTTAATAAGAACATTTTATTAAAATTTATTTGTTTAATAAAATCTACTAATTCCAAAATATAAAATCCTTAATTAACTTTTAATATTACCCAAAACTTCTATTTGTTTTTAATATATCAAAATAAAAATAAATTATAGAGTAACAATAAAAGTATGTGAATATATTCATTAATGAATAAAAACTAATTAAATTACTCAAAATTCAAGGGCCAAGATACATATCATGGTAATATAATAGAAATTTACATTTAGTACAGTGAGTGACAATGAGACATTCAATGGGTGGTTTGACGTACGTGGTTTGGTCCATGATCTCATTGAGCTTGAACTTCTCCCACAAAATTTTTCAGTCATAATTAAGTTTTTTCTTCTCATCATCGACATGGTAAAGTGAAAATCCTTGTGACTATATCCCTATAGAACAATCTTATAATCGGGATTTAAGGGGTATGATCATGTATGTTGAGTCCATCACATCTTTGGTCTATGTAAATGGCATTTCTTAAAACCCAATATTTATAATAATAATGTGATAACTATTAATTGGATATATTTTCAACAAAAATGATACAAAATGGTCTCTTAAATCCAATTGGTTAAAACAAAAAAAAAATTGAATATGTTTTATATAACCATATTACCTTACAAGAAATTTAATTAAATCAAAATGGAAATTTTATTTATAATACTTCATGTCATTACAAAATCAATTAATGATAAATTTGTTGCAAAAATTTATGATATGTGGACCTAGTATAATTCTCAGGCAATCTATAATGAAACCATGTTTTCCATGAATGGACTACCATAGATACCTCCAAATTATGGGTATGATAGTTATATTCATTAATTTACAACTTTCATGATCTATATGGACCACATGATCTCCAGGAATGAGAACAAAACTCATTACAGATCCATAATTATCATAGAATAATGCATATCCTTTCGTTGGTTTTGGTAAAACACTAATTTCTATAGAAGAAATAATATCATTAATCACCAAATATTATAGAAGGAAGTCCAAATTTCATAGAAAATGATTAACCTTTTTCATGAGTGTTGTCATTAAAGATGTAATATATGAGAATTACCAAACAATGTGATAATTGTAACATGTTAAAACCAAATAATTGAGTTTCTCAAATATATTTTTCAATGGTTTACTATAGTCAAAAACATCTATATTTATAAGCTCTAATGATTTTACATAATTTGAAATGAAATTTCCTATGTAATTAAATTCATGTATACCAAAATGACATTTACATATTTTTTCATACAATCATTTATCTAAAAAATAATAATTGAATCTCTAATTTTTCTTCAGGTTATTTTATATGTTCATAATACACCATAATTACATCCAAAAATACCAAAATGAAAGTGTCTAGGTCCCACTATAATGCATGATTATTAAATTGCACAAAAACTATCAGTTTCATTTTGAGACTAAATGGAATGTCCATATATTTAAAATGACCATAATGATTCTTGAGAGATTTAATTTGTCTATCATCTTTTAGAACATAGAGATGGTGATAACCTAAGAATATATAAATTTTAGAGAACCATTGGGGTCCGTTAAATTGATCCAAATGGACTTCATACCATGTTATTAGTTATTTATTTTCTATTATAACCCGATTCCTTCTAAAATAATCAATTAAGAGTCGCACAAACCATATTCAATTTAAAAATAACTTGAGAATCCCAAGGTGACATACTCATTCAGATGAACCCTTTAAAATATAATTATTAATTTTTTTTCAACTCATTTAATTAGATCAATTCCATTTTATATGATGAATGTTAAATATGACATATCTGTATAAGGTGATCAATTAATATTTTCACTCCAATTTCATACATAAAAATAGTGAAATTGGTGGGAAACATATATTGATGTAGATCCACCATGGAAGAAAAAATTTATAGTCACAATTATTTCCCTAGACCCCGATGTGAAATCATATAACTAAAAAAAATTATTTGAACATTTTTTTCTAATTTTCCTACTATTTCATCCATTACAACTCATTCATGATTAAAAGGATTCTTCATCCCATCATGTTATTTAACCTTTCACATTTTTCATAACATCCAATATGGTTTGTTACTAAAACTAACCCATACAACTCCCTGGTCATGTCAATTATATAAATATAAAAAATAAAAAAACATCTTAATCTTGATTAACTCCATCAATTATTATTGCATTAGTTACACATATAAGTAGGTGTGTCCCTTATGGTATCACCCAATATTAGAGTTCCCAACTATGCATATCCAGAGAAACATATTTCATTCAACCATATTTCTATAGATATACCATTCAACCACTATAACTATATTAAACATTCATGTACATTCATAAATATTTATGAATCAGTTCCAATAATAAATCTCTATTCTACTTTTATACTCAATGATAGTGGAATCCTAGAAGAACTAGTAGACACATTATAGAAAATTAATCCTTGTTCGTAAAATGAACTGTATACAATATTATTAATATATTAGATTTCTTTTGGAAGATAAAATCAATCCTCAAGACCATCTAGAATGTGTGTGGGAGAATTATTTTGTTGAAAAATTCATCAATTTCCTCCCTTTTATGACTTGGACGAAATTACTATGAATATCTAAGTCCCTCTATTACTATGTAATATCCTTCAACATATAGAATATTAAAATTAACTTTAGATAAGATGGTGTTCCAAATAAAATAATTATTTGGTTCATTTTGTTGTGCCACATATATTTCTTTCAAGGTATGAATCCCCCAAAAATATTTTTTGATTGCGTTTCTAAAATTGTAAACAATGAATCACATTTTTTATTATTTAAATTTCCCCATTCAATAGTTCATAAATCATGAAAAAATAACTAAACAAGTTGTTGGATCCCATATTGTTGAGGTGGAACCACTATTTCCACACCATCTTATTAAGGGGTTCTGCATCATCTAAACAATTCCATATTTGTATGAATAGATCAAACAAATTATATTGTCTTCACTCAAGAGTCATCTAAATGTATAGAATATTAGAAATCATCATATCAAAAAACATCCACAACTGAATTCTAAGAATTATCAACCATATTTTGTAAAATTTATGCCTAGTGGAAAGTGTCATTGATATTGAATGATATGATACACTCATCAATTAACCCCATGACGATGAGATGAGAAAACATTGAGAAGCTTCTTAAAAATCTTTTTTTATATCACCCACGCAAATTGATGTTTAATATAAAGAAGATACCTATTTCCTTTTATTCTATAAATTTTAATTTATGTAATCTGAAAATCATTACTAACATCACTAGATGGTTGAACAGATATAACTAATACAATTTGTATCATATCTTCCAAACACATTTTCTTGGTCCTCGTAAGAGGTTCCAAAATCATTAGATGATACCCACAAGACACCAATGGATGGTAATTAATTAAAATGGGTTGTCATAACATTGGGGGATTATTTTCCAATTTAAATTTAAATCTCAACCTTATCTAAAAAATCATAGGATATAAATATGATATAATTATCATGTTATGAAAAATTTTATCATATGTATCAAAAGACAAATCCCATCAGAGTAGTAATATAAAACAAGATAAAAAATAATAACGATTGAAAACTAAATGACTCAATATA
The DNA here is from genome assembly GCA_963277665.1 of Viscum album. Classification (NCBI taxonomy): domain Eukaryota; kingdom Viridiplantae; phylum Streptophyta; class Magnoliopsida; order Santalales; family Viscaceae; genus Viscum; species Viscum album. Next base: position 464,892,315 of record OY728122.1, on the reverse strand, counting down.
AAAAAATTGGAATCATCCAAAGAATTATTTAAACAAGAATCAAGATCCATCTCATTTTTCCTTTATCGAGTATCTCCTATTAAATTTTTAGATAAGTATTATACATTTTCCGTCCTCGTGTATAGATAAACCACATCTGTAAACATATCATAGTTCCTAAATAGATATTTAGTATAATACTAATTAGGAGATCCCTAAAGACTTCCAAAAACATGACACTAGGACATGACCAAGTTAAAATATTTTATATAAAACAAGTGATATCTACATAAATAGGTTATTCAATGATATAAACCATAGAGAAATAAATGAAGTAATTAAAAATAATGTTACAATTCCATACCAGTTAGTATAATAATCACACATTAACACACACACACACACAAACACATGAACTCCATCGAACACCATGTAGTAATGATTGGTCAGGCATCTTATCACTGTGAAATTCCTTACAGATCATCATTGATGGTGGTACTTCATAACCACTCTCTATCTCATATTAATGGTGGTACGTTACAAAATTATTCACCCCAATAAATACATACCAACCAAGTATGAAATTTTATGATTATAAATATTCCTCATAAAACATTTCTTCACATTAAAAAATTTCGAAGAAACAGAATACTTGTGCTAAAAAACCATAAATTAAAATAACAAAACAGTGAGTTTTACAAAATTCGTTTAAATTCAAATATTCCCAAATCATAAACCAAAAATGGTTACATTAATAAGTAGTTCCTTCTATACATTTCAAATCTAATTGAGAAAATTCTATAAAGTTAATATTTCATGGGCCAAAATAAGCTTAAAGGATGGATAAGCTACAAAATCTCAATGATTAATGAAAATGAAGAATCACACCCAAAAACACCAAGATACTAGATAAAAGAATCATTACATAAAAACATTTAATCCCAATCTAGTCAATAAACATCATGGATCATATAAATATCCATAATTTATTAGATATTGCATTTTAGGAGAGGTAAGACTTGTATATCAAAGGATAAATAAAGAATAAATATACATACCATTCTTTTTTTAGATCCATTATAGTTTGATATATAAAAACTAGCATCAAGATCAAATGGAATCTCTAATAACACTCTTGGAAGGATAGGTGTTCAAGAACCTAAGGGAGTAGAGTAATAATGAATCTTTCATGGATAAAATACAAGTTAAAGGATAGTTTCCATAATAATAATTTCATTTCAAATAGTTATACCACATGATTGGATCACCTAGTTTGAAAACCCATATATAAACCATGACTTTGCATCAGTGTCTCTATCGCCTATTTCAACTAGAACCCAATTATTTTCTAAATTATATACCAACATTTTACCAATACAATTAAACAAATAAACTATTTATCTATTTCCTTTATAAGATTCATGGTTTTCCAAGAAATGCTAAAATTATATACCCTTAAATTCATAAAAAGCACTAAAACACATTCAGAATATAATGAATCTCATCCCATGTATTATACAACATCAAAATTTTTAATAAAAGTTTAATTTTCAGGAAACCTATCTGTGTTTCAAACGTTTATATATTGTATATGGTTTTAGATATTTTAAAAGTTGTGGAATAGACCAAAATTATCAAATGCATTGGGGATACGTCTATGTTTCGGATAACATCCAACATTTTTGTGAGGATATATATTTTGGGGTTTCCTAGATATGTAATACCCTTATGGGTACAAAAAAGTGGATACACACCATATAATATGTGTAACTAGGTGAAGTAACGTTAAAAACTAATTGGGTATTAACATAATATTCACCTGGTGCAGAATAATGAAACTAAACAGAACAAATGTTTAGTTACACTTTGTGTATATTCTTCATTATTTAAGCTTAAATTTATAATTAATTTTATATAATTAGGGGATGGGATCTATTAAAAAATATTATAAGCCATAGAAAATTAGATAACATGTTTTTTTCATGTACTAAATGAAGATTTCCTAATTGAAGACATTATAGGAATTATTTTTATAATAATTTGATTGTTTACTGTTATTATTTATGTTTGATACATAGAATAATTTTTTTGGTTTCAATATATGGAAAAAACTAGTAAGAAACACAATAAGACTTGGTGTGAAGGGTTAATTGATTTTTTTCATAATTATTTTTTTTTGGATAGAACGTGGAGTTATTTTTTTCATCATTCCTCATCAGCTATATCAAGTTATAATCGATAACCTAATCCTAGGTGAGTTTGTTGACACACTCAATGTGTGATAAATTGGTAATCATTAGAGTATTGTTGATGATGACCATATAGGAATGACTATTCAACTTTAAATGTTCTATGAATTTAGGAAGAAACACCCATGAAAATTTTATAAAGGTTAACATGATTTATATTTGGAAAGTAAAGGCAGTTTGTTGACTAATTTCTGAGAAAAAAAATTTTGTGGAGAGAAATAATTTCTGTCTTAAATCACTAAAAAAATCAATGTCAAGAATTTGGGGTGCATAATATTTTTCCTTGTCAATTCATTAATCAAAATTTTAACATTTAGAATAAGTATGTCCTTGTGATATTGTTTCTGATGCTTTAGTAGGGGCACACGCATCTGTCTGTTACAGTACCAAGAGGACACACTGTTTGTTCCCCCACATTCCTGATTTCCAATGGCGGGAAGAATCCATCATTTATTCATGAAAGTTTCCCCTTGATACAAAGGGGATGATGAGATGTCGGTTCCTATATTCGTGGATTCTACCTTGTAACTTGTTGCCTAGTTCGAGTCTCCCTTATAGACTAAAACGTTTTTTATTAAACTCTTCCCAATGCCATGTCTTTAAGGATTCCAGTTAATTACACTGCTTCAATCGGGACATTACAAGGGGTCCAGTCAGGGAACCAACCTTCGGTCGGGGGAGTAGTCACATTTGACATCACTGGCATGTATGGATGCTGGAACACTAGTGCATTTGGGTTTCTTCCCCTAATTATAGGGCTTCTCGATGGCACGGAATCCTAATAAATCCCATGTCAAATGTAGTGAATTATATGCCATAGGCATGTATATTATGTTTTATTCAAACTCCCATGTTTTACACAGGGTATGTCGGAGGTTTAACATCTATTGGAGATAGATCAGACTTATCAGAACATTCAATAGAGTGGATCAGATGGGTGAAACCCCTAGAGGAAACACTGATGTTGGGGCTAACGTGTGGTTAGATACCCATTTACTGCTAGGGGAAGTGAAGAGGTGAATTTTCATGATCGCAGTGGGATGTGGCTTCCTAGGTACGGATCAATATGTATAATGGATGGTCAAGTAATGTGGATTGAGAATGAGATGGAGTCAACTCATGGGCGATGGTGATGTTGGGCTTGATCCTCGATGTGACCACCAATGTATCCTCGTAGAAGGGAATCAATGTCCACGTAGTTCAGGATGGGGGTATAGAATCGGGTGAGCATAGAGGATAACATCTCGATGATATACTGGGGCTTATGTGTGTTAGCATCCCGAGTTGGTCTTACTCCTGAGGGAAGACAAAGGATGTGGGTCCCAAAAATGGCAACAAAAACGGCTTACCATTGGATTGGAAACACAACGGCTTACCACTACTTGGGATTGACAATGGATTACTATTTATTGGGGAACACAATGGTTTACTGCTTGATGGGGTCCCAACAACATACAACTGGAAGTGATCACAACAGCTTACTGCTAGATGGGGTCACAACAGCTTATCATTCGATGGGGTCACAACGGCTTACCACTGGATGGGCACACAACAGCTTACTGCAGGACGGGGTTGACAATGGCATCCCACTATATGGGGGACAGTTTAGTGTCATGTTGGACAAAAAGGGTCGTATAGTTTAACATCATGTAAGATGGGGGTGGACCGACATGGAGTGTCTAGGACCTATGGGGGTTGTTCTTGAACCTCAGGGAGGTATCCTACATACCTATCCATGGCTAGGATCAATTTCCATGTAGTTCAGGATGGTGGGAACCGATTTGAAGGGGGTCAGAACCAATGTTTATTGGTCTTGAACCTTAAGAAGGTGTTCTACCTACCATTCCTTGCCATGGATCAAAGTCCACGTAGTTCGGGAGGGGTGTGGTGAACAGACGTGAAGATGTTTGAGAATAATTGTTGTTGGGCTTGAACCTCAGGGAGGCTTTCTATATACCTTGCCTTGTCAAGGATCAATGTCCATATAGTTCGGGAGGGGTGTGGTGAAACGATGTGAAGATGGTTGGGACCAATGGTTTGGGGGTTGAACTTCAGGGAGGCTTCCTACGTACCTTGCCATGGCAAGGATCAAAGTCCACATAGTTTGGGAGGCGTGTGGTGAATCGACGTGAAGATGGGAAAGACCAATGGTTGTGGGGTCTGAACCACAGGGAGGCTTCCTACGTAACATGTCGTGGCAAGGATCAAAGACCACATAGTTTGGGAGGGTGTTTGGGGATAACAATCTAGGATTCCTAGATAGGAATTCATGGTTGATGATTACTATAATGACCCATACATTACATATATTGTTATTACATCAAAATTGAAGCATACTTATTACAAAATTTAACAAAACCATGAAAGGACCATATAGGTATAGTGTCTTTAGAAACTGGGAAACATAAACAATGGGTTCATAAAGCATCTACATTGTCTCCCATTTATTTCATAATATTTAGAGTCACTTTTGGAATATCCTACTTAATACCCTTATTACTAATTTGGGGAAAAGAAAAATACAAAAGGGTGATCTCAAATGCTCAATAAGGGTAAACTAAGGATATATCAATCATATCATATTCATAAGAACATAACATTTGGAGAATCTTAACCTGAAAAAGGGATCACAATATCATAACATGGGATAAATCACATTAGTGAAATGTAATCCCAATAATCATAACATAAAACATGAAGATTTTTGGCATACACACATAATCATATAAAATCATTTCTTATTAGTCAATACTCATTGCTAAGACTATCATAGTTGACAAAGTCCATTTTTGAAATGAGTTCACTCCACGTTCCTGTCCGGTATCAATAAACCGTATTAACCTGTCATTCCAGCCATGTCTATCTCATGAGATATAAATCTTTACCCAATTCATGGGATGGATATATAGTTCCCACCCATCTCATAATTATACCCTTCTTATATGTGACACAAAATCATAAATCATATATCATAGTATAACTCATGTAATAAAAATGGTATTCATAAACATCATGCCATCACAACATAATCCATATAAGATAAAATAACTTCATAAAAATAATTCCATCATAACATAATCAAATCAATGTAAAAATAGGGATATAAATATAACACTATATTATCATAGATGGAAAATAATTTTGATAAGACACTTGAACTCCATTCTCGAGGAAAATATCCTTTCTTCTTCAAAAACATTTTTCCTTTCTTAACATGTCATACAATTTTAAACTAAAATATGTTAATTAAAAATAAACTCGAAAATATGTAAAGGAAGCTTCATGGAAATTATGTTCTTTGAAATCATAAAAATCCATTCATTCCATATAAGTTAAAAAAACATGTTTCTCGTACTTTGGCCGGAAAAGTCAAAAAGTAACTCCAACTGAAAAAGAAAAAAGATTCCTTTCATATATTTTAATAAAAATTCACAAAAAGGTAAAATTGGATTTAAACAATTTTAGGAGGATAGAAATAATATTACATATTGAGGAAACATGGATATGGATGATAAATATGCCCCAGTAAATTCAGAAGTATAAACAATCTCGGATAAAAATAAAATTGTGGGATTTTCCCTTACCTTAGGTCTGATATGCTTTGTACGTATCCGATCCTCCTGTATAATGATTTAAATAATTTCATTTACTTATTACAGAATCATATTCACTATTATGATATCATTTATGGTCATATTCTTATATTCTCATTAGTAATATTGCTACTTCTTATTCGGGTGTTCATTGCTTTATGTTCTTATGCATGTTTTGTCGAATAAATTCTTATTCTTCTTTTTAGGTTATAGATACCTCATTTACATAATGGTATTAGTGTAATATATATCATATTTATTAATTCAATTCATTTATATAATCATTTTTCAGTGAAGATCATGTAGAACGAGTCGCATCACATCGTGGAGATGGTAGGACGTACGTACGCACGAGCGATGATATAATTCCAATTATTGTGGAATTGTATTGAAGTGTATGGAGTATAATATTTCATAATAAATATGACTTTTAAAATTATCATATATAGTTATTCCTACCATCATATATGCATCCAAGTATGTTAGTGATGAAACAAAAGTTTACACCACGGCGTAGAGACGGTAGGCCGTGCGTACGCACGCGTGGTGATTTCGTTTCTTTCATAGGATGGATAGAAGATATAACATGGTTGCTTCATATTCATAACAAGATATTAGTATACAATTGATACTGTATTTATTACTTAGTAATGAAACAACTCATATAGAGGAAGTAGAAGAAGAAATAAGTATGAAATAATTGGTAAAGGATATTACCACTTCTTCGACGCGCCTCTTCTTAACCTCCACTTAGGGCACTAAATTTTGTCTTTGAAGAAGACCGGGACCACTAGTATGTTTCTAGTAAAGTGTTGAAGTGAAATTGGTAGGGTTTTGATGATCTTTAAGGCTCAAAATGGTGTGATGAGGAGAGGGAGGAGGTTCCCTTTTATGAGGGAGGAGAGGGGCACTTTTGGAAACCTCTAAAATATTAATTTATAATAAACCCAAACCCCACAAAAAAACTTCCAAAGTGACTCAAATTAGGATATTAGATAATATAGGGTTCTAATATCATCAAACAATTAAATTTAGACATGTTTTTATTTTATTTTAAACCTTATCATTTTGATTTATCCTTATTTAATCTATTTATTTTTATTTGTGGTAATTATGTTATAAATTTTATATGTTCATAAATACTTACTTATATGTTCATAATTATACACAATTTGATAATTTATGACATTTTATATCATATAAATTTTATTTTGTGATTGTTAAAATATTTTTTTGATTTTTTAAACAATTTAATAATATAAAATATCAATAGTGTCGATTTTGTCACAACTAAAATATTTGAATTTAAATAAAATCCAAACAGAAGATATGTCCGAACAAAAATATTTAATAGATTCCTAACATGTCATATTTATCTAGAAAATTAATGGATCACATTAATTAGTTCATATAATATTTATTTTAATATTTTTAAAACCATTTATTTTATATTTCAATCAATAAAATAATGTATACATCACTATTGTGTCCTCATTAATGATACTTATTTTATCCCTAAAAACTCAAAATAAATTCTCATGATGTAGATAATTTTATTAGATTTCTGGATACTATTCATGTTTGAATTTTCATGAAGTTTATCACTAAATTAAAATTATTATACTTAGAAGATTTAAGAGGGTGATATGTTGTCACATTCATTGGTTTTAATAATAATTAAATTATTTTTATGGTAAAAAGTTCATAAAATGAATCTATTCCGACCCTTAGGTGATATGGGTCAACGTTTATTCATCCAATAAAATTTTGGAAGGTGTTAGGGTAATTTTATAATCTTATTTTTACCCTTACTTACCAGATTTACCTTTAACTATAGTAAATAAAAATTACCGTAGTATCAATTCATAATATCAAAAAAAATTAAAAGTAACCTATTAACATAATTTGGACCCACTGAATTCAAATATGGAATCCATTTTTCAAAATTCAAAACACTTAAGTTGCAGTAATTAATTTAAAATTAATCCCGTTGTTAAGAAAACGGGTTTTAAAAGTTAAAATATTGCCAAAGATTGAAATTTTTTTACCTATGAATTCATTGTAAAATTAATGGTAATGAAATAAATTAAATTAAATGGTAAAAATATATTCTATTTATACATTAAAACTAGTCAAAATTATAATTTAACCATATAAATTATTACGAAGAAAAAAGTTGTTCTTAATTAAAATATAGCATGTTTTTACTATTCATTAAAATATGAAAGTTATCAGAATAATATGAAAAAATTATGAAAAGTAAATTATTATATCCAGATTCCAAATAAGAATTTTAATATTTCAAATTGAACATATAAACATGTCAAATACAATATTTTAAGTGGGTGTGCCATCAAAAGGCGTAAAAACTGCATTTTTTTAAAAATACTTATTTTACCCAAAAAAATTATTTTGTTTTCATACCATGTTCTAGAAAATTTGTAAGATGAATAATAATGTTATAAAATTCCAAATTTTGTTAATACTATTTTTAACGGCTAGTCCAAAACAATATTATAATAATATATTATTGTTTAGTGAAACCTGGTACTGCGTACTACACACGCTATCGAGGAAGGTCTCAATCGCATGTAATGCAAGCCAAGCCAGTGTTGTGTGTAGTGAATGATTCCTTTGGTGTTGCATATAACATAAGACATAAAAAATATTGCTCATAAAATATCATGGTGTAACATTCTACCCCCTTAAAATAAATTTTACCCTCGAAATTCGTCACTTCGTAACAAACAGATGAGGATACCTCTCCCTCATCATATCCTCAAGTTCCCATGTAGGTTCTTCTAATTAGTGGTTCCTCCATAAAACACTAACCAGGTGAGTGGTCTTGTTTTGTAGGACTTTTTCACTATGATCCAGAATTTCTATCGGTTGTTCATTATAACAAAGATCTTGCTCCAGTGGTACAACTTCTGAGCCCAGTACATGCGAAGGATCAGATATGTACATTCTCAGGAGAGATACATGGAACACATCATGAAATTGAGAGAGATGTGCTGGAAGTGCCAATCAGTAATCTACCTTCCCAAAACGATCCAATATTTCAAAAGGACCAATATACCTAGGGCTCATCTTTCCCTTCTTTCCAAATCTCATTACTCTCTACCATGGAGATATTCGTAACAACACTTTATCACCCACTTCAAACTCAAGGTCTTTTCGTCAGTTGTCGGCATAACCTTTTTGTCGACTCTGAGCTTCTCTTATGTGTTGTTGAATAGATCTGAGATTTTCTACCATCTCATTAACAAGATTAGGTCCTAATAGTTTTATTTCCCCAACTTCATCCTAGCATGTTGGAGTTCTGTATTTCTTTCCATAGAGAGCTTTACAATGATCCATCTGAATACAGGATTGAAAACAATTATTATAAGAAAATTACACCAAAGGTAGGTTTTCATCCCAACCACCTTTGAAATCCATCGAGCAGGCTCTCAACATGCCTTCTAGTGTTTGAATTGTCCTCTTAGACTGATCTTCTATCTGAGGATGATAAGCAGTGCTGAAACTCAACTATGTATCCATAGTATGCTGAAGACTTTGCCAAAACATCATGGTAAACCTTGGATCCCAATCAGATATAATGAAAAGTGGTACTCCATGCAATCCTATCACATCCTTTACATATATCATGGCAAGCTGATCAACGGAGAAATCTTCTCTAACAGTAATGAAGTGTGCTGACTTCATAAGACGATCAACTATAACACATATAGCATTATTTCCTTTGGATGTTTTAAGAAGTCCAGTGACAATGCCCATAGTGATGTTTTCCCATTTCCATTCTGTTATGGGTAATGGTTGTAACATCCACTTATACTTATATCCCTCAGATTTAACTTGCTCACAAACCAAGCATCAGGAGACATATTAGAAACATCTCCTTTCATTCCATCCCACTAGAAGTACTCTTTCAGATCCCTATACATCTTCGTTCTTCCAGGGTGAATAGAGAATGAAGACCTATGAGCTTCATCCAACATATCCTTCTTTAATTCTGGGATGGGAGGAACACAAACCCGATTCGTGAACATTATTTTTTCATAACAATCAGTGTCAAATTCAGGAACATTTATCACCATCTTTTGTAACTCTACATCTTCTTTATGTGCCTCTTTAATCTTCACATGTATCGATGGTTGAACATTCATCTAAGAAAGATAAGATTTTACCATTTCCATTATAATTCCACGATCCATCCTTTGTAAATCCATAAATATTGGATCTTTTGTGATCCTCATCATGGATAAGCTAAAATGGTCTTGTCGACTTAATGTGTCTGCCACCTTGTTTGCTTTCCCAGGGTGGTAATGAATTGAGATGTTGTAATCCTTAATCATCTACAACCATCTTCTATGGCGCATATTCAGCTCTTTTTGTGTGAAAATATACATTAAACTTTTTTGATCAGTAAAAATATCACACCTTTCACCATAAAGATAATGCCTTTAAATATTTAATGCAAATATTATCATATCTAACTCCAAATCTTGAGTTGGGTAATATTTCTCATGGATTTTCAACTTTCGTGAGGCATAAGATATCACAATATCATTTTTCATGAGAACACACCCCAATCCCTTCTTGGATGCATCACTGTAGATCACTAACCTTTCTCCACTACAAGGTAGTGTGAGCACAGGTGCACTGGATAACATTCTTTTTAACTCCTTGAAATTCTCTTCACACTCCTCTGTCCAAACAAACATAACTCCTTTTTGAGTCAACTTGGTGAGTGGATTAGATAATCATGAAAAATATTTGACAAAATGTCGATAATATCCAGCCAAAAAAAGAAAACTTCGGATCTCAGTTACTGTTGTTGGTCTCAACCTTCTTCCGATAACCTCTATTTTTTCTAGATCCATAGATATCCCCAATTTTGAGATTATGTGACCCAAAAATGAAACTTTTTGAAGCCAAAATTCACACTTGGTTAATTTGGAATAAAGATTCTCCTTTCTCAAGGTTTTAACACAATTCTCAATTGATCTTCATGTTCTTCCTTTCTCTTTGAATAGAAAATAATATCGTCTATAAAGACTTCCAAAAAATGATCAAGATAGTCTCTAAATACTCTATTTATTAGATCCATGAAGATAGCATGGCATTAGTAAAACCAAATTGCATCACTATAAATTCATACTGTCCATACCTTGTACAGAAATATTTCTTTGGTATATCCTCCATTTTGACCCTTAATTGATGACACCCTGAACGAAGAACAATATTGGAAAATTATTGATCTCTGCATAGTTGTTCAAATGAGTCATCAATGCATGGGAGAGGATATTTGTTCTTGATAGTTATCTTGTTAAGTTCTCGATAATCAATGCAGAGTCTCATTGATCCATCTTTCTTCGTAACAAATAGAATAGGTTCTCCCAAAGGTGATGCACTAGGTCGTATGAATCCCTTATCAAGATTCTCTTGGAGTTGCTTCTTCAATTCTTGCAACTCAATTGGGGACATTATATAAGGAGTCTTTGAAATGGCCATAACACCCTGTATGAGTTCTATTGAAAACTCAAATTCATGATTTGGTGGAAGGCCTAACAATTCCTCTAGAAAGACATCATCAAAAATCCGTACAATGGGTGTATTCATAATCATGAGATTCTCTCAAACCATTTGGGATAAATAACCTTCATTTATTGGAATCAAGACCCATAATATGGATGAAATTTCCAGTGGAAGGTTATATTCATCCTTACATCGATTGATGGTTATTGATTGGTCTGGAATATGAAATGTGACTTCCCTTATTTGGAAATTGATATGAGATCATATAATGAAAGGCAATACATGCCAAGAATCACATCAAATTCTACTATAGAAAGGATCAAAAGATTTGTAGGAAGAAATTTCCTACAAACATCAATCGGTGAATAATTTTAAACTTTTGATGTGACTATTGTGTCCTTAGGAGTTGTCACAGATAACTCAACATCTAATTTTTGAGTTAATACGATGATACCCTTAGAAAATTCTTCAAAAATAATATAGTGGGTGGATCCAGAATCAAATAAAACATTTGCTACTTTAGAGTGGATGGTATGTGTACCTTTCACCACTTTGTTATTGTACTCCACATCGCCGATAGAAATTTCACATGACTTTCCTTTGTCTATGGCCTTAAGAGTTTGTTGACGTCAATCATCATCCACAACCCTTGGATTAGGGCGTTGATTAGAATAATGTCCCATTTCCTTGCACTTGTAACATTGAAGTGTAGGAGGTGCATTATGTGTAGCCTTTTCTTTGTTCCCATTACTAGACACCTTTTTCCATCATTGCGGCATTAAAATGCCTGATGACCTTCTTTTCCACATTTGAGACATTTACTTATCCCTTTAAGACAATTACCTCCATGTTTCTTTCCACACTTTGAGCATAAGGGAAAAGTCATCTTCTCTTCAGTGTGGTCTATAGATTTCCATTTGAATCCCATTTTCCTCTTCTTATCAAACCCATATGACCAATGGGTTACTCTAATCTCCATCTCAACCTTGAGAGCACATCGAACAATTTCCTCATTGTTATTGAAGCCCCTTATGGCTAATGCCCTTCGAAGACTTGGTTTTAAGCCACTAAAGAATCGATCAATCTTACTCTCAAGTTAGATAATAATCCCTGAAGTGTACCTTGAAAGCCTTGTAAACTTTTCTTCGTAGGTACCAATGGATTCATAATCCTTTTACTTTATTTCAAGAAACTCCTTCTCCATCTTTGTTGGATGAATAAGAGGGAAGTACTTATTGAAAAATAGGTTTTTGAACTCATCCCATTCTATGGACTCAATTTCATCTATTTGCCTCGTATTCTTGATAAGATTACACCGTTGATCAGATTCAACATCAAAACGATATACTACTAAGATTACTTTATCATGTTTAGAACATTGTAGAACTGAAAACATATTTTCAGTGGTACTAATCCATTGTTCAGCCACTAATGGATCAATAGACCAACTAAATGAGGGTGGATGCTGCCTCATGAAGTATTCAACAGAATTTTAATCCTTCCATTGCTCGTTTGAAAGTCCTTCATTATTCATAGCTTAAGAAAGTTGTGTGATCATGGCTACTATATTTTGAATTCTAGCTCCCATAAAATTTGGTTGCTTAGGGGGACAATCATTACATTGCATGTCGCATTCAGCATTGACACGGTTTGTAACACCCTGAGATTTTATGAGATATATTATTTCTAATTTCATTGATTTATTCTATATTACACTACACTAAGATTAGATTTTACTATATAAAACACTGTATTAGCTTGCAGTATACGCAACACTATTATTTCCTTGTGTTACACACAAATTCAAGTTTGTTTTGTGGAAATTATTCTATGCAACATTAAGTATAGATTTTGTTTAATGTTTAAATGAAATAATTTTTTAATATGTTATACGCAACACCAAATGGAGATTCCACTACAAGAAGCCCCAACTTGGCTTTCATTACACTAAATCAAGACCTTCCTCGATAGCGTGTCTAGTAGGCAATTCCAAGTTTCACTAAACAATATTTTATTATAGTATTATTATGAACTAGCCGTTATGAATGGTAATACCAACTTTTTGAAATTTTATAAATTTTATCTTTCAAAATGGACTTCATTTTTGGATTCGGAATATCGAAATTATCCTAGGGTGATTTTTTGGTATTTTTCTGAAAACATTCAATTTTTGATGAATAGTGAAAACACTAGGTTACTATTTAAAAACCGACTTTTTATTTAAATAATTATTTATTTTATTTAAATTTAATTTAGTTCAAAATTGATACATAATACTTATATAATTTCAATGTAATTCATTGGAGTAATTTCATAATAATTTTAGATATATAAAAATTTTGTAAAACTTTTCACCATCTTTTACCCACCTCCTAGGAGAATTTGGAAATTCACAAAAAACTTAATTTTACCGCTTCTATGAGTGGAATTTCAAAAATATGAGTGACACGGTTAATATCAAGGTGTAAAATGTGGTTCAATGAGATGAAAATATTTTTTGGTGAATAGTAACTTTTTACTTTTATTTACCACGGTTAAAAGCAAATTGGGTAATTAAGGGTAAAAATGATATTAATATTACCCAAACACATGTCCTAATTCTATTGGACAAGTGTATATCGACCAAAAACAACCTTAGGAATAAAATATTACCATTTAGGTCCACTTGGATTAGATTAGGACACTTATTATTATTTTATTTAAAGAAGAGTTAAAATAGTTAAAATAAACGTTTAATAAATAGAACATTTTTAATATAGAGTTATACATAAGATAAATTCGACTAAAATATTCATTAGAAAGATAAAATGATTACCTACAAAATGGTATTTTATTTATAATTTTTAAACATTATATAATTTATTTTATTTATGACATAATGATGATGCAGTAATTACCTTATTAATTAAATATTAACATAATTGATCTTATAAATACCCAAATATATGTAATTTGATACTTTTTATGAATTCCAATAATTTTATAGGTTAATATGACATGTTAGAAATCATTTAATTAACGTTTTTTGAACTAATCATGCTATTATGAGTTTCAAAAAAATCAATTACCAAATAGTGTCAAAATTGACATAAAATAGTTTTTAAAACAAATATTATATTATTATTTGTTATTATATTCATAAAAATCTAAGGTTCTTCCAAATGACTTATATAAGGATATATATATATTAATAATGAACCACTTGGGGTTCTTTTGGCTTGTTATTGTTTGTTTATTAACCTTATAATGTAAGAAAACAAAAAGACACGGTAAAAGTTAAATTAATTAACTTAGAGTTAAATCTAAATGATAAGGATAAAATAGTAACCTAAACATGTCTAAAACCTATTGGTTGAGAGGATTTATACCCATACCCACTTTATCTTAGAAATAAATCAATTTGGAGCTATTATAAACCGAATATGACTTTATTATAATATAATATTTTACGTTTTTCCTAAAGTACCTCTCTCCTCCCTTATAAAATGGGTACCCCTTCCCTCTTCTCTTCACACCCTTTTGAGCCTTGAAGCTCGGAAAACCCCTACCCATTTCTCTTCTCCACTTCCCTAGAAACATTATGGAGGTTCTGGTCTTCTCAAAATACCAACTCTACTTCCTTAAGAGGAAGATTAAAATAGGTGCGTCGAAGAAGAGGTAATTTCTTCTTCCAATTCTCTCAAGTTTATTTCTTCTTCTACTTCTTCTTATTATGTTTTATCATTATAAAGTAATAACATAAGTATTACTTATATAATGATATGTTATTATAAATATTAAACAACCCTATTACACCTTATATCCATCTAACGGAAAATAAAATCACCGTGCGTGCGTACGTACGGAATACCGTCTCCAGGCCGTGGTGTAATCTGTTTTCGACCACCACCTTACGTTGATGGGTATAATGGTGTAAATAAATTACTATATATGATTATTGTAATTTGATATTGATTATGAAATATTATACATACACTTAAATAAAATTCCATGATCATGGGAATGGTATCATCGCTCGTGCGTACGTACGGACTACCATCTCCACGACGCGATGAGATTCATTCTCCATGTTAACCATTCATTAATGATTATAAAGTATATATAATAAGTAATCAGGAAATATATGACATAATAATGATACTTGATTTATGTATATATATATGTATGTAATCTACTTAATTCCATTCAATTCAATAAGGAAACGAAAACAGCGTTCATGCGTACATACGGCCTATTGTCTCCATGAATGGTGTATTTCATTCAATTTCTCGATCTATCATATATATATGTATATTCTGAATATATGGTATATATAAATCATGTTTCACATTCTAGAATTAAGTAAATCATTATATAAGTAATAATATCAAGGACAACAAGTCCAAACACGTCGATAAATAAAACTATTTTACCCAATACACTGCTTTAACATGGAATTTACAAAACAACGGGTAAAATAATGTCATAAGTGAACCATTTATGACATCATAACAATGAATATGATTCTGTAATAAGTAAATGACATTATTTAAATCATTATATAGGAGGTTGGGATACATACTAAGCATATCGGACCTAAGGTAAGGGATAATTATTTCAATCTCATTCTTATCTGAGAATGTTTATTCGTAAGTATTTACTGGGGTTATTGTTATCATCCATGTCCATGTTTCCTAAAAATGGTTTCATGTATGTTTAATGTCCTTTTTAACCATTTTTAAATTTTACTACATGTTATGTAAGGAATCCTTCTTTTTTTACCATACGAGGTACTTTTTGACTTTTCCGACAAATGTACGAGAAGATTGTTATTTTTAACGTATACGGTGTGAACGGATTTTTACGGTTTCATAACGCCTCATTTTCATGAAGCTTACTCTACATTATTTCATGAATATTTTCATCAAAATAATTTTCTTTTAAAATTTCATGGAATTTTGTGAAAAGAAAATGATTTTTAAGAAGAAAGGATATTTTCCTCAAAAATTCATTTCAAGTGTTTTATCAAAACAATTTTCCATCTAAGATGACATTATTTCATATGTGTATGTTTCAAGTATAATGTATCTATGATTTATATGGTTTCACTTTTCTTATGATATACATTTTTTTTATATAGATTATGTTTTGATGGAATGATGTTTATGAAACCCAATTTATTCTTTGGGTTATGATGAATGATTTATGATTGATTTGTGGCACATGTAAGAATGATTTCAATATGAGATGGGTGGGACCTATATCTCCCTCTAATGAATTGGGTAAAGATTTATATCTCATTAGATAGACATGGTTAGAATTTTAATTTAATCCGGTTCAGTAATATAGGACTGGAATGATGAGTCAACTCAATTCAGAAAGGGACTTTGTCCACTAAGATGGTCGTGGAAGAAATGCCTTGGCTACTATGGAAATAATATCATGTGCTTAATGGTTTCCACAATTACATGTTTTATTCCCATGCTATTTTATCATGGTTAATTTTTCTTTATGATCTATGCCTTACGTACTGCCATGATTTATTTCACAACTCAAGATTTTGATGTTTGAACTTTATGTTCATGTTTTGAAGTTCAAATGTATATGGTTTGTTTTATTTTCTCCATGCTTACCCTTAATTAGAATTTGAGCTCACCCTTTATATGTTTTCTTTTCCCCAGGATATAAAGAAAGGATTTAGGTAAGAAAAAGAAGAAGATCTTTATGGGAGATGTTGAAGATCTTTAACCAAGACTAGAAGATTATATTCCGAGTTTCCAAAGACACTAAACTATTACGGTCCTTCGGTGTTTGTTTTTGTTATGTATTAAGAATTCCACCAAAGTAATGTAATTTCCATGTACGTTAAGCTTTGGGTCTCTACAGTTGGTATCAGAGGAAAGGTTTAGTTAATCTTTGGAAACTAGGATGCGAAAACATTAGTGAGATCCCTAGAGATATTTCTAAGGTATGTCTAGGGATGTCCTTAAGGTTAAGTATAAATATTGGTTATAATCATAGAATTATGGTAGAGATCTTAGAATTTAACCTAATAAGTTAGATATTGAAGTTAATCCCCCTTGCTTTTGATTTTGGCCTCTCACACTATTCTTTTTGGGTTTTAGAAAATGGCTGGAAACAGGAAGATTCACGATAATGGAGGATATGATGGACAATGGAATGATATTCTTACTAAGAAACCAAATGAAATTGGATCTGGAGGTCCACATATCATTATTATGCCTAATCAGAAATATCATAATATGATCAATAATATCAACTTTGGTAAGTTTCCCGACTCAGCTAATAAGAGAAAGATGGAGTTTCATGATGATCATAGAGGAAAGAAAGTTCAATTTCTCTCATGTAAATCATCTGGGAAGAGGCATCAAGGAGAATGTTTCAAAGGAACTGGAAGATTCTTTGGGTGCAGAAAAGAAGGACACAAATCCAGTAAGTGCAAAATAAAAGGTTCAGTTAACACCATGGAGAAGGATAATGGTATTTCTACGACATCAACAATGATTAGATGTTTTAAATGTGGAATGTATGGGAATTATTCAAACCAATTCCCTAAGGTAAAATCCCATGAAGAGGATTATCATGGTCATATGGGTAGTATTTATGTGGATGGTGATGAGGAGACTACAAATGATATATGAGATGAAAGAAGTGTTGAAGCTTGGTCACTGGTTTAAGAAGGTAGTGGAATGATTTATTAAGAGTTATGTTGTATAGGTAATGGTACTATGGAATAAAGACACATCTAAGGATTGTTACACTATTATTTTTCCTAAAGTATTTGAAATTATATGTTGAATGGTACCAGTAACCATGAAAGGGTATTCCGATATTTTTGGAAAGAAGATGATATGCGCATAATGAATGGATAAGGAGAAAATAATATGTTTGATAGTAGTCATGAGCTCATGATTGATATAAGGACTAAGTGATATCATGGTTTGACTATATAGAATTTTTGGGATTTTGGTATGTGGAAAGAGTTAACTTTTAACTAAATTCATGTTTTCACTAAGGTTTAATGTGTATTCATTTTTCCAGAGAATACATGATTAATGTATTCACATATTCGGAATGTGACCAACAAGATATATCTTATATGGGGGATAAATGATTGTATTCACATGCTTTGTTGATGGTATTTCTAGTAATCATTTTCTTTTTACTATAAGATTGGATAGAAGTATTTTCGATAAGCTTAAAGGTTGGAATGGATTAAGTTGGTCATCAGATCGAATTGTTTGAGGCTAGAACTTTTTTTGATACTATTTTTGGAATTTTATAGTAGTGTAGTTTTATAAAAAGGACAACCCATAGGATGAGTGAAAACCTGCTGTGTCGGACAAGGCTGTGGGAATCGAACCCACAACTAAATTGAAATAGGCCTTTATCTCCTACCATTGTCCTACAGGAAGTCCCTGGTTAGTAGAAACTAGTTTTATTTTATTAAGCGTTATGATAGATGAAGTATAAGTCTATTTATGGAATCATATATGATTAATCTCACTATAGATGGACTTACGTATATTTGATAACTTTTGCTAACCTTTTATTTGAGATAGATGGAATGACCTGTCATTCTATCACATGATCTGCTAACACTTTGTGAATGACAAATTCAACTTCATTTCATTAAGAGATGAAGTGGAAATTTTCCAAGGAATGACCAACGGTAAGATTGTACCAAAATCAAGAAAGTATTTCTTCTAATTCAAATTTCTTCAACTATAGGGAAATGATCTTGAAAACAAAAAATGTTGTCCTACTGCCCTTATATCCGATGAATCAGATGGTACCTTAGATCATCACAATTTTATGGTTTTCTGACTGTTGGATTTTTCATAGCCATGTTCTCTACCACTCTTCATCAGAACTTGAATGTTATATTTATCTTCCATATCCATGTTTTCACCTATGATATCCTATGTTGGAACACAAGTGATGAGTTACTTTGGGTATCCGTTTTGTTTCTAATGTTCATTTTTAAAGTTATGTTTTAGTATTCCTTTTTACGATGTGGGTTTCTATGAAACAAACTTTCAAGTAGGAAACCATTTAGAACCCCGACGAATTTCGTGGGAGAAATTCATTTTAAGGGGGTAGAATGTAACACCACAAGATTTTATGAGATATATTATTTCTAATTTCATTGAGTTATTCTATTTTACACTACACCAATATTAGCGTGTACTATACGCAACACCGTATTAGCTTGTAGTATACACAACACTATTCATGTCTTGTGTTACACACAAATTCAAGTTCGTTTTGTGGAAATTATTCTACGCAACATTAAGTATAGTTTTTGTTTAAAGTAAAAATGAAATAAGTTTTGATTATGTTATACGAAACACCAAACAGAGCTTTCACTACAGGCATCTCTGACTTGGCTTAGATTACATGCAATCAAGACCTTCATCGATAGTGTGTGTAGTACGCAATTCTGAGTTTCACTAAATAAGATATTATTATAATATTATTAGGAACTAGCCATTATGAATAGTAATACCCACTTTTTGAAATTTTATAAATTGTATCTTTCAAAATGGACTTCATTTTTGGATTCGGAATATCGAAATTAGCATAGGGTGAATTTTTGGTGTTTTTCTGAAAACTTTCAATTTTTGATGAATAGTGAAAACACTAGGTTACTATTTAAAAACTGACTTTTTATTTAAATAATTATATATTTTATTTATATTTATCTTCAGTAAAAATTGATACATAATACCTATATATGTTCAATTTAATTCATTAAAGTCATTTCATAATAATTGTAGATATATAAAAATTTTATTAAACTTTTCACCACCTCCTAGGAGAAGTTGGAAATTCACATAAAACATAATTTTACCGCTTCTGTGAGTGGAATTTCAAAAATTCGAGAGACACGGTTAATATCAATGAGTAAAATGTGGTTCAATGAGATGAATATAATTTTTAGTTAATAGTAACGTTTTACTTTTATTTCCCAGGGTTAAAAGTAAATAGGGTAATTAAGGGTAAAAATGATATTAATATTACCCTAACACATGTCCTAATTCTATTGGAAAAGTGTATCTCGACCAAAAACAAGCTTAGTAATAAAATATAACCCTTTAGGTCCACTTGGATTAGATTAGGACACTTATTATTATTTTATTTAAAGAAGAGTTAAAATAGTGAAAATCAAAGTTTAATAAATAAAACAATTTAATATAGGGTTATACATAAAAAAAATTCGACTATAAATATTAATTAGAAAGATAAAATTATTTCCTACATAATCGTAGTTTATTTATAATTTTTAGACATTATATAATTTAGTTTATTTATGACACAATGATGATATAGTAATTACCTTATTAATGAAATATTAACATAATTGATATTATAAGTACCCAAATAAATGTAATTTGAGACTTTTTATGAATTAAAATAATTTTATAGGTTAATATGACATGTTAGTATTTATTTAATTAACTTTTTTCGAACTAATAATGCTGTTATGATTTTCATAAAAATCAATTACCAAATAGTGTCAAAATTAACAGAAAATAGTTTTTAAAACCACTATTATATTATTAATTGTAATTATATTACTAAAAATCTAAGGTTCTTTCAAATGACTTAGATAAGGATATATATATATTAATAATGAACCACTTGGGGTTCTTTTGGCTTGTTATTGTATGTTTATTAGCCATATAATGTAATAAAACAAAAAGACACGGTAAAAGTTAAATTATTTAACTTATAGTTAAATCTAAATGATATGGATAAAATAGTAACCTAAACTTGTCTAAAACCTATTGGTTGAGGGTATTTCGACCCATCCCCACTTTATCTTCGAAATAAATCAATTTGGAGCTATTATAAACCGAATATGTCTTTATTATAAAATAATATTTTAGGTTTTCCCTAAAGTGCCCCTCTCCTCCCTTATAAAATGGGCACTGATTCCCTCTTCTCTTCACACCCTTTTGAGCCTTGGAGCTTGGATAACCCCTTCCCATTTCCCTTCTCCACTTCCCTAGAAACATTCTGGAGGTTCTGGTATTCTCAACTGACCAACTCTACTTCCTTAAGCGGAAGCTTAAAGGAGTTGCATCGAAGAAGAGATAATCTCTTCTTCTGATTCTCTCAAGTTTCTTTCTTCATCTAATTCATCATCTTAAGTTATATCATTATAAAGTAATAACATCAGTATTACTTATATACTTATATTTTATTATAAATATTAATCAACCCTATTTCCCCTTCTATCCATCCTACGGAAAACGAAATCACCGCGCGTGCGTACGTGCGGAATACCATCTCCACGCCGTGGTGTAATCTTTTTTCGACCACCACCTTACGTGGATGGGTATAATAGTGTAAATAAATTACTATATATTATTATTTTAATGTGATATTGATTATGAAATATTATACATACACTTAAATAAAATTCCACGATCATGGGAATGGTATCATCGCTCGTGCGTACGTACGGACTACCATCCCCACGACGCGATGAGATTCATTCCCCAGGTTAACCATTCATGAATGATTATAAAGTATATATAATAAGTAATCAGGAAATATATGACATAATAATGATACTTGATTTATGTATATATATATATATGTGTATTTCATCTACTTAATTCCATTCAATTCAATAAGGAAACGAAAACAGCGTTCATGCGTACGTACGGCCTACCGTCTCCATGAATGGTGTATTTCATTCCATTTCTCGATAATTCATATATATATGTATATTCTGAATATATATTATATATAAATCATGTTTTACATTCTATAATTAATTAAATCAGTATATAAGTAATAATATCAAGAACAACAAGTCCAAACACATCGATAAATAAAACTATTTTACCCAAAACACTGCTTTAACATGGAATTTACAAAACAACGGGTAATATAATGTCATAAGTGAACCATTTATGACATCATAACAATGAATATGATTCGGTAATAAGTCAATGACAGTATTTAAATCATTATATATGAGGTTAGGATACGTACAAAGCATATCAGACCTAAGGTAAGGGATAATTATTCCAATCTCATTCTTATCTGAGATTGTTTATTCGTAAGTATTTACAATGGTTATTGTAATCATCCATGTCCATGTTTCCTAAAAATGGTTTTATGTATGTTTAAAGTCCTTTTTAACCATTTTTTACTTTTACTACATGGTATGTAAGGAACCTTTCTTTTTTTTTACCATACGAGGTACTAAGAATGTCATTTTTAACTTATACGGTGTGAACGGATTTTTATAGTTTCATAATGCCTCATTTTAATAAATCTTACTCTAAAAGATTTCATGAGTATTTTCAAAAAAATACTTTTCTTTTAAAATTTCATGGAATTTTTTGAAAAGAAAATGATTTTGAAGAAGAAAGGATATTTTCCTCAAGAATTAATTTCAAGTTTTTTATCAAAACTATTTTCAATCTAAGATGACATTATTTTATATGTGTATGTTTCAAGTATAATGTCTCTATGATTTATATGGTTTCATTTTTCTTATGATATCCATTTGTTTTATATGGATTATGTTATGATGGAATGATGTTTATGAAACCCAATTTATTCTTTGGGTTATGATGAATGATTTATGATTGATTTGTGGCACACGTAAGAATGATTTGAATATGATATTGGTGGGACTTATATCTCCCTCCAATGCATTAGGTAAAGATTTATATCTCATGAGGTAGACATGGCTGAAATGGTAATTTAATCCGGTTCAGTAATACAGGACTGGAACGAGAAGTGAACTCGATTCAAAAAGGGACTTTGTCCACTAAGATGGTCTTGGAAGCAATGTCTTGGATACTATGGAAATCATATCATGTGATTAATGGTTTCCACAATTACATGTTTTATTCCGATGCTATTTTATCAGGGTTAATTTTTCTTTATGATCTATGCCTTACATACTGCCAAGATTTATTTCACAACTCAATATTTTGATGTTTATACTTTATGTTCATGTTTTGAAGTTCAAATGTATATGGTTTGTTTTATTTTCTCCATGCTTACCCTTACTAAGCATTTGAGCTCACCCTTTATATGTTTTCTTTTCCCCAGGATATAAAGAAAGGATTTAGGTAAGAAAAAAAGGAAGATCTTTATGGGAGATGTTGAAGATCTTTCACCTAGATTAGAAGATTATATTCTGAGTTTCCAAAGACACTAAACTGTTACGGTCCTTTGGTGTTTGTTTTTGTTATGTATTAAGCATTCTTCCAAAGTAATGTAATGTCCATGTACTTTAAGCTTTGGGACCTTACACGGTTCCTTTGGGATCCAGCCATGGACTAAAACCTTGAAGTATAGTGTGAGAAACACTAATCATAATAGGAAAACCACATAATCAAGAATAAAATTTCACACTTTAGGTCTTATCATAGGTTATTCATGGACATTTATAAAACACTAGTATTTTTTCTATGCTTAGATATATCCTTAGGGTTCCTACTAAGGCTTTCACATCCTAGTTTCCAAAGGTCGACTATACCTTTCCTCTGATACCAACTATAAGGACCCATACATTACATACATTGTTATTACTTCAAAATTGATGCATACTTATTACAAAATACAACAAAAACATGAAAGGACCATATAGGTATAGAGTCTTTAGAATCTTGGAAACATAAACAACTGGTTCATAAAGCATCTACATTGTCTCCCGTTTATTTCATCATATTTAGAGTCCCTTTTGGCATATCCTACTTAATACCCTTCTTCATGACTTGGGGAAAAGAAGACATACAAACGGGTGAGCTCAAATGCTCAGTAAGTGTAAATGAAGGATATATCAATCATATCATATTCATAAGAAGATAACATCTTGAGAATCTTAACATGTAAAAGAGATCATAATATCATAACATGGGCTAAAACATAGTATTGTAATGTAATCCCAATAATCATAACATAAAACATGAATCTTTGTGGGATACACACATAATCATAGAAAATCATTTCTTATTAGTCAAGACTCATTTACCAGACTATCATAGAGGACAAAGTCCATTTCTAAAATGAGTTCACTCCTCGTTCCTGTCCTGTATCACTGAACCGGTTTAAATTACTATTCCATCCATGTCTATCTCATGAGATATAAATCCTTACCAAATGCATTGGAGGGAGATATAGGTACCACCCATCTCATAATGATATCATTCTTATTTGTGCCACAAAATCATAAATCATAAATCATAGCATAACCCATGTAATAAAAATGGGATTCTTAAACATCATGCCATCATAACATAATCCATATAAGATAAAAGGACTTCATAAAAATAATTCCATCATAAAATAATCAAATCATTTTAAAAATAGGGATTGAAACAGAACACTTTATTATCTTAAATGGAAAATAATTTTGATAAGACAAGTGAACTCCATTCTTGAGGAAAATATCCTTTCTTCTTCAATAACATTTTTCCTTTCCTAACATGACATACAATTTTAAACTAAAATAAGTTAATTAAAAATAAAATTGAAAACTTTTAAAGGAAGATTCATGTAAATAATGTTCTATGAAATAATAAAAATCCATTCATTCCATATAAGTTAAAAAAAATTCTTCTCGTACTTTGGCCGGAAAAGTCCAAAATTAACTCGTCCTAAAAACGAAAAAAGATTCATTTCATATCTTTTACTAAAAATTCACCAATAGGTAAATTTTTATTTAAACAATTTTATAGGGATATAAATAATATTACATATTGAGGAAACATGGATGTGGATGATTAAGATGCCCCATAAAATTCAGAAGTATAAACAATCTCAGATAAAAATGAGATTGTGAGATTTTGCATAAACTTAGGTCTGATATGATTTGTACATATTCAAACATCCTGTATAATGATTTAAATAATTTAATTGAAATATTATAGAATCATATTCATTGTTATGATATCATATATGGTCATATTCTTATCTTCTTATTAGTAATATTGCAACTTGTTATTCAGGTGTTCGTTGCTTTTTGTTCTTATGCATGTTTTGTTGAATAAATTTGTATTCCTCTTTTTAGGTTATAGATACATCATTTAAACAATGGTATTAGTGTAATATATATCATATTTATTAATTTAATTCCTTTATATAATCATTATTCAATGAAGATCATGTAGAACGAGTCGCATCACCTCGTGGAGATGGTAGGTCGTACGTACGCAAGATCGATGATATCATTCCCATGATTGTGGAATTGTATTGAAGTGTATGGTGTATAATATTTCAGAATAAATATTACTTTAAAATTATCATATATAGTTATTCCTTCCATCATATACCCATCTAATTATGTTAGTGATGAAATAAAAGATTGCACCATGGCGTGGAGACGGTAGGCCGTACGCACGCACGCGTGGTGATTTCGTTTCATTCATAGGATGGGTAGAAGATAGAACATGGTTGTTTCATATTCATAATAACATATCAGTATAAAATTTATACTGTAGTTATTACTTAATATTTATACAACTCATATAGAGGAAGTAGAAGAATAAATAAGTTTGAAAGAATCAGTAAAGGATATTACCTCTTCTTCGATGCGCCTCTTCTTAACCTCCTCTTATGGCACTAAAGTGGGTCATGTAAGAAGGCCAGGACCTCTAGTATGATTCTCGGGAAGTGGAGAAGTGAAATTGGTAGGGTTTGGTCGAGCTTGAATGCTCAATATGTTGTGAGGAGGAGAGGGAGGAGGTTCCCTTTTATAAGGGAGGAGAGAGACACTTTTTGAAACCTCTAAAATAATAATTTATAATAAACCCAAACCCCACATAAAAACATCCAAAGTGACTCAAATTAATATTTTAGATAAGATAAGGTTGTAATCTCATCAACCAATAAAATTTATATATTTTCTTATTTTATTTTGAACCTTATCATTTTGATTTATCCTTATTTAGTCAATTTAGTTTTATTTGTGGTAATAAAGTTATAAATTTTATATGGTTATAAATACCTACTTATGTGTTCTTAATTATACATAATTTGATATTTTAGGAAAATTTATATCATATAAATTTTAATTTTTAATTTTTAAAATATGTTTTTGATTTTAAAACAATTTAATAATATAAAATATCAATCGTGTCAATTTTGAAACAATTAATATATTTGAATTTATATAAAATCCCTACAAAATATATTTTCGAAGAAAAATATTTAATAGATTCCTAACATGTAATATTTATCTAGAAAATTAATTGATCACATTAATTAGTTCATATAATATTTATTTTAATATTTTTAAAACCATTTATTTGATATTTCAATAAATAAAATAATTTATATATCACTATTGTGTCCTCATTAAGGATAATTATTTTATCCCTAAATATTCAAAATAAATTCTCATGATTTAGATAATTTTATTATATTTCTAGATACTATTTATGTTCGAATTTTCATGATGTTTATCACAAAATTAAAATTATTATACTTATAAGATTTAAGGGAGTGACATGTTATCACTTTCATTGCTTTTAATAATAATTAAATTATTTTCATGGTAAAAAGTACATAAAATGAATCTATTCAAACCCTTAGGTTATATGGGTCGACTTTTAGTCATACAATATAATTTTTTCAGGTGTTAGGTTAATTTTATAGTCTTATTTTTACCCTTAATTACCAGATTTACCTTTAACTGCAGTAAATAAAAATTATCATAGTTACTATTCATAATATCAAAAAAAGTAACCTAGTAACATAATTTAGACCCACTGAATTAAAATATGAAATATATTTTTCAAAATTCAAAACACATAAGTTGTATTAATTAATTTAAAATTAATCTCGTTGTTAAGAAAACGGGTAATACAAGTTAAAATATTTCCAATGATTGAAATGTTTTTAACTATGAATTCAATGTAAAATTTATAGTAATGACATAAATTATATTAAATGGTAAAAATATATTCTATTTATACTTTAAAACCATGAAATATTATAATTTAACCATATTAATTATTGTGATGAAATAATTTGTTTTTAATTAAAACACAGCGTGTTTTTACTATTCATAAAAATATGAAAGTTATCAGAATAATATGAAAAATTTATCCAAAGTAAATTTTTATATTCTGATTCCAAAGGAGAATTTTATTTTTTCATATTTAACTTATAAACATGTCAAAAAATATATTTAATGTGGGTGTTCCATCACAAGGCAGCAAAACTGCATTTTTTAAAAAAATACTTATTTTACCCGAATATTTTATTTTGTTCTCATACCATGTTCTAGAAAATGTTTATGATGAATAAAAATGTTATAAAATTAAAATTTTAGTTAATAATATTCATTACGGCTAGTCTAAAACAATATTATAATAATATATTGTCGTTTAGTGAAACCCGGTATTGCGTACTACACACGTTATCGAGGAAGGTCACGGTTGCGTGTAACACAATCCAAGACAGTGTTGTGTGTAGTGAAAGATTCATTTCATGTTCCATATAAAATAAGAAATAAAAAAATATTTCTCATAAAATATCAGGGTGTTACACTTACTCTAATCCCACATGAGTCATGCTCGGTGTGAGAAACAAGAGGAACCAAATGCATGAAGATCACATCATGGATGGTGTGTCTCTGGGAAGTGGAAATGGGCTTACACGTAGACAGTAGCCCAAAGTGGAAATAGGTGCATATGCGTGGTTAGCGGCCCAAAGAGATAGAGAATGGTACATACTCTAGTAGGGAGGCCCATTGGAGATAAATCCCAACAAGAGAGGGATTTGGCACCAAAGAACAAAGGGATATGTTGCCCATCCCCCTGGTTTTAGCCAAGAAGAAGATAAGAGGGGTAGGGGTGATGCCTCCTACATGAATGGTTAGGTTCTTACACCAAGGTCATTTCCCTTTCCCTGTGGATAGACATCACTCAGATAAAGAGGATCTCATTCCATGTCTGTAATGATCTCAATCATGTGGAGACCAGTGGGCAAGCATAATGTCCAAGGTGGGGAACCCCACGTACGATGCATGGTGAAAAGTCCCAGTTCAATGTCATGTGCTGATGAT
Source organism: Viscum album (assembly GCA_963277665.1). Classification (NCBI taxonomy): domain Eukaryota; kingdom Viridiplantae; phylum Streptophyta; class Magnoliopsida; order Santalales; family Viscaceae; genus Viscum; species Viscum album. Next base: position 464,863,906 of record OY728122.1, on the reverse strand, counting down.
GATGGCGCATAGTAGTTTAATATCCTACAACTCGGACGAGGTGGGTTTACTCTTCTCCCCTTAGGACTTACATAACTGATACCCAATACCCCGTGGGGAAGGGAAGGGATTAACAATATCATGGGGAGGGGTTGTTTTGGAGTGATCCATTATGGGGTCCACGTTAGTTTGGCTATGAGAAAAAGATATAGTTGTTAACATGTTTATGTGAAAAAACATGGGGCGAAGCAGTACAATGTGTATCACCACCCATGGGACCTTGAAATCACAATGTGAAAACCTGAAAGGCCTCACTGGAAGAGAGAGCATGGAACAGGTGTTTTGCGCATAATAGGGGCTCATATATTGTGTTTTATAGTGAGGATGGCATGTGGAGTGCATAGGGGGGCTGCACGCAAGAGGTGCGGCTGCACACAAAATGGAAGGGATGCATGCAAGATGGGGAAGATCTGAGTAAAAGATGTTTGATGCAGAGGAAATATGCAAACAAAAGGAAACACTTTTTAGAAAAGGACATTGGGAAACAAGAAATGTACAAGGATTTTCCTGAGAGGTCCCAACCAAAGGACGACCCTTGGGGGTCCCGTCACATAAGATTAAATACCTGAAATCCATTGTGTTTTTTGTGTGATTGTGGATGAGGTGTCTTTCACATAGAAGATCATTGATTCATCTTCTGTTATCATCCCCCAAGGGGGAGGGTATGATTTGTTTGATAGTGGAAGTACTCAGTGTAGCACGGAAAGGGGATATAGGCACAATCGATTGGTTGACGTCACATTGGGATCACAAAGGGGCGTTGTGTGCAAAGGCATGGTTAACATCACATTGGGGCATGCAAAGGGGCGTTGTGCGCTAAAGAGCAGTTGACGCCCCATTGGGTGTGCAAACATTGTGTGCCAAGAACCTCTAGCACTCATCCTAGGTGACCTTGCATGTCGATGACTTTGGTGTCTTCGGCGGGGATGGCGCAGAAGCTTGACCTTGATGGCACCTTGGGCGCACAAGCTTTTGCGTGCTGAAGGGCCACTTGCGCGCATACCCAGAATCTTGCGTACACCAGCCTTCCAGGTCCCAGAATCTTCTCATTCCCTACTGAATTCATTCGTTTCTCCATTATCCTCCTGACGAAAAACTTCTCTGAATTTTGAAGTCAACAAATTCCCCCCTCAAAATTAGAGTTGAATGGGAACCCGATGGTCGGATTCTGAGGGCACGCTGAAAAGTAAGGAAACATCTTTTGGTGTGTGGAAACATAAATTTTGAACATGAAAACCTGTTTTTTTTGTGCGGAAGGTGTATTGGCACCTATAAATAGGCTGATCCCCCCAATCCCTACTTTGATTATTTCAACACTACCTGCGCTTTTCTCTCATCTGTGAAAACGGTCCCGATCCGCGTGTAAGTTTCAGTGGAAGACTCTGGGTTTTTTGCGTTGTCCCAACATTCTCGTTCAAGTCACCATTCTTGTGCGACGACTTATATTTTTCATGCTGAGCTTCATTCTATTGTGCCAATTCCTTAGGATTTCCAAAATGGTCGCTCAAAAGACAAATACCGAGAAAGAGGTTTCCACTACTGTAAGAAGGACTCAAATGATCCCGAACCCTCAGATTCTTCATGTGAGGAGGGTTATGTCTAATAAAAAAATGATTTTGGGATTCCTACCCAAGCTCAATTTGATTATGTCTTGAGCGATAGCATGTTATGATGAAACTTTGGCCTTCCGGGGGAGGTAATAATACCCGGTGTTGAGATGGACACATCGCGGTCCTGGGTGATGCGCGAGGATAATATTCCACAATTCTATATTACAAATGATGACCATTTTTCAAGGGAAATGCAGAACACATCCATATATATCCTAAAACTAAAGACCAGAATGGTTGTGGGAAGTGATCCAGTTCCCGAGGAATCTCTTTCCATTAATGCAAGTTCTTTCAGAAGTAGAATTACTGACAAGATGAAGGGTTGGAAGGTATAGGATTTTAGATTCGGGGGAAACATCACCAATGAATGGGCGTGGGAGAACTAGGTACGTCAGACATGTGAGGAATTTGGGTCATAGTTACAGTCTATCAGGATTTTTGAGGTCATCTGGACATCCCTATTTCACTTCTACCGACAATAGGATTTAGTAGCAGAGCTATTCAGTTGTTGGTCCCTTGATACCAACACCTTCTACCTCCACCATGGGGAGGTCGAAATCAGTCTGTGGTTTGTCCAATATATCAAGGGAATCCCCTTAGAGGGGAACCAGTATAACGAGTTCCTCCCGATAGGGGATGTTTGGGGGAATATGGCATGCACCCCAATCCTGTCATGGAACCTACTGGAGCTGGCTAAAGAGGATTTAAAAATAATTTATATCCTAAGGTACATATCCTATATGGTATGGTTTAGTATTTTCCTAATGCAGGACATGGATGTGAAGATTCCAGGCCCAGTGAAGCAGTGCCTGAACACATCTCGAGGGGAAAAGCAGGATCATAATGGAGGGTTCCAGATATAGTAGAGTACCAGTCATTGAGCTTTCACTTTAATGAAATTCGTGACCCAAATGTGTGATATTCTGAGTTTCTTACTTCATTATTGACCAGGCGTCTCTTTCCAGTGAGGGATATGAGGATGGGGGTCTTCCTAGGGATCCTAGTGATGGCCAGATTATGGTGGTGAAAACAAGGTCAACTAGGGGGTGCTGGTGTTGGCTAGGTTGTACAGTATTTTGGGGCATATCTCAAGGGAATGTACGCCCAAGAAGATATGTGGACTATTCCAGATTCATCATGGCTGGTTCACATCTCACTATGGTGAGTATGACTTCTAAAATCTCATTCGCCCCTGGTAATAGTATGTGGCCATCCCTCTTGAACTTTGGCAGAATTCGTCCACTAACACTCAGAGAAGAGGCGATCAAGATTATGATAAGCAACCAATCCCACTTTGACATCCACCCATTCCAAACCCCAATTGGTCAGATGGAAGATGATGGGCATAGATATTATAGTTGAGGTAGTACCTACAATGCATCCAATTTCATGTACTAGTAGCCCAGATTGAAAAAAAAAATCTTTTGCGAACCGTACATGCCGACCAGGTTTTCCAGGCAGTTTGGGTGCATGAAACGGATGCCAAAGAATGTATATATAGAGGCTCACAAAGAACATTATCCTTTTATTCTCTGCAAACTATGGCTTATGTTTACGACGACAGGTGTGGGTGAAGTAATCACTCTTCCTCCCATTGAAATTAGTGTGGGCATGTCAATAGAGTATGCCAAACAGTGGACGAAAACATATCCTTAGCCGATTCTATGTAAACTCATCTAGAAAATCAAGGCAGCTAGTGTAGATCCTGAAGAATAGGGAGGTAGACAATGTGCCATGGGGTAAGAGAGGAAAAGAACAGGTCGAGCAGCTAGCATGGCATAGGTCGGTATGTCATCGGTTGGAGCATCACAGGCTGAGAATGTTCCTCACCCTTCCAGGGACAGGTGGTCGTGTATGTGGCCTCGTGGGCTAGCTAGGGAACTTCTAGTGAAGCAAATCAGGTACCTCCTAAACCCATTTGTAGATTCCATATTCCATTCTCTGTGGTCTACTTATAGAATACAACAACTTTACATGTCCACTGAAGTGTTGGGGTAGAGGTTAGTATGCTTCGGGCTGGATCTACCAAACGTAGGGAACATCCAAATGTTGGATAGGGTAAACATTCATAGCCAGCATGCATACCTGAGATTCATGGATATTTACACATGCTAGTGGTGGCAGTATTAAGAACCAAATATCTGGGTGTAAGTGATGCTTGGCTAGGAGAAGGAACCAGAGAAGCCTACCATCTGAGGATGAAATCATAGAGGAGGAAGAAGAGAAAGAGGAAGAAGAGGAATAAGAGGAAGAAGAGGAGGATGGGGATGAATGTGGATATGAAGAAGAAGAGGAGCATCAGGTGTATGTTATAGGTGGTGTGGGACCCTCATAAGCTCCTGCTTTCTAGAAAAACCCTCAAGTTAGTGGAGGGATTGTAGGCTCAGGCACAGAACATTTTGAGCATCCTGAGGTATGTTTAGATCTTAACTCCATTGAACCTTATTTTAGACAATACCAATCCATCAACTGAACTCTACCCTATTTAGGAACACATGGGTGAGGGTCCCCAGGAATCCTTCCCCACAAGGGATGAAGATGTTCCCATGGAGGTCGGGGTGCATTCTTAGGAGCATGTCCTTGGGGCCGATCATTATAGGGTGTCAATTATGGCTGGAGTGGACGATGATGAGCCGGAAGGAAGAGATGATACATCGGCCTTTGAGTCCCCCTCCATTCTAAGAATTCAGAAGGATCTAGCGCTAGTGATCGAGTTGATAATTGTTGAAGTCTATCCTTTGATGGCGACCCCCTCCATGACACATGCATTGGACACCGCCACACATGGCTTTCGTACGTCCATCTTCATCTACTCTCATCTTTGCAGGAAAATTCAGCTAATCATGATGTTGATTCCTGATGCAGTGATCACATGGTTGGAGGCCCGACACACCATCCTATCCGGGACATCAGCAAGAGCCCTAGTAGTGGCTACATCATCCTTTTCAGAAGCAACTGTTCTAGGTGACCATGCCCCATCACCTGATGAGTCGAATATTTTAATGATGGGTGTAAATGTTGCTGGGGTGGTGTTCCATCCCAACAAGGGTGAAGTCACTGATAGAGGAGTACCCAAAAAAGGCCATTCCACCAAGCTCCTTGCTTCATTCCTTTAATACAGTCCCACATACCCTGAAGAAATTGACGATTCTGACTCGGATGTTATTGAGGAGAGCCATATGACATGGCACAAGGTGTGGAAGTGCATCATTAGCTTTCTTAGGTAGCCACGGGAAGAATGGCTAAGCCAGATGGGGTCACTCTGCACATGGATATGCTTTATCTATGTTGGAGGGATAGATTCTCACCATTATCATGTCATGATATGCAATTACATGGTAGAGAATATACAAGAAGATATCAGAAATTCAGATGTTGCTTGATGCCAGAAAGATTTAAAGAATAATTAGGCTTTCTAGGAGGTGGAGCAGGAGGTTAAACCAGTTGAATAATAAGCAAGGGAAAGGGAGGAATTCATTTCAAACCAATTAAGGCTCATTGAGCGATTGAAGGCCCAGCTTGTGGTTTCTCAAGAGTAGATACCGCATGAGAATCACCAAATTATTGAGCTCTGAGCAGAACAATCACGGGTACTAGACAAAGATAGTGAGTTATGCCCTACCACTACTGCCAAAGAGAAGGATCTCAGGGGATGGGAAGTGATGTTGGGGGCCACAAATATAAAGTTAGTGGCATTGGAACAATCCATTCCAGACATCGATCCATAAAGGACATGTTTTGGCCGAACCCATAAAATTATCCTTCTTTACTAAATCCAATTATGATTTATATGCATCATCAAACTATTTAATTTATTATTTTAATGAACTCCAACCAAAATCCTAAAATAAATAGAAACCAATTCCTAAGTTCATGTGGGTCATGCCTGATGTGTGAAACAAGGGATTCTCGCACTACTACTTCATTTGAATGTGGGAGTGCCATCCATACTTCAGACATCTGATGTAAAAACGATCCATCAAGACTACAGAAGGGAGAGGGGAAGATCTGATAGGTGAATGAAGTCCTCGGGATAGTCGAACTGTCACTTCACCATTATTCTCTAGTGCACGATTGGGGTAACGCCTGGGGCGTTGGAATTAATCCAAACATAGGGGAGTGGAAAACATGAATCAGGAAGGAGAGTTCCCTTGATTTATAATTTCAATAAAGTATGTCCTCCCCATTATGCTCTCTCTTATACCAAGGTGGCTATCTTGGTTGGCATACCTTACGAAGGAGAGGCTGCGTATTTCTCTCACAAGTTTCCTGAGGTCTAGGGTAGTTTTTCAAGGCAAAATCTATGGAGTTTCTACGTATCTCTGACATAAACACTGCAAAGAAGATCGCCCATCTTTCAACCAATAATCGAATTCTATAGCTTTGGGTGCAAGGGTTTATCGTACAGAGGAAGGGTGATAAGGATACCCTTAAGAAGAGTGACATGTATATTCTTGATTTTTTGGTAAATCTAAGGAAGCTGAATCTCATGAGACACATCCTAATCACAATTGAGAACATCATGAATGGAAATCTTAGAGCTCAGATCATTATGTATCGGGCATTTCATTCAAAGTTTATAGTTCGGTGTCTTGAATCCTTCAAGATCCCATGTAGCTCCAAGATGAGAAATTTCAAGGTAATGATGATTAGTGATGACACCTTACAGAGGATGAAAGTAGGTTTTTCTAAGGAGACATGATTTTTTTATGATCTTTCAGAGGAGGAGGCAGAACACATTCCAGAAAATGTTGAGAAAGCTGAATCCCCAAATAATACTGGTAAGAAAAAGATGTTAAAGGAAGTGGAAGCTGAAGATAAAACCCCTAAGTCTACAGAAGACCAATCAGCACCTCCTAAACCAAAGTTGAAAAAGGCCTACCTGGATTAGGTGGTAGAAAAGTGGAGAGATGACAAGAAGAATAGAAAAGCAGGGGAGCCACAATTTGGTCTAGATCCTATTAAGTCTATGGCCTTAAAAGAAACAGCTGATGAAGATATTGAGAGGCAAGCAAAAGAGAAAAGGTAAAAGAAGAAAATGTCTGAGGCCGATATTGTCCACTCTCTCTTGAAGACTGCTGAGATGTCTTCCGAAAACATCCATCTTATGAAATCTTTCCTTGTGGAACAATTTCCCGAGACTCCAAGAAAGAGGTTTATGTCACCAGAAAAGAAACAAGAGATAACTGTGGAAGAGTAGAAAGCTGAAGAAGAAGTGAAAAAATCTGAGTGTAGTGGTGGATCTGATGATTTAATTTAACAAGTTGAATAATACCAAGATAAGGGAACCCCATCTGAGAAGTTTTCAATCCAGAATTATCAATTCGGATCCACAACAATTGCTACTCTGGGAGTTGATGAGTATGGGGAAGAAGAAGAAGTTAACAAATTGTAAGAGTAAGAGAGTCATAATCATGACTTCATTCGTCCTGAGGACATTGAATCTGGAGCATAGAATGAAAAATTTTATGAAGACAAGATTGTAAAACTATTCGGTAGTGAGCATGAATCCCCTGATGAAGAGGTAATTCCAAAAATCAGTAAGGGTAAGCAAGTTCTTGTTGACACTACAATAAAAGAAATTTTGAGGAAGAAATAAGTTGGAGGTTCTTCAAAGATAAAGCTGGTGGAAATAGAAGAAGAAAAATCTCAAAGTAAATTGTCATATTCGTAGTCACCTGCCTTAGGGAATGATTTTGTTGTTCAATCTCGGAAAAAGCTGGTGGATACCATTCCAATCTTTCCAGTAATAGATTCTAGATGCCAGATTCTTCAAGACAGTATGAATCAGAAGAAAGACTTCATATCCATGGTAATGGACAGATGTATTAAGATAGTGGCTGATCACAAAAATTTCCTAATTAACTATGAAGCCCCCAAGAAATCGTGCAAGCATATGACCAAATGGTATAAGAAAATTATTGAAGATATGGAATATCTTGATCAGTTTCAGGAAGATTTCAAAGAAGCCTTTGGTACCGAAGATTCCAAAATCAAAAATCATTCAGACAGTTTTTAGGAAAAGCAATGTCTAGAACAATGTTCTCGGATTCAGGATGTAAAATATCTTATTGGGAAGTTGATATATATTGTTTAAAGCTAGAAAATAGAGAAGGATATTCGGAGCGAGATGCAAGAAAGGCTTGTGAAGCAAGATGAATTGCTAAAGGCTCAGGAAGAGGCCATGAAGGCTTAGGTAGATACCCTGAAGGATCAAGAGGATAGGATCAAGGCATTAGAAAAGCAAGCTGAGGAAGATCCCAAAGAGCTGATGAATTTGAAGACCATTGTCAAGATGCTAATGCATAAGGAAAAAAGAAACAAAATATACCACTCTGATCTTTTGTTGTATTTTTTCCTTGTAATAATTATTTCAATCATAATTAAACTTTTCTTGTTTATTTGGATGTCTATAATATTATTTTAGGTACTATATTTCTTTTCCATTCCCTCAATTTTTTTTTAAATCACAAAGGGGGAAATGGAAAAAGAATTATAAAAGGGAGGAGGAAAAATTTATAAGTGAAGAAGAACTATCCCTAAGTAAGGGGATTTTATCCAAGGGGGATTTCTCATTACGAATATTTCCACATACAAATGAAAATCCTCATTCTAGAAATCTAAGAATATGATCCTTATAATTCCAAAGACTTAGGTGGAGTTAGTCGTATTCACCATTGTCCATAAACAAAGGGAGATAAGCTTTAATTTCAATGTCTAGAAATTTATTCTATGTTTGTAAATATTTTTTTGTAAGGATTTTTATGCTTTCCAAAAAGGGGGAGATTTTTGAGTCAATAAGTCTTTCCTTATGACTTTTTCCATTCCTTCATTCAAGGGGGAGATTGTTAAGTCATTACGGGTTTCCTTATGACTTTACCATTCCCCTTGTTTTGAAAATCACAAAAACCTTTTCTTAAGGAAAATTTCATTTTACCTCTGGTTTAATTATATAAGGAAAATTTCCTTCCCCAAGGAAATTTACCCATACCTAGATTTCGTTGTCCGTACCTTTTTATTTCTATGTGTGAAAATAATATTGATACTAAAATCTCGGAGTCATATAATACATATATATGAGGCATTATGTTTAAAACTCCGAATTCTGGATACAAACTCTCATGTAGTTCAACCCCTGATTCTAGATATGAAATCTCTTGTAGTTCAACCCTGAATTCTGGATACGAACATTCATGAAGTTCCACTCTGAATTTTGATTATGAACTTTTCCGAGTTCTAACTCCGAGTTATTTGAATACATACTCCAAACTCTTTTGAGTTCTAACTCTGAATTCTCGTAAACTCTGACTCCTAACATTATAAGTTCAGGTTCTGAATGTTTAATGAATCCAGACTCTGAATTTCCATGAAATTCAGACTCCGGAATTCTATAGAATTTAGGTTCTGAATTCCTACAAAAAAGAATCTGAATAACTTTGTACTATAGGCTCTGAATTCAGTTTTAAATTAAACTCCGAACTTGCATTTACCTTCATTCTGATTATCATATTTTAGTTACTTGCACCTGTTTACTTACAAAACAATATCATGCATGCAGTTACTCACTAACTGTTGTTTGAGTGACACATGTATAGTTCCCTCCAAAATTCAAGGAAGAATGTGACCATTGGAGGAGGGAGCCGACCGTTGTAGCCACGCCTATAAATAAGAGCTCATTTGAAAAATCTCACAACATTCAACAGACAACTTTGACATCTGTGCTTACATGTTGTTGAAGTGATTTATAGAGAGAGAGGCTCTTATAAACTCTCAAGATTCATGCAGAAAGTTTTGAACTACTCGTTCAAACATTGCTTCGTGCAGACTCGCCTAGTGTAGAGGTTAGATTTCCGTAAAATTATAGACTTCGGGTTGTGAAGTCATAGGTGTTGATTTCCTTACAAATCGAGGGCTTGCAGGGATATCAAGGTAGATTCCAATATTCGGATTGAGATCATACCTGGGTTTTGGTAAGACAGAAATTATTGGAAGTATAAATCAAGGGAACCTTTATCTATGGTAGTTAGATACCCTCCTCTTTGGGTTAAAAGAGTTTCAACTTGTTACTTGTAGTTCTACTACCTTGTTTTTCCACTACATTTTTATTGTTGAGAAAAGTATAACATTCTTATACTTCCTCATAAATTTACTCTGTTTTAGTTGTATTTTATACGCTGTAAGGTAGAATCTTATCTGTTGTATGCTTTTGATAAGTTTCATTTCCAGAATCTCTTTTCTGGAATCATTAATGTTATTAGAACTTAGAGGTGTTGTGAATTTTTTTTTATCCTTAGAACTTAGAAAGTAATTTTTAAAGTATACAATTCACCCCCCCCCCCCCCGCCCCTCTTGTATTTGTATCTAATTTTATATATTTGATCCTACATTTGGTATTAGAGTATATCATACTCAGACATACCATCCTATCAATTGGAAAACCTGACATGAATGAGAACGCATGAGGTACATGCCACACCACATGTTCCCAAAAGAATTCAGGCCATGGGGATGAAAGATAGGGGGAATGATTTTAGATTCTTGGGGATAGACCTGAAGACAAGATTCCTAGGAGTTCCTACGTTTCACGGGAGGATGGGAATCAAGCAATACATATTTCTGAAAAGACGTTGTGTAGTTTATCATCATGCAGCACGGATGTTGAGTGGTCTTAGTTTCTGGTCATAGTGCTCAGACCATAGATGGAATTGAAGGAGGGATACACATGGTGAAGTAATTAATAAACCTGATGTGAATGAGGTTAGTGGATTCTATATCACCATATTGTATTCCCCAGGAAACTTCTAGGTTGGGGAGCCAAAAGTGAAAGTGAGGCTAATCCCAAGGCAAAGTGCCTGGGAGTTCCTATGTTCCCCATGAGGATGGGAATCAAGCCATGCATATTTCTGAATTTTTCATGGTTGGATACCAGTCCTAGGGATAATAAGGTTGTGTCGGTCTGGACCTCGCACCAAAAAAGAGGCATTTGATATATCTTGTTTTTCCTTCAGGATGATGGTGTGTTTTTTGTGAAGTGATGGGACTAAGATAAAAATTTCAGGCATCGACTGAAGAATCAAGCCATATTTAGGAGTTGAAAAATGGTATGGTGAGTGACTGATACCAAACACGATGTCCCCTTGAGTGAGGACACCGTGATGTAGTTTCGTTTTACATCATGATGCCAGGATGATAATGTCACAGTTTTGGTTCATGTGATTAGACCTACTATACACTTTAACATCGTGCAGTATAGACGAAATGGTTTAATGTCATGTGGGACTTGGCGGAATATTTTAACGTAATTTGGTTTGGACATTAGGAGGAATGCACGTGATGTGATAAAGCATAACTGATGTGAGTGAGGACAAGGTCCACATCACACCACAGAAAATTCCATGGAAGGAACCTCGAGCCTAGGGGCCATAAAAGGATAGATAATAAGATGTTGGACCTGTGGACAAGGCATCCATGTGTTCCCATGTATCCCACAAGGATTGTAATCAAGGTATACATAGTTCTAAAGGTTTCATGTAGTTTAACGTCATTCAGGACAACATACGGTTTAATGTCATGCAAGACATGAGGTATGAGGGACTAGCTCGTAGAAGTGGAGTACATGGTGCGGTTATTGTAATCCCGGGATGAATGAAGGAATAATCCCACAAACATCACACCACATGGTTCTACAAAAGTCAAGGTGTAAAAGATAGATTTGAAGAGATAAATTAGTAGAACTTGAGCTGGACCCAAAGAAGAGATGTTAGGGCGTTCCTACATATCCCATAAGAATGGAAATCAAGAAAGACATAGTTCTTGAATATGTTGTGCAGTTTAACGTCTTGAAGTAAGGACGTGGAGTGGTCTTAGTTTATGGTCATAGAGATCAGACCAATGAAGAATTAGAACACATCCAAGCAAGCGTAGACCTCGATATGATCCCTAAGCACAAGTGAGTCAAACTCTGTGTGGTAAACAATGGTGAAAGTGGTCCTTGTAATGCATGGGGTACACTTAAAAAAGGGGGATGTTAGCATGGAGCCCCTAATGACACCTTACTACGGAATTGTCCTCCTAACGTGAAAATATGCACTGAGGGGTAGTACAAAGAGTGTTGAAATTAAACTTGGACATGATGGAGTGGAAAACTATGTGAATCATGTAACTAACATTTAAAGATTGATGGGGTTGGCATGAAGATGGATGATAACTATTGAAAATTTTTGAAACATAGCATCCATATCATGTGACCTGAAATGGGAACAATGAATGAGCGTCGACTGCTGACCATATTTGCAATGTGGGATGTGTATCAATATTTTGTTTGAAACCCTTGAGGATGTTGGACTGTAATGGTAGGAGAGCCCTAAGGACAAGTATCCATGCCATTTGGGGGTCCCTTATAATGTGAAAGATAATGGATGCCCAAATAAAAGAGAACACAATGCCTAAAAATGGGTGAAATCTTGTCCAGGTAGAATCTACCACTCCAGATTCTGAACCCATGTACTCTTGAGCATATTGTTAAATCACTAAAGAGGGTTGAGGGACCTGACTTAAGAGTATCCGACTTGAAGAGACAAGTTTAGGGAAAGAGATTGAGGGTCTCTCTAGAGATAGAGGTATGTGGCGTGGTTGTTACAACCCCAATGTGAATGGGGACAAAATCCCATACCACACCATATACCCCTCTCCTAGAAGAAATCAGTCCATGGGGCCAAGATGATAGGGAGGTTTCTAAGAGATGGTGTTGGACCTGAAAACTAGACATTCAGGAGTTCCTACGTATCCCATAAGGATGGAAATCAAGCCACGCATATTTCTAGAGATGTATGATGTGCAGTTTATCGTAATGTAGAAAGAACACAAATAAGTGAGAGATACCCCAAAGAGGGATGTGTACAGCATGAAAAGTAACCCAACATGAATGAGCACATAATTCCATACCACACCATACAATCCTATGTGAGAACTTGGGCCCAAGGCCCGAGATGGCTGAGGGGCCTAAGGCTGGGCCATGCAAAGAATGTCATAGCCAGCTCACAATTTAATGTCTTGTAGTGAGGATGATGGTGATATTAGTTTAAGGTCACATAGCTCATTCTGTAGAAGCCTAGATTAATGTCATATTCATGGGACAGTTGAGTGGAAAGGGTGAATCATCATTCCAATGGATGACCAAAGAGCGGCAATAATGATAGAGGAAAAATGTTACCAAGTTCGCAACACAGTATCCTCCCTTTTGTGACCGGAGTTCGAGAGAATGTAATTGGGTGTCAACTATTGACCACATTCATATCATGACATTTTTATCAATTTGTTGCTCAAAATCCCCAAGGACGTCGGCTCGTCATGGTAAGAGAGACCTTGGGCTGAGAATCCATGCCATTTGGCGGTCATTTTGGTTCTAGAAGATGATTGAAACCCAAATGATGGGGCTCGGGAAACATGGTTGGGCTGTGCTTGCGAAAAGAATGATAAATGATGTAATATCTCAAAGGGGGAATCTGTGGCAAGGAAAAATAGACTGACATGAACAAAGATGGGAGTCCATACCACACCGCACACTCCTAGATGAGAACTCAGCCAAGGGGTCCAAAAAGGACACGAGGCCTAAGGCTAGCTATCTCAGTCAATTGTACCCAGATGACCTCTCATGTAGGTATTTCCTTACCTAAGCTCCTAAGAAAATGTGATCCACGCTAGTAGTGGGATACAAAGAGTAGGTCTAGGCTCTTCCCATCATATATGGGTCTGACAGTAGGAATCACACTCCTACCTAAGGCAGGCTGATGTTTGAGGAGACTACAGGGCAGATTGAGCCACTACACATTAGTTTTGGGACATATGGGTGTGATAACAATGACAATGGATAACAGTTGATCGAATTAGAAATAGATAATCCACATCGTGTAACCTGAAATTGGAACAACAAATGAGTTTCAACCACTGCCCATTTTTGCAACGTGGGAATTGTACCAATTTTTTGTCTGAAATACTCTAGGGGGTTTGCTCGAAATGATAGGAGATCCCTTAGGCTTAGTATCATTATCATTTAGGAACCCTTTCAGATGTGAATGATAATGGAAACCCAAATTATGGGGTGTGAGGAGAATTATAGTGCCCATGAAATTTCAAATCAAGCTAAACAACAGAAGTGGTGGAGATCTTTGGGGGAGAGAGATACATGGTATGGTCATGATGAACCAGACATGAATGAGGGAGAAATCATGTACCATACCATGTGCTTCGACCCAATGGGAGGTCCTAAAGTTTGGGGTTGGGCCTACGGATGAAATTTACGGGCGATCCTACATATCCAATGAGGATGGGAATCAAGCCATACATAGTTTTGAATGGGTCAAATAGTTTAACATCAATCGCTAAAGGCATCGTAGGATTAGAAGAATGTGGAGGGGTGCATGGCGTGACCTTAGTAATATTTCCATGAGTGGGGGCAATGAAACATAGTTTGTGTCACATGAGATTATCTAAGGGAAATACACCTAGGAAGGGTGTCCAAATGAAAAGAGCAGGGGGCTAGACTCAGGAAGAGGAATCTGAGCTTTCTTATGTATCCCATTGATAGGGAATCAATCCATACATAGTTATTGAGATGTTTTTTAATGTCTAGCGGGACGACACACCATTTAATATCATCCAGGACATTTAATAGTTTAAGTTTATATAGGACCAAACAATTTAAATTCATATTGGACCCAGATGTAGTTTATGGTGGTGTGGGACAATTCCAGACTCAGGCAAAGAATTTCATCAAGAACTTGGCATTGGTGGGAGGAGTTATATGGTCACCATCCATGGTAACCAGGCAGTATGCGCCATTGGAGTAAACCTTGTGAATTATTTAAAGTCCTTATCATTTGGGCTCTAACATGGGTGGTTTCATGCTAGGTATCATTGATGACCTCAAGGACAACACCATGTAACCTTGTAAAAAGAAGAAAAGGAAAACATTCTTGTCAAAAGCTCTAGATATCTTGTTTTGAAGCCTTTCCAGATTGTGCAGGGCATGCAACTGTTCTCGTCGAGCGCTTCCAACTCAGACAGATGGATTTCCTCTACTTTATCTGGTGCTTTTTCATCATAGACAATGGTGTGCAATGAGTTCAATTGAATCTTGATGGGCAGGATGGCCACCGTTCTATACACCTGGGAATATGGGGTCACCTAGGTGGAATTAAGATTTTTCGTCCGATAAGCCCAGAGGGCATTGGGGAGCTTGTCCGGAAAACTCTACTTATTTTGACTAACAATTTTGCAAATAATTTTAGAGATAGATTTGTTAAATTCCTTGATCTGTCCATTTTCATGCACATGATAGTAGGAGGTATGGTTAGAATAGATGTTGTACTTAGCGTACAATTTCTTCCACTCAACTACTCTGATGTTCGTGCCATTATCGATGAGGATAACATGAGGGAATCCAAATTTGTAGATGATGTTGGAGCTCAAAAAGTCAACGATAGAATGGGCCTTGACCTCCTTGGGTGTAACTACCTCTACCCACATGGAGAAGAAATTTTTAGTAGTAAGTATGAATCTTCTCGGGTGAGCTGTCGCTGGTGGATATGGTCCCACAACATCAAGTCCCCATACTATAAATGGCCAAAAGTACATGGTGGAGTGGAGAGGTACTAGAGCCTGATGCATGATGTTTGCATGAATGTGTCATGCATGGAACCTTTTGGTGAACATGATGCAGTCGTGGATCATAGAGAGCCCAAATACCCCAGCCTCTAGATCTGGTGAGATAGTTTAGGCCCAATCTGATGAGGCCCACAAGAACTGGCATAAACCTTCAGCATGAACTGGGAAATCTATGCTCCTTGAATGAAATAGAGGAGGACCCCATCAAAACCGTGTTTGTAGAGGATCTTCTACTGAATAGGGTCGTCCAGGAGGGTGAACCGTAATTCATGACGCCACATTCTCTCACCCTCGGACCGATATGCCGAGAGATTACCACTCTTGAGATACTAAACAAAGGAGGTTCTCCAGTCCGGAGTCACTTTAATCACTGCATCCGGGGGACCTGGGGGTCCTGATGTGGAGGCATTGGCGATAAGGTGACTTAGCTTCTGTATTTCATCATTATATGGAGTGACGTGAGCAATGACTCTTTAGTGTACCCCATGGATAATCAGATCATCCTATTTGGGCTCTGCATGTGATGCAACTAGGTCAGCTAGGATGTCAGATCAACTGTTCTGAGATCAAGGGACCTGAGTAACTTCTGGATGAGATGGGAACTAGTCCCTTAACTAGAGAGTGTGTTCAAACAATGGAATGAGCTCTAGATTTCTGATGACATAGTCACCATTGATCTTCTTGATGACTTGTTTAGAGTCCTCTTTCACAGGAAAATGTAGAACGTCTATCTCGAGGGTCAGCTTGAGGCTAGTAATGAGAGCCTAATAATCTAACTCATTTTTGATTCATCCTTCTAAAAATAGAAATGAATATGGAAGAACAACTTTTATTGGGGTAATGAATCTGATTCCCAAGCCTACACTTTTGAGCATGAGGTTATTAATCGTTCTACCGATGGGGCTTCAGGAAGCACCATCGAAGTGCATTTTCCAACACGGGATGTCATTATCTCCCAAGAGGATTGCATCATCCGAAAAATCAAGGTCTATAGACTGGTCTATGGGGGATGGATGAGCTGCAAGGAAGTATGCCAACACTTTCCATTTAATAGCCTTCTGGGGGACAAACCTGATGTTGAACTGTTGGAGAATCATTGCCCAACGAGATACATAGCTTGTGAACATGGGGTGGTTCATTATGTACTTCAGTTGATCTACTCGGGACACCAGCTATACCGCGTAGTGCAGCATGTAATGTCATAATCTTTGTACTATGAATACTAGTGAATGGCATCTTTTCTCCATAGGTGAGTATCTGGTCTCTGTATCGAGGACCATGTGGCTGAGGTAGTATAGGCTATTCTTCCTTCCCTTTTTGTTCTTCCGGGTGGGAATGACACTGAGAGATCACTCCAGGGTGGTCATATAAAAGTCCAGCGGCTTTCTGGGGACGGGTGGAATTAAGACCGGAGGCTGGAGCAGATACTTATTTATTTCCTCCAAAGCAATCTGACACTCTTCATACCACTTATAGACAGTTCCATTATTCATGATCTGAGAAAAGGTCTTACACATTCCAGAAAAATTCACGATCAATCGGCGTATGTCGGCCATGTGTCCTAGGAAACCATGAATACCCTGAATGTTGCTCAGATGAGACATCCAGCTAATGGCCTCAATCTTGTCTTGGTTGATCTCATGGCCCCTTTATCTAAAAATGAAGCCGAGAAACTTTCTGGAGGTGACCCCGAAGGCAAAATTTAATGGGATCATAATTAGGTAATGGGAATGGAGGAAGCCAAAAACATTCTGAAGGTTTTCGGGATGGTCATGAAGCGGGTGATATTTGGCCACCAGATCATCCACCTAACATTCCACCAATATTCCGATGATCAGATTAAACATGTGATGCATAGCCTGTTGATCGATGGCACCTGCATTCTTTAAACTGAAGGGCATGACTTGGTAACATAAGGTACCTTTTGGAACCCAAAAGGCTATATACTCCTCATCCTTGAGGGACATTTGGATCTGGTTATACCTTGAGTACCCATCCATGATGCAGAGGGTTTGGAATCCATCTGTAGCGTCGATCAACAGTTCCGTCATAGGAAGGGGAAAATCATTTTATGGATAGTGATAGTTGAGATCCAAGAAGTCGATGTTGACTCTGATCTATCCATTCTTCTTACTAACTGGTACAATTTAGGCTATCCATTTGGGGTACTAGACCTCCATAACAAAATTGTCTCTAAGGATCTTATCAACTTCTCCCTTAACCATGGCACCATGAGAAGGGTGCATCTTTCTGGGAGGCTTCTAGAACCCGCGATGGTTTTCCAGGAGACCGGGGCAGTGGGCGGCTACCTAAGGATCTTATCTTGGAATATCATCATAACTCTCGTAGAATACATCATAGTGTTTTTTAAGGAATTTTATATACTTCTGTTGCCTCTCAAGGGGCATAGGGGTATTGCTCAATGTGGTTTTTGGGTCTGCCTCGCTATTGAGGTTAACTTGTGCCAATTCATCCATCATGTTAGAGACACCCTCTTCAAATCTAGGGGAGCATCCTATAAATCATCTTCATTACATATAAATGAAGGATCCTCATTAGGAGGAGATTCAGAAGAGTCGGCAGATCCCGATGGGAGGCTGGTACCAGCTTGACCGGTAGTGGACACTACATCGGGTGACTCATGTGGTGCCGCAACCATAATGATGACCAAATGGTTTGATCTTAGTCTGAATCTTCTCAGTGTTCCTTTTTATGGTGGCGATGACCCACCCTCATACCGCAGGATGGTTCTTTAGGATAGGGTAAATTTCCAAAATTAGGAGGTCCTTCAGCCGTACTAGTGCTGGGGTGGGGAGGACTTCTTCCTATGTCTGATGTGGAGTGAGGATCACCTAGACAGATATCAAATGGAACATTGGGAGGACCTTTATGTCCACTAGCTGATGTGTGGAGGGGACCTCTTCTAGAAATGTTGGACTGGTCAGGACCTCCACTGGAGCTGATAGGAGCATGGGTGGGACATCCATGCTTGCATCACCTGACAGCGCGTCAGGGCAAGGAGGGTCCTCATACTGGTCAACCCAAACACGGGTAGGTCCACCGTGCTGGGTGCCAATGAAGCAAAGATAACCATCACCCCTCTAATTGCTAAGCCTAGGAGGGCCTTCACTAGAAACTATAAGTACATGGGGAAGCCCCCCATACTGGAGATTGATTAGATGTGTAACATCTCCATATCAGCAGTCTGTGGTAAGAGGAATGACCCTATACCCGATGTGATGAGCATGGAAGAGGCTTCCGCACTGAGTGTCACTATTGTGGGGAGGACCCTCATTTGGATTGAAGTTAGTACAGGGTGGACCTCCATGTAGAGCTTAGAAGTTGGGAGGACCCGCGTTCTCCATGGTGGAGGTATGGGGATGACCTCTGTACTGGGTGTCGCGGCTACAGGTTGGTCGGCAGCAGGTGTTCCCTGCTCCGGCAGCTGAGAGAGTCTACCTAGCCTACCCATGGGGCAGTTGGGCCATGATCCAGGATGGGTACATATGTTCCCCTTCTCAGTGTGCACAAGAGGCTTATGATATGTCAGAACCCATCCCATGAGGCTCGTGTTGTGACTACCTCATGCACGCCTTCCATAGACTAGGGGCTAGTGACTATCACCAAAAGGCGTATTCCCTAAAATGGGAAGGCATTTCCTTTAATCCTGTAGAACACACAATCCGAGAACACAACAAGAAGCAACTGTGAAGAAAAATATTGTAGAAAAATGAGTGTTGAAAGTAAAATGGGACAGAATACAAGCCCAACTAAAAGTACGAGTACAAAAAAAAGTAAAAATACATATGAATGGAATAATACAACTGAAAAAGTGAAAATAGCTTCTGAGTCATCCTCTGAGGATCCTACCTAAAGGGTAGGTATAGATCAGCTCTTCAGCACTCCACGTCTGTAACACCCCGAGATTTTATGAGAAGTATTCTTTTTAATTTATTTGATTTCTTGTGTTGTATTCTACACGAAGATTATCTTGTGCTATACGCAACACCGTATTAGTTTGTGGTATATGCAACACTATTCTTGGATCGTGTTACACACAATTTCATGTTCGTTTGATAGAAGTTATTCTACGCAACATTGAGTGTATATATATATATATATTCAATGTATAAATGAAATATGGTTAGATTCTATTATCTGAAACAAGAAAGGAACATTTCACTACACACAACCCAGACATGGCTTGCATTACACACAATCATGACCTTCCACGATATCATGTGTTGTACGAAATACCGAGTTTCACTAAACAACGATATGTTATTAAAATATTATATAAACTAGCCGTTATGAATAGTAATACCCAATTTTTAAAATTTTATAAATTTTATCTTTGAAAATGGACTTCATTTTTGGATTTTGAGTATCTAAATTAGCCTAAGGTGAGTTTTTGTTATTTTTCTAAAAACTTTCAATTTTTGATGAATAGTGAAAACAATGAGTTATTGGTTAAAACCGACTTTTTGTTTAAATAGTAATTTATTTTATTTAAATTTACTTTAGGTCAAAATAGATACATAATTCATATATAAGTACAATGTAATTCATTTGGATTCATTTTATAATAATATAGATATATTTAAAAATTTATTGAAGTTTTTACGGTCTTTTACCCACCTCCTAGGAGCTTTTGCAATTGTACATAAAACATACTTTTACCACTTCTGTGAGTTGAATTTTGAAAATCCAAAATACATTATTAATATAAAGTAGTAAAATGTGGTTCAATAAGATAAAAATAATTTTGGACAAATAGTAACTTTTTACTTTTATTTACCACGGTTAAAAGTAAGTAGGGTAATTAAGGGGGAAAATTATATTATTATTACGGTAACACATTTCCTAATTCTATTGGATAAGTATAATTTGACAAAAAAAATCCTTAGTATTAAAATATTACCATTTAGGTCCACTTGGATTTGATTAGGACACTTATTATAATTTTATTTAAAGAAGAGTTAAAAGAGTTAAAATCAATGTTTAATAACTAAAACATTTCTAATATAGGGTTATACATAAGATAAATTCGACTATAAATATTAATTATAAATATAAAAAAATTTCCTACATAATTGTATTTTAATTATTATTGTTAGACGTTAAATAATTTAATTTATTTATGACACAATGATGATGCCGTAATTACCTTATTAAGGAAATATTAACATAATTGATATTATAAATAGCCAAATAAATTTAATTTGAGACTTTTTATGAAATAAACTAATTTTCTAGGTTAATTTAACATATTAGGGTTGGTTAGATAAATTTTTTTCTAAGTAATAATGTTGTTATGAATATAGAGAATACAAAATACCAAATAGTGTCAAAATTGACATAAAATAGTTTTTAAAATAAATATTATATTATTAAAAGATTTAATGGTCCTAAAAAGATAAGGTTAGGCCAAAAGGCTTATATAATAATATATATGACATTAAGGAACAAATTTGGGTTTTATTGGATGTTTATAGTATGTTTATTAACCATATATTGTAAGAATACAAGAAGACACGGTAAAAGTTAGATTATTTAACTTAAAGTTAAATCTAAATGATAAGGATAAAATGGTAACCTAAACTTGTCTAAATCCTATTGTTTTTTAAGATTTAGACCCATCCCCACCCTATACTAGAAATAAGTCACTTTGGAGCCATTAAAAACCGAAAATTAATTTATTATAAAATAATATTTTAAGTTCTTATTAAGGTACCCATCACCCCTCTTATAAAAGGGAACCTCCTCCCTCTCCTCATTACACAATTTTGAGCCTTAAAGTTCGGCCAAACCCTGCCAATTTCACTTATCAACCTCTCTAGTTATATCATAGAGGTTATTGTCTTCTGAAAAAACCAACACTAGTTCCCTAATAGGATTTTTAAAAGAGGCACGTCGAAGAAGAGGTAATATCTTCTACCGATTCATTCAGGTTTCTTTTTTATTCTACTTAATATTCTTTAGATGTTTCATTATAAAGTAATAACATAAGTATTAATTATATACTTATATTTTATTATAAATATGAAACAACCCTATTTCACTTTCTATCCATTCTACGAAAAACAAAATCATCGCACGTGTGTGCGTACGGAATATCGTTTCCACGCTGTGGTGTAATATGTTTTTCTACCACCAGCTTACTTGGATGGGTATAATGGTGTAAAAAATATCTATATATGATTATTATAAAATGATAAGTGTTATGAGATATTATATCATCCACTCCCATTCCATTCAATAAATATGAGAATGATATCACCGCTCGTGCGTACGCACGGATTACCGTCTCCACGAGGCGATGAGATTCATTCTCCATGTTAACCATTCAAGAATGATTATAAATTATATATAATGAATAATAATGAAATATATGACATAATAAATCTACTTTAATTATATATATATATATATATTTCATCTACATACTTTCATTCATGTCAATAAGGAAAGGAAAACAGCGTTTATGCATACGTACGACCAACTGTCTCCCTGAACGGTGTATTTCATTTCATTTATCTATCTATTATATATATATATATAATGAATATTAATATGTTATATGAATCATGATATAATTTCTGGAAGTATTTAAATCATGATATAAGTAATAATAATATCCATAACAACAAGTCCAAACACGTACGATAAATGAAACGATTTTACCCAAAACACTACTTTAACATTGAATTGATAAATGAACGGTTAATATAAAGTCATAAGTGAATCATATATGATATCATAAATATTATTATGATTCTGTTACATGATAATAATATGTTTAAGCACACTATATAGGGGTATTGGACACATATGGAAGAAATTGGACATAAGATAAGGGATAACAATTCCAATATCATTCTTATATGATATTGTTATTCGTAAGTATTTACTGGGGTTATTGTTATCATCCATGTCCATATTTTCTAAAAATATTTCATGTATTTTCAATTTACTTTTTATCCATTTTTATACTTTTACCACATGTTATAGAACAAATCTTTCGTTTGTTTACCATACGAGGAATGTTTTTTACTTTTTCGACAAAAGTACGAGGAGAATGTTTTTTTAAATTATAAGGAATGAACGGATTTTTACAGTTTCATAACACCTAATTTTCATGAAGCATCCTCTATAATATTTCCTGATTACTTTCAACCAAATCCTTTTCTTTTAACAGTGAATGATATTTTGTGAAAATAAAATGATTTTGAAGAAGAAATGATATTTTCCTCAAGAATTCAATTCAAGTGTTTATCAAAACTATTATCCATCTAAGATGAAATTATTTATTATGATTGTGTTTCAAGTATAATGTCTCTATTATTTAAATGGTTTGATTATTTTTATGATGAAATGGCATCCATTTGTTTTATGGATTATGTTTTGTAGGGATGATGTTTATGAAACCCATTTTGTTCTTTGGGTTATGATGAATGATTTATGTTTATTTTGTGGCACAAGTAAGAATGATATCATTATGATATGGGTGGGGCGCATATCTTCCTCCAATGAATTGGATAAAGATTTATATCTCTTGAGATAGACATGGCTGGAATGGCAGGTTAATCCAGTTCAATGATACCGTACTGGAACGAGGAGTGAACTCGATTCAGTAAGGGACTTTGTCCACTATGATGGTCTTGGCAGTAATGCCTTGGCTACTATGGAAATCATATCATGTGATTAATGGTTTTCCACAATTTCATGTTTTGTTACCATGTTATATATCATGATTAATGTTCCTTTATGATATATTCTTGATGCATTGTCAAGATTTATTTCATTACTCATGATTTTTATGTTTTATGTTCATGTTCTTACGTTCAAATATGTAGGGATTGTTTTATGTTTCCATGTTTACCCTTACTGAGAATTTGAGCTCACCCTTTTTATGTTTTCTTTTCCCCTGGGATATAAAGGAATGTTTTAGGTAGGGAAAAAAAGAATATCTTTATGGGATATTTTAAAGAATCTTCCACCATGATTAGAAGATTATGTTCCATGATTCCAACGACACTAAACTAATATGGTAATTGGGTGTTTGTTTTGTGATGTATTAATTATTCCACAAAAGTAATGTAATGTCCATGTATGTTAATCTTTGGGTCTCTATAGTTGGTATTAGAGCGAAGGTTCAGTCAACCTTTGGAAACTAGGATGTGATAACTCTAGTGAGATCCCTAGAGATATTTCTAAGGTATGTCTAGGGATGTCCGTAAGGTTTAGAATAAAGTATAGGTTACAATCCAAGATTTATGATAAATATCATGAATAACCTAGTATTAAACCTAATATGATAGGGATTGAAAGTACTTCCCCTTGATTATGTTGTTTTTCTTGTATGATTTTTACCTCTCATACTATTCTTTTTGGGTTTTAAGAAATGGCAGGAAATAGGATGATTCATGTTAATGGAGAATATGATGGACAATGGAATGATATTCTTCCTGAGCAACCAAATGAAACCAGATTTGGAAGTCCAAACATCGTTATTATTCCTAATCCACAATCTTAAAATATGATCAATAATCTCAACGTTGGTAAGTTTCCTGACTCAGATATTAAGAGAAAGATAGAGTTTCCTGATGATCATAGAGGAAAGAAAGTTCAATTTCCCTCATGTAAATAATGTGGGAAGAGGCATCAAGGATAATGTTTCAAAGGAACTAGAAGATGCTTTGGGTGTGGAAAAGAAAGGCACAAAGCTAGTAATTGCAATGGAAAAGGACGAGTTAACACATTGGAAAAGGATAAGGGTATTTTTAAGACATCAACAACAGTTAAATAATTTAAATGTGGAATGCATGGGTATTATGAAAATAGATTCCCAAAAGGAAAATCTCATGAAGAGAATCAGAATGGTCATATGGGTAGTATTTATGTTGATGATGATGAAGAGACTACAAATGATATATGAGATGAAAGTAGTGTTGAGGAATAAAACGACGAAGCTTAGTCAATGGTTTAAGAAGGTAGTGTAATGATTTCATGTTTATCAAGAATAATGTATGGTACTATGGAATAAAGAAACTTCTAAGGATTGTTACACTATTGTTTTTTCTAAAGTATTTGAAATTATATGTTGAATGGTACTAGTAACCATGAAAAAAAATTTTGGAAAGTAGATGATATGCGCATAATAAAGGGATAAGGATTAAATGAAATATTTAATAGTATTCATGAGCTCATGAATGATATAAGGACAAAGTGATATCATGGTATGAGTATATAAAAATTTTGGGATTTTGGTATGTGGAAAGAGTTAACTTTTGGCAGAAATCATGTTTTCACAAAGGTTCTGTGGTAATTCATGTTTCCAAATAATATATGATTAAAGTATTAACATTTTGGAATGTGATGAACAAGATATATCTTATGATATGTGGGGGAAAAATGATGGTATTCATGTTCTTGTTATGTGACCTTTCAAGTAATCATTTTATTTGTACTATGAGATTGGACATTGGTATTTTGGTTAAGCATATATATTGGAGTGGATTTTGTGGGACATCAGATAGTATTGTTTAAGGATAGAAAAAAATATAAGATATTATTTCGGGAATGTTATAATAGTGTAGTTTTAGAAAAAGGGACAACTTGCAGGACGGGCGACAACCTATCGCGTCGGACAGGGTTGCAGGAATCGAACCCACAACCGAAGTGCGACAGGCCTTTATCTCGTACCTCTGGCCTTCAGGAAGTCCCTTGTTAGTAGAAACTAGTTTTATTTTATAAAGTGGTATGATAGATGAAGTATAATTCCATTTTTGGAATCATATATGATTAACCTCATCATAGATGGACTTGTGTTTATTTGATAACTTTTGCAAAACTTTTGTTTGAGACAGATGGAATGACCCATCATTCTATCATATGATCTTTTTATACTTCATGAATGAAAAATTCCACTTCATTTCTTTAAGATATGAAGTGGAAATTTTTCATGGAATGACCAATGACGAGATTATATGAAAATCAAGTAAGTATTTATTATAATTCAAAATTTTCAACTTTAGGGAAATGATATTGAAAATCAAAAATGTTTTCCTAGTACCCTCATATCCAATGAATCAGACGGAACCTTATATCATCGCAAATTTATGGCTTTCTGATTGTTGGATTTTTCATAGCCATGTTATCTACCACTCTCTATCAGAACATGATGGTTAGATTTCTCTTCAATATCCATATTTTCACCATTATTCTCCCATGAGGAAACCCGGTGATGAGTTACTTTGGGTATTAGTTATTCTTCTAACGTTCCTTTCTAAAACGATGATTTAGTATTCCTTTTTACGATGTGGGATTCTATGAAAGAATCATTCATGTAGTAAATTATTTATAAACCGAACGAATTTCGAGGGTGAAATTCATTTTAAGGGGAGTATAATGTAACACACTGATATTTTATGAGAAGTATTATTTTTAATTTATTTGATGCCTTCTGTTGTATGCTACACCATGATTATCTTGCGTTATACACAACACCGTATTAGCTTGCAGTATACGCAACACTGTTCTTTGATCGTGTTACACAAAATTTCAAGTTCGTTTTATAGATATTGTTCTACATGACATTGAGTGTATATATATATATATATTCAATGTATAAATAAAATATAGTTGGATTATATTATATGCAACAACAAAGGAATCTTGCACTACACGCAACCCTGACTTGGCTTGCATTACATACAATTGCGACCTTCCATGATTGTGTGTGTTGTACGCAATACCAAGTTTCACTAAAAAATGATATATTATTAAAATATTATATAAACTAGATGTTATGAATATTAATACCCACTTTTTGAAATTTTATAAATTTTTTCTTTAAAAATGGACTTCATTTTTTGATTTGGAATATCGAAATTAGCCTTGGTTGAATTTTTGGTATTTTTCTGAAAACCTTAAATTTTTTATGAACAGTGAAAACACTAAGTTATTGGTTAAAACCAACTCTTTATTTAAAAAATATTTTATTTTATTTAAATTTATTTTAGGTCTAAATTAATACATAATACATTTATAAGTTTAGTGTATATTATTGAACTTTTTACAGTCTTTTACCCACCTCCTAGGAGCATTTTCAATTGTACATAAAACATAATTTTACCGATTTTGTGAGGTGAATTTCTAAAATACAAGAGACATGGTCAATATCAAGGTGTAAAATGTGGTTCAATAAGATAAAAAAATTTTTGGTGAAGAGTAACTTTTTACTTTTATTTACCACGGTTAAAAGTAAATAGGGTAATTAAGGGTAAAAATGATATTATTATTACCCTAAAACATGTCCTAATTCTATTGTATAAGTGTAATGCAACCAAAAACAACCTTAAGGATAAAATATTACCCTTTAGGTCCACTTGGATTAGATTAGGACACTTGTTATTATTTTATTTAAAAAGAGTTAAAAGAGTTAAAATCAAAGTTTAATAACTAAAACATTTTTAATATATGGTTATACATAAGATAAATTAGACTATAAA
The DNA here is from genome assembly GCA_963277665.1 of Viscum album. Classification (NCBI taxonomy): domain Eukaryota; kingdom Viridiplantae; phylum Streptophyta; class Magnoliopsida; order Santalales; family Viscaceae; genus Viscum; species Viscum album. The sequence goes on along the minus strand of OY728122.1, from coordinate 464,837,079 downwards.
TATTAATTACAAAGATAAAATGATTTCCTAAATAATGGTAGTTTATTTATATTTTTTAGACATTAAATAATTTAATTTATTTATGACACAATGATGATGCATTACTTTATTAATGAAATATTTACATAGTTGATATTATAAATACCCAAATAAATGTAATTTGTGACTTTTTATGAAATAAACTAATTTTATAGGTTAATATAACATATTAGGGTTGTTTCGATAAATTTTTTTGGAAGTAATAATGTTGTTATGAATTTAGAGAAAACAGAATACCAAATAGTGTCAAAATTGACATAAAAGTGTTTTTAAAACAAATATTATATTATCAATTGATATAATGGTCCTAAAAATCTAATTTTCGGCCAAAAGACATATATAATAATATATATGAAATTAATGAACCAATTGGGGTTCTATTGGAAGTTTATAGTAATTTTATTAACAATATTGTGTAAGAATACAAGAAGACACTGTAAAAGTTAGATTATTTAACATAGAGTTAAATCTAAATGATAAGGTTAAAATGGTAACATAAACATTCCTAAAACCTATTGGTTGAGAGGATTTCGACCTATTCCAACCCTTTCCTCGAAATAAGTCACTTTTAATCCATTATAAACTGAATATGAATTTATTTTAAAATAATATTTTAAGTTTTTCCAATGGTGCCCCTCACACCTCTTATAAAAGGGCACCTCCTCCCTATCCTCTTTACAAAATTTTTGAGCCTTCATGCTAAGCCAAACCCTGAGAATTTCTCTTCTCAACCTCTCTATTTATATCATAGAGGTTCAGGTCTTCTCAAAAGACCAACTCTAGTTCCCTAAGAGGAAGTTTAAAAGAGGCACGTCGAAGAAGAGGTAATCTCTTCTACCGATTCCTTCAACTTTCTTTCTTCTTCTACATCCTCTTCTTTAGTTGTTTCATTATAAAGTAATAACATAAGTATTAATTATATAATTATATGTTATTATAAATATGAAACAACCCTATTTCACCTTATATCTATCCTACGAAAAACAAAATCATCGCGCGTGCGTACATATGGAATACCCTCTCCACGTTGTGGTGTAATATGTTTTTCTACCACCACCTTACATGGATGGGTATAATGGTGTAAATAATAACTATATATGATTATTATAACATGATACAAGTTCTGAGATATTATATCATCCACTCCAATTACATTCAATAATTATGAGAATGATATCATCACTCGTGCGTACGCACGGATTATCGTCTCCACGATGCGATGAGATTCATTCTCCAAGTTAACCATTCAAGACTAATTATAAAGTATATTTGATGAATAACAATAAAATATATGACATAATAAAGCTAATTTTTTTATGTATATATATATGACATCTACTTACTTCCATTCAATTCAATAAGGAAAGGAAAACAGTGTTCATGCGTACGTATGACCTACCATCTCCCTGAATGGTGTATTTCATTTCATTTATCTATCTATTATATATATATATATACTGAATATATATGTGATATATAAATCATTATTTACATTCTGGACATAATTAAATCATGATATAAGTAATAATAATATCAATAACAACAAGTCCAAACACATACGATAAATGAAATAATTTTACCCAAAACACTACTTTAACATGGAATTGACAAATGAACGGTTAATATAAAGTCATAAGTGAATCATATATGATATCATAAATATTTTTATGATTATGTTACAAGATAATAATATTTTTAAACCCACTATACAGTGGTCTTGGACACATACGGAAGAAATTGGACATAAGGTAAGGGATAACTATTCCAATATCGTTTTTATCCGATGTTGTTATTCGTAAGTATTTACTGGGATTATTGCTATCATCGGTGTCCATGTTTTCAAAAGAAATTCATTTATTTTTAATTTCCTTTTAACCCATCTTTGACTTTTACCACATGTTATGGAAGGAATCTTTCTTTTATACGGCATGAATGGATTTTTACGGTTTCATAATGCCTAATGTTCAAGAAGTTTCCTCTACAAGTTTTCATGATTATTTTCAACAAAATCCTTTTCTTTTAACAGTGAATGAAATTTTTTGAAAAATAAAATCATTTTGAAGAAGAAAGGATATTTTCCACAAGAATTTATTTCATGTTCTTGTCAAAACTATTTTCCATCTAAGATGACATTATTTAGTATGATTATTTTTCAAGTATAATGTCTCTATTATTTAAATGGTTTGATTCTTTTTATGATGAAATGATATCCATTTGTTTTATATGGATTATGTTATGATGGGATTATGTTTATGAAACCCATTTTATTCATTGGGTTATGATGAATGATTTATGTTTATTTTGTGGCACAAGTAAGAATGATTTCATTGTGAGATGGGTGGGACCTATATCTCCCTCCAATGCATTCGGTAAAGATTTATATCTCATGAGATAGACATGGCTGGAACGGTAGGTTAATCTGGTTTAGTGATGCAAAAATGGAATGAGGAGTGAACTCGATTCAGTAAGGGACTCCGTCCACTATGATGGTCTTGGCAGCATTGCCTTGGCTACTATGGAAATCATATCATGTGCTTAATGGCTTTCCACAATTTCATGTTTTGTTCCCATGTTATTTATCATTATTAATGTTCATTTATGATATATTCCTTATGCATTATCATGATTTATGTCATTACTCTTGATTTTTATGTTTTATGTTCATGTTCTTATGTTCAAATGTGTAGGGATTATTTTATGTTTCCATTTTCACTCTTACTGAGCATTTGAGCTCACCATTTTTATGTTTTCATTTCCCCCAGGATATAAAGGAAGGTTTTAGGTAGGAAAATAAGAAGAATATCTTTATTGGAGATGTTGAAGATTCTTTCACCATGATTAGAAGATTATGTTCCATGTTTCCAAAGACACTAAATTAATACGGTCATTGGGTGTTTGTTTTGTGATGTATTAAATATTCCGAAAAAGTAATGTAATGTCCATGTATGTCAAAATTTGGGTATCTGCAACGTCTGTCCCTCTCCTCCATGTAGAACCTAGTCATGGTTCCCTCAAACCTCATCCCAGCTGCTCGTCATCTATAGAAGACACAACAAGGTCCAGGCGTAGCCTATGTAGGTGTGAGTATAAAAATACTCAATAGGGACCCCGAGACCTTTGAAGGTCTCTAAAAATTCTCCAAAGGAAAACCACAAAGAATGACTTCAATGACAAAGAAAAAAAATAATTAACATAGCTCAATAAGAGTCTCAGCTCAAACTAGGTATAAAACTCAGAGAAACAGGATTATGATGTTTACCCACATAGGATCGCTATGAATGCTGATATCTATCCATGGATTCTCTAGGAATAGGAATAGGTAACATTTCCAATCACAATGTCGAACATATCAGATGCTATAGAACTTATCCTATGTCGAGTACAGTGGGCATGCGGCATCACATAGAGGTTCTTCCCACTAACCTTGAACTGCTTAGGTACTCCCCCACATCACGTACTTTGGGTCTGCTGGGTCGCACAGAGTTGTTCCCCCACTATGGCCTACTAAGGTACTCCTCCCCATTTCTTTCCATGGACTCTCCCCGCCATGTTACCCATTGCTTACCATGGGTCGTAGAGTCACCCAGAGTCGAAAATATCAGTAGTCATCTAGTCTCATCCAGTCATAGGATTCTGTACGTAGTGAATTTGGGAGAACCACTCCCCACGCCATCTGTCATATTTCAACTAGCAATAATTCTAACCATGAAGTAACCTAATGGTTCATCATTCCACATGGGATCCAACTCAACGAACAACGCTTCAACTGGATGCTTGGTCTGTACATTATTATTTAAGTGCCAAGGGCCTGGCTAGATTCAGTTGCAATTCAACCCGGATGAACTATGAGTTTCTTTAGAACTCTCATGGAGTATGTCAAAATCCTCATCTCACTCCATGGATTGCAACGGCGTAGACGGTTTGTCAAACAGACGTCCAGTTCTCAAGATAAGGCCCTTTTAGTGTCTCTGGGCCACGTTAGGCATAGATTCGGTCCGACCCGGTCAGACCAACCCAGCTCGACCCTATCTAGTCTGGGCTGCGGAAGACTCAGCCCACTGGGTCGACATCTGGCATGGCCTGCAAAAAGGGGTGGACTTCAAGGGTGGCATGACCAGTGTAGGGCAGGGCCCGAAAATGGGGCGCTTGACCCGGGGTGGGGCGCAGCCCGACCTGCAAAAGAGCGGCCCAGCCCACAGTGGGGCACACCCCCACCATTGGGGCATGGCCCGACCCTCTAGCGGTGTCCCATGGGTTAGGTGGCTTGGTCCACTAGTGGGGCCCACGAGAGGGTCGTCTGGCCGTGAAGGGTGTGGCCCACGGTGCTTCTGCCAGGCGGCTTGGTGGAGCATCTCCCCCGAGACCATGAATAGCCAAAGGTCGTTTCACCATTGAAGTGGCCTCACCACATTGGTTCTGCCTGGTCTCCATGGTCTCCTGCTCACTGGCGGAATGCAACAGTGCGCTGCTCGTCCCTTCCACGGCCGGTCGACAAGAAGGTCGCCTTATCTGTCTGCCACGGGTGACGAGTCGCGACCCATTTGCACACTGGTGGTGTACGATGGCGCACCACACCTCCTCCATGATCGGATGGTGACGGACAATGCGATTTCCACTGCGACTTCATGATGTAGCCCCCTCTAGTGGCATGTGTTGGCACGTCGCCCCCTTCGTAGCCGGTTAGTGTCATCGCATCGGCGGTCTTCCACGGAAGGCGCAAGGGTTACAAAGTTGCGGAGTGTTCGGTCCAGGTTCGTTAGGCCCGCACCCTCTGAGTTAGATCAGGATCAAGGTGAGGATAAATGGGTTTAATAATTTCTTGTATTAAACAACAAAAAAACTCACAAAGATACCCCGTAAGAACCTCCCACAAAACGAATGATTTGTGGATCAACCCATTAGTCGGTTGACCCTAGTTCTTCATTTAATTTTCAAGAATAGGGAAGAGGGAATATTTTAAGGAAACATAAAGGAATGAACCTCCTACCTCAAATCGTTGGAGAAATTCCCACACATGTAGGATGGTCGGTGTTCATCATTCCTACAACACGCTTCCAACGACGCTGCTCTTATGTCAACCTCTAGTTCATGGTTTGGTGTTGTCTGTCACCTCCTGCTGGGTTTGGCTCCATCCTCTAAGGGTCTGGCGTCACAGTGCTCCTTTAACACTTCATTGCTTGGTGAATCTGTACCAGAACCACCCCCAAATCTCCAAATATATAGGAGAGGGGGAGGGTAAGTAATGAGGTTGGAGTTCAATGGGGCTAATATATTAGGAAGCTTCCTAATTCACCAACAATGTCATTACTTTGGGTTGGCAGGTCAATCCATTTATTAGCATGACATGTCACTAGCCCCACAACTTTTCGTGTCCATTGGAGGATATGAAATAAAATATTAAATTTATTTTTATTTCATTTATTTTAAAAAATCACAAAACAAAACTTTTTTCTTGAACCTACTATGGTAAAAGTAATGCCTCACTTAAGGGAATCTCGGCACTGTGGATTCAACGGTGCTGTTGGATTTCTAATTCGATCAACAGTTCAAAATTTAGAAAATGCCACTTGCATGTTAAAAGAATGTACCTTAAAAAAGTACAATAAATTATTAACATCACCCTTGACCCAAGCAGGTTAAGGTTAGGCTCCACCTAAGAAGAACACACCCCAATGAACTCCACGGTACTCTTGGATTTCTGATCCGAGTAACCATTCAAAAGTTAGGATATTTACAATAAAATAATTGTCACTTAATTATTTTATTTACGGCCACAAACTAATTTTCACTTGTGTCCCACACTGGCCAATGTTAGTATCAGCCTAAGGAAAGGAATCTCTCATAAGTGTAGTGCTAGTGTCGGATTTTCAGCCTGAGTTACCGTTCGCGACTTATAGGCATTCAAAAAAAATATTTTTATTTAATTCTTTTTTTTTATGTTTATGCAATTTTTGTGTTTTCTCACAAGTGGCATGCACTATAAGGCCCCAGCCTTATACCTTTCTTAATCTTGAGTTAATACATGATTACACATTGAGGATCTTTTCAGGTTTATAGTTTTAGAGAATTTATTCATAAAACATTCATTACATTCCACATTTACACAAAGTGGATACATAAAAGATAGTATTCATTTTTTCCATCAATGGAAACATATTTAAAAATAAAGCATGGATTCTTTCTTGAAACTTCCTTGATAAGATCATCATAACATGTACCTTTCCCTTGACCTGTGAAAAACCATTCAAAAAAACATGGGATGAGCATAAAAAGCTCAGTAAGGGTTATAAAAATATGGAAAGGAAACATGAGTTCATATATACATAAGAATGAAATCATAATTTAACCATAAAACATAGGCACTTTAACATACCTCATCAAATCATGAATAAATCATAGAAATCATAATACATAAAAGGTAACTTGAGGCATTCATAAATTCTTACGTAGGGAGTAACCCTCTTGGTTACTTTTGGAATACCCACCACAGTATATTCCCTAAATCTCTTCGTAGAAACCTTAACTTTTCACTCCTTCGCATTACCCAATGCATTAGAGAGATATATCGGGCTCACCCATCCATAGTTTATCACGGAACCACCCATCTTCATAACAATTCCAAAGAACCATAACATAATCGTATCACATAAAACATACATAAAGGGAACATAACATTTCCACATTTCAATCACAAGATATCAATAACACAGTGATATAATAAAAACATTATCAAAACCATTTTAAATACCAAAATAAAAGAAAATTAAAACATGGTATTTAATTTTCTTTTAAAAAGAATGTATGTCTTGTAGAGGAAGTCGAAACTCAAATAATGGTCACAGCAGCGGAGAAGTCGTTGTCGCCGCATACGTATGAAAAAAACATTCCCTTTTTTTGTTTAGTAAACGCTTCGTATAAAAAAAATTCCTTTTGAATAAACATAAAGGTCAAAGGGGTTTATACACCGTATAAAATAAGGTTGTGTATAAAACAAAATATGCCTCAATGAAAGGAGATTGAGATGAAGTCCCTTACAAAGACAGTATCCTTAGTTTAAGGATAAATCAATTACATAATTATGTGTGACAAACGAATAAACCAAATATAAGTGGATATTAAGTGTAAAACAATCAGAGGTTATTCACACATATTCATAGAACGACATATTAAATTAGTACAAATTTATCCCAAAGAATCAAATTTTGGTCAAGAAGTTCCCTTGCAAACAATTTGACAGCCTAACGGCGTCACTACAAAATTTAGAAAATGAGTTGATGAGAGATAAAAAGGGTATCTGATCACATGGACATAAAATTTAAATCAATAAGGATATATAAGAACATATCCCAAAATAATAGTATGTGAATTAAAATACATAACAAAAGATGTCTTTTAAAAAGAGGAGGGTGAAAGGTTCCCTTACCGACATGGGTATCTTTCGAAACATACACCCCGTGAAAGAAGGACAAAACAACCTTGATGTAAATACTCATAAATGAATGTATATATACAGAATGAGTAAAATAATGGTCAGTACATACACCACTCAAAGGAAAGTGTCGCAAATGTAGCATAAATCTCACAGGAATAACAGTGAGATGAAAAATCCCTTATGAAAACTGGGCAGCCTAACGGCGCCACTTAAAACATACAAAAATGGATTGATGAGATAAAATAGGGTCTCTCATCATATTAACATAATGTTTACAGAAAGGGGAATATAAAATAACATCGCCCAACATAACAAAGAGGATCTTAAAATAAGTGACATAAAGGAGAGTACTTAAAAAGAAAGAGAGAGGTTAGATCTCTTACGAAAATTCAGCAGCCTAACGGCGCCACTCAAAACTTCCAAAATGGATTGATGAGAGAGAATAGGGTCTCTCATCATATGAAAATAAATATTACAGTAAGGGTAATATAAAAGAACATCCCAATAACAAGAAATATGATATTTAAAAGGAATGACAAAAAAGAGTGTATATAAAAAGAAAGAGAGGAGAAGGATCCCTTACCTCAAGTCCAACTTTTCTTGTTCGTTTCTTTATATTCCTGAATAATAAACATTGGTCAATTTATAATTTCTTAAGGAACTCCTATAAATATTATTATTCAGTTCATATCACATATTTTAATGTTATAATAATTGTTTAATAATATGAGTTCATATCAGACGTTTTTGTCGATGTTTGGTACATGAGTCAAAAATTGAACTTGTTGGAAAATAATTTTCCATGTAGTTATAGACACATCATATCCAGAATATTATTGATGTTTTAAATATCATATATATCCATTATATATTCATTTTATAATTTTCCATATCATTTGGATATAAAAATTAAAATCACCATTCATGGAGACGGTAGGTCGTACGTACACATGAACGCTACTTTAATTTTTTGTCATATTAATGGAATTTAAACATAATGAGATATATATATATATATTATAATTCAAAAATTATATCCATCATTTAGATGTAATATATTACATATATATCCATTATATATATTTACTTATAATAGTACATAACATTTTGAGATAAGAAATGAAATGTACCCTTTATGGAGACGGTAAGTCGTACGTACGCATGAACGCTACTTCCATTTTTATTTCATATTTAATGGAATTAAAACATAATAATACATAATAGTATTTTAATTCCAGTATGGTATCATATATAATATCATTAAATATATCCTTTATACGTACCACCTATGGTATTAACGAATCAAATCACTTTGAGGGGGCGGTAGTCGGCACTTCCTTAAATAAAGATATCACGTTTACCCATAATGGAAACCATAAAGGTATGCCATAAATGAAAAATACATAAGATTAAGTAAAACATAAACATTTTATATATCATATATAAATATAGTGTCATCTTAATGGCCACCTTCTAAGGTGTTAGAAGAATGTTGAACAATCATCATTTCGTGAGGCAGAAATTCGCCATCCACAGAAACAGTATGTTCCTTAACCATTAGATGTAGGTGTGTGTAAGTGTAGCTAGAATACTTCTTATAAAAACATCCTAGTGTATTGAAGATACCTGAGTTGTTACAAAAACAATGAATAAACAGATTTTAGGGGGTGGAGAAGCAAAATAAAACAAAAGGACTCAAGTGAAGACATTACCATAAAATCGGGTAACTCCCATTGGTTTCAGCTCAAAGGCTTCCTTGGGAAGACTTATGCCCAATGTGAGGCTTCAAGGAGTTATAGAGGGATGTGGAGAGACAGAATGGGCAGGGGTTGGCCGAGCCAAAGGCTTTGGAAGTGTGGTTAAGGAGGTAGAGGTGGGGGCCTTTTATAAGAGGAGAGGAGGGGTACTCTTGGAAAGTAAAGAAATGTTACTTTATTTTAAAATGAGTTTCAGATTTTAATGGTCCCACATTGATGTGTTTCGTGGATAAGGTGATAAGGGTCCGAAATCCACTCATCAAATAGGTTTTGGACATGTTTAGGTCTTAGATATTACATTATCTTTATTTTTTATTTAAATCCTTAAATAATGAGGTCATCGCTGCATCATCATGATGTCATAAATAATTTAATATATGCAATGTCTAAAAATTATAAAACAAATATCATGATATAGGAAATCTTTTTATATTTCTAATAAATATTTATAGTCAAAAATCTGACTTGTATAACCCCATATAAAATTTTTTTTAGTAAAACATCTCAAGTTTGTGTCATTTTTACTTTAACATTAAATAAAAAGGAATTTTTGTCATTTTCCAACCAAAGTGGCTCCATGGGGTACCTAAGTTGTCCCATGGATTTTCTTGGTTGGACATGACACATCCAATGAGGGTAGGACATGTTTCTAGGTCATTTCATTTTATTAAAACATTATTCTTACCTTAAACTACACTAATTACCTCTAATCGCGATTAAAAACTTAATAGGTTACTATTCACGAAAAAAATTATTTTAATCCCATTGAACCACGTTTTACTTCTTAATGACAACCATGTATGTCGGATTTTTGAAACTAAAAACACAAAGATGGCAAAATTTCATTTAAACAGAAAATCAGTTTTTATAAGTACAACTTAGTGGTTTCACTATTCATCAAAAATTGATGTTTTTCAGAAAATTACCAAAAATTCACCCGAAGCTATATTTGATATTCCGAATTCAAAAATTATGTCTATTTTAAAAAATTCAAAACATATAAGTTGCATTAATTAATTTAATAATTAATTCCTGCTGTCAAAACAAATAGCGTGTTTTTATGAAACAAAATGTATCAAAAGATTGACACTAGTTTACGTCCGATTTCAAAGTGAAATTAATTCCAATGAAAACTATTGGATTAAATGTAAAAATATATTCTAATTTCACTTTAAAACCAATTCAAAAGATAATCTAATCATTTAAATAAATTATATTAAAAAGAGGTTTTGAATTAAAATACAACATTTTTCACTATTCATTAAAAATTGAACTTTTTCGGAAAAATACCAAAAATTTACACAAAGTAAATTTTTATGTCCCGATTCCAAAGAAGAGTTTTATTTGGTCCAATATAATTTATAAGAGTGACCAAAACTATTTTTAAAGAGGGTTCTCCATCTAAAGGCGATAAATCGGCCTTTTTGTGAATATTAGAATATATATGTCTAAAATTGAATTCTTTTCGTATTTTGTGCCTTTATCCTTTATTGGATAAATGTAAAAACATTTAACAAACATATATAATCATATTTTAGTTATTCATATTCATTATCGCCAATACAACGGCTACGTTATAACTACCATTTAAAATAATATTATTTTATTTTTAGAGTGCAACGTACGATTTCAATGAAACTCATTGTTGCGTATTGGGTAAGCCATCAAGCATAGTGTTCCCTTTAAAGTAATATTAATATTTTATTCAAAAAAATATGGATAAATATGAAAATTTTATATTCTTCATTTACCTGGGGTGTTACATCCTTCCCCCCTTTTGGGAATTGCATCCTCGCAATTTTAAAATTGAGCTTGGAAACATCCTTGAAAGTCCCACATTGGAACAAGAGTCGGTAAAACAATCACTTCAAAATAAAGGAAGATAAGTACAGAGGTCACCCGAGTTAACCCATACTAGGATTCCATGTAAGAAAACATGGACATGGGGGAGAAAACATAGGGTCATGTTCTGATGGAGAGTGATAGAAAACATGTTTAGTAGAAAGTTAACCACAAGAAAATCACAAACTTGTGATGGGTTAAACGGTATTCGATTCCCCAGTAGGAAAAGTTAATAGACAACATTTTTGTTTTAAGTTAATTTTTATTGAGGAATTTATTCATAAGGAAACATAATCACTTATTATGTTGACTTTCAACTTTTATTAGATTCCTTACACAAACTCTTATTTTCTCCAGAAGACGAGTATTTAGGAAGACTTGTTCACATTAAGAGAACTATAATGAACTTCTAGAGAATCGACTAATCCACAAAAGGGAACTATATACTTACCATGTCTTTATACTTTAACCAAAACCAAAACCAAAAAGGTTAGTACAATATCAGATAATCCAGAAAAGGATAACCCTTTATAAAAAGAAAATCTATTCTTAATCTCCAAAATTTGTCCAACAAAACCCAAAGTTCAACGAGGACCATTAGATAAACAATTTGTCCATAAAATTCTTCAAAGTAAACCAAACTAAGATTGAAACCAAAATATTTGAAGGATTTAGTCGCATAGTCTTCCAAGGTACAAATTAACACCTATCTCCAAATAACATCAGTTACTCTTAAAGTCTCGTATTGAAAAGTAATTAACCTAATCACATATCCTCCATGATAGGTTAATAAATTTCCATAGATAACCCAAAATCAGCTTACTCTTAATTCATAAAATCATCTAACTAAAAAGAATCAGTCAAACTAACCAGGGACTTCACGTAGTCCAGTGGTAGGTGATAAATACCGGTCGCAATTTGGTTGTGGGTTCGATTCCCGCATCTTTGTCCGACGCGACGGGTTGTCACACGGTCTGCATGTTGTCCTTTTTCCAAACTATATAATTCTAAAAATAATTCCCCAAAAAGAGATAAAATCATCAAATATAATCATAAAATATTTTAACCTCAAGTTTATCTGATGACTTTCATTTTCCATCATAACATATAATAACCCATAATTACCTCAAAAGTAATGATCATATAAACCATATTGGTTACCTTAATAATTATTACCTGAACTTACACATCGATTGGTCATCTTGTACATGATTCATTACAGAACTTACCAAGGTTCAAATGGTTGATCATGACTCCTTGATAGTTGGTTTAGAACAAGCACAAGTTTCCTTATTGAATCCCCCATTTCATCGAGTCTCTTAATCAGAGAACCACCACAGTTTCCTTCAAACCTATTGTCACTTTGCTGCCTGCTAGATCCATCCATTCACTAAAAACAGATATGTCAGTGTGAGTATATCAACAAGACCAGCATTTACTAATGAGGATGATAAACACTAATATATACTTACTCATTCACTTTATCTAAAACTAGGACTCTTTCTAAAATCCTAAACATTATGGTAATGTCACTTATGCTTATAGAATACCCTAACCTCTAAAGTTATCTAAACCGACCTCTGATACCAACTATAAGGCCCCAGCCATAAACCTTACTTAATCTTGAGTTAATACAAGATTACACATTGAGGATCTTTTCAGGGTTAGAGTTTTAGAGAATTAGATCATAAAACATTCATTACATTCTACATTTACACAAAGTGGTTACATAAAATATAGTATTCATTTTTTTCCATCAATGGAAACATATTTAAAAATAAAGCATGGATTCTTTCTTGACACTTCCTTGACACTATCATCATGACATGTACCTTTCCCTTGACCTGTGAAAAACATTTCAAAAAAACTTGGGATGATCATAAAAAGCTCAGTAAGGGTTATAAAAATATGGAAAGGAAACATGAGTTCATATATACATAAGAATGAAATCATACTTTACCCATAAAACATAGGCACTTTAACATACCTCATCAAATCATGAATAAATCATAGAAATCATAAGACATGAAAGGTAACTTGAGGCATTCATAACATTCTTACGTAGGGAGTAACCCTCTTGGTTACATTTGGAATACCCACCATAGTATATTCCCTAAATCTCTTCGGAGAAACCTTAACATTTCACTCCTTCGTGTTACCCAATTCATTGGAGAGCTATATCGGGCTCACCCGCCCTTAGTTTATCACGGAACCACCTGTCTTCATAACAATTACCAAGAACTATAACATAATCGTATCACATAAAACATACATAAAGGAAACATAACATTTCCACATTTCAATCACAAGATATCAATAACACAGTGATATAATAAAAACATTAGCAAAACCATTTTAAATACCAAAATAAAAGAAAAGTAAAACATGGTATTTATTTTTCTTTTAAAAAGAAGGTATGGCTTGTAGAGGAAACCGAAACTCAAATAATGGTCACGGCGGCGGAGAAGTCGTTGTCGCCGCATACGTATGACAAAAACATTCCCTTTTTTCATTTAGTAAACGCTTCGTATAAAAAAAATTCCTTTTGAATAAATGTGAAAGTCAAAGGGGTTTATACACCTTATAAAATAAGGTTGTGTATAAAACAAAATATGCCTCAATGAAAGGAGATTGAGACGAAGTCCCTTACAAAAACGGTATCCTTGGTTTAAGGATAAATCAATTACATAATTATGTGTGACAAAATAATAAACCAAATATAAGTGGATATTAAGTGTAAAACAATCAGAGGTTATTCACACATATTCATAGAACGACATATTCAAGGAGTACATGTTTATCCAAAAGAATCAAATTTGGGTTAAGAAGTTCCCTTGAAAAAATGTGACAGCCTAACGGCGTCACTACAAAATTCAGAAAATGAGGTGACGAGAGATAAAAAGGGTATCTGATCACATGGACATAAAATTTAAATCAATAAGGATATATAAGAACATATCCCAACATAATAGTATGTGAATTAAAAGACATAACAAAATATGTCTTTTAAAAAGAGGAGGGTGAAAGGTTACCTTACCGACATGGGTATCTTTCGAAACATACACCCCATGAAAGAAGGACAAAACAACATTGATGTAAATACTCATAAATGAAATTATATTACACAATGAGTAAAATAATGGGCCATACATACATCACTCAAAGGAAATTGTGGCAAATGTAGCATAAATCTCACGAGAATAAAAGTGAGATGAAAAATCCCTTACGAAAACTCGGCAGCCTAACAACACCACTTAAAACTTTCAAAAATGGATTGATGAGATCAAATAGGGTCTCTCATCATATTAACATAAAGTTTACAGAAATGTGAATATAAAAGAACATCCCCCAACATAACATAGAGGAGCTTAAAAGAAGTGACATAAAGGAGAGTACTTAAAAAGAAAGAGAGATGTTAGATCTCTTACGAAAATTCGGCAGCCTAATGGCGCCACTCAGAACATCCAAAATGGATTGATGAGAGAGAATAGGGTCTCTCATCATATGAACATAAAAATTACATTAAGAGTAATATAAAAGAACATCCCAATAACAAGAAAGATTAGCTTTAAAAGGAATGACATAAAAGAGTGTACATAAAAAGAAAGAGAGGAGTAGGATCTCTTACCTCAAGTCCAACTTGTCTTGTTCGTTTCTTTATATTCCTTAATAATAAACTTTGTTCAATTTCTAATTTCTTAAGGACCTCCTATAAATATTATTATTCATTTCATATCACATATTTTAATTTTATAAAAATTGGTTAATAATATGTGTTCATATCAGATGTTTTTGTCGATGTTTGGTACATGAGTCAAAAATTGAACTTGTTGGAAAATAATTTTCCATGTAGTTATAGGTACATCATATCCAAAATATTATTGATGTTTTAAATATCATATATATCTAGTACATATTCATTTTATATTATTCCATAGCATTTTTAGATAAAAAGTAAAAGCACCGTTCATGGAGACGGTAGGCCGTACGTACACATGAACGCTACTTTAATTTTTTGTCATATTAATGGAATTAAAACAAAATGAGAGATATATATATATCTTTTATAATTCCAGAATGATATCCATCATTTAGATGTAATATATTACATATATATCCATTATATATATGTACTTATAATAGTACATAACATTTTGAGGTAAGAAATGAAATGTACCGTTCATGGAGATGGTAAGCCGTACGTACGCATGAACGCTAATTCCATTTCTATTTCATATTTAATGGAATTAAAACATAATGATACATAATATTATTTTAATTCCAGTATGGTATCATATATAATATCATTAAATATATCCTTTATACGTACCACATATGGTATTAACGAATCAAATCACTTTCAGGGGGCGGTAGTCCGCACTTCCTTAAATGAAGATATCGCGTTTACCCATAATGGAAACCATAAAGATATGCCATAAATAAAAAATACAGAAGATTAAGTAAAACATAAACATATTATATATCATATATAAATATTGTGTCATCTTAATGTCTACCTTTGAAGGTGTTAGAAGAATGTTGAACAATCATCGTTTCGTGAGGCAGAAATTCGCCATCCACAGAAACAGTATGTTCTTTAACCATTAGATGTAGGTGTGTGTAAGTGTAGCTCTAATAATTCTTATAACAACATCCTAATATATTGAAGATACTGGAGTTGTTAGAAAAGAAATTAATAAAAAGTGTTTTGGGGGGTGGAGAAGCAAAATAAAACAAAAGGACTCAAGTGAAGACATTACCTTAAAATCGGGTAACTCCCTTTGGTTTGAGCTCAAAGGCTTCCTTGGGAAGACTTCTCCCCAAAGTGAGGATTCAAGGAGTTAGAGAGGGATGTGGAGAGACAAAATGGTCAGGGTTTGGTAGATCCAAAGGCTTTGGAAGTGTGGGTAAGGAGGTAAAGGTGGGGGCCTTTTATAAGAGGAGAGGAGGGGCACTCTTGGAAAGTAAGGAAATGTTACTTTATTTTAGAATGAGTTTCGGATATTAATGGTCCCAAATCGACGTGTTTCGAGTATACGGTGATAAGGGTTCTAAATCCACACATACAATAGGTTTTGGACATGTTTAAGTCTTAGATATTACATTATCTTTCCATTTTATTTAAATCGTTAAATAATGAGGTCATCGCTGCATCATCATGATATCATAAATAATTTAATATATATAACGTCAAGAAATTATAAAAAATATATCATGATGTAGGAAATATTTTTATCTTTCTAATGAATATTTATGGTCAAAAATATGACTTTTATAACCCCATGTAAATTTTTTTTTAGTAAAACATCTCAAGTTTGTGTCATTTTTACTTCAACATTAAATAAAAAGGTATTTATATCATTTTCCAACCAAAGTGGCTCCATGGGGTCCCTAAGATGACCCATGGATTGTCTTGGTCGGCCATGACACATCCAATGAGGGTAGGATATGTGTATAGGTCATTTCATTTTATTAAAACATTATTCCTACCTTAAACTACACTAATTACCTCTAATCGCGATTAAAAACTTAATAAGTTACTATTCACCAAAAAAATTATTTTAATCCCATTGAACCACATTTTACTTCTTAATGACAACCATGTATGTCGGATTTTTGAAATTCAAAACACAAAGATGGAAAAATTTCATTTAAACGGAAAATCAGTTTTTATAAGTACCACTTAGTGGTTTCACTATTCATCAAAAATTGAAGTTTTTCAAGAAATTAACAAAAATTCACCCGAAGCTATATTTGATATTCCGAATTCAAAAATGATGTCTATTTTACAAAATTAAAAACATATAAGTTGCATTAATTAATTTAATAATTAATTCCCGCTGTCAAAACAAATAGCGTGTTTTTATGAAACAAAATGTATCAAAAGATTGACACTAGTTTAAGTCCGATTTCAAAGTGAAATTAATTCCAATGACCACTATTGGATTAAATGGTAAAAATATATTCTAATTTTACTTTAAAACCAATTCAAAAGATAATCTAATCATATAAATAAATTAGATTAAAAAGTGGTTTTGAATTAAAATACAACATTTTTCACTATTCATTAAAAATTGAACTTTTTCGGAAAATACCAAAAATTTACATAAAGTAAATTTTTATGTCCCGATTCCAAATAATAGATTTATTTGGTCCTATATAATATATAAGAGTGACCAAAACTATATTTAAAGAGGCTTCTCCATCTAAAGGTGATAAATCGGCCTTTTGTGAATATTAGAGTATATATGTCTAAAATTGAATTCTTTTTGTATTTTGTGCCTTTATCCTTTATTGGATAAATGTAAAAACATTTAACAAACATATATAATCATATTTTAGTTATTTATATTCATTATCTCCAATACAACGACTACCAGCTAACTACCATTTAAAATAATATTATTTTATTTTTAGAGTGCAACGTACGATTTCAATGAAACTCATTATTGCGTATTGGGTAAGCCATCAAGCATAGCGTTCCCTTTAAAGTAATATTAATATTTTATTCAAAAAAATATGGATAAATATGAAAATTTCAAATTCTTTATTTACCTGGGGTGTTACATGCACCGACTAATAATAAGTCACACCTTGGATAGACCCGCCATCTTGAGTGCAATGGTGCCCTCATATTTCTTATCCAGGAAACAGTTTAAGTGTTATTCTAATTTTTCTGGAAAACTGGTTACATGCGCTATTTAATGTTTTAAAAAACTTCGACGAATCATTTTGGGCACTCCGAGCCTTGGAATCCAACACCGTCAGATTTCATGATCATGAAAAAATTCCATATAATTAAAAAAATTATATGGAATTTCTAGGACATTATATTATCCCTATCTTAGGGATTTTCATCATGAAAGACCAAAACAAGGACTATGTAAAAAAAATTGCGGTACTGAGCACGAATATGATCCTCCAACTCTCATGTTCCCTCTTGGAGGTTCCTGTACTGCTAGAAAATTCACACTACAAGTATCAATATCCAACAAAGGACTCGCTCCTGTCAATCCTCAATCTATACTGGAATCTTCATAAACATTTCCCCCACCATATTTGTCTACCTATCCATGGTCGTTGACGTGAGATTGGTCCTACATGTATCTCCTCAGCTGGGATACATGGAAGACGTCGTGAACCCTCTCTAACTATGGTGGAAGTGACAAGTGGTATTCCAGATTGCCTATCCTCCTAAGTACCAGAAATGGCCTAATAAACCTCAGTGTTAACTTGTTGCCTCGGTCAAATATTTGTATTCCCCGACGAGTAGTGACTCGTAAGAAAACGTGGTATCCCTCATGGAACTCGAAAGGTCTCTATCTCCTATCGGAATATGACTTTTGTCTACTCTTTTCAGTCTTTATCTTCTCCTGGATGGTCTTCACCTTCTTAGTGCTAGCCCGTACCATCTCTGGACCCATAAATGATGACTCCCTAGAGTCTGTCCAGTATAGAGGTTATTCGCAGGGTAGACCATACAAGGCCTCTAAAGGTGCCATATCAATGTTGGAGTGATAACTGTTGTTTTATGAGAACTACATGAAGGGAAAGTGATCCTCCCAATTTCATCCAAACTCTAGTATGCATGCATGTAGCATATACTCTAGTGTCTGTATGGTCTGCTCTATCTTACCATCCATCTAAGGATGAAATGTGGTGATCAAACGTAGCTGAGTCCCAAATTCCTCTTGCAGTCTATTCTAGAATTGTGATATGAAACATATGTCATGGTCAGAGACGATCGCCGATGGAACCCCATGAAGTCACACAATCCCATGTACCTAGAGGTGTCCTAATCCCTCTACTGATCCCTACTCTAGGATGAGTAGGAAGTGGGCCGACGTGGTGAGTCGATCAATGAACAAAAAAATGGAATCATGTCCCATGGACGTACGTGGGATCCCTACCATGATGTCCATTGAGATTCCATCCCACTTCCACTCCGACACCTCTCGTGGATGAGCTAAGCCTACTTCAACCTGATGCTCAGCCTTCACTACCTAACAAGTGAGGCATCGTGAAACAAACTCTTCCACTGCCTTTTCATCCCTGGCCACTAGTGATGAAGCTGGAGGTCATGGTACATCTTTACAACACCAGGATGTACCACCAGAGGGGATGTATGGAACTCCCTCAACACCTCCTCCCATAGCACCATTGGTAACATGGTACGTCCTCTGAAGAGGATTACATGATCCCCACCTTCAAAATAAACCTCATGTGCCTGCCCGGAGGATATCTGATCTCATCGAGCCACATAATCAATGTCCCCAAGATGCACCTCTATGACTCTCTGAAGGAGTGGGGGAGTGACTTCCATATATTAGAGGTATGTTGCTTCATCTCTATCCATGAAGGGTATCTACAATGCAGCTAGCTGCTCTAATGCCTCACTCAGTAGTTGTGGACCAGACCTACTGTTGAGTGCATCTTCTACTACGTTCCCCTTCCCATGAGTATAAAATATCTCAAGGTCATAGTCCTGGATGAACTCTAGTATGTTTCAATGTCTCAGGTTCAGGTCCTTCTATGAGAAGATACACCTTAGACACTTGTGATTGGAGTAAATAGTAAACCATTCACCCATCTAGTGGTGCCACCACATCATCATTGAAAAGACAACTGCTACTAACTCCAGGTCAGGGGTAGCATAGTTTTGCTTGTCAGTCTCTGTCTCAGCTCCTGAAAACACTGCTGACATTTCTCCATCCATAGGAAAGGCTACCCTTCTTCTTCAAAGCTGAAAAGGGTGCCTCCACCCTGGAGAAGTTTTGTTCAAAACACTAGTAGTACCCATCCAAAGCAGAGTCCTTCTCCCCTCGGGGAGGTAACCCTGGAAACAACATTTGAAAAGATTTCCACAAACTCTACCACACCTATTGGGAACTGAAAACCCAAAACTCCTACTTCCACGAGGGTAAGGTTGGCCAACTCAAGAGTGAATGGTTGTACCCTCCTATGAATGTGTTTATCCTATGCTTCCTGGGATTCCTTTTTCAAAGACCAATAAAAACCCCATTCTAATATTGTAGATAAACCATAATCTTTTTTCCTAAAACATTCAATCTAAGTATGAACTATGTATTTCATGTCCATACCCAAACTGACGGCATAAGGCCTCAACGCTTCCACCAAGAGGTTCCAACTGAAACTCTTGATTTAAGGGTCAGATCACACCATCGACATAAATGTTATTATTGAGTCTCCCCCCGTAGTTATCTCCAGAGGTAAGGGTCAAGCCAACGGTTTATACCGGAAACTCTAGGTCTTGTACAAGATTCATGGATGGAAGGAAATACCGGTACCTATTTCTATTAATATAGAATCAAGTAGTAGACATAGACCGCACCATGAATCATTCCTAGAGCCCTTGGGTGACACTCTTTGACTGAATGTAGCTACTCCCTTCCCCAATCCTCCAACTCCCTGAGCCTGGTGGGGACCACAAAGGGGGGTGGTTGTAACAAGTCAAAATGTACACCACCTCATGCAGTTCTCCTTGCTCTTCTTCCACATCTGTAGCCCAAAAAATTTGTCTATCCCTATCACATCTTCTTCTAGAAACATTTTTCATGCCCATGTCTCTAGAATAGTGTCAGTTTAATGATTTATTAATACTATCAATCACTAGAAGTATCTACTCAGCAAATGAACATTCAACCACAAATGTTCTCTCTAGCACCCTAACATAATTAGGAATGCATAGTGGAATAGTGATGGCTCAGATGTCCCTAAACACACCTTGCGTGGAGGTCCATGACCTAAATCACTGACTATACTGTATTCATTGAGTACCTGGGATGTTCGGTACGCCTCGATGAATACTCAGCTATCAATATGTCGTCTAGCCGATTATGTAAATGATCTAGGGAAATCTCAGGAACCTCCTCAAGCTAGTCCTTTGCCGCCTGTGAGTCAGGCTCCCCTCCAAACATGCGGGGTATCTGATGCAGAAACATGTGTATTGCACTAATCCTACATGTGTCATCTACCGGTACTACCAGTTTTAACTGTTGACCAACATATAGTGATATAACTTACACATTATCTGAAAGTACCATATCAAGCCACAGTTCTCATACTAGAGCCTCTTCACTATATAGACCATCCTCATGGTCACTCACTAAAAAATAATAGTAGCATATATCACCATCCTCTCTACTGGTTTCTCCACTTAGAGGAAAAATCTAGCCACAGCCTCCAGCCAGTCCTCAAATACTTGGGAATCTATCTCGCCCTGAAACCTTGGAGGCCTTTTCTACTAGAACTCGTGTAACATGCTTAGTTGGCATGAACCATCCGCTAGTGTGGCTGGTGGAAAATGCTGCCCAATGAGTGGTGGTGCTCCACTAGAATGTGCTAACACCAAATGAGGGCCCAACACTAAGGCCTCATCACTTAGGGGATGGTCATCGTGTACTCTCTTGGGAATCCTAGTTGGTTGTCTTTGAAGCGGCATCCTGATAAGGAACAGGTGTTCCATAGTCATTATTTTATACCATCTAATATGAATCAATGAAGTCATAAGAAAAAAAATTTCAAAAACACATGTAATCAGTGTTTTCGTGTGCTGAGTTGGAAATCAGAATTTAGGGTCCTAGTGTATGGATACATCGGTCGCCACACCAACACTGGACTCCCCTAACTAAAAACCACACTCATAACACTTAACACTATTTCTTCATAGAAAATATTATATTCTTAGTTCTTTGATAGAACTGAACTTCTTTGATACCACTTTGTCACGACCCGTCCCCCGGGGCCCGTGTCGTGGCTACCCCATGCCCGAATTCAATAGGCTAGGAGCGGGTGACTAGAACCAACAGACGTATTCCCTAAAATGTGAAGGCATTGCCTTTAAACCTGTATAAGTCATGGTCTGAGAACACAAAAAGAAGAAACTATGAATAAAACTATTGTGGAAAAAGGAGTGATGAAAGTAAAAGTGGCCAAAATACAAGCCCAATTGAACGTAAAAGTACATCCAAAAATTACAAATACAACTGAAAGGAACAATAGAACTGAAAAAGGGAAAAATACTACTAAGTCATCCTATAAGGATCCAACCTGAAAGGTAGTTACAGATCACCTCGACAGCACTCCACATCCGCCTTTCTCCTCTACGCACCACATAGTCCTTGCTTCCTCAAACCTCTGCCTTGTTGCTCGTCATCTGCACAAGACACAACAGGGTGTGGGCATAGCCCGTGTAGGGGTGAGTATAAAAATACTTAGTATGGACCCCAAGACCTCAAAAGGTCTCTCAAAACTACATAAAAGAAAACAAAAAATCCTGACTTCAATCACAATGCACAGAAAATGGACACAACTCAATTAGAGTTTCATCTCAAACCTGGTATACAACTCAAAGAAACAGGATTATGATGTTAACCCACATATGATCGCAATGAATGTTGATAGCCATCCATGGATTATCTAGGTCTAGGAGCAAGTAACAGTCCCAATCACAATGTCAAACTCCTCGACTTTTGGAGAACTCTTCCTCTATTGAGTAAAGTGGGCCTACTGCGTAACAAATAGGTGCTTCCCTCTAACCTTCAACTGCTGAGGTAATCCTCCCCATCATGTACAATGGGTCTGCTGGGTCACACATAGTTGGTCCCCCACCACAGCCTACTCAGGTACTCCTCCTCATCATGTAACATGGTCTCTCCCCACCATGTCTTGTTGACGTACTCCTCCCCATCGCGTTATGTGGGCCATCAAGTCACTCTGAGTCGAAAAGATCAGCAGTGGTCAGGTCTCATCCAGTCGCAGGGTTCCGTATGTACTGTGATTTGTAGTACTAATCCCAAATCCATAGATCATATTTCAACTAGTGCAAAGTCTCAAAAAAAGTAACCTGATGATATGAGGTCTCACAATGGTTCTAACATAACAAACAGATCCTCAATTGGATGCCCAGTCACTGCGTTATTGGAATTTCAGTGTCGAGGGCCCAGTTAGATTAAAATACAATCCAACCTAGCCATACATAAAGTTTATCCAAAATTATCGTGGAGTAAGTCAAAAGGACTATCTCGCTTCAAGGATCCCAATTTTTTAGATGGTTCGTCCAATGGACATCAAATTCTTGAGATAAGGCCCTTTAAGTGTTTCTGGGCTTGGTTGGGCCTGTGTCCTGTCTGACCCGGTCAGACCAACCCTACCTGACCCCGTCGGGACTAGGCCACGATGGACTCATCTCGCAGGGCCTAGGTCTGGCCTGGCCCACAAAAAGGGGTGTCCCGTAAAGCCAGCCTAGCCCGGGTTGGGTTTGGCCGACAAAGGGGCAGCCTAGCTCACTGTCGGGTGCAGCCCGACCCACAAAGGGGCGGTCCGACTGGTAGTGGGGTGCGACCCAGGCAGTGGGGTGCGGCCCAACCCACTAGATGGTGGCCCGCCAGGCTGGCGACCTATAGGGCAGGGAGCCCAACCCGCCACCGACGGCCCACCCAAGGGAGGTCCTACCGTGAAGGGCATGGTTCACGGTGCTTCCGCCAAGTGAATCGGGGGAGTCGATCCCCCAAGATCCCAAACGGCCAAATGTCATTTTTCCTTTGAAGTGGCGACACCACGTGTGCACCGCCCATTCACTACAAAACCTGCTGGAGGAACAAGTTCCACCTTGTCCACCGTGACTTCGGCAACGGTCTCCAACTCCCAGGTGGCGCCCAAAGGCGTGCCACCCTTCCCTTCCGCGGTTGGTCTACATGCCGACCGCCTTATCCGTCTACCAGAGCTGACGTACCACGTCCCCTTGCACACTAGTGGCATGCAATGGCATGACGCACCTCCTCTACGGGAAGCCCGGTCCAGCCGCTCTGATACCCACTATGGCATCGTGTTGCGGCCTCTTATAGAGGCGTGTGTTGGTGTGTCGCCTCCTTCGTAACTGGTTGGTGTGGTCATGTCGAAGGTCTTCCACAGAAGGTGGAATGGTAATAAGGTTTTGGAGGGTTTAGTCCATGTTCTTTAGGCTCATTCCCTCTATGTTATCTCATGATCAAAGGGAGGATAAAATGGGTTTAACAATTTCATGTATTAAACTACAAACAAAATCCCACAAGGATACCCCGTAACAACCCCCCGCAAAATCAATGATTCACGGATCAACCCATTTCTCAGTTGACCTATGTTATTCATATAATTTTCATGAATTGGGAAGAGGGAATCATTTAAGGAAATATAAATGAATAAACCCCCTACCTCGAATCATCATAGAAACGGCCGCGCTTGATGGAGGGTCGGTGTTCTTCACTCCTCCAACTGGCTTCCAATGATGCCACTCATACGTCGTACTCTAGTTCATGGTTTGGTGTTGTCTGTCACCTACCAATAGTTTCAGCTTTTTCTTATGAGGGACGGGCATTATGGTGCTCCTTCAGCACTTCATTTCTTGGTGAAGTGGTGCCCATACCTCCCCCCATGCTCCATATATATAAGAGAGGGGGAGGGTATGTAAAAACATTTGATTTTAATGGGGATCATAAATTAGGAATCTTACTAATTCTGCAAAGAAGTCATTATGTAGGGTTGGCAGGTCAAGACCTTTATTGGCTTGACACATTGTGGGCCCCACCCCTTTTCTTGTCTATTGGAGGATATGAAATAAAATATTAAAATTATTTTATTTCATTTCTTTAAAAAAGTCTCAAAACACATGTTTTTCTCTGAACCTACTACAGTTAGAGTGTAGCCTCACTTAAGTGAATCCATGTGCTGCGGATTCAACGATGCCCTCAGATTTTTAATCTGAGCAATGGTTCATAAGATAGAAAACGTTACTCGTGCATTTACTGAACATACCAAAAAAAATTTCAATAAATTATTAACGTACACCCTCAACCAACGCCAGTTGATGTTAGGATCCACCTAAGGATAATTCTCCACAACAAACTCAATGGTACTATCAAATTTCCAATCTGAGTAACTACATAAAAGTTATGGATTTTAAAATAAAATAATTTTTACTTAATTATTTTCTTTACTGCCAAAAACTAACATTCACTAGTGGCCCTTGTTGGACAATGTTTGTATCAGCCTAAGGAAAGCATACACTCACAATTGTATTGGTGGTCTCAGATTTAAATTATGAGTTACAAATCGTGATTTATAAGAAATTGAAAAATAAAATAAAATAATTTAATTATTTTATTTACGTTTAGGCCATTTTAGGGTTTTCTCAAAGAATGTCTGCGTCTACTAAACATAAGTCACGCCTAGGGTAAACCCACCATCTTGAATGCAAAAGTGCCCTCAGATTTCTGATCTGGCAAACCATTTGAGAGTTATTCTACTTTTTCAAGAATATAGCTTAAGCACACTATTTAAAGTTTATCAAATATTTGACAGATCATTCTGGGCACTCCGTGCCTCAGAATTATGTGCATTCAGATTTTGTGGTCTCTAAATAATTCCATATTATTAAAAACTTATATGGATATTATGGGACATTTAATGATACACATCAACGGTGGCTCGGGCCACAGAAGTTGCTGATGTTGACGCCCCTTGGTGGGCGTCGTCCTCGGTCTGTGCTCAACGCTTACATTGGGTCAGTCGGACCAGGGCTGGTGGTGCATGTGCATAGCATACCTACTCTTTATCCCATGCTACTGGGTGTTAGTGGTGGTGCAACCTAGTGGGGGCCCTCCTTGGGGACCCCTATAACGGGATCCCGTCCAGCTGGCCTGGACATCCCATACCCCGTCAGCGTAGGGGATGGAGTCATTGAGAGATTCTGGGAAGAGGCTCTCGAAACAATTGTACGTTGGGGTGGGGTGTAGTGGCTCCATGCGCAACACTTTGGGGAGGCAGTGTCGATGCGGAATAGAAGCCTCTAAATCCTGGCGGGCCATTTCTAGATTTGGGATAATCCTCTCCTCCACGTATTGGTATATGATCTTTCTTATCACCATTCATTAAAAAAATTTAGTAGGGGAGATGGGGCATGGGAACCCAGAAGCAATGGGTGTGGACGTTGTAATAGATGCGGTTGAGCCACATGGGATTTCCGACTAGGCGTTTCCCCATCCCCTACGTTGGTGGGCGGGTGGCGATCAGATTCCTAGTGCAGTAGCTTGGTTCTTGAAAGTAGGGAGATTAAACCATTACATCTGAAATAAATAAATTAGAATCCAGTGCCCCATCTCCATTCCATCTCCCATGGAAGGTAAGAAGGATTCACACTAACAACATTGCAGAATGGGATGTCCAATGTTTTGACTACCCCAAATTCTGTTGAGTTTCACTCCAGGCCCACTATTTTCTTGGCGGGGACCCGATACTGCATAACTGGATCTGGTGACACGATAATCCACTAATGTCTCGAGCACTGCTAATCTCCATATTGAGGAGACAAACTTTTCATCGGGTTCACTATTTCTATTTCCGATGATTTTTTCGTGGTGTGCACATACACCTTTTGAGGATGATGAGGACGCTCAGGCTGTTTCCCCACATTCTCTCATTCCAAAGGCGGGTGACATCCTTCATTTATACATGTATGTCTTATCCTTTATCAAAACTGGATGATGGAGTGTCAGTTCTCCTTCCATGGATTCCTCCTCAAAACATGTGGCCTAGTCCGTGTCTCCATTATAGACTACGATGTTGTTCATGAAACTCTTCCCAGTGTCATGTCTTCATGGATGACGTTTAATAACACTACTTCTGTTGGGACATTCCAAGGGGTCCGGTCAGGGCAGCAACCTTCTATCAGGGGTGTAGTCATGTTAGACATCACTAGAATGTTTGGATGCTCTAACAATAGCATTTCTGGGTTTCTTCCCCTTATTATAGGGCTCCTCGATGGTGTGGAAGCCCATGGAATCCCACATCGAATGCGGGGAATTATATGCCATAGGCATGTATCTGTGATGTTACACAGCTTCCAATGTTTAACAAAGGGTATGCAGCTGGTTTAACGTATAGCGGATCCGGATCAGACTGATCGGAACATTGACTAGAGTGGAACAGATGGGTGGAACCCCTATAGGGAACACTGATGTTGGGTCTAACATGTGGTTAGATACCCAGTTACTACTAGGGGTAGTGAAGAGGTAAATTTTCATGATCTCACTGGGATGTGCTGGCCCAGGTAAGAATCAAGATGGATAATGGATTGTCAAGTGAAGTGGATAGATAATGATATGGAGTCGACATGTGGGCGACGGTAATGTGGAGCTTGAGCCTTGAAGAGACATCATATGTATCCCCATGGAGGGGAATCAAAGTCCATGTAGTTTAGGATTGGGGTATTGAATTGGGGTGTGCATAGAGGATAACAACCCAATGATATAATCGGGCTAATGCGTGGTTAGCAGGCTGGGTTGGTCTGACGCCTAAGGGCAGACCCAAGATGTGGGTCCCAACAAAGGGGACTACAACGGCTTATCACTTTACTGGAAACACAATGGCTTACCACTAGTTGGGATTGATAATAACGTACCATTTATTGGGGTACACAACAGGTTACCGCTAGATGGGGTCATAATGGCTTACCCCTGGATGGGGTTACAATGGCTTACCGCTGGATTGGGTCACAACGGATTACTGCTAGATGGGTTCACAAAGGCTTACCACTAGATGGGGTCACAACATCATATCGAGGGATGGGGTTGACAATGGATAACCACTAAATATTGGACATTTTAGTGTCATGTAGGAAAAAAGGGGTGCATAGTTTAATGTCATGTAGGATGGGGGTAGACGGACATGGAGTGGTCAGGACCAATGGGAGTTGGTCTTGAACCTCAAGGATGTCTCCTACGTACGTTTCCTAGGCAAGGATCAAATTCAATGTAGTTAAGGATGGTGGGAACCGATGTGATGGGGGTAAGAACCAATGGTTGTTGGTATTGAACCTCGGGGAGGTGTCCTACTTACCTTGTCTTTGCAAGGATCAAATTCCACGTAATTTGGGAGGGGTGTGGTGAACCGAAGTGAAGATGGTCAGGACCAATGGTTTTTGGGCTTGAACCTTAGGGAGGATTCCTAAATACCATTCCTTGGTAAGGATCAAAGTCCACATTGTTTGAAAGGGGTGTGGTGAATCGACGTGAAGATGGTCAGGACAAATGGTTGTTGGGCATGAACCTCAGGGAAGCTTCTGACGTACCATGCCTTTGAAAGGGTCAAATTCCACGTAGTTTGGGAGGGGTGTGGTGAACCGACATGAAGATGGTCAGGCCCAATGGTTGTAGGGATTAATCCTTAGGGAGGCTTCATACATATCTTCCCTTGGAAATGATCAAAGACCACTTAGTTCAGGAGGGATTTTGGGGTTACACTCTAGGCTTCCTAGAGAGGATGTCATGGTAAATTCATACTCTAAGCCCACGTGATTCATGCTTGGTGTGAGAAACAAGTGGCAGAAAAGTCCTATAAATCACGTCACGGATGGTGTGTCTGTGGGAAGTGGAATGGGGATTACATGGGGTTAGCGACCCAAAGAGGAAACAGGGGCTTATGCGTGGTTAGCGGCCCAAAGAGATGAAGACTAAGACTTACTCCAGGAGGGAGGCCCGTTGGAAATAAAGCCCAAAGGGAGAGGGATTTGTCACCGTAGAAAGAGAGCTCTGTTGTTCATCCCCCCTCTATCCTTTGGCCAAGAAGAAGATAGGAGGAGCAGGGGTGAGGCCTCCTGTATGAAATGATAGGGGATTACACTAAGGTGGTTGGCCTTTCCAAGTGGACAAAGGCCGCTCTGATAAAGAGGATCTCATTCTATGTGAGGAATCATCCCACTCCCATGGAGACCAGTGGTAATGCAGAATTTCCAAGGTGGGGAACCCCATGTACGATGCACAGGGTGAGGTCACATTTTAATTTCATGTGATGAGGATGATGGTGCTTGGTAGTTTAATGTCCTACAGCTCGGAAGAGGTGGGTTCACTCCACACCCCTTAGGACATACATAACTGATACCCACCCTCCCTTGAGGAAGGGATGGAATCAACCAATCTATGGTGAGGCGGTGTTATAGAGTGATCCATTGAGGGTTCCACGTTAGTGTGTCTTTGCAAAGAAGCAATATCTGTTTGCATTCCTATGCGAAGAAGCATGGGATGATGAAAAACAATGTCAATCACTGTGCAAGGGACCTTTAAATCACTTTGTGCAAACCTGAAAGGCCACATGGGAAGAGAGCATGTGATGCAGGTGTGTTGTGCACAGAAGAGCCTCATACATGTTTCTTTGAGGTGATTAAGACACAAGGTGCGCATAGGGGGGTTGCGCACAAGAGGTGAGGCAGTGCGAAAAATGGAAGGGCAACATGCAAGATCGACCAGATGCACGTAGAAGAAGTCTAATACAGAGGAAACTTTTTTGAAAAAGGAAATGGTTGTGCACAAATAACTTTGGTTAAAAGGAAATGGATGAGGATCATGCCTGAGAGGGCCCACCCAAAGGAGGACCCTTGGGGTCCCATCGCACAAGATCCAATAACTAATGGCCATGGTGTTTTTTCATGGTCACAGAAGCGGTGTCATTCATGTAGTAGAGCATTGGATCGTCTTCTATTATCATCCCCCAAGGGGGAGGGTATGCTTGTTTTTATAGCTTAAGTACTCAGAGCGGCATAAAAAGGAGCTCTGCACCCAAACGACTGGTTGACGTCGCATTGGGAACGCAAAGGGGTGGTGTTCACAAAGGCATGATTGATGTCACATTAGGGTGTGCAAAGGGGCATTGTGCACAAAGGAGCATTTGACGTCAAATTGGTCACAAAAACATTGTGAGCCAAGAACGACATTCTCTCAACCCACGCATACTTGTGTGTTGATGCCTTTAGAGGCTTCTGGGGGGTTGTCGCGGAATATTTCCCTTGATGGCTCCTTGTGTACACAATCTTTTGCGCACTTGAGGGCCGCTAGCGCACATACCCTGAATCTTGCGCGCAACTGCCTCCTGGGTCCCAAAATCTTCTCTTTCCCTCTCAAATTCATTTGTTACAAGTTTATCCTACAGAGGCGGACCTTATCGGAATTTCGGCATCATCAAATATTTAAATAGATAATGTAAATTATAATATTTAAGAAACACTTTTCCTCCACTCCAATGTCAAAGGTGTAATGATGTGTTTAATAGAATTTGTTTTTTAAAATATTACTATTCTTTATTTATCGGAATTTTATGTGATGTAGATTATAGATTAACACACTATATATATATTTTCTATATAGTTTTTAGTGTAATATAATTAACTTTTAATATTCTAAATTAATATATTATTTTCTTTTAATTGATGAAAATACATGAAATCCCAATGTATGTTACTTACATTTTATGGATCTTACAGTCTTTTCACATGGATTATTTTTATCAAATGGTAATGAGAAAAATAAATATATATGATATTATTATTATTCCAGAACATCATGATGTATTACTTAATGTTATAACTTGTCTTCTCCTAAGTTAAGAATTTTATTTTTCTATAGAACTCATACAATGTGTTGCACCTATTTCAATGTATCTATAAAAAATATCATCAACTAAGTTTCATGAGCAAATGAAAAAACTCTAGGGTAATTTATGAAATGTATTAATATGGATGAGTGTGTCACTATGTGGTACCCATATTTTTTTAATAAGAAATATTGTTCAATGCATATTTTAATTGATTATTGTTGACATAACAAGATATGAATCATGAACAATATCATATTCCCCATATTGATGAGTTTTTTAATCAACTAAACAGAAAATAATACTTTTATATGTTTTAAAATAATTACAAAAAACATAAATTGAGGGTCATCAAAGAGGTTATACACTAGAAAAAAATTATGTATGCGGTATATGCATTATGAATTTCATGTTATTCACTTTTCACGTACCAATTCTCTGATATATTCATGGATATGGGAATTGAGTCTCCATAGATTACATTGATCATTTTCAAGTAGTATTCATCGACGATATATTTATATATTGAAATAGTAAGTAAGTGCAAGAAGATCATTTGAGGATACTGTTGAAGAGCTTTTAAAAGGTGGAATTTTATTATAAATCTACTATGTTTGAATTTTGGATATAATAAGCTTCAATCCTTCTTCATATAATCTCAATATAGGGTATATTAGTGGATCCTTGAGTGACATATATTATTAGTAAATTTTCTAGAACAACCATAACAATTAAGATCAATAGTTTTCTTAGTTTTTCAATTTTTCATAAATGTTTTTTGAGATAATTATCAAGGATATGAAACCCACTAACCATGTTGACTAAAATGGGGACTATGTTTTATTGGATGGACGAATGTGGAGATATTTTTAAATAAAATAAAATATTGTAGTTCAATACACATGTTGTCAGACTATACTAAAGTGGATAATGGGTTTTGATGAATTATGATGCCTCAAAAAATAAAATAGGATA
Source organism: Viscum album (assembly GCA_963277665.1). NCBI lineage: Eukaryota > Viridiplantae > Streptophyta > Magnoliopsida > Santalales > Viscaceae > Viscum > Viscum album. The sequence continues at coordinate 464,805,615 of OY728122.1, read as the reverse complement.
TCCCATCATATAGGATTATATGGTTATATATTATGTTTTATGCCTATCGAAATTTTAAGTTCAACATTACCTGACTCATTATTCGAAGTTGGCCATAATATTTTTTTAATAAAACAAAGAGACATTATCATTAAAGTGTGATATAGTAGATATATATATATTGATAAATTGATTATGAAATCATGAATTATATATTCTCATAGAAGGAGATGAATAAAATATATAGTTGGAGTTGATTAATAAATTTGATTTCTCACTAATTTACCTCCCTATGAAGGAAAAAATGTTGGATGTTTCTCTTGCTTGGTAGGACCATGATATTTTTTCAACAATACGGAATTAAAGAGATTAAATACATATGGGTCTTTAGAATAAATATTTTTATATTAGGTGAAAAGGGTGAATATCAAATCATTCTCATATGATTGTTCATCCATCCACCCACAAGCACATTTCTACTTTGTAGAAGGAAGATGTGGAACTATATTGGAAGTTGATTCATGTTCTCGAGTTAAACCAATAATCACATAGAATGATGGGATTCATAAAACAAGTATGTATCCAATTAAGATTGGTGTTTCAGGAGATATGGGATGATTCACATAGATCATCATTGACTTTTCATGTGGGGAATAGGATTAGGAAAAGGTATATGAAAGAATATTTTTATAGGAAATCATATAATGGGACATTACAGAAAATTTATATTTATATCTAGTATATCAATAATTTATGTTTGGGAGACAAAATTATAAGGTGAAGTTATAACTATTACCCATACTTGAGTATAAATGGGAAAATTTCTCAATGTATTTTTGCATCAGACATTAAAAAATATATAATGGACATAATTATATTTAGGATTTAGTAAGTATCTTTATGATCTCACAACATTAAATTTATAATAGACATGAATTATCAAGATTTCATCATTCAATGATATATATTATGGATGTTGTATGGTTGGATAGGGTTCCACATTTTATTGTAAATTATTTAGATATTGTGGCTACATTGATGTAATAGAGAATTATTCTATAATATTTGAATATGGAGTTGAAATTTAGCACTAGGTATAATCCTTGGATAAATTGGTAGATTGTTAGGACAATTAAAAACAATTGTGTTATGTTTAGAGCTTGATATATTGGAATAAATGGTGGATGAGATCAATTTGTTTCTAATTTCATGTTTTCATAATATAAAATATTTTAATCAAGCATCGTAACATCTCTTTATAAATTCATCTAATGTAGGTAGTGCAGAACTCCAATGTGTTTGGTTATTGTATATAAAATTAATATATATGGATTTTAGATAGAAAAATAAATACTTGATTATGTAAGATCCATTCAATATAACATCAATCAAGTTCACAGTAGATAGAAAATATTCTCTAACAATCATATAAAAGATCTAGAGTTTTATAATAGTGAAAAGTTAATCTTATTAGTACCCCCTTAGAATAAGTTTGTGATATTTTTAAAGAAGGTAAATTTTAACCACTGATATTTCTATCCCTTTGATATTTTTTTCATTTTTGGATTGGTTCTTCCACTGAATCTCTCTCACATTCATGATCTATTCCATGCATCTCTTGTGAGGAATTATATTCACAATGAATCACATGTATTAAACTAAGAGGTAATAAAATTTCATCTGATCATTATTATGAGGAATTGGGGTGGAAATTATGGATCATTGAGTGAAATTACTATTTAATAAGATGACTCACATGTTCAATGTTTTTTATTGAAGAAATAAATTTGAAAACCCTATGAGGGAAACTATGGTTTTGATGAGGAAGAAGTATATCTAGTTATTTATATAAGATTGAAGGAATTTTGAGTTAAAATTCTTATTGTGGGGCTCTAGAATATAACAACATGATTTTTTATGAATTATTTATCTTAAAATATTGTTTATGTTCACAATATTATTATTTACATATGACAGTAATTTTATAAAATCTAAAAAATACTATAGAAATATTATTTTTAACTGTGACTATCATCACCTAGCCATTTGGTTGTCATAAATAAATACGAATAGCTGAGTTATAAAAATTACATATAAATGTTTTCCATATTGAAAAAATATTTATTACTTATGAGGAAATAAGTACTCAATTTTATATGTTAAATATAATAACATTTTATGCAAAAAGATCAATTTATTAAAAGTATTGAATTTTTCTATATATTAAGTTAATTTATCAACAATGGAATAAAATAATTATATTGGGACTTAATGTGATAAAATAAATAATCATTCATAAATTTATTTTCAATTTTTTATAATTGAATATAAAACCGTGTGAATGTAAAAAAGTGATTTTTTACAGAAAACTATTTTTATTATGCATAATGTATTAAAAATTTGAAATTTTCAGTAATAATGAATAATTTTAATGAAATGTGTAGATAATATATTTAATTAAATAGATTTAAAATCATCTAAGGGTTATTATAGGGTAGGTAACAGGAGTAAAATTTGTTTTATGAATAAAATTAATTTCTATAAAAATGGGTTTTCATGGGGTTTACACACATATATTAAAATAAATTTCTATACCAGATAAAGATTTAATTGTATAAAATGGTTTACATAGTTGATATCATAATTTCATAATTTCATAATGATTTCAATTTATTTTTTTGAGATTAGGAATAGTAATTGTGGTAAAAATTCATTATCATGGTAAAAGATATAAGGGTAAATGAGGGGTTAAAAAAGGGATAAAATTATCATGAAATAAGATATTTTTAAATCCTATTTATGTAATTTATTTTTTTAATATATGATCATATATGATTTTATTACAATTTATATCCACATTTCCATTATAATGATTTTATTATATTTTTATATGAAATGTAATTTTAAGTGTTCTACTCCACTAATTTAAATAAGAAAACCATATCTCCGCCCTTTTACACAGCACATGATAAATTTATCTCACAATATATCTAAGAAATACTCTCCCAACATAATAATTAATGATCTGGATGTTTTGGAATTTATAATGGACTATTCAATAATACAAAATCACTTTTTCAGAGGATGATACACGAAAAAGAGATGTATGTTCTACCTTGTCAATTTCATATTTCTTTTTTCTCACATATAATCCAAATATTAATTAACTATATTAACTTTATTTAATTATTATACTTAATATTTATATATTTTATTACGTTAATGGTAAATCCATTTTATATCTTCATATAATTTTTTGGAAATTGATAACGTCACTTGTGCATACTTGTGGACTATCACCTCCACAGAAGGATGTGATTCTATTTTTCATTTTATAATTAAATTGATGGTTATATAAATATATTTAATTAATATAAATTATATTTATTATATAACTATGATTTTTTAAAAGGGAATTACTATTTATGATTTTTTATTTACAAAAAATGGTAAGTGAAAACATAAATTGTTCATAAGAACGGACTATCGTCTCCATGTAGTATTATGTTTCATTTTTCTTAATTGATTTACATGAATCATAATAAAATTATAAATAATAAATAGATATAATTATTATTATATAATTGAGATTATAGATATTTTAAAACCCTGAACATAGTTCATCTACTTGAATAAATGAAAAAAACATGCGAGGAAAATAGACATGTTTTAACCCGAATAATCATATTAAAGATGAATTTTTAATGGATAAAAATTATATATAATAATGTAATTATATATTTCATGATAATCATGAATATGGTTTTGGAATAGATATATAATAAACCTATATTTATTATATAATAATTTTCATGGAATATAAGGAATGATGAGAACTGAGGAATGGGTTTATGACATAATCTCATTTCATTTCAAGACTTTCTAAGCTGAATTTAATTTGAGGGCAATTATATGGTTCATATACATTAAAACCCATATATTACATTTTAATTTAGTTATTCTTATATTTTTTTATTAATTATACAAATTTCCTATCTTTTTTTAAAAAAATTATCATGAAAATGTTTTTAATTAATGTCATCATTATTTCCCCTTTTGTTAATTGACATTTTCTTCAACATCAATGTATTTTTAAAAAAATTATAGATGTTTTATTTAAAACTTAAATTTCATGAAATATTATTTTTACTAAATTTAATATTCAGGGACCATTATTAATTATAATTTTTTCATATTTTTTTATTGAAGTCTCTCTTTAACCTTTTCAAAAAGTGTGAAAGGATTGTTCTCTTTTAATGTATATAGCACAAATAATTCTCACTACTATCATAAACATAATTTTATTTTGATATTAATTTAATATTTCCACAAATATTTAAAATTATTATTTGGGTTAAAAATAATTTTCACCACCATCATAAAATTATGAATATTAATTCTATTATTGTTTAAAATTATTATTCAGGTTAAAAATAACTCTCACCACCACAATAAAAGTATGAAAATGACAGTTCTATTTTAATGGATGTTCTCATTCGATTACTGTTTAAAATTTCCATTACTGTTTAAAATTTCCATCAATGTTTAAAATTTCCATTATTTAAAAAAGTGTGAAATTATTATTCTTTTTAATGTATATAACACAACTAATTAATGTGAAGTTATTTCAGTTTGGTTAATGGATGTTTTCCTCTTTGGTTAATGGATGGTAGGGGTAGTGATAGTATATTGACCTCTAATGAATATGGTAGAGAATAGTTTCTCAAAAGATAATATGAAATATAATATTGAGTTAATGTGGTTGTGTAAGTAACTATGTCCCCTATAATAGTAATGGATGTGAACCTTGATAATAGAAATTATAGAATATGGAGTGATCTTAATCCATTATTGGACTCTATCCACCATAAAGTGTTACAAGAAAACCTTGAATATATAAATGATTGAATGTGGTGTAAACTGAATCCAGTATGGAAGAATTTCAACTATGATAGACTTCTAAGTGAACTATGATAATGGAATTGATTTTCTATGCACACATAAATGGGAAAAATTATTTCATATTATTATTATATGTTCCCATAGACCACTATTTACTATTTATTAGTACACACTAGAATGAATTATTCCTTTTATTGTTAAAAATCCTTCTATTGTGACTAATGATTATAGATCTTTGAATAATTGAGAAGGAATATCAAAAGTAATGATCATGTTTTCAAAAACTTAGTAATATACTATTCTAATTTATGATCATTGATTTATATCTTATATGTTTAAAATTACATAGAATATGATCACCAACATTATTATATTCACATTTCCCAATGTTATGAAGAATTATTTTAAGTGGTCTATGACTATGAATGGTTCTATATTAGAATAACATTATACAATATGTTAGATATTATTCATTAAATAAGTTGATGATGTATCTTGTCTTTAATGGATATAATCCTTTTTGGTTCTAGGTAAAGGGTTATTATATAATGTAATGAATATTCATCTAAAATGATGTAATATTTATATATGTAATTATTTGGTCACCTGAATTTGTATTAGAGTTGAGTTTAGTCATTTTTTTATATGATCAAGAAAATGTTTTCCCAATACCATACGGATATGTATAAGTATATGATAACATCATAATGTTTTAGTTAGTTATATATTGTGTTATTCCCTAATAATTTAGACTGTATCTCGATGAAAACATGTTGATTAAATATCTAGAATATATACACCAAGGGATAAAATCCTTTGATTGGTTATTTTGGTTTGATCATTATATTCACCTCATACACTAAATAAATCCCATACTACATTGATTTTTTTACAGTCATGTGGGATATGTTTTTCATAACTCACAATACCATTATGAAACATTGTGTGGATTTAGAGGATAAACTCTATTAATTATTATATATCAAAATAATGATTTCAATATTCATAAGTTTTTTACTCTATTTATTTATTTTTTATAATCAAACTATTAATTTTGGTTTTATTAAATGGATTGAAATTGGAGGAAGAATGTTGATAATGTTTATAGTGGACAATATTTTGGTCACATAAATAAAAAACTAATCTATAGAAAATATGGAATGATAAAGTTTGTGGTTATAGAAAACCATATAACTCAATTTATGATTAATAACCCAAACCTAGAGAGTTTCTTGATAGACATAACATGTGACAAATTCAGTTTCATGGGAATTAGTTTATTTATAAAATGGTTTACTGAATATTCAACTTCATATGTTTATAAAATATAGGAATAAATACCACAGTAAATGTCTCTGGGGAATTAGAATTTGTTTTATGTGTGGAGATGAGAGACATAGGGAATTTAATTGGGGATTAAAAAAATGATTTCTCTAGTTTCAATTAAATTTTATATTAAGTCACCAAAAATATTCCATAGTTTTTATATAAAAAACATGGGAATTATTTGAGTCAATAGCCAATATAAATGATAACTCCATGACCAAGGAATGGAATATTTTATTATAATAAAAAAAGTTTATTAAAAAAATTATGGTGTACTTTTCCCTAATGGAAAAACATGAGGATGTCACATTGAAATATTTATGAGTATGTTTTTTCATAAATTATTATTATTTCATTAGTATAATTTTATTTTATTTTGATAATTTATAATCACTATTTCTATAGATCCTATATAAATTTTTCCTATAATGGACATAAAATTTTACTTTTTTAATTAATAATTAACATTATACTAATGAATGAAAAAAATGATCATCGAATGAAAATAAAATCTATTATATGAGTCATTAAAAAAATTCATGACTGTTATTTATCTAAAATTGTAGGGATGAAACTCAACGTAAAATGCATTCCTATAGTTAAGAAATATGATTTTGTATTTGAATAAGGATCTCCAAGTTTTCTAGTAAATTGTGAAAATGATTTTTTCATTGAAATAATAACTATTCTTACACCGAATCCAAAGACTCTAAATTTAATGACCTTGATTGAGTTGTCATAATTGAAAAATAAACTACTTGAGAATATAGAAATGGTATTAGTATACATTATTGAATCATTATAGTCTATGCCTTTTCTATTTATAATGAAGAAATATGGGTTAATGGGTATTTGAATTGATATTCCGATGATATCCATATATACGACAAATATTGATTAGTAACTAATAATTATTCTATTTAGACATACCAATCCAACTATTATCTTATTGAATATTGTGAATAGATATTTAGAGTGTACAATGATCAATTTTTGGGTAGTATTTACATATGAATTTTTATATATTCAAAGTGAAAGGAAGGGGATGATTATCGTTTGAGGATTGTATTGAAGCCCTTAAATAGAAGACGTATTCCAAATATACAATGTGTGAGTTTTGGATATAAAATGTTTCATTTTGGGACATATAATATCTTGCTTGCGTATATTAGTGGATTCCCCAAAGATTGAAAATATTTTTTATATTTATCATCTAACAATGATGGTTGTGATCCATATATTTACTAGTATGGATGGATACTATAGATTCTTAATAATAAATTTCCTATCGATATAATATTTTATAACTATGACAGAATAAAAGGGTTGAAACATCCCCTGTATGGATAAATGTGATGATAATTTTAAAGAGTTTGATATAAAGATGGGGAGTGAATCTATGTTCACACTACCCTATAGTAGAAAATGATTAATGATCTATAGTGATGAATCGTAGAATGTTTTCTGATTTTTCAACATATATATTGAAAAATATATAGTTATAATTCCCAATGAATAAAAATTAATGAGAAAAATTACCAGACTCATGATTTATAATAGCAAATATTAATATTTACATTATAATATGGATTCATTATCCTTATGGTGAAAGAGGAGATAAAAAAATTAGTCATAGAATATAGAAATATATATTCAAATAAATATAGTTGATTGTGTTAATAGATAATAATAGATTTTATTAATTATTATGATCACTTAATACATTATCACTCTCAGAAGGTGAACAAGGTGGATTACACAATATCTCTATATTACCATTTAAGTTTTTCAATAGTATGTATTAAATAAAACCAATTCATATGTATTTTAATAAAATTGTAACTTTCACTAAAAATTAATTTCGTAAATTCATATCTATATCTGATAAATGTTTAATAATCCATCCATGTGAGGAATTAAGAGGGGAAAAACTAAGATGCATATTTATATAAAAATTGTGAGGAATGTTCCTAAGATTTACTATGATAGTTGTTTAATTATGTGGTGTAATAATGGAGAATCTGTCTTTTCAATACAATATTTAATGAATGATCTATTTGTTGAAGGTTGTAGTTCATCAAACACTATTCTTCCATGACATGTTGAGATGATTTGAGATCTGAAATAGTATGTATTATGGGATTATATGATTAGGGATAATATTGTTATTATATCTCATCTATTTTTATTAAAAATGATATGGATGAATGATATAATTCAATTGGGGTATAAAACATTAAACCATGCTATTATATATTTGAAAAAACATTAACTCTAATTTCATATTGTGTGTCTGAAAAATTATATTTTCCAAAATTATATTTGAGTTGTACTTGGCCACTATACAAAGTCATCTTATTAAATTACAATGATAGAATGTTTCAATTTAGATTAATTTTGTAGGATATAAGTTAATTATGGTCTAAGATTTCATAGGATATCACATTCTATTATATCTGACAAGGATCCATGGATTGTAATGATTTTTTGGAGAATTCATTATCAAGTATTGAATATATAGTAGAGTGTTATCAAAATATGTCATTCATAGAAATATGATTATTCTAAGAGTGAAGTTAATATCCTATAATATAGATTTAGATCAAATTCAACGTATTTTAGTGTTTTTATGGATCAAAACCTTTTTATAATCATGTTTTCATTCTATAGTTTTTTTCACTCGAGTATTCAATGACATCTTATTAGTCCCTATATGGTTGGAAGTGTAGAAATGAAATTTTATTTTATGAATATTAATAATGAAATATATTGGGATGAAATTATTCTGAGTAATTTGAAGTTAAATTTATATCCATTTAGTAGGACAATACAGAAGCTCACAATTGAAAAGAAATTTATGATAAATTTTTTTTGTGAGATCTAGAGTTCATAGGTATTGAAAATGAATTATATGAAAATTCTCCACATAAGATTTTTATGACGTATGGAAATAAAGGAAATATTAAACATATATACATTTATCCCTTTGAAATTATTTATTTCATTTAGATGGGTTTTTATCGCTTGGTGCATCTAACGAATCTATCTCAAGCTCCCTATTTGTTCAATGTAAATATCCTGAGGAAGTACATAAAATATCCTTATTTTGTATTGAACTCATATGTTATAACAATTGATAATGATATATCATTTAAGGAGAAACTAGTATAGAATATGGATGATTAAAATAAATTTACATGGAATAATACCACTCACCTGGTCATGGAATTTTTTTGAAACCCCCGATTTTCGTAAACCATATGGGAACAGAAGTGTGCGACATAGCCTAAGTATCTTCGATTATTTGTATCACATTATGAATATTTCAAGGAAATTTTCAAATATGGGGGGTATAATTTGTCACCCTATAACTTTTTTATGTATTCATCTTTAAATATATTTCAGGTCTATAATAACTATCTTTTCACACATCACCATGTTTAACAATAAGTGTAATAGTACTTAAATATTATTAATAAATGTGATTTTTATTTCCATGTTTTGGTATTTATGGGTTTGAATACAACTAAATAAATTATTAATAATATATATATAGACGTTTTATTTAATTAAAATTTGTTGATTAATTTCTATCAAATTAGTATACAATTTTAAATGTTGGAAAAAACATGGTTTTAAGTAAAATGATAAATTTTTTTAAAATTATATTATTTTTATATATATTATATTCCTTGATAACTGATGAAATTTAAATTTTGTAAAACATATTTATATTTAATTTGAAAAATAAAAACGCATTCATACATTGATTGTCAATTGTTTATAAATGAACGTAAAATCATTTGAATATAAAAAGTGATATTTGTTTGAAAAAATATATTTATTATGTTAAATGTATTAATTAGTTTTATTTTTTATAATAGTTTAGTTATTTAATTTAAAGGTGTAAATAAAATGTTAAATAAAATATGATTAAATTTATATAATGGTTTTCACTAGGAACGTAATTGGAAAAAATGATGATTTATGTTCAAAATACAGTTTTCAAAAAATGGTTTTTATTTCATTTTGCACACATATTATAATGTGAATTTATATCTTTTATAGAAATTATATCTTATATAATGTTTTTTTGTTTTTAGTCATCATTTACAAATTTATTATTGATTCCAATTTTATTCTTGGTCATTAAGAATAGTAATCAAGAGAAAAATTCATTACATTGGTAAAGGTTAAAAGGGTTATGATCTTGTGGAACACTTATATATGTTTAACATTATGTGATGGATCTGATTGTGTTATATAAACCTCTAATACACTAGGTAATGAATGATGTCTCATGAGATAATATAGTCTGGAATAGGGGGTAGACCCAGATCATTGTCGGGTCTTTGTCAACTATGATATTTATGGAATTGAACAATAACTATATAAATAAATGAATATCTAGTGACCTAAATATAATAAGGGAATCTATCATCTATGATGGTATGGGGAGTGGACCTTGATTTATAAAATTATGGAATATGGATTGAACCAAACACACTATGTGACTTTGTCCACTATGATAGACTTACAATCAAGACTTGGATACATAAATTATGTTATATACTTCTGTGTATTCCAAAATATCTTATATTGTGTTTCTGAAATATTATCTTGGCTCATTATTAATTATTTTTTATCCCACACCCTTATTATTTATTACTTTTTTTAGGAAAAATAATTCTACAATTACTCATGATTATTTATATTTGACTAAATGGGCATGACTTTTATAATTTATTATAATTTTATCATTCCCATATTACTATATTATACTATATTTGGATCAATTATTGTAATATCCTATGTTTACCCTTACTTAGAATCTAATCTCACCCTTTTCAATGTTCCAATTTCTCTATGTTATGAATAATTGTTTTAACAATGGAATTTCTAAGAAGGGTTCTATGTGATAAGAATAATATGGAATATGTTGAAGATCCTTCATGAAATAATATTATTTTGTATCTAATCTACAAAAATATAAATGTTTTTACTTCCATATAACTTTATATTATAATATATTTTGACTATTTATCTTAAATGAATTACTATTTATGTATGTAAAGCATTGGTCTCCTTAGTGGAGCTCTAGTAATTATTATAAAATTTTATATATTATAAATTTCATACAAATGGAAAAAATGGGACTATATAAATAAAATATAAATGATAATGTGATAAGGGTAAAAATACACTAATCATATAAAATTTTAGGATGATATTTGGTTACATTAATAAATATATTAAATACTAATAAACCATTATACCATTTATAATGGTAATAATAAATTATTACGGATTCTATTAATTGTGACCAAAATTGAAATTAATATAATTATAAAATTTGAATCTCTTATTTATAAATAAAAACCATTTTTATGGATAAATAATTATAATTTATTGGGATTAATTTCAATAAAATAATGAAAAAAGTAATGAAAAACAATTTTTGGGAATTTTTATATAAGATAAAAAATTATTTTATACCAAAATCATTTATAGTGTTGATTAATATAGAATTAATTGGATATTGTTTATTAAATGGGGATTAATTTTACATTAAATCCAATATAAAATATAACATGCATTACTATAATACTATAATGTAAATGATAGTTATCAAAACCCATATATTTTCATTATTCCACAAAAATAAATAACTTCAGAAAAAAATCAAAAAATAACATGAAGATATATTCGATATGATTAAATCAACAATTTACTCCATTTTACTGAATTGAATTTTTGAAATTTTGCAACATAATAATTATACAAACCATATTATACATGGAAAAAATATTTGGAATAATATATTACATTTTAAACTAATTAATTTCATTAAAATATGTATATTTAATATGACCCTATATAATAAACTCATGTTTATTTATAGGAAATGAAGTTTATATATCCTTATTATGACATAGGATTTCATATTCTCTCCACTTTTTGTAATTGGGCCCTCAAAATTTTACTCATTACCTAAACATCTGATTGTATTTTTCCCACATTGGTTTTTATGATTTTCATGAATCTTTATAATTCATATGATTTTTTTATCCTAACATAACAAAATTTTTCAAATTATTACACAAAAAATACTCTTTGTGTTCTAGAATATGAATTATATTTTCCTTATAATAATTATTCTCTCCCAACTGAAATACTTCAAGTCTCAGAACATGAGATTCATTGGGTACATATTTCCTTAATTATGATACATGAATGACATCATATTACCATGATAAAATCAGAGTTAAAGACCTATGCAATGAAACTGATCCAACATTTTCCATAATTTAATAATCTAAAATATACAGTGGACTAAATTATCCCTTCCTATCCAAACACATAACACTTTTCCAATATGATTATTTAATAAAAACATGATCTCTAACCTCATATGATTGATATTCCCTCCACGTATCGATATAAAATATCTTCTTACTCTAAGAAACCATCATTTGATTATGGATCATCATCACTATCTATAAAATATATTTTATGACTTCTAGTCCCAAAAAATTCCATTCCCCAACATTATAGTGTTTCACATCACTCCTCAGATAATTCGATAAAATATTTCTTACATATATATATTTTAATTAAAACTATTATTATATTAAAATTATATTTATAAAATTTATTAATCTAATAATAACATCAAATATAATAATAAAGACTATGAAATATCCTTCAAAAAATGAAATTTTCAGTTTAGATATCAATCATATTATTAATGAAAATTCATACTAAAATTTAACTGAAAACCTTATAACTTCTGAAATAATTTTCAAAAAACATGAAGAAAATTTGGTATCAGGATTTGATACAATATAAAGGGTATGAAAAGATAATATTAATGTCATATTATGATAATGTCTAGATATTTTATCAAAATATAGAGAATCTTGAATAGGAAGAATGTATATATGTTTAGTCAAATTATCCAAAATTACCTAAATTATTGTTTCATTGGTAATGAAACTATGGGATCTAGGGATATATTCTTCTATTTAAATTTTGGATATGTCAAAATAATACATAACCCCCTTTAGTCGTTGTATTTAAATTTTAACTTACTGAAAAGTTAAACATTTCATGGGAAAAGTAGCAATATCATTCTTTATTTCGTCGACCAATAATATTCTGGAGGGTCACAATATATTTTATTTTCTAACATGATGATCATTAAATAAGGAATAATTAACATCACTCAATAACTATTTATTTACATAGGAAACAATTAGCACAAGGAACATATTAAAAAAATTTATAATTTTTTTTTCAGTGATAAATTCATAAAACATAAGCCGCATGAAAAATTATAATTTTTCATTTAATATATGATCTTACATTTCAGAACCCAAAATTATGACTAATTATAATGAAGTCACTGACTCTTGAACCAAGGGAGACCGAAATTTACTACATGTAGAATTCCTAGGCCAACATTAATTGTATCATTAACCAAGGCATCCTGTTCCAAATATAGTACTGCTAATGATGCATTATCATTTACCTATATAGCGTAATATACTTTTTTACTTAAATTTATGGTGTTGAGTAATTTAATCATAATCATTTATTAGGGTTCACCATCTTCACATCATTATTTTCTAATCTTCATGGGTGAATATAATTTTAAAAATTTATGGTCAATATATATTTCACATTTTCCCACTAGGAAAATTTGACCCAGTATTATTTTAATAGGGAACATTGTTTAAGTATCTAGATCATGTGTAAGTTAATTATTATCTTGGAGTTTCGTTTATTATGAAGCATAAAAAATTAATTAATAATCTCACTTTAGGATAAACTAACTCCCTTCTAATAAGAATCACTATAATTAAAAACACTCTATTTCTAGATAGTAAGGTTGTAACTAGACCATTAAAATACATCGTTTTTTACTTATAAAAACATTAATTACATTGAATTTCCTAGACTAATTAAACACCATTTCATGTATGTTTATTCAGTGTTCAAGATAATCAATAAATGTTTTAAAAAAACATTGATAGTAACTAAAAATATATAAATAAATTTATTCCCAATTAAATCTATAGTTCTAGGAAATTAATCTACCACTTCATAATTTTCAGGATCAATAGTTCTTATATCATTATAAGAAACATCCCCAAGTAATTTTTTCTTCATTAACCAAATTCAAATTTTTTGAAATTTCTATACGACATATTTTATTTTAAAATTTCTAGATCATTTATTAGATGATTATCATATTTATGATAATTTTTATGTTCCTTAAAAAATAATTATTTTAAACCACTAAAAATTTATAAAAATACTTATAAAATACTCAATTTGAATGATTTATAAATTCATTTTGGGAAATCATCATCTTAAAAGTCATTACTAAAAAATAATAAGGGAAATAAATATTATAAAAATATTTCATATTAATGTCTCCCTCCTTCAATTTTATTTGGTAATACAAAATATATAATCAATGTTTAATAAATATTGAGCGCCATACAACTAATAAAAATTTAAATCTATATGAGGTTGTAAATTATTTCTTTTTAATGAGTTGGTATTATGGGTTATATAATAAAATCCCGGAATCAGGTAAGAATAATTATTTACAAAAGTAACTCCCAATGATTATGTGAAAGGATTCATAAAACCATTATCATCCTACCCCTTTATCTTTTCTTCCAATTTCTAATGTTTGAGATGATCCATTTGATATGGGGGTTTCAAAAGTTTCTTATAAAAAAAGTAAGTAAAAAGTAAATTCAATCATCTGATCAATAATAATAGTATAAAACCCTTTTGGAAATACATTTATATATTCACTTACTACTATAACAACACTAATATGAACTATTTATTTTTGAAAACCTAATTTATAGAAATTTAGAGTTAGTGTTTCCTTTATCACATTGTTAATATATACAAGGGATCATACCACATAAGATTTATTTATTTAACATTATTAGATAACTAAATAAATACATGTTTCTTATATTATTTTGGAAATATAAAACCATAGGATAGAAAATTCATTAATTCTTGAATTTATTTGAAATATCTTTTTTCATATCCCAAGGAATGGGAAATTAATAAAGGGTAAGCTCAGAGGATTAGTAAGGGTTATATATAGTGGAATCTATCACGAGTAAAGAAGGTAGATCCAACATGGAATACTAGTAATTTAAAAATATTTACATTAAATTAATAATATATGTTCAATATACCTCTATGTATAATATCAAAGGAGAAATCATGGGGATACTGAAAATTGAATTCCAAATTAAGGAAAACATATATTCATACATTTATGATCTTATCATTGAGGCCTTGAATAAGATATCATGATTATTATCACAAAGGCCTCGACCAAAACAATATTAATAAATGGGTATGTGTAAACATGAAATCCATACAATATGGTATGAATGACAGTATATCCAATGAGACCCATTAATCAATCAAATGGATATCTATAATAAGGAACCACCACCAAATTCCTGTTATATAATTTCATCTTATATTGAGTAACTAATATAATTCATTCTCAAAACTCTTTATCAAAATATAAATATATAAATATATGTGTGTATTTAATCATGAATACAGAATATTTCCCTTATCAATGGAATAATATTAGTACTAAAATTTATAACTAAATATTTAAATAGAAATTTTATATTATTAGGAAAATAGAAAATTAGTGGAAATGATTACATATAAATCTATAAAACTTAAAATTTGAACCTTAAGATGAAAGTGTTATCCACTAAAATGATTAATATTGTTAGGTAATATCGTAATCTTATAGTTAACAGCCAAAAAATATAAAACCATAAAACAATTCAAGAATACCATCAATTAATTAAAAATATGAGGTTTTAAATTAAAATCAATACAATCAAAAATATAAATTAAAATATAATTTGAACATTAAAAATAAAATCATTGTAACATTGAGTAAGAATGAGGTTATAAATCACTTTTAAAAATCTTATATTTCCTATAGGAAAATAACACACATTTATTTTGATAGAAATTTAAATTAAAAAAACATAATAATGATAACTTTTTTTAAGTTAAAACTAACATTGAAAAATACTATTGAAATATTAATATAAAATAATGGAAATGATTTCAAAAATTCTATACATGAGATTACCATTAATTAAATGATTCCATTCTATCATTTTGTAAAATGTCTAAAAGTATATTATTTAAATAATGAAAAGGATATTCCCATTAAAACATTGTATTGAAATTATAAAATTATTGAAAATGACTTGAAATAATTATTATTTTTAAATATCATTATTCTTTCTCTATTTATAATAATCTATATATTGAAAAAAAAGTTTGATGAAATACATCAAAACATAAATTTTCTTCTAAAATATTGCCTCTTACAAGTAACTAACTTATTGATTCTAGAACCGATAAGAGACTAAATTGAAAAAAAATAAAAAGAAAAAATATATAATTTGAATAAAATTAATTTGGATTATGAAATTAAAATCATTTAATTTTCACAATGTAAATTTTAACATAAAAAATCCATAAAAAATAGATTGTAGCCAAAATCCTTTACCTTGGGTCATTATTTGTCATATGTATTTGAAACTCGTGTATAGTGATTTTAATTTTTATTAATAGTTTATTAATGAAATTTAACATCTATTTAACATTATGAGGTACTTTTATATAAATTTAAAATCATTTTGAGGAATCATTTTTGCTTATATTGAACACTAATATCTATTCAGTCAATTTCTCCAAAATCACATCGATAGATTTTCTTTTGTTAATGGAGTAATTAGATGGTTCAATAATATTAAAAATTTAAATAATGAATCCATTTCATTTTAAATTTATTATATTTTATTTTTGAATCATCCATGTATGGTGGTAATAAAAAATGAATCACATCACTTCGTAGTGGTTTTAGTCCCTACATAGCATGAGAGGAAATATCTTTTTCCAACATGTGGAAGCGTAAGAAGGTTAATAATATATTATTTTTTATATTAATAAAAATTTCATAAATATAATATATGTTAATTAACTCCATATTTATAATGATCCATGTAAATGGTGATGAAAATCAAATAACACTTCGTTATGGAGATTGTAGGCCATATATACACACGGGCGATGTTTTAGTTTTCCATATAATGGAATAGAAATAGAAAATTTATGTACTATTAAAATAAAAACATATCATTATGCGGAATATATATATATATATATATATATATATATATTAATATGGTTATTTATTTATATATTAGCTTTTTTAAGAATGTAACATGGAAAATCTGTAGAAAAATATAGCAATTATTTTGGTAACCTCTCTTGGATTACAACTTCAGCTTTCAAAAATCAAATTTTGACAACCCTAGGACCACAAGAACATGTTTAGGTATTTTTATATGGTATATGGATTGTTATTTGTTGGGATATTTGTATCCCATAATATGGACATTGGAGGGGAAGGGGCACCCTTTTATAAGTGAGGTATGTGAAAAAGATGAAAATTTTGCAAACATTGATATATATCTTTTGTATTACGCAATACATGTTGCAAGGAATTTTCATATAATTTAATATTATAACAATAAGGTCAAAATACCCCCATACAATGATATTTATGCAGGTTTTTTCTCTTATATTTAAGCCTTATCCCTTTATTTCTAATTCGTTTTTACTTATTTTATACGAAAATGAAGTGAAAAATATTTATAATGATTTATATTAAATGTGAAAAAATTAACATGAAATTATTACCGAATATATATTATTATGATAAAAAAATTTCAACCCATTTTAATACATTCAATTACTATAGGCTAGGAAAATTATTTTTGTTATATGGTCAAGAAACCTAATGAAAACAGATTTTATGAAAAAAAAAATTATCTTAATAATAAAAATGAATTTATAAAAAAAATTAATATATTTTTTAAAATGTAATTTATTTCATTATAATATAAAAATATATAATTAATTATCATTATTAACAATACAAAATGAAATTAAAACTTGTAAATACCACATTAAGAGAGATGAACAAAAAACTATTTTCATTTGAAGAAAAAAATACTTAGAATTCCAAAATGTTAGTCATGTAATTTTATTTGAAAAATATATTTTTTAGAAAATGTATATTAATTATGATAAATAGATTTTATATATAAATTATTTTTCATAATTATTAATTTTATTCTTATATAAATATAATTTTATAAAAATGGATGTCTTTCCAAAATATTATTTTTCATTATTCACGAAAAAATAAAAAAATTCTCAAAAATTAATCCAAAGGTAATTTTGAAATAATTATTTTAAAAAATAAATTAAATTCATAAATTTAAATTGATTTTTTTTTAATTTAGGTTTCAATTATATTCTTGAATAAATATATATGCATTATGCTATTATTTCTTTTGAAATAATATCATTCTTACTATAATGGAATAACAACTCTTAAATTTTTCTCTATTTAAAATTTTTTATCTTTGTTATTTATATATGTGTCCTCATGAATAGTTGTGGGTAATTATTCATTAAACATATTAGGTTTCTATCATTTCCAATATTATTCAACAATTTCTCTAAATAACATTCACCAATTGAGTCATTCTATTCTACAACACTTGTTATATAGTGTTAGGAATCTGGAAAGTCTCTTCATAGTATGAAAAACATGGTTAATGTTATATTTCCATATAAGTCACCAAATTTTTTGGGTCTAGATTATAATTCCTCAATGAAGTGATTTGTAACACTTCATGATATTTGGTGAAGATATGTGGATTTTCAAAGTGGTTTTCCACAAATCTAATTCATTCCATATTTCAAAAAATCCTATTATACCTAGAAATTGGTTTCTAAATCTTTTCCAGTCGTATGAAATCCTTTAAAAAAATATACCATTAATAAAATTTGACATCCCACTAAAAATTATAAACTAATTCGTATATTATCCTAATTTCTTTTTTTCTAATATGAGATTCCTTAATATGACGCCAAATAGCCGTCACTTGTGTCTTTGTATCCTAAACATGTTATTGCAAAAAAATATTCTATTCAACAACTTCATCTTAATATTTTTCCATATAATATATTTTCTATTTCAACACTTCTTATGGTTATATTTTAATGGGTGAATATAAGATACTATTATAATAAAATTCCTCCAAAGGTAAATATTGATCTTGTAACACCCGGACCCCAGATGCTCAGAGCTAGTGCATTATTTTAATAAATGGGCATTATTACAAGGAATAAAATCACAAAGGACTGATTAGTTTATAAATCATGAAAGGTAGATTACATAAATTAAAAATTCATTACAATTCCAAATATAAAATACAACATAGAAAATCCATTTATAACACCATTATTCTCCATGATTAACCTTGGATATCATTGATAATACACTTCATGGAATCATGGAAAATAAATCATAAGAAAGGGGGGAGATCAGATTCTCAATAAGGGTATGAATATAATAAAATATATTATCATAAAATAGTCATAAACCTTAGGGTATGATTTATAACCGAAACACACTCCCCTTAATGATAATATTAATCATAATTTGGATGTAATAAATAATACCATATAAAATAGACATATCTAGGTATATTTTTCTCGTCGAATAATTGCATAAAATACCCATAAATATTATAAAAATGAGGGTATTCATAATTCCGGAAAACTGCAATATCAAGATATATGTTCAATATAAATATTTTCAATATCTATCCTCTTGATAGTTTAAGTCTGTGGGTAAAAACTCATCTTATTTTGTCAGGATATATCATCCGAACAATGTTAAACTTATTAGAAAACAAATGAAAAGGGTTTGTCACCAACTAATTTCATCTCATGAGTCCTAACAGTTCTTCGAAGGGATAGAGTGGGCCACACCCATCACTTACTAATTCCAATACATTCCACCTTTGAAAACGGTGAAAAATTAACAACATAATCATTTATATTAAAATCTAGTATAAGAAATATGAATACATTAACCAAAAACCTAGAACGGAATCTAAATAGAACATCCAAAATAAAGATAATCATAAACCATTCAATAAAAAATGCTATATGGTATCATAAGATATCAACCTCAATTAAGCATATGATCCAATAAATGGTGTTGACATAGATGAAAAATACTCTATTAAAATTACAAAAAATTTCTGGAGACAAATAACCCTTCTTCTTTGAAATCGATTACTCAAAATCAACACACATATAAAAAAGGAATCTAAAAATATTTTTCTTATCAATGTTTCCCATACCACTTTGAAACACTTTAGAGGAATTAACATTTTAAAAAATTCATGGCCATATAATTAAATCCATAAACCCATTTTCCAAATGTTGACATTAATAAGAAATATTTAGAAGAATTAGTCTTTAACACAATTAAAATGATGTTTTAGTTACATAGCCTCTTATATAAAATTTTTAAAAGATACCTTTTTAAAAAATCTTTACGAAACATGGACATGGATGATAAATATGTCTCAGTCCATACTTATGCATAAATAATCTCAGATAATAATGAGATTGTGAAATTTAACCTTACCATTTATTTTTCTTTAGTTGAGGTTTTGTTAACCTACTAAATAATGGTAAAAGAATGTTATTAAATTATAATAGAACCATGTCCATATTTATGATATCATATATGGTCCTCTTATATAGTTTTGTTGATAATATTTCTGTATAACTGTTATTTTAGGTGTTAACTACTTCATTTATCTTTTCGTGTATGTCATGTTTGTTTTGAAAATGTAATGCATCGACCCTAGTTACCCAGAGTCGGTGCATTATTACATAACATTGGCATGATCACAAAATATCATGTCTCGAAAGACCGATTAGTTTAGTAGCCTTGGAAATTCTAGATACATTTATAAGTTTTACATTACATTATGAAATGAAAAACTAAAACTACATAGTCTCCATGGGTCACACTCATATCCCTTATACTAACCCTGTAGGTCAGTTATAAAATACTTCTTCAAATCTTGGAAAAAATAAAAAATAGAAAGCGGTGAGCTCAGATGCTCATTTTGGATAACAATATTGTGGAAGCCTTCATAAATAAGCATAAACATTTAAGGAAATGGAAGACTAAAACAAAATCCCTTTAAACTTGAGCTTTAGTATAATATAGAAAAGATAAAATAAAATAATGCCATTTACTTATTCACATGGATATTCAACTAGTAGAATAATCAACTGTAATATCAATACCCACTTTCAAAATGATGGAATGCATAATGCCAGACTTCATAACCACATAGTCAAGGCCTTGTGCCAAGACTACAAATAAGATTTTGTAAAGGCCTTATTCCAAGACACTAGTTTGTCTCATGGGACCTACTGATGCATCTAGGATATATAGAATGCTCCACTTGTCACTTACTAAGTCCAATGCATTCCACATATGAAAAGGTTTGAACATAACATAAACATTATTATTAAAAATAGCATAAGAAATGTCAATAACTTATCCATAAACCATGGATGGTGTAAAAATAACAAATCCAAAGTCGAAAATATCACATAACCTTCAATATAATATGGAAGTTTTGTATCATAATAATTCAACTTGAAACAAACTTAAAATCCATCAAAGGATGTTGACATAGATGATTCAAAACTTTTTTATAGAAATATATCTTTTTATTTTGAAATCATTTTAAAGTCATATAATTATAAAAGAAAAAATTTATTTTGAAATTACATTTATAAGTTTTTATGGGAATATTGGATGATGATATAGTGGTATCAAATATCAACAACTTCCATATAATTAAAAAAAGTATATTCTTACCTTAATTTTGTTGAAAAGGTCACAAAGTACCTTGTTCGGAAAATGATGGAAAGATAACTTTCAAAACATATATGGTTAAATAAGGGAATAAATGGCTTTATCACATAGTATAGTAATTAGTAAAAATGTTTTGACTTACATTTTTATGAAAACACGGATGTGAATGATAAAGAGGTCCCAATAGATACATTGGTAAAAACAACCTGAAATAATAAAGAGATTGAAAATTTAACCCTTACCTTGTACTTTTCCTTGGTTGAGGGTAGGTTAACCACCGGCATAATGGTTAAGTAATTGTTATTAAATTATAAAAGAACCATATAAATTAATATGATATCATATATGATCTTCTAATATAGCTTCTTTAATGATATTCCAGTATTATCATCATTTTGGGTGTTAACGGATTCATTTTCCTTTATATGATTGGTTACATAAACCATGTTTATTATGAATATGATGTATTTTAATCGTATAAATAATGATATTATGTTCATAAAATATATTTTTAATAATAAAATTAAAATTATTCATGAATTATTACGATGAGGAATGAATCTCAACGCGTTCGTGGAGATGTTAATCCGGACATACGCACGAGCAACAATATCATTATTTTAATATTAAAATAGTATATAATTGGATGGTATATCATATATAATGAATCATTATAATGTTATATTTTTTATTTACATCATTTATACTCATTATTATACCCATCCAAATGATGAAGTGTTTGAATAACAATCTACACCACGATATGGAGACGGTAATCCGTACGTACGCACGTATGGTGACTTTGTCATTTGTAGGATGGATAGAATAATGAATATGGTTGTACCATTTTTATAATAACATCATAGTAGATATAAGATACTATAGTTATTATTTCAGAATGGAAACATGAAATATAGAGGAAGTGGAAGAATGAAAAAACTTGAAAGTGGTGATGAAATATTTACCTCTTCTTCGGGTCATTCCTTTTGATTTGATCAAAATGGCTCCTTAGATAGGCTTTTTGACTAATTAAAGGCCTCCAGGATGAAGGGAGGACAATTGAAAATATATTTTTGCAGGGTTTATCTGATAAAAATGGCTTTGAAGGTTTGAATATGAGAGAAGGGGAGGTTCCCTTTTATAAGAGAGGTGAGGGTCGCTTTTGGAAAGCTTGAAATATTATTTTATAACAAAATAATTTTTTGTTTAAAATTGATTAAAATGAATTATTTATAGGATAAGGTGGATATAGATCTAAAACCTCTCAACCCATAATTTTTAGAAAGTTTTAGGTCATCATATTAACCTTATCTTTTATATTTAACTCTTAGTTAAATAGATTGACATTTACCTTATCTATTTGTATTTTTCTATATTATATGGTTAATAAACATACTATAAACTTCCAAGAGAACATAAAGTGGTTAATTAATGACATATATAATATTATTTAAGAAATTTTTTCGATCCATAGATTTTTAGAATAAAATACCAATTAATAATATAATATTTCTTTTTAAAACACTTTAATTTGAATTTTGACTCTATTTGGTATTTTGTTTCCGTTAAATTCATAAAAACATTATTACTTAGAAAAAAAATCATTTTATCAACCCTATAATGTCATATTAAAATATATAATTAATTTAATTCATTGAAAGTCTCAAATTATATTTATTTGGATATTTATAATATCAATTATTTTAATCATTCTTTAAAAAGGTTATTACTGCATCATCATTGTGTCCTAAGAAAATTTAATTATTTAATGTCTAAAAATTAAAAATAAAATACAATTATGTATGAAATATTTTTATCTTTATAATGAATATTTATAGTCTAATTTACCTTATGTATAACCCCATATTAAAAATGTTTTAGTTATTAAACATTGATTTTAACTCTTTTAACTTTTCTTTAAATAAAATAGTAATAAATGATTCAATCAAATACAAGTGGACCAAATGGGATCATATTTAATTCTTATGGATGTTTTTGGTCAAATTATACTTATCCAATATAATTAGGACATGTTTTAGTTTAATTATGATATCATCTTTACTCTCAATTACCCTATTTACTTTTAACCGTGGTAAAAATAAAAGTCAAAACTCATTATTCCCCAAAAATTATTTTCATATTATTGAACCACATTTTAGTTACTGATATTAACCGTGTCTCTCGTATTTTTTATTCTCAACTCATAGAAGCAGTAAAATTATGTTTTATACAAATATGCAAATGCTCATAGGAGGGGCGTAAAAGACGGTAAATAGTTCGATAAAATTTTATATATCTAAAGTTATTATAAAATGACTCCAATGAATTACATTGAACATATATATTTATTATGTATCTAATTTGATCTAAAATAAATTAAAATAAAATAACTTTTTATTTAAATAAAAAGACAGTTTCAAACAATAACGTAGTTTTTTCACTATTCATAAAAAAATGAATGTTTTCAGAAAAAAATCCAAAATTCACCATATCCTAATTTCGATATTCAGAATGCAAAAAATGAAGTCCATTTTGAGAGGTAAATTTTTTAAAATTTCAAAAAGTGGGTATTACTATTCATAACAGCAAGTCTGATTGGTCGTGGTGTGTTAGAATCTCGAAGTTGTGTACAATGCAAGCTATTGCATTATTCAAAGGGAAACGTACAATGGAATCTTGGGGTGTTATATTCTTCCCTCCTTCAAATAATTTCATCCTTGAAATTTCTATAATACTACCGTAAAGAAAAAATATTCAGGTGGTTATTCATCATAAGTTTCTCTGGTTCCCATGTTACCTCTTACATCTTATGGTTTCTCTATAGAACATTTACCAGATGAGTCATCCAGTTTCTCAGCACTTTTTCCCTTGTATCATGAATTTTGATAGGTTCTTCATAATTAGACAGATCATGTTCCAGTTCAATTTCCTCATAAGTGAGTACATGCGTTGGTTCATGCATGTATTTTCTCAACAGTGATACATGGAACACATTGTGAACTTTGGATAGACATAGATTCATTGCAAAATGATAAGCTAAAACTCCAATTCGTTCTATAATTTCAAAAGCTCTGATGTACCTGGGACTCAATTTACCCATCTTACTAAAATGTATAGCACCCTTCCATGGATATACCTTCCAGAAAACATGGTACCCTACTTGAAATTCCAAATCCTTCATTCGATTATCGGCATAGATCTTTTTCCTACTTTGGGCTGATTTGATGTGGGTTTCGATAACATTCACCTTTTCTATTGTCTCCTCAACAAGTTCTAGGATTACAAGTTTTCTTTCACCAACATCATCCCAACAAGTTGGTTTGCGACATCTCTTTCCATATAACGATTCATACGTTGTCATATGAATACTTGAATGGAAGATATTGTTATAGGAAAATTCTACCAGAGGTAAATATTGATCCCACATACCTCGAAAGTCAGGTGAGAAAGATCTCAACATATATTCTAAGGTTTTAATATTCCATTCTGATTGTCCATCAGTTTGAGGGTGGTAGGCAGTCCTCAAATGAAGTTCGGTATCCAAGTATTTCTAAATACTTTTACAAACTCATGATGTAAAAAAGGTATCACGATCTGAAACAGTTGATAAGGGTACTCCATGAAGTATTACAACTTCATTAATACATAGTCTTTCTAGATGATAAAGTGGTAAATCTTCTCTTATAGCAAGAAAATGTACTGACTTAGTAAAAAGATCAACAATGACCCATATTTCATCATTCCTTCTAGGAGTCGGTGGTATCACCATGAAAAATTCCATCCTAATATTATCCCATTTCCACTCAACTATGGGATGAGGTTGCATGACTCCTCTATGCGGTGGCCTTCCAGCTTTCACTTGTTGACAGACCATACATATTTACACAAAATCAGCAATCTCCCTCTTCATGTTGTCCCACCAAAATGCTTCTTCAAATCTCTGTACATCTTGGTTCTACTAGGGTTTATTGAGAAATTGGATCTATGAGCATCATCTTACAATTCCCTTTTTAGATCTGGTATATCGGAAACACAAAGTCTCTTCCCAAATTTCAAAATCCCATATTCATATATGATGTCGCCAAATCTCCCACCATTCACAGCTTTAATATTATTTTGAAACTCCTCATCATCAGCCTGAGAAATTTTTCTCCTTTCTAGTATACATGGTTTGGAAAACATTTGAAAAATTATTAATGTTTTACCTTCCAGGATTATTCCCATAGCCTTTTTCACTAGATCCATGAAAATAGGATCCCTTTCAACTCTCATATTTTTAAAAACTCCATGATCATTTCAGATCAAATCATCTTCCACCTTATTTTCCTTCTCTATGTGGTAGTGTATTGTGCAATCATAATCCTTGAGTAGTTCAAGCCATAAAATTTGCCTCATATTGAGTTCTTTTTGCCCAAAAATATAATTTGATCTTTTGTGATCCGTATAAATCTCACATTTTCTACCATAGAGATAGTTTCACCATATTTTCAGAGCAAAGAATATAGCTTCTAACTCAATATCATGGGTAGGATAGCATTTCTCATGAATTTTTAGCTATCAAGATGCATATACAATAAGTCTATCATTCTGCATAAGGACACAACTAAGTCCTTTCTATGAAGCATCACTATAAATAACAAGCCCATCATTCCCTTATGGTGGAGTCATGATATGAGAATTGACTAATCTTCTCTTGAATTCTTCAAAACAATCTTCACACTCATTTGTCCAAACAAATTTAACCCGTTTATGTGTGATCTGGGAAAATGGGTCAGCCAATCGGGAAAAATTCTAGACAAAATGCTGATAATAACTTACTAAACCAATAAAACTACGTACCTCAGTTGTACTCGTCGGTGTTGTCCATTCTTTGATTTCCTTGGTCTTTTAAGGATCAATAGATATTCCATCCTTATAGACAATATGGTCACGAAATGAAATCTCTCGAATCCAGAATTCACACTTGCTAAACATCCCATTTAGTAGAATGGAGTGCAATTTATTTTAATGATCTTCATAGTTTTTGGAGAATAACAAGATATTATCAATAAATACCACTAAAAAGTCCTCAAGATATTCCTTGAAAACTCTATTCATTTGATCCATGAAAACAGAGGGTTTAGTAGTCAGCCCAAATGGCATTACTGTAAACTCGTAAAGCCCAAACCTGGTTCGAAATGTTGTTTTCTGAATGCATTCCTTCTTCACACACAACTGAGGATATCCATATCGAAGGTCAATATTGGGAAATATTGAGCTCCCTGAAGTTAGTCGAAAAAATCATCAATGATAGGTAGGGGATACTTGTTCTTTATTGTTATAGAATTGATCTCCTAGTAGTCAATACACAACCCCATAGATCTTTTTTTCTTCTTAACTAAAAGGACAGGGTCTCCCCATGGAAAAACACTAGGGTGAATAAATACCTTATTACTCAATTCTTCTAGTTGTTTCTTTAGTTCCACTAATTCTATAGTGGACGTTCTATAATGGTTCTTCGATATGGGCCTTGAACTAGGAATTAAATCAATGGAAAACTCAATTTCTCATTTTGGAAGAAGTCCAGGTAAATCCTCTCGAAACACAACAAAATATTATTGCAGAATAGGTACATCCCCTATTCGAACATTATTTTCCTCCATTATAATTATTTTATTTTCTTCCTCCCCAATAATTTAATTTAGTAGAGCTACTGGTGGTGGATCTAGATAAGAATCAGGTGGTGATGTTTCTACTCTAAAGATAAGGTACTCCTTATCATCATCGAAAATTCATACCTCCTTCTTATTAAAATAAATTTTCACATCATGGTCCAAAATCCAATCCATACTAAGGATTATATCAAATAAAATCATGTGTATGATGATGAGATCATCATATAAATAACATTTATATTCCCTAATAGGAACTGATTCACAAAACATTATTGCAAAGATACTTCCCTTAGGTGTTTTGACTGACAACTCCCTTGTTAAGTCAAATTGAAAATATCTTATTTTCATAGCAAACTAGGAATATATGAAACAATGTGATGATCTAGAATCAAATAAATCATTGGATAAACTTGAATAAACCACTAAATTACCTGCCACCATGTCTTTCAGAGCTTCAACCTCAACAGTAGTGATTGCATAAGCTTGGCCTTGCTCCCTTGGAATTTATTGAGGTATGTTAATTTGGTGTTTAGGACATTCATTTGAATAATTAACCTTTTCTCTATAATTGTAGAAATCAACATTGATAGCCTCTTTCTTCCCCTTGCAATCACGATCTTGGTTTCCTTTTTAACGACAATTGTAATAGACTCCCATTCCCTTCATCAAATTACCAAGGTGTTTCTTTGCACATTTACTGTAGTATGGATATTCAGATTTTCCCTTCTTCCCCTTATTTCCATTTCCAGAGTGTTCAGTAGATCTCTTCTTCTCCAGCTCTTCTTTGAAGTCGTAAGACTTAGAGAATTATTTTTCTTTCATGATAGAACATGGGACAATATCATCATATGATGATAAGGATTGTGAGACTAATGCTCGATGAAGAAAAGGTGTTCACCCAAAAAAGAATCAATAAATATTACTCCTTGGGTTACATATATAATCTGTTGCATGCCTTGATAACCTTGTAAAGTTAGCCTCATATTTTGAGACATTATCATACTCTTTTTGTGTCAGACTCAGAAATTGTCTTTCTATATCTGCTCGATGGCCACGAGGAAAGTGTATTTCTAATAAAATCTCTATAAACTCCCTCATTCCATATTTTATTCTTTATCATATTCCTTTGTGTTTTGAATCAATGACCACCATTGATCTGCATATCCTGTGAGATGATAAACTCCCATGATAACTTTTCCCCATTCACTACTCCCCAAAGCATGAAATATTTTATCTTTGGAATTTATCCATTGCTCAGCTACTAATGGATTTTTACTCCCATTGAATGTTGGTGGTTTTTGCCTCATGAAGAAGTCTAACATTGACCCTCCTCTTCATGGAACAAGGTGCTCCATACAGGTAAGGTTATTATTCATTACCTGAGTGAGTTTTCCCAGTTTGGTGATAACATGATCAGCACCAGTTCCTTCCCCAGCTCCACTATCATTATCTTGAGTAGGAGAGAAATACCTAAATGGATTACGTGAATGGATATAGTTTCCATTCCTTCCACTAGGCTCTATTTCTAAACAATGGAATACACTAGATTAGTTTATGAATCGCAATACATAACTCCAACCATGTTAAACACTTAACATAAATTGAACATTTTATGGATATAATCCATAATCATAAAAATGTTTTCCTTGAGGAACTGTATCTTCATAAAACCTTCATAATGGTTCATCATGAAAAAGATAATTATCCTAAGCATATCCTCCGAGAGTTTCGTAACCAAAACTGCAGCAAGGCCTGTTCTCGTGCACCAGTCTCGTTCGAGTCTAGCCCAATGCGGTGTTTTTGGGTTTTACCCCTAGGTACATATTTTCCAGTGCCACCTCTACCTACTGATATCTAGACAAGTATGTATTGCTTGTAAAACTCACAAAATCTCTACCGTACAAAAATTCTATGAAGTTCTTCTACACTAATCCTCAAATTCTATCTTAGGGTAATGTTCTATAATCAGAGTTTTTCTAAATCTAGCTTCCAAGGTTTCTGATAAACCTCCCTTTGATACCAACTGTAATGCCACGACCCTAGTTAACTAGAGTCGGTGCATTATTACATAACAATTACATGATCACAAAAGATCAAGTCTCTAAATACCGATTAGTTTATTAGCATTGGAAATGATAGATACATTCTTATGTTTTACATTACATTATAAAAAGAAAAACTACAACAATATAGTCTCCATAGGCCACACTCATATCCCATATACTATCCCTGTAGGTCAGTCATAATATACTAATTTGCATCCTGGGGAAAATAAAACATAGAATTACATGAGCACAGATGCTTAGTAAGGATAACAATATAGCGGAAACTTTCATAATTAAGTATAAACATTTTAGGCAATGTTCGACTAAAAAAATCCTTTTAAAAATGAAATTCAGAATAATATAGAAAAGATAAAATGAAATAATACCATTTACTTATTCACGTGGATATTCTACTAGTGGAATAATCACATGCAATATCAATAGCCACTTTCATAATGATGGAATACATAATGCTAGACTTTATAACCACATATTCAAGGCCTTGTGACAAGACTACAAATAAGATTTTGTCAAGGCCGTATACCAAGAAACTAGTTTTTCTCATTATACCTATAGATGCATCAAGGATCTATAGTGGGCTCCACCCGTCACTTACTAATTCCAATGCATTCCTCATATGAAATGGTTTAAACATAACATAAACATTCGTATTAAAACTAGCATACGAAATGTCAGTACTTTATCCATAAACCATGGATGGTGTAAAAATAACACTTCCATATTCAAACATATCACATAACCTTAAATTCAATATGGATGTTTTTTATCATAATAAATTAACTTCAAACAAGCTAAAAATCCATCAATGTATGTTGACATAGTTGAAATCAATACTTTTTTAAATAAATATCTCTTTCTATTTTGAAATCATTTAAAATTCATATAATTATAAAATAAATAATTTATTTTAAAAATAACCTTATAAGCTTGTATGGGATTCTTTGATGATGATATAATGGTGGTAAATATCCACACCTGCTGTATAAGTTAGAAAAGGACATTCTTACCTTAATTTTGTCGAAAAGGTCATAAAGTACCTTGTTTGGAAAATGACAAAAAGATTACTTTCATAACATATATGGTGAAATAAGGGTATAAATGACTTTAACACATATTATAGTAAATATTAAAAAGATTTTGAATTAGATTTTTAATAAAACATGGATGTGGATGATAAAGAGGTCCTAGTAGATACTTATATAAAAACAACCATGGATAATAAAGAGACTGTAAAATTAACCCTTACCTTGTACTTTTTCTTGGTCTAGGGTAGGTTAAACTCCTTTTATAATGGTTAAATAATTGATATTAAATTATTAAAAAACCATATACATTAATATTATATCATATATGATATTTTAATATTTCTTTGTTAATGATATTTCAATAGTATCATCGTTTCGGGTGTTAACTGATTCATTTTCCTTTAAATCATTGGTTATGTAATCCATGTTTTTTATTGATAGGATGTATTTGATCCATATAAATAATGATATTATGTTTATAAACATTATTTTTATTCATAAAAAGAATGTTATTCTTGAATTATTATGATGGGGAATGAATCTCATCGCGTTCGTGGAGATGGTAATCTGGAAGTATGCCTGAGCGATAATATCATTATTTTGATATTAAAATCATATAATTGTATTTTATATCATATATACCAAATAATTATCATGTTATATTTATTATTTACATAATTTATTCTCATTATTATACCCGTTCCAAATGATAAAATATTTCAATAACAAACTACACCACGACGTGGAGACGGTAATCCACATGTACGCACGTATGGTGAATTAGTCATTTATAGGACGGATAGAATAATGAATATGGGTGTACCATATTCATAAAAACATCACAGTATATAGAATATACTGGATTTATTATTTTAGAATGAAAACAATAAATAAATATGAAGTAGAAGTAGAAGAAGAAAATAACATAAAAGAGGTGATGAAATATTTTCCTCTTATTTGGGTTCTTCCATTTGATTTGATCAAAAATGCTCCATAATATGGATTTATGACTAAATAAAGGCCTTTAGAATGAATGGAGGACTGATGAGAGGAAATTTTTCAGGGTTTATCCGATCCAAACAGCTTTGAAGGTGTGAATTTGAGAGAAGGGGAGGTGCCTTTGTATAAGAGAGGTGAGGGTCACTTTAGGAAAAGTTTGATGTTTTATTTTATAATAAAATAATTTTCAGTTTATAATGGCTTAAAAATAAATTTTTTATAGGATAATGTGGATATTTATCTAAAACCTCTCAACCAACAGGTTT
This sequence comes from Viscum album, assembly GCA_963277665.1. NCBI lineage: Eukaryota > Viridiplantae > Streptophyta > Magnoliopsida > Santalales > Viscaceae > Viscum > Viscum album. Next base: position 464,773,539 of record OY728122.1, on the reverse strand, counting down.
TAGAATGGTTTAGGTCCCCATATTAACCTTATCTTTCATATTTAACTCTTAGTTAAATAGTTTGACATTTACCATGTCTCTTTGTATTTTTATATTATATGGTTAATAAACTTACTATAAACTTCCAAGAGAAGCTCAAGTGGTTCATTAATGACATATATAATATTATTTAACACCTTTGGCCTAACCTTAAATTTTTAGGAATAATATAACTTTTAATAATATAATATTTTAAAAAAAATCTCTTTTATGTTAATTTTGTCACTATTTGGAATTTTGTTTTTGTTAAATTCATTACAGGATTATTAATTCAAAAAAATTAATTTAATCAACCCTAACATGTCATATTAACCTATAAAATTAATGAAATTCATTAAAAGTCTCAAATTATATTTATTTTAATATTTATAATATCAATTATTTTAATCTTTCATTAATAACGTAATTACTACATCATCATTGTGTCATAAATAAATTTAATTATATAATGTCTAAAATTTATAAATAAAATACCATTATGTAGTAAATATTTTTATATTTCTAAATAATATTCATAGATGAATTTATCTTATGTATTACACTATATTTAAAATTTCTTAGTTATTAAACTTTTTTTTAACTCTTTTAACTCTTATTTAAATAAAATAATAATTAACATCCTAATCTAATCCATGAGGACCAAATGGGATAATATTTAATTAATAAGGTTGTTTTTGGTCTAATTATACTTATCCAATAGAATTAGGACTTCTATTCGGGTAATTATGATATCATTTTTACCCATAATTACCCTATTAACTTTGAACTGTGGTAAATAAAAGTCAAAAGTTACTAATCACCAAAAATTATTTTCTTCTTATTGAACAAAATTTTACTTACTAATATTAACCGTGTATCATTTTTTTAACTCAACTCATAGAAGTGGTAAAATTGTGTTTTATACAATTTTACAAATGCTCCTAGGAGTTGGGTAAAAGACGGTAAATAGTTCCACAAAATTTAATATATATATAATTATTATAAAACGAATCCAATTAATTACATTGAACATATATTTGTATCATTTATCTATTTTGACCTAAAATAAATTAAAATAAAAAAAACTAATTATTTAAATAGAAATTCGGTTTTAACCAATAACGCAATGTTTTTTCACTATTCATCAAAAATTGAATGTTTTTAGAAAAATAACAAAAAATCACCTTAATCTAATTTTGATATTCTGAATAAAAAATGAAGTCAATTTTGAAATATAAAATTAAAAAAAAATTAAAAAATGGGTATTACTATTCATAACAGCTAGTTTGATTGGCCGTGGTGTGTTAGAATCTCGAAGTTACGTACAATACAAGCTATTTCATTATTCAAAATAAAACATATCGTGGAAGCTTAGGGTGTTACATAATATGATATATTTTATTAATATTATAAAATAAATTAAATTCTAAATAATTATTTTTATGCATCCTGTAAATCTTATAATCATTATTGAATGGTTAACATAGATAATGATGTTCACCGCATCCGGGAGATGGTAGGACGTATGTACACACAAGTGATGATATAAATCCTATAATGGTCTAATGGTGTGAAATATGATGGAATATGAATTTTAAAGAATCATTATCATGACATATGTATTATTAATGTCCAGTGCATTCATTGTTATACCCATATAAAGAAATAATAAATGAAAAAAAATTACACCATGATGTGGAGATGGTATGTCTCACATTCGAACGCATAGTGATAGGGAATTCTATAAAGTTTGTAAAAGGAAGAATATGGTTGTCACATAATCATAATAACATTTAATTATATATATTATATATGTGATACTAATTTATAATGAAAAAAAAACTAAAATTGGATGTAGAAGAAGAAAATAAATTGAATTGATTTGGTAAAATAATTACCTCTTTTTTGAGTATCTCCTTTTGAGTTGTACACAAAAAAATCATTAGGATGGAATTCTTCTCAAAGAGAGGCATATATGTTGAATTGAGGGAATTTTGGAGTGTAAATCTGATGTTTTTTTCCGATCCAATGGGATATGTAGGTGTGAATTTAAGGTAAGGAGAATCACCCTTTTATAAGAGAGGTGGAGGACACTTTTGAAAAATATTAAAATATTAAATTTATATTAATTTATATTCGATATCAAATAGCTCTAAACTAATTTATTTTGAGTATAAGATGAGAATGGTGTGAAATAACCTCAACCAATGAATTTTATACTTTTTTAGGTTATGAAATTAACCTTATATTTTGGATTTAACCATTAGTTAAATATTTTAACACTTACCGTCAAATCATGTATTTTTACTGTAGAGGGTAAATATAGTTATTATAAAATACCAAAAGAACCCTAATAGGATAATTTATGACCAATTTGCCATTATACATGTTATTTGGATGAACCTTATATATTTATGAGTTTTAGTTCATTTAATAAAATATTATTTATTTTAAGATATCATATATGTCAATATTAAAACTATTCAACATTTTTAATTTTAAAAATATCATACAAACAAGATAAAATCCAAAAATATATCCAATATGTCATTATTGTGTATAAGTAATTTATAAAATTAGTTTAAGTCCTTAATTTTGTCAAATTATATCTATTTTAATATTTATAATTTTATTTATTTGATATATCTATAAAAAAATAATTTATACTTCACTATTATGTCAACATTAGTGATAAGCATATAATCTATAAAAATTATAAATATATTTATATTAGATATTTAATTCTATTATATGTACACAGACAATTTATAATCTACTGTATATACTATATATATCTATTAAAATTATTGTACTTATATGAAAAAGAGAGTGTGACATATTGTCACATTCATTAATTATAATAATATTCATGTCATATTCATGAACAAGAGTCCACTGAATGAATCCATTTAGAAACATATGTTCTATGTTTAGAATTTAATCTCCGATGGAATTTTGATAGGTGTTAGCATAATTTTATATTAATATTTTTACCATTTATTACCCTATTTACCCTTAACCCTGGTAAAAAAATTAATAATGTTACTACTCATAATGCCAAAAAATAAAAAGACAATATTTACATTATTTTTACCCATTGATTAAAAATTCAGAATCAATTTATCAATATTATAAATATAGATGTTTCATTAATTAATTTAAAATAATTCTGGTTTTCAGAATGAAAATGTGTTTTTAGAAGTAAAATTATTGTAAAAGATTGAAATGTTTTTACATAAAAAGTCATGGTAAATTTAATAAAAATGAACAAAATTATATTATTTGATAAATATATAATCTATTTATAATTTAAAACTAATCAAATATATAATTTAATTTTACTAATTATTTCAATGTAAAAAGTTATTTTAAATTAAAGTTTGGTATTTTATTTCAATTTATCCAAACATGAAACTTATTGGAAAAAATCCAAAAATTGATCTGAAGTAAATTTTCATAGATAAATTTGTAATAGGGATTTTATTTTATCAAGTTAAATAAATAAAAGTGTCAAATATTTCATATAAAATTGATTCTCTATTAAAAGGTTGGAATTTTTTTAAATAGTTATTTTATCTAAAAACTGTATTTTTTATTATATTATATCTAGAATATACATGTGATGAATTTGAAAACAATAAAAATTATATAAAATTAAAAATGTTGTTAATACTATTAATAATAATTAATTTAATTATTTGGGTATATATTAAATTAATTATTAATATTTTATTAATATATTATAGTTCGATAAATTTGGTTCATGCATGTAACACAAGCCGACCCATTATTTTGTGTAGTGTAAGCATACCATTGTTTTCTTGTAAAAATAAAGCAAGAAACAATTAAATTTATTATTAAATGAAAACATTTAAATATATTGGGGTTTTACATTTTCCTATCCATCAATTAATTTCATCCTCCCAATTTCATATTGCCCAGAGAAAATTAAAGGTTGATAAATAAGAGAACTTTAGGGGCAAGGAGAGATCCATACATGGAAAAAAATATAAATATTTATAGGGAGTGACTGAGGTAATAAATCATAATCAAGTAAAAAATTGATAGAAATTTTAGGGCCTCAACGACATGAATCTATGATGAATTAAAATACCATATGTTTAATTAATTGTTAACCTGAGGTACATATTTATGATAAAATACTTTTTAAAATACCTTTTCCTAAAGTTGAGGGATTATTTTACTATAAAGATTAGTACTTGAGGAAATATACATTATTCCATCAATTATATCATTTGGTTGTTCTTTGATCTATTTTCATGTTATCCTATAAATGTTTATTGAAATTAAAAAGGTTATAGAAATGTATCGAATAAATCAAAGTTTAAACGGAAACAAAAATATCCAATGATCAACTTTCTCATTTCCAACCTTAAGACTTGAGAAAAATACTTCCATACAAATTTATATTCCAAAAAGGTCTCTAAATTTACAAAATAAATATTAACATCATATTCCCCAAATAATTTAACATAGCTCTTACATTCACATACCAAATATTTGAGCACCTTTTAATCCTTAATGATAACTCTTATGCCTAAAAATCTTTAGAAAATACGTACTTTAGTGCACTTCTTATATATCTCATGAACCATATAACCATATAACCATTGATGTAATAATTCTTGAATACAAATAAAAAATAATCTTATTCATTCTACATCAATCTTAAACTCTTAACTATGCTTTAACATCATATTCCTCAATACCTCCTTCATCACATTTTTCTTTTTTTCCTCTTCATTATCAGTAGTATAACCATTTCATGTAAAACATTATGATTATAAAAATTAAACAATACTAAATGCATAATATTATAAATACTAATAAAAGTAAGTATGAATCATTTATAGGATCTTTAAATGGTTTAATCATCTCATCAATCCATTTTTCCATAGGATAAACCTAGGAAATCCATTACCAAATCTATATGATGATATTATATAGATATACATATCATCTAATTATATCTTAGGGTTATTCCCCCCAAATCTATGTTTTATAAATCTAATTTATAAGGTTGTTTATAAATGTCCTTTGACACTAATTGTAATACCTTGACCCCAGATACCGAGATCCATTGCATTATTTTAATACATTTGCATGATTACAAGGAATCAAATCCCAAAGTATCGATTAGTTTAGCTGTCATGGAAAATAAATTACATATATGAAACTTTCATTCTAATTTAAAACATAAAATAGAATATATAAAATTTATTGATAATTACATTATTATCATACCTTACCACTGGATATCATTCATAATACAAATCATGAAATCATGAAAAATAAAACATAACAAAGGGGTGATCTCAGATGCTCAATAAGGGCAAGTATAAAATATAATATATTATGATTAAATAATAATAAACCATAGGAAAAGATGTATTACTAAAAAATAATCTCTTTAAACAAAATCTTCATCAAAATATGGCAAGATTAAATAATACCATATAAAAAAGCATAAACGAGGATATTCTACTAGTAGAATAATCAGAAGGAATATGTATATCTAATATCATAAAAAGGGAATACATAATACTGGACATATTCACTATCATGTTATTTCTTCAATATAGATACAATCATGACCAACCCTCCTTAAAGGATTTGTCTTAGGGTAGAAACCTATCTAATTTTTTTCAAGATCTATCCTCCTAAAAAAGTTACACTACATGGAAAAAAAATGAAAAGAGTTTTTCACAAACTAATTACATCTCATGAGTCCTATAGATGCATCTAGGGTATATATTTTGCCTAATCCATCACTTAATAAGTCAAATACATTCCTCATATGAAAATCTTGAAACATATACAACATAATCATTCTTATTAAAATCTAGTATACGAAATATAAATACATTAAAGTTAAACCAAGAATGGTATCTAAATAGAACATCCAAAATCAATATGATCTTAAACCATTCAATAAAATATGTTAAATGATATCATAAAATTGAAACCTAAATGAAGAAAAATATCAAACAAATGATGTTGACATATATGAATATACACTATGCAAATCCTTAAAAATATCTTGACCCAAATACCTCTTTTACATTGAAATAATTTATTCAAAATCCACACACATATAAAACAAGATATTTAAAAATATATTTTTAATCAAGCTGTCTAACACCATATTGATACTTTCTAAATTTAAATAAAATTTTAAAACATTCATGTCTATATAAATTTCTTTAATGTGTTGGGGTTGAAGCCTCATTTTTATTATTAAAGCAATGACCTCTTTTATTGATTGGGTTGAGGGGGTCCCATTTCATAACTTGTAGGCCTATGGGAATGAAAGAACATATACAATGCCCGAATGCCCATTTTTTCACAAAGGGCCCTTTAGTGAATAGTACTACTACAGTACCCTACCTGTTATAGTACCTACTATAGTTCCACAAATGCTACAGTTCCTATTATTGTGCCCCACTCCTATAGTGTCCCTACTGAAACAATCCATAACTCCAATAGTAATACTATAATACCCTAAATTTCTTCCCTAATAGATTCAATCCATGTACTTTTGGATTCCAAGAAGGATCCTTTACCACTTGGGTATAAGATCATTGTCCATTTCTATATAATTAAATCAATTAAACCATTATGAAAACATATACATTAATGGGAATGATTAAGGAGAATAAATCATTGAAACATTTAACATTTTGTTTTAGTTAAATATTATATTACATATAACATTAAAATGATTCCTTTTTGAAAAAAAATTTCAAGATACATACACATGGATTATAAATATTTCATTGTAAACACTTATTCATAAACAATCTTTGATAATAATGAGATAAGAAAATTAAAACATAACTTGTAATTTCGTTTAGTAAAGGGTGAATTAATTTCCTGTATAATGGATACATAATTTTATTTATTTATAATGTAACCATTTATAAATTTATGATATCATTTTGGATCCTCTTATATCTTTTTGGTAATAATATTTCAGTATTATCGTTGTTTCGGGTGTTAACTACTTCATTTTCCCATCCAGTTTTCTTTGGTCTATCTAGTTTCTATTTTAGTAGATGTATTTTATTAATATCAATAATTATAATAATTAAATATTCATTAGTTTTACTAATCATATAAATTTTATACTCATTCATTAAATATTAATGTGGATAATGAATCTCCCTGCATCGTGGAGATGGTAGGTTGTATGTACATACGGGAAATGGTATAATTTCTTTTATTATAAAAATTTATAGAATTGGATAAAATATGTATTGTAAAAAAACATTACCATGTTATATGTATAATTTACAACTTTTATATTCATATATATATCTATCCAAATAAATAATAAATGAAAAACAGTTTGCACCATAGTGTAGAGACAGTAAATTGTACATACACCCGCATGATGATATTGTTTTTTGGGATGGGTAAAAGGAGAAATATGGTTGTCCAATAATCATAATAACATATAATCATTTATATGATACAATAGATACTATGTTATAATGGAAAAAACATAATAATAGGAAGTTGAAGAAGAAAATAGATTTAATTGAATTAGTAAAATAATTATGTCTTGTTTGAGTGTCTATTTTTGATTTGTACAAAAGGACTCTTTAAATTTCATTTCTATGAAAATTTAGGCATGTATGATGAAATGATGGAATTTTGGAGATTAAATGGGAAGTTTTGTTCTGATAAAAATGGCTTTGGAGGTCTAAATTAAATAGAATGAGAAGTTCCCTTTTATAAGAGAGGTGATGGACACTTTTGGAAGATCATAAAGTTTTTATTTATTATAATTTTATTTTCGGTTTCCAATAGTTCAAAAGTGATTTATTTCTAATATAAGATACGTATGGGTCTAAATTGCACTATCAAATTAATTTTAGACATTTTAGTGTCACAAAGATAACCTTACCTTATAGATTTATCCCTTAGATAAATAGTTTTACTCTTACCGCGTCTTCATGTATTTTTACACTATAAGGTTGATATAATTACAATAAAATGAAAAACGAACCCTAATGGGATCATTAATGAAATATTTAACATTATATTAGTTATTTAAGAAAACCATATATTTTTATGACTTTTATATAATTTAATAATTTATTATTCCTTTTAAAATATCATTTATTTTAATTTTAATAATATTCAATTTTCTTATTTTAAAAACATCAATCCATCATGATAACTTTGAACCAATACATCCAATATGTCACTAACATGAATAAGTCATATATAATATTAGTGGATTTCATTAATTAAGTAAAATTATACCTATTTTATTATTTTTTATATCATTTTATTGACATTTCTATTAATAAAATAATTTATACTTCACTATAGTGTCAACAATAATTGCAATTATTGAAACTCAAAAAATTATAAATAAATTTATATGAGGAAGGTAATTATTTTAGATATCAGTATACTAGTTATAATTTATGTTTAATCCTAGATATATATATATATATATTAATCTTATTATACTTATTATAAATTAGAGTGTGGCATCTTGTCACATTCATTAATTTTAATAATATTCAAGTCATATTCCTGGACAATGATCCATTAAATGACCAAATTTATAAAAATAGTTATAAGTGTTGAATTTAGTCATCAAATAGAATTTTAATAGGTGTTAGAGTAATTTTATAATATTATTTATACATTTAAATACCCTATTTATCCTTATTTGAAGTTAAAAAAATTATTGAAGGTACTATTAATAATGCCGAAAAATAAAAGGAAATTATTTACATAATTTGGACCCAATTATTCTAAATATTGAATCCATTGTTAAAAAATATATATTCATAATTTTTAGTAATTAATTTAAAATAAATCCCTTTGTTTGAATAAAATAGAAATTTTTAAATGTTAAATCACTACAAAAGATGGAAATGTTTTTACATAAAAAATAATTGTAAAATTAATAAAAATGTAAAACATTATATTAACTGAAAAAATATAATCTATTTTTAATTTAATGCCAATAAAATTATAATTCAACACTATAGATTATTTTGACAAAAAATTGTATTTATAATTAAAATTTAATATTTTTTACTATTCATCAAAACATGAAACTCATTAGAAAAATATCAAAATTTGACCCATTGTAAATTTTAATATTACTATTATGAAAAATAATTTTATTTTTTCAAATTAAATATATCAAAATTTAAAATATTGGATTTAAAATGGGGTCTCTAATAAATGGTTGAAAGACATTATTTTTTGAAAAATTCTTTTTTTTCTTGAAAAATATTATTTTTTCTTATATCATGTTAAAAAAATACATAAGATGAAAGTTAAAAAATTTTCAAATATATAAAAAGAAATGTGTTATTAATAATATGAATAAAATATAATTTAATGTCTCGGTAATATATTATATTAAATAATAATACTTTTTTAATACATTGTTGTTCGGTAAAACTAGGTCATGGATGTAACACAAGCCAACTCATTATTGTGTGTAGCGTAATATTAAGATAGTGTTTAGTAAAAAGTAAGAATGAAACATAATTAAATTTATTCTGAAACGAAAATATTGTAATATCTTGGGGTGTTACAGATCCTCACAACATGAATGTAAAATGTTCTTGAAAAATGCATGTCTTCTAATGTTTTACATGTGCTTTTCTAATTTACATTTTTCTACCCATGATATAAAATCCTAAAATGATTATTTATGTCATGATATAACTAATATCATTTTGAATTTAAATTTAAGTCATCATTATGATCAGATAAAGTTAATATTTTTTCTCTATGATTTACTAGAACATGGTTAATATAGAATATAAACAGGTGATCAGGTGGTAAATATTATCTTATCGAGAGTAACCATTTGTACATGATATAGTGATCAATAATAAACTATAGGTAATTTTTATTTCTCAAATTAATTATCATTATTGTGAAAAATTAAACATTTGTATGTTTCCATTTCCTTATAGTAATACATAGACATTTCATAACTCCATAATGGTTTTTTATATGGGCCCTAACCTATTTCAAAAACGTAAATAATGATACACTGTTTAAAATTTCCCATCCCGTATTATCCCACCAATAGTGTTCTATCAAATCCTGAAACCTTTTTAATATACTTGACTGTATAATGAAATTTTATCTATGAGATACATCTAATAATTCTTTTTTGGGATCAATCACTAATGGAACACATAACATTCTTGTGAATTTATATATAATAACCTCACTGATTATGTTAAAAATCATACCATCATTCACAGCTATAATTTTCATTAGAATATTACTATCATCGATATATGTAATTTTTTTTATCTCTAATAAGCCAGAATTGAAAATAAATTGTATTAGATGTGATTTTTACCATTCAATAATGATTCACATAACCAAAATTACTAAATCTATGAACCTATAGTCTTTTTTAATCTACATTTTTGACAATACCCAGTGATAATTCATATTTAATGCATCAAAAACCTTTTTTTACTTAACAATGTGGTTGTAAATTAAGAAATGATATTCCTTGAGTAGTAAATTAAATCATATTTTTCTCATGTTGATATATTTTTATGAGAAATTGTATTTAAAACATTTTTAATTATTTTATAATTATAATTTCTAACATAAAGATAATTACTCAATATATTAATTTAAATTATTACCACTTTCAATAAAATATTATCAGTTGGATAACCAAATTAATAAATCTTTACCTTCATTTATGCAATGGTAAAAACTCTATCATTCTACAATATCACAAAACAAAGTCCAATTGTTAATACATCTATATATATTAAAATCCCAACAATTCATTATGGTAATGTAAATATCAGTTCCATGAGATATCTCTTATATGATTATTAAAAAAATACCTTATAATTTTTTACCATAATAATTGAAACCATATACATAACAAATTAGATAATGGGTTAAATAATGGAGAATGTTTTTGATACAATCATTAATAGTATCATATGAATTAATGTAAGATACGCACCACAATTATATCCATTAGTTATAGACATTACATCACTAACTTTTTTTTTGAATGGTTCACTAATATTAAAATTTTATATATATAATGGTCTACAAAAGAAAATTCCTTGATCAATAATTAACATGTATGAAATTTTCCAAATATTTAGTTTTTATATAATTTCATTGAGAATGATATATAATTGATTCAAATTCTCATCATGTATTTTAGATTATACCAAAATATCTTAATTAAGTACTACAAAAAATATTATTGATGTAATACTTGATATTTTTTATGTCAAATAAAAAAATGATAGGTTTTATTAGTTAATAAAAAGGGAATTACTTCAATTTTGTAATGTTCAAACCTCAGATGAAATGTCATCATTTTTATAACTTCTATATTTACTTTAATTTTATTATACCCAGAATAAAGATCAATCATTGAAAAATATGTAGCTCTTTGATGTCAATGAAACATGTCATTAATATAGGTAACTAGAAACTTTTTCATTGTAGTAATGAAATTTATTTGTATTCCATCAATGAAAACATCATAAATCCAATTTAAAAAAAAGATTAAGGATTCCAATCGACAAACACTAATTTCTAAAAATACATTATTAAGAAACACCTAAAGATTTTCATCGATACCACTAATTCCACCATGGCTATTCTATAGGGATTCATAGATAGTTGTTTTTAATCAAGGATAATATCAATGGAAAATTAAATAATTATGATCAATTGGATGTGTAGTTTTATCTTTAGGAATCAAATAAATATAATCTTATACAATATATATATCCAATATTTTAAGGATACTTTCACCATTCAATAGTTGTGACTAATATTTCTATAAAAGAATGTCATTAGGTGGAACTTCATGGTGTGGATCTAGACATGATTCGTATGGTTTAATCTACCATGTAAATAAAAGCGACTATATATCACCATCACTAATCATAATCTACATCTCTTGGAAATAAATTTTCTCAATTTAATTTTATATCCAATCCATATCTAGGATTATATCAAGGTAATAATTATGATTAAAAATATAGTATTTCTATGAGTTATAATGGGAATCAACTAACATGTCCTTGTTATAATAGGATTTATAATGTGAGTCTTTATAGAAAATTAAATTCATCAGATGATTGGGAAATATATTAGTTTCATGTAAAACATAGAAGATTTAAATTTGTGTGAAAACCTATAATTTGATTGCGAATTATCTAGTTTTACGGTATAATCAATGTTGCTACCAAAACATACTTAGGAACACAATATTTATTTATACTAATCAGATAATCACTATCTTCTCCCCGTGGAATCTTTTGTCGGGTGGGGAGAGGTTCAGAAGACATTTTAGAGATAAGTATTTATAATTTCTATTCTATTCATAGGTGTTGTGTAGGATGAAAAAGGTTTCATTCTTTCCCCATCATTCATGATCTATATAACCACTTTATATGAAAATCAGCCATGTTATTTATACCATTGATAATTTCTAGGGGTTTTCTTTCTACATTTATAACATGTTAGAATAACCCATCATCAATTTATTCTCCTATGAATAATTTAATTTTTATTGGTTCATATGTATCCTCTTTTATTCTATATTTCCATTGAATATATATACATCCAAGAATTTTTTTTACCTATATTGAAGGAACTTAATATAATATTATAATATAATGAAATTGTATAAGAAAATATTTCAAATTAGGGATGTCAGTTAATTCATTAAAGAAATAGATATTATATATTTATAGATTATATATTTTTTCTGAAACATTCGAGATAATCATATAAATCATTAATAATACTCTACAACAAATTATTCCTCATTATTATTTCATGTGAGGAGATTCAACTACATTTAATCTTTATTCTCTTCATAAAATTATTTCTCAATGAATATCACATTAAAATTTATCCATTACATAATTTTTATTTCAATAACCAATTTCATGTTAAGGATTAATGAACAACATTGATAAAAATCAACCATCAAAAAATATTCATCCAAAATAATCTTTTCCCATTTATTACTTCATAATTTAAGAAATATTTTTTCAATTGACATAATCCATTGATCTGATACAAATTATTTAATAGTTCCATTAACATATGGAGGATTCTATCACATAACGTGATCAAAAAATATGTAAATAATGTTGGGAAACAATAGGATGATTCCTAATATAATAGTTATTCATCATAACATGAATCAGATTCCTCACTATGTTGATGATTTGTGATATCCAACACCAACTATATCAGAGTGCTTTGTAGGGAATCCCAATATTGAATATGGGTGTTGATCCTTTTCTATTTGTTAGGATACATCTATAAATAATCAATCCCACTATGACATCTAATTGTATCCATGAATATTGGGCCATAAATTAAAAACCCCATTGATTATAAAATTTCTGAAATACCATAATGGATTATCTTATTTCTCATGTTCCATATTTTAATATAATATATAGTTACCAATGTTTTGTAAATACCAACATTTATTCCTACTATAATTACTCTAAATATAATAACCCATATAATGTCATTATATTATTATATTATATTAATATACATGTAATCACATCACAAAGGATCTATTAATTTAGTATTCTTATATTATTATATATTTAAATAATACAATATTATATTGAAAATATTAAAAAAATTATGGAACATTCTTTCAAAATTTAAATAAAATAAAATATCAAACATTTTATAAGGGAGAAAGGGAAAAAATAGAAACATTAGATTCTATGTAACTGTTATGTAAAGCATGAGTTTCCATGGGTAAATAAGTTATAGTTAACATAATAATGTGGCTAATAAAAACTCATTCCATTCATTATAAAACATTATTTCAACATAAATCCACTGATAATATTTATATATATTTATATAGAAATCATATGGATAATGAAAAATAATTTAATAATATTTTTAATTGATAAATATAAACAATCATGATCTTATCATCAAGGAAGAAGTCAAAATATCAGGAATATATGTGTTATGGTGTGAGCTAATACATTCTAAATAAATATATTATATTAAAATAGATACCTACCTAGTATGGAATGAATTATTTTTGTCTCATGAAAACAATTTATGATTCAAGGGGAAATATATAAGGAGGACACACCCATCACATGCATATCATATAAATTATTCATATAGTTAATGATCAATATAATGAATTCTTACAATTCCTAATAAATTGTCATTTATCTATAATGAATCATGAATATGATACATTTCCCTGGATAATAAATAAAATTATCATCAAATAATAATTCAACTAGTTATATATATATATAATCTTTATGGTTGATAAAATATCAATGTCATAGAAATAAGGATTTATAAATAAATGAAATAAAAAAATTGATATGGTGGACAATAAAATACCCAATTATGTTATAGTGAGTAATAATGAATTTCTTTATGTAAATGTTAATGACCAAAAAACCATATATTATTAAAGGATGAATGAATACCTTCAATTAATCATCAATTAATGTTTTTTGTTAAATCATAACTTTATTAAAATGAAATTAAAATTGAGGTAAAACATTAAAACTAAATTCCTTGTAACTTTTTCATTATAAAATATGAATTTCAAAGAAAATTATTTTCATTCATTTAACAAAGTAATAAATTTTATTTTGATAATATTCTAAATTGAAAATGAAAAAAATATTGATAAAAATATTTTATTTAAAAATAACCATGCAAATGTTAATGCAAACATTTAATGTAAGAAATGGCCATATTGGTGTGAAATGGCTATGTTGGTGTGAAATATTTTCTATGTGGTAAAAAAATTTAAAAGAATATTTACCTGTTTTTCTAAAAGGAAGAAATAAACCTCATTTATAAAATTTCAATACGATTCCCTTTAAATAATTTTTTATTATGCCAAAAAAAATTTAAATAATATAAAATTATCACTAATATTTAAATAATATGGTTATAGAAACATTTTAATGAACCGTCAAATTGATGGAAAAGAGTTGTACGGGAAACATTTAAAATGATTTTTTTAAAAGAAATTACATCACATGTAACTCACTTTTTGATTCCCAATAAAACAAAATATAAAATGGAAAATATACATATCAATGTGTGACATGACTAAGGGATAAAAATTATATGTGGTTTAAGAGTGTAGTATCATATAATTTGATCATGGGAAATAAAAAAATAAACAATACCTCAAAAGAAGAATATTACAAAAATCACTTACATTATGTCTCTCCTTATACATACATGTTTTCCATATATATAAATAATTTTTATCACTAAAAAACTATATATGAAAATTTTTAATGTATATTTATTTCTAATAGTACTTTTATAAAATTTAAAATTCCACTAACTCAATAGTTCATTCTTACAACAACCACTTAAGGTATTCCATTCAATTTAACCAAAATTACATTGATATGTTGTCCATGATTATAATGATATGAAATTTTTATATCATCAAAAAAATATGTAATTTAATTAATATAATTTTATTCATTATATACATGTTTTGAATCGTCCTTAAATGATGGTAATAGAATAATAAAATCGATCACTTCATGGGGGTGGTAGTATACACGATGCATGAAAATCATTATTGTTTTCGAATGAATGCGTAGTTTTGAAGGTGTATGATTTATTATATTTACATAATCATATTTATTTCACAAATATCATATTTATTAATTACATCGATATTTATAACTATCCAATTAAAGAAGTGATTAAATGAGAATTAAAATGCTAAATAGTGATGGTATTCCATATGTACGCATGAGAAATGTTTTTTTATTTTATAGAATGGAATGAATATATAAATGGGGTGTTTAGTTAATATATTTTTTAGTATCATGAATATAAATTGATAATTTTTTTAATTTTTTTATTGATGATTCTTGGGATGTTTAAGAAGAATGGAACTTTAAAAATCGTGGTATGAAAATAAAAAAAATTTGTAACCTCCTTTATATTATGTCGTAGTCCTTCTTGATGTAGAATTTTAGAGAGTCCATGACCTCTTGGATGATGGAATATTTTTAGGAAAGGTATTATTTTATGTTATTGGTCAATCTAATAGGTTCAATTAGTTTGAAAATTTTATGAGAGGGGGTTTCTTATTATATTTGTGGTGGGTGGAAAATTATAATGTTTTGTAACATTATAATATAATATATGTATTAGTAATGAAAAGTTGACACATATAGTAAAATATTCTATAAAAATCCATCCATGTTTATTGTTATGGGATGAACATAATGTTATACAAGGCATTAGATTACATCCCAAATACCATAAATATATGAAGTAAATGTCATGTTTCTCAAGAACATTTTTCTAGAAAATCCACCATTTGATTTATATAACCCAAAAACTATGTAAACAATAACTAACCATTCCACTATATGACATAGGAGTAAAAAACAAAAATTGAAATGAAAGAAAAAACATATCATAGTACTGAAGGAAATTATATTAAATACTCAAGGAGAACCAAAAGAAATAAAAACTCAAAAAATGTGACGTGACATCTACCAGGAACACACATCCTTCTACAAGATTAATCTTCACATTGAATAACAATGATATTATAAATAATCACAAAAGAACTAAGGTATATTTCTGTTACCTCTGTCACAATTGTTGACAAATGAATATTGAAAATCATACCAAAGAAGGTTGTGAGTATAAAGAAGTATTACTTCCCCAATAAGATCAGAAATTAGACTTCAAAAAAATTATTAGCATAATTTATATCAAATGGGTTGAATGAAATTAAAAATATTTGTATCAAAACAATAATAAATTTAAAAGGAAAACATTCCATGCATAACACCATAATAATTTATTTGGAACACCTAAAACATGTCAATAACCCCACACCATGCTTACTTAAGTGAAATTTCTATATTCATGATTGATCTATCAATTATACACAATATAATCACAATGATTCCTCTACATGGTTAATAAATTCCACAATCCTATTCCACATGGTCACATCTAAATAAAGTGAACTCACACCAACCATGAATGTCAAATATCTATAAAAAACCATAATACATAAAACATTATCATGCAATATGGAATTTTAGTGAACAAATTACATTTCATAAAACCAAATTCTAATTTCAAAATCAGCATTTTAAATTTATAAACAGATGTGGTTATTTTCAAAATCCATCTATTTTTTGAAATTCTAAATCCTTGACAAAACATTGTTTACATAAATAATTAAACAAGTATTTCAAATCCATTTCAACAAAATAATTAACTAAAAATTAATCTTTCAAGATTTAAGTTAATTTGATAAATATGAGAATCCACATAACTTACAATATTTGGTGAAATTTAATAATGACATTATGAATCTGTAGATAGAGTAACAGATATTCTTTCCATCAACAAAATTTTCAATGAAATATAAATATTCCAGTTAAGGAATATGAATATCACAAATAAATATTAGATTTGATATTTTTAGAGAGATGAGAAGGATAAGCCTCTAAATAACAATTGAGAAGGATGAATTATCAATCAGTCTGGTCCTCTAATGCATACTGACTCGCCTAAGAATCAAATCTGGATAAAAAGGAAAAGTCTCTCAATACATGGGATAAAAATGAATTGGTGTTATATAGAATGTAAGGTATTAATGTGGGGTCAATTGTTTAACTAGGATTATATCCATGTTTTATGGGGTTAAAACTATATACCACATAATTTAAGTGCATGGTTTGGAAAACTGTGCACCAAAAATGTGTTAAAACGGTCTTAGGGTAACACCTCCCATAATTGACTTACATGGTTAAACAAATACTGATCCAATTTTTTACTTCCCTTTATATTATGAACCATTTTCCAATCATCATTGGAAATATTTTTATAAACTATTTTCCAAATGTGTGTCTACCCAGTGCCAATTGTCCCCCATTGAATGGTTTCATGGTGGTGTTTCATGATTTCAACTAACCATAAACCAACTTTGGTCCACCAGAAAGTCACTCAATCATTATAAATCCCCTCATGACCTAATAAACATGACCCAATGAGTATATTGACTCAAAATTACAAGACTAATGGGTCGTGTACATGAAACTGAGTGTGCTACATTCTCCCACCAACATTCATTTCATCACCATAATTCACAAATATGATGTTTTCCCCAAGGTTATTAGTCCACCACTCCACAATTTCAATCATATCCTCTCATGATTATTCCCGAATCAAACCATGTTTCCATAAAATTTAAAAGACAAAAATTCATTTCCAATAAAGTAATTTCCATTTCCTTTCTAAAATATGTAACAACAGTTTAATCAATGTAGAATCTATCTATAGGTCAACATGATTACAACGAGTAACATGTTCGTGATCATGTTTTTTCTTGGACAACTAAGATACATAAAACACATTGTGAATTGAAATAATTATTAGTGGAATGGATAACCTATATTCCACCTCAGAAACTCATTAAGGAATCTCAAAATGGACATTGTATCAAAGTGAAAACATTCTATGTTTATAAAAATAATGAATCACAAGTCTTGGAGTTATTATGAAAAAAACATTATCACACAAATATTTCCTCAATAGTCAACGACGATGACTAGAATATCATATTATTTTGAATATAAGATATCTCCATCATAATTAAGATCAATTGATTCTTTTTTATTGATTATTACACATATCAGGATAATATTAGTAAATTCTCACCTATTTCCACATAATAAAGTCTAAAATGTCAAAGATTCCCATACAATCCTTCAAAATATTCGACATGTATCTTTTCTTAAAAACTATAAATATTTTTAGATATCCTTCATTGGTATATGATCCTACGAATATTCACAGAAATCCATCACAAAATCTTTATAAATTTTATTTGACATTTAGATTGACTTCTCAAACTAGTCGTCCATTTGAGGAAGATAATACATACTAAAATTATATATTGTTCCAAGGGATTACTGCATGGTCTATTGAAAATGACATAAATATTGGGTCAAAACCATATACAATCTTGAATATGAGGATGTTAATCGTTAAATATCTAGAGTATAGATTTTTAATTATACTTACACCATATTAGTTTCAAATATATAGATTAAATGATACTTTTTTATTAGATGATCCACTATCACCCGCATGTTCTGTATTTTTACCAACCATGGATTATTTTTCAAACAATTCTTGGAAATCTTCTCCCATTTCCACATGTTAATCGATAAAATATACAAAAACAAGATCTTCATTTATGGGATCCTTTGATATTTTGACATGTGAGCCACTATGAGGAATAGTCTACAATTTTACTTTTCATGACAAACCCCAAAAACACTACCTTCAAGGCATTATAAAATTTTTAAATCTCATGGAGAATAATGCATATTGAATAATGGTAGGAACTATGAAGATTATCTTTATAAGAAAAAGGAACGACCATTTGATCTCTATACTAAAACACTGAACTCCCTTCAGTATTCCAACACTTAATGGTCTCCTCACTATTGATTTTTGATCACATAACAACACAATTAAGATCATAGGTCTATTAAAATATATCCCACATAAATAAATAATTATAAAGTTATAATTATAATTAAACTAAAATAGCAACATTACTATGGTCTAAGAAATCTAGATGCATATATGTTATGATTGAATATAGTTTCCATGGGTTTGAATCCTCTTTTTCCAAATGAACATATGTCTTCTAACTCAATAATTACTTCACATAGTTCACTTTAGTCTATGTATTCATAATTTATATGTCAAAATTCTACACATACTCCATCCATATTCTTTTCCATAAATTGAAATATCTTAGTGAGAAAGTGTGTTTCAATATTTAATGATCAATAAAAATAATGAATTTATCACCCAATAGAGTATGATTCCATTTATTTAAAACATAGTAAATTGTTTTCAATTTAAAATCATGTATTTGGTAGTTCATATAATTAAAATATAACTTACATGAACCAATATAACTACCATGATCTCCATATATGATAACACATCTCAATCAAGATCCTAAAGAATCAAACTAGACTACATGAATCTATCTAGACTCTTCAATCATGAGTACAGTTGATGATGTATGTATAACTACAATATCCCATCTTATTCTAGCTACATCCCTCTATGAGTTTTTCTAAACTTATTTTTTTTGGAAATCCTTATCATTAAACCATATTTTTTGAGTCTCACTTTGAGTTGGAGAGCCTTTGTTGGATAAAATAACCGTGTGTTCTAGGATGCATATTTGATTAAATTAATGTAGTAGTTATATAAATTATTCAAATGTGACTATATTTTTCTCTTATGAGTTTAGAAGGAATCATAGGCTATTCTGGAAAAAAAATTGATTATTTTTTGTTTAAATGTACATAAAGGACATTTATATGAACTCTATTGGTATTACACACCATGTAACTATCACTGGGAAGATTAAATAAAATAGTTTTAAGATGTGTTTTTGTTCATGGTGTGAATGGGATTAAAAATAGAAACTCAACATTATAGGTTGTATGATGTTTAATCAAATTTAAATTATGTCAAGGAATTAGGTTTTTTAGCAGAACTATTAAATAGGAAATACATGACATGAATTGTCATTGAACACCATATATTTCTCAGATCCATACATTTTAAGAGGGAATTTATTATTTTTTATTCATTCAATCCAATGAATCATTACACTCTTAATCACTTATTGAATTTCATGTGATTCTTGGGGACCATCAATTACTTTGAAAATCATGTTAAATAAATTAGTCTATAGTGAGTTTTTTTCTTAGTTTTTCTCTTCACATGAATTTTCCTCATTATAGAGATGGAATATCTTAATGACGGTTTTTTTTGTTTTTAATATTGATCTATTTTTATTTATAATTATTCCCAGGATCTTATGTACCTTTATTATTATTGGTATTATCAATTGGAATCTTTATATTGAATAAGTATAAAGGTTGGTTGTCTAAATTATATTCCTTTGGGGTAACATTTTTATCCATATTATTTTCATTATGCATGATCACGATATGCGACACCCTAAAAAACATAAGTAAAATATTTCTATTCAATACTGTGTATGACACGTGACAACAAGTGCATAAGGAATATAATATCCATATAATTTAAAATTTGTTTACTATTTACAATAGATTTTATGCATGAAAATCATAGATAGCATGGCTTACATTTAAGAAACAACATTCTCAATAGCTTTTGCTACACACAATAGCAACCTTTCTCGGATTTTTTTTTACACTCAGAGAGACCCTCCTCAAAATTTTGTGTCGCACCAAAGATTGAGTTTCACCGAATAAAAATGTATTGTTAAAATATTTTTTAATATAGCATGATATAATCTAGCCATTATTTTAGTGGTTATGAATAATATTAAATAAATTATTAAAAAATATATTTTTATAACAATATAATATTAATTCATATATTAAAAATAAATTATTAATTAATATAGGAAGCAATTGAATATAAACATAATTTTCTTATATAAACCCATTTTTATGCTAATGAAGCTGTTTTACCATAAAAAATTAATGAAATTACATTTAGATAATTAATTAAATGGAATATATATATTACATGTTAAATCCAATATTTTTTTATATTCATCCATTAGGTTTGATATGCATAAGATTAGAACAAATAATATTTTACACATAAAAACCAATATTTTTTTAAAGGAAATTTTACAGTCCTTTAATGGAGAATAATTTTTAAATTTTAATTTTGATACCATTATAAATTTAATAATTAAAAAAATATTATTCTCTGATATAGAGACATAATAATTATTTTTGGGTTTATTTTTGATATTTTTTTGACACATTTCATTTTTTAATGACTATTTAAAAAAAAATAGAATTTTAGTTCAAAACATCTTTTTAATTAAATTTATTTATAAGGATATATTAAAATATTAATTGTTTTTAAACATTAATTAGATAACATATTTATAAATTAATACTATTTAGTTTATTGGGATCAATTTAACTTTGAAATTGATTATAAAACATAGCCATCTTTCAAAAGTTTTTTATTTAATAACTCATATTATCATCTCGTCTCCAGGGTTAACTTTAATTTAATTTCATCCACTTATGTGATTTAAATTATAAAAAATGAATTTAATATTTGGGATAAAAATTATTTATAATTTATAATATTTCCATCTTTTTTTTTTGACCAAAAGGATAAGTGAAATTGATTAACATTAATTGCAATTATTAAGGTAAAACTAAGCCGAATAAAGGCCTAAACCATTAACATAAGGTCCAAAATGACAAATACACCTTTTCAACACCCATTTTATGGCCATATATCTATCATGAACTTTTTATTCTGGATTTTTTTTGGTTTTTTATGTCTTTTGTTAGTTAGGAACATGTGCACACCTAACTTATTTTCAAAAATACCAAGTGAGTCCTTTTCCTCAAACATAAAATTCCACCACTTCTACCCATTCTTCACACCTCTCACATCACATAATTTTGTTCAATACCTAACCAAATAGTCTATAATCATTCCCCTCATCAACCTCGATGTATCCCTTTGGGTTGAATCCCTTCCAAAAAATCCATTCGGTTCAAACCAACAGAAGTTACCCGATTAAGATGCAACATCTTCTCTCATTCTTTTTAGTTTTAATTTCCATTCTCCTCTCCCTATAATATTCTTATTCTATGACTAAATAAAAAAGAAATTATACTCAATTTACTAATAAAAAATCATTCTAAGGGTTCCACCTATACTTACACATGCCTCCATATAATAGGTAACAAAAATATTGTTTCTACGAATGGCGCATTACTACGTCACAAAATGATGATTGTTCAATTCTCCATTACTGCCTCTTATGGTGTCCATTAGGATAGAACATCCATTTATATATGATAAATATGTTATTTATATTTTTTGGGATTCTGTAATTTTTATTTATAACATACGATTATGCTTTCCATGTTGTGTAAATATGATAATATCATTTGAGAAACTGTGGACTAATGCCCCCTCAAAATGATGTGATTCGCTCGCATGATACGTGGAATATATTAATGAATGGACATAATTAAAAATAAGTGACAATAAAAAAATAAATAAAACATTCATGAAATAATTATCATTATTGAAATATAATATATATATATATATATATATCAACTCCTTTGTTATCCCTGCACACACATTAAAAGGGAAAACATCGTTCGTGGATGTGTGGACTATTGCCTCCTCAACATGATGTGATTAATTTTACCTCATATAGTTATATATAAGTGTATATTATTAAATAATATTATATTTGTTATTTATCTATCATTATGGTATTACTTTATTTACTTACCTTGTTTCCACAACAAACAATTAAAAATTGGAATGTAGCTCATGAGTACACACGACTTACCATCCCCATGATTATAACATATTATCATTTCATGAACATATTTAATGATTAATTTTAAAAATATAATTGTTCTAAATATATGATATGTTTTCATGTTTTTTATTCTAGATATTTTACATAATAAACCCTTTGTCCATATCGGAGAAACATTAGTTATTTTGACACATAAACCGAATTTGGTCAAAACACCCGATGTAAACTTAATTGATTATGTTGTGAACAAAACCCGGTAAAAAGTGAAATTAAAGTAATTATAAATAAGAAAAATGTTCTGAATCAAGAAGAAAAATAACAAAAATTTATTATACATGAATTTATAGGACGTTCACCCAAAAGGAAACTCATGGTAAGGGGACTCCATATCACTTTTTATTTCCTTGAGATACATGTAATGACCACAGCTCATTCCTTTTGTATGGTGTATGTATTGACATTATTTTACTCTATGTGTATTTTAATTAAATTTAAGGGTATTGAAAAATATATTTTATTATCCTTCATTCCTGAGGAATTAGGTGAAAATGCTACCAATTCGGTAAAATGTTTTGGGTCAATTTCCCTTATTTGTACTCTTGTTTTTTATGCACCTAAGCACTTTATCAAGGGGAATATATATCAATTGTAAGAACCTGAACCTAATTTTTTGTATGTTTTTCTTTTACCTAGAGTTTTTTAGAAAATATGAGTTTTTGAAAAAAAAAATTAAGTACATGCCATGTACTTTATGAGTACACGCTCTGTACTCGTTTACCCTTGATAGCTGTGTACTAGCCGTGTAGCGGTCTTGCACACGGCCATGTGTGATGAACTGGAGGCCTCCTAATGTTGGGTACGGAAACAACATGTACATGCCATGTAGTCCAAAATTTCACTCTATGTAATTTGTTTTTTTCATTAAACGCACTGGGGTCGCCTCTAATCGGTAGAACGAACTTCTTTTAGGCCTCGTTCGTCCAAGAGCACCGTGCCGTCGTGGATCTTCGACAAGCCCCCAATCCATTGTCTATCCTCCGAATCGAACACCATCAGTTGCATTGGAATCACATCGATCTATGACTTTCTAAGAAGATTCAAGCTTCGAGGTTCACAAATAGAGATATATTAACCCCTAGGTAGGTGTTTTGTGCCTTTCTATAGTAAGTCTTTGAATTATGTGTGCATTTTTTCCCAATACCCATGAACAGGGTATTGTGTGCTTACCGTTTAGACCTATTATTTTCTTGATATGATGGTATTCCTATGTAGATAATAATTGATTGTGAATAGGGTGTTTTGATGTTCCTGGATGTTTTTCCCATGCATGTTTTTTTCTTGTTTTGAACTTTGGGTCTTGTTTTCCTGTTAGGATACTGTTTACTTTTCCTTTCCTAGTATTGTAGCATGGTGTGACTGTTGTTCTATTATATTGTTGTGTTGTATAATTCTATCCAAGTAGTTCATGAGGTTTATCTTGTCCGTTACATGCTTCTTCACTTTCTTGACTTATGCAGGGTCGTGATAACCTGGTGTATAGACCATAGAGAGAATTGACGTTGAGGGCTTCTCTAGAGTGTCCTCATAATTATACGATGCGAGACCATAGGGGGAATTGACGTTGAGTGCTTCCCCAGAGTGTCTGTAGTTCCTCGACGTAGGCCACAAGGGGAATTGACATTGAGTACTTCCCCAGAGCGCCTTTAGTATGATACGAGACTATAGGGGGAATTTATGGTGAGTTCTTCCCTAGAGAGTCTATACATTAGTTGAACCAGAGGGGTGAGACTCTATGTGCATCTTAGAGGGTTTCCAGTACCTGTTGGGTTAAACCATTGGGGTTAGGCTGTGAGTACTGCCTATAGGGTTACCTATTCTGTTAGCTACATGCCTAGATTTTGCTTGATATTGAAACTGTGGATTGTATTTTTCTACAGAGTACTTATTGTTTACTGCTTTCTGTACTTTTACCCTGCCATATACTCACTGACTGATTGGCACAATCTTCAGGTGGTTTTATAATTGTATTTAGTCTCACACCCTATTTGGGTCATGCTTTTGGGCCCCAATAGATTATATTTCTGTAGTTATAGAAAAGGGAAATCTCCCTTCGACTTCAGGTACATGATTTGCGGAGGAGTTGGAGAGCATGGGACCAAGAAGTGGATTGCAATGATGAGGAGTTATATACATTATTTTGAACCTTGGTTTATCATTGTTGTATTCTAGAATTGTGACTTTTTTGTATGTTTTCCCAGACATATGTATCATGCATCATTTAATTCATATATATGTGCTCCATTTGTTTATTATTCCAATCATTCATTGTTTACTGTTGTCAAATATTTACTGCTTCCGCTATTGTGTGTTGTTTACTTATACGATGTACTATGCCAATGAGGGCATAGTTTCCCCACTATCACCCCCAAGCCCTCACAGCTAGTTGGCAGCCTCTGGCGTGTTGGGAAATGCGCTTGAGGCTATGTGACCAACCTGGTACGGGGCACATCTTGGTGGATTTCGGAACCAATACATTAAAAAGTGGTATCAAAAGCATTCCTTCTTCTTGACATAATGATTGGTGCCTATAGTCAAGGATATGAAGGAATAGGTACTTTGTAATAAGGTTTTCCTGGGAGTAGCTAACCCATGTACAGGGAAAAGCCAATCTACCTTGTTATTGCAATTTTTTCTGGTTTTGCAATTTTACAGTTGATTTGATTTCACTGTTGGGTGATTCACATGTATTGTGCTGTTAACATTGATATTATTAAGGTTCTATTTCTATTGCAACCAGATGTGATGAGGGTATTCCATCTCATGCATCATATAGGAAGTTTCTAGAAATCACATGTCATGCATTCTGGCCATTCCATCTAGGATGCATTAGCGACTTCATGTTGTTGTGATAGATGTAGTGTAGAATAATCTTGTTGTTGTGATAAATGCCTTGATATAAATACCTATTGTTTGATAGGGAATTGTGTGTAATGTATTGATTTAATAAACACTAAAACTTGGTTCTTGAGGTGTTCTGGCCCCTCATAAATCGGAATTTGGTGGATCATTGCACTGTTTTATTTTTTATGACTTTTATAGAATGCCAAAATTTGAGTCACGGGGAGTATGGGCCCTCACGGATCGGAATATGGGACTATCAACGCTTGTTTATGTGTTTTCTGGGTTCCAATGTATTTTCTGAGGATTACTGTCTGGAAAAACCCAGAATACTTGTCGTGTAATGTTAAGTACATGCCATGTGTTGTTCTGTTCAGGAATAACAATTTTTTCTTAAGTAAAAACCGTGTACTTTATGTACACACTGTGTAGCCTATGACCGTGTCGTAGGTCGTGTGGGAAGAGACACAGGATGGTAATGCTCTGGTGGAAACATGTCATGTATAGGTAGAACATGCCGTGTAGTGTTGACACAATGCCTGCCCATGTAACCAACAACACGGATGTATAAGACCTTAATCTATACATGTCGTGTCCATGTTGAACACGTTGTTTGGTCTGACCCATGTACCTGGCCATGTCACAAACAACACGGGTTGGTGTTATAGCTTTAAGTAAATATTTTATCCATCTGGAACAAGCCATGTAGTGTTAGGCGATGTGCCAGGCCCTGTCACTAACAACAAAGGGCAGGTGAAGCTTGTCTAGTACACACTGTGTCTATCTTGAACACGCCATGTATTCTTTTTTTAGGAAAGTCATGTGGCTTAACCGTGTAGAATAACTCAGGAAGGGGAAGAGGATTCAACTACACTCTGTGTGTTAAGACAATACGTCGTGTGTTTGGGGTGTTACACGACCAGTTTTGGCAGGAGTACATGTCCATGTGAATGACTACAAGAAACATGCCGTGTAGGAAGTTTACACGCCGTGTAGTCATGTTTTGTAAAAATTAAATTTTTCTTTCTCTTGGTCTTTTCTTACACTTCCTTGTTTCATTCCCTGTTAATTCTGATCTATGGTGGGCGGTTGACCTTGCACAGTCATTCCACCAAGACGTCCTCCGGTTGTCCGCCAGTTACAGGTGAGTGATCAGACGCTGGATACGGATGATGAGGGACTTCTAGAAAATCCTCATGTTGTTCCTGTCTTGGCACCACCAGTTATACCTATTACTGGTGCAGATGCACTGTTTAGGGAAGGATTCATGAGGATGATGCAGACCTTTCAGGGAGCACCGCCTCCTACCCTGTTGATGGTTGATTTGACACAGGTCTTCCAGTAGTAGCATCCTCCCACTCTTTCATGGGAAGGAGGACATCATGTTACAGAGTCATAGCTAGAAGCCATGTTGACGATCATTGAGTATTTGGAGACACCTACAGACAGGACGCTCATGATCACTACCTATATGCTTCAAGATTCCTCCAAGAGATGGTGGGATGTGATCTCATAGGTGGGTCATCAGCAGGTTATGTCTTGGGAGGAGTTCTAGCACATCTTCTATGACTACTTCTATTTGGAGACCCTAAGGTCCGACTGAGCCCCGAATTTTATGAGACTTGTGCAGGGTACCCTATCGGTTATGAAGCATTCCTCTCGTTTCTCCGAGGTTTAGCATTTCACACCATTCTTGAGAGGAGATGGTTTATTTCTAGAAAAGAAGTTCGAAGATGGCCTCAGAGAGGACATCCACTCTCAGGTGAATATCTTCTAGTTGACTTACATCGCTTCCATCATCAACCATGCACTGATAATGGAGTGGAATTTGAGGGAATCCAGAGTTTTGATCTAGGTCAGATCAATATCCAGAGTCAGTGCTCCACCATCTGATAGCCAGAAGCTCTATAGGGAGACTACACGGAGAGATCTGAGTAGGCGGGATGCGTCATCCGGTAGCCAGGTGTTGTGCTACGAGTGCAGGAGAAGCAGTCATATGAAGCCATAGTTCCAGAGAGACCCGGTGGAGTTCCGATCTTACAGAAATTTGGGACACCTTCAGCGTTTCTATCAGGTCTTCTCCCCAGCAGCTTATAACGACCCATACTTTACATACATTTTTAATACTTCAAAATTGAAGCATACTTATTACAACATATAACAAAACCACGAAAGGACCGTATAGGTATAGTGTCTTTAGAAACTGGGAAACATAAACAACTGGTTCATAAATCGTCTACACTGTCTCCCATTATTTCATCATATCTATAGTCCCTTTTGGCATATCTTACTTAATAACCTTCTTACTGACCTGGGGAAAGAAAACATACAAAAGGGTGAGCTCAAATTCTCAGTAAGGGTAAACAAAAGAAATATCAATCACATCATATACATAAGCACATAACTTTTGGAAATCTTAACCTGCAAAAGAGATCATAATTTCATAACATGGGATAAATCATGGCAGTGAAATGTAATCACAATAATCATAACATAAAACATGAAACTTTGTGGCATACACACATAATCATATAGAATCATTTCTTGTTAGTCAAGACTCATTGCCAAGACTATCTTAGTCGACAAAGTCCCTTTCTGAACCGAGTCACCCTCGTTTCAGTCCTGTTTCACTGAACCGGTATAACCTACCGTTCCATCCACGTCTATCTCATGAGATATAAAATCTTTACCCAATGCGTTGGAGGGAGATATAGGTCCCACCCATCTCATAATGATACCATTCTTATGTGTGCCACAAAATCTTAAAACATACATCATTGCATAACCCATGTAATAAAAATGGGAATCTTAAACATCGTGACATCATAAAACAATTCATATAAGATAAAGGAATTCATAAAAAATATTTCCATCACAACATAATCAAATCCATGTAATAATAGGGACAGAAACAAAACCCTTTATTATCTTAGATGGAAAATAATTTTGATAAAACACTTGAACTCCATTCTTGAGGAAAATATCTTTTCTACTTCAAAAACACTTTTCATTTCTTAACATGTCATAAAATTATAGCTAAAATAAGTTGATTAAAAATAAATTTGAAAACTTGTAAAGGAATCTTTTTGGAAATAATGTTTTAAAAATCCATTCATGCCGTATAAGTTAAAAAACATTCTTCGTACTTTTGTCGGAAAAGTCAAAAAGTACCTCGTACGAAAAAAACGACAAAAGATTCCTTTAATATCCTTTACTAAAAACTCACCGAAGGGTAAAATTGGATTTAAACAATTGTAGGTGGATGGAAATTAAATTACATATTGAAGAAACATGGAAGTGGATGATAAAATACACCCCAGTAAATACCAAATTATAAACAATCTCGGATGAAAATGAGATTGTGATATTTCCCTTACCTTAGGTCCGACTTGCTTTGTAAGTGTCCGAACCTCCTGTATAATGATTTAAATAATGTTATTGACTTATTCCAGAATCATACTTATTTTTTTGATATCATATATGGTCATATTCTTAGCTTCTTAGTAGTAATATTTCATTGGTACTTGTTATTCGGGTGTTTATAACTTTTTGTTCTTATGCGTGTTTTGTCGAATAAATTCTTATTCTTTTTCTTTAGGTTATAGATACCTCATTTCCAGAATGTTATTAGTGTAATATATATCATATTCATTCATTCAATTCATTTATATATTCATTATGAAATGAAGATCATGTAGAATGAGTCGCATCACATCGTGGAGACGGTATTCCGTACGTACGCACGAGTGATGATATCATTCCTATGATCGTGGAATTGTATTGGAGTGTATGTATACTATTTCAGAATCAGTATCACTTTATAATAGTCATATATAGTCATTATATACACCATTATACCCATCCAAGTAAGTTGGTGGTGGAAAATAGATTACACCACGGCGTGGAGACGGTATTCCGTACGTACGCACGCGCGGTGATTTCTTTTTCCGTAGGATGGATAGATGGTGAAATAGGGTTGTTTCATAAATATAATAACATATCAGTATATGAGTGATACTGACGTTATTACTTCATAATGAAACAACCTCAGAAGAAGAAGTGGAAGAAGAAATAAAGATGAAAGAATCGGTAATGGGCTTTACCTCTTCTTTGAAGTGCTTCTTTGAGACCTCCTTTTAGGGAACTAAAATGGGTCTTTGAAGAAGACCAGAATCTCTAGGATGTCTCTAGGGAAGTGGAGAGGAGAAAGTGGCAGGGGTTGGCCGAGCTTGAAGGCTCAATGTGTTGTGAGGAAGAGGGGGAGGAGGTGTCCTTTTATAAGGGAGGAGAGGGGCACCTTTGGAATAACTAAAAATATTATTTTATAATAAAGTCAAGTTCGGTTTTAAATAGCTCCAAATTGATATATTTCTAATCTAAGGTGGGGATGGGTCTAAATCCCCTCATCCAATAGAATTTAGACAAGTTTAGGTTCTTATTTTAACCTTATCATTTAGATTTAACATTAAGTTAAATAATTTTACTTTTACCATGTCTTCTTGTGTTCTTATACTATAAGGTTAATAAACTTACTATAAGCAGCCAAACGAACCCCAATTTGTTTATTATTAATATATATAACCTTATCTATGTCATTTGGCCGATCTTTAGATTTTTAGGAATAAAATAACAATTAATAATATAATATTTGTTTTAAAAACTATTTTATGTCAATTTTGACACTATTTAGTAATTGATTTTTGTAAAAAATCATAACAGAATGATAAGTTCGAAAAAAGTTAATTAAATCAATACTAACATGTCATATTAACCTAGAAAATTAGTGTTATTCATAAAAAGTATCAAATTGCATTTATTTTGGTGTTCATAACATCAATTATGTCAATATTTTATTAATAAAATAATTACTGCATCATCATTGTGTCATAAATAAATTAAATTATTTAATGTATAAAAATT
Source organism: Viscum album (assembly GCA_963277665.1). Classification (NCBI taxonomy): domain Eukaryota; kingdom Viridiplantae; phylum Streptophyta; class Magnoliopsida; order Santalales; family Viscaceae; genus Viscum; species Viscum album. The sequence goes on along the minus strand of OY728122.1, from coordinate 464,742,251 downwards.
ACAAATTAAATACCATTATGTAGGAAATCTTTTTATATTTCTAATGAATATTTATAGTCGAATTTATCTTATGTATAACCCCATATTAAAAATGTTTTAGTTATTAAACATTGATTTTAACTATTTTAACTATTCATTAAATAAAATAATATTAAATGTCATAATCTAATCCAAGTGGACCTAAATGGTCATATTATATTCATAAGGTGGTTTTTGGTCGAATTACACTTATCCAATAGAATTAGGACATGTGTTAGGGTAATAGTAATATCATATTTACCCTTAGTTACCCTATTTACTATTAACCGCAGTAAAAAAAAGTAAAAAGTTACTATTCACCAAAAATTATTTTCATCTCATTGAACCACATTTTAGTCCTTGATATTAACCGTCTCTCTCGGATTTTCGAAATTCCATTCACAGACGCGGTAAAATTAAGTTTTATGAAAAATTCAGTTTTTTTAACTACCACTTAGTGGTTTCACTATTCATCAAAAATTGAAAGTTTTCAGAAAAATACCAAAATTTCACCCTAGGCTAATTTCGATATTCTGAATCCAAAAATGAATTCCATTTTGAAAAATAAAATTTATAAAATTTCAAAAAGTGGTTATTACTATTCATAACGGCTAGTTTTAATAATATTTTAATAGCATATCGTTGTTTAGTGAAACTCGGTATTGCGTACGACGCAAGCTATCGAGGAAGGTCATGATTTCGTGTAAAGCAAGCCAAGAAAGTGTTGTGTAGAAAAATATTCCATTGATGATTTATATATAAAAGTCTCGGGTGTTACATTCTACCCCTCTTAAAATGAATTTCTCCCTCGAAATTCGTCACTTTGTAACAAACAGATGAGGATACCTCTCCCTCATCATATCCTCAAGCTCCCAAGTAGCTTCTTCAAGTTGGTGGTTCCTCCATAAAACTTTCACCAATCTAGTGGTCTTGTTTCATAGGACTTTTTCGCTACGATCCAGAATCTCTATCGGTTGTTCTTTATAAGAAATATCTTGCTCCAGTGGTACAACTTCTGAGCTGAGTACATGTGAAGGATCAGGTATGTACTTTCTCAGGAGAGATACATGGAACACATCGTGAACTTGAGAGAGATTCGGTGGAAGCGCCAATCGGTATGCTACCTTCCCAACACGATCCAGTATTTCGAAAGGACCGATATATCTAGGGCTCAACATCCCCTTCTTTCCAAATCTCATAACCCTATTTCAGGGAGATATTCGTAAGAACACTTTATCACCCACTTCAAACTCTAGGTCTTTTCTTCAGTTGTCGGCATAACTTTTCTGTCGACTCTGAGCTGCTCTTATGTGTTGTTGAATAGATCTGACCTTTTCTGCCATTTCATCAACGAGATCAGGTCCTAATAGATTTCTTTCCCCAACTTCATCCTAGCAAGTTGGAGTCCTGCATTTCTTTCCATAGAGAGCTTCATAAGGAGCCATCTGAATACTGGAGTGAAAGCTATTATTATAAGAAAATTCCACCAAAGGTAGGTGTTGATCCCAACCACATTTGAAATCTATAGAGAAAGCTCTCAACATATCTTCTAGGGTTTGAATTGTTCTCTCAGACTGACCGTCTGTCTGAGGATGATAAGCAGTGCTGAAACTCAACTCTGTATCCAGAGTATGCTGAAGACTTCGCCAGAACTTTGAGGTAAATCTCGGATCCCGATCAGATATAATAGAAAGTGGTATTCCATGCAATCTTACCACTTCCTTTACATATATCCTGGCAAGCTGATCCAGAGAGAAATCCTCTCTAATAGCAATGAAGTGTGCAGACTTTGTAAGACGATCAACTATGACCCAGATAGCATTATTGCCTTTGGATGTTTTAGGAAGTCCTGTGACAAAGTCCATAGTGATGTTTTCCCACTTCCATTCGGGTATGGGTAATGGTTGTAACATCCCCTTAGACTTCTGTCTCTCAGCTTTAACTTGCTGACAAACCAAGCATCGAGAGACATATTCTGCAACATCTTTTTTCATGCCATCCCACCAGAAGTACTCTTTCAGGTCCCTATACATCTTCGTGCTTCTAGGATGAATAGAGAATGAAGAACTATGAGCCTCATCCAGTAGCTCCTTCTTTAATTCGGGGATGGGAGGAACACAAACATGATTCCTGAACTTTATTATCCCATCACAATCAAGGTTGAACTCAGGAACATTTCTCACATTCTTTTGTAAATCGACATCTTCTTTCTGTTCCTCTTTAATCTTCATATGTATAGAGGGTTGAACATTCATTTGAGAAAGATAAGATTTTTCCCCTTCCATTATAATTCCAAGATTCATCCTTTGTAAATCCATAAATATTGGATCTTTTGTGATCCTCATCATGGATAAACTAGCATGGTCTTGTCGACTTAATGCATCTGCCACCTTGTTTGCTTTCCCAGGGTGGTAATGGATTGAGCAGTCGTAATCCTTAATCAGCTCCAACCATCTTCTTTGACGCATATTCAGCTCCTTTTGTGTGAAAATATACTTTAAACTTTTATGATCAGTATAAATATCACACCTTTCACCATAAAGGTAATGCCTCCAAATCTTTAATGCAAAGATTACCGCAGCTAACTCCAAATCATGTGTTGGGTAATTTTGCTCATGGATTTTCAACTGTCATGAGGCATAAGCTATCACCATATCATTTTGCATAAGAACACACCCCAATCCCTTCTTGGATTCATCACTGTAGATCACAAACCTTTCTCCACTACAAGGCAGTGTGAGCACAGGTGCACTGGATGAACTTATTTTCAACTCCTTGAAATTCTCTTCACATTCCTCTGTCCAAACAAACTTAACTCCTTTCCGAGTCAACTTGGTGAGTGGATTAGATAATCATGAAAAATCTTTCACAAAACGTCGATAATATCTAGCCAAACCAAGAAAACTTCAGATCTCAGTTACTGTTGTTGGTCTCGACCATCTTTCGATAACCTCTGTTTTTGCTGGATCCACAGATATCCCCTCTTTTGAGATTATGTGACCCAAAAATGAAACTTTTTGAAGCCAAAATTCACACTTGGTAAATTTGGCATAAAGCTTCTCCTTTCTCAGGGTCTTCAATATAATTCTCAAGTGATCTTCATGTTATTCCTTGCTCTTTGAATAGACAAGAATATCGTCTATAAAGACTACCACAAATTGATCAAGATAGTCTCTAAAGACTCTATTCATCAGATCCATGAAGATAGCAGGGGCATTAGTAAGACCAAATGGCATCACTATAAATTCATAGTGTCCATACCTTGTACGGAAAGCCATCTTTGGTATATCCTCCCTTTTGACCCTTAATTGATGATACCCTGAACGAAGATCAATCTTGGAAAAGTATTGAGCTCCGCGTAGTTGGTCAAATAAGTCATCAATGCGTGGGAGAGGATATTTGTTCTTGATAGTGATCTTGTTAAGTTCTCGATAATCAATGTAGAGTCTCATTGATCCATCTTTCATCTTAACGAATAGAACAGGTGCTCCCCAAGGTGACGCACTAGGGCGTATGAATCCCTTATCAAGATTATCTTGGAGTTTCTTCTTCAATTCCTGCAACTCAATTGGGGCCATTCTATAAGGTGTCTTTGAAATAGGCAAAGCACCCAGTACGAGTTCTATTGAGAAATCAACTTCTCGATTTGGTGGAAGTCCCGGTAATTCCTTCGGAAAGACATCATCAAACTCCCGTACAATGGGCATATTCTTAATCGTGAGTTTATCACCAACCATTTGAGATAAATAGCCTTCATTTAGTGGAATCAAGACCCATAAGATGGAACAAATTTCCACTGGAAGGTTATGTTCATCCTTGCATTGATAGACGATCATAGATTGATCTGGAATATGAAATGTGACTTCGCTTCTTTGGAAATTGATATGAGCTCCATATAAAGAAAGCCAATCCATGCCAAGAATCACATCAAATTCCACTATAGGAAGGATCACAAGATTTGCAGGAAGCACTTTCCCAGAAACTTCGATCAGAGGAGAATTATAAACTTTTGATGCGACTGTTGTGCCATTAGGTGTTGTCACAGCTAACTCAACATCTAATTGTTGAGGTAATATGGTGATACCCTTAGAAAATTCTTCAGAAATAAAAGAGTGGGTGGATCCAGAATCAAATAAAACATTTGCTACTTTAGAGTGGATGGTAAGTGTACCTTTAACCACATAGTTATCGTACTCCACATCGCTGATAGAAATTGAATGTGACTTTCCTTTGTCTTTAGCCTAAAGAGTTTGTTGACGTCGATCATCATCATCAACCCTTGGATTAGGGCATTTATTGGCATAATTCACCATCTCCTTGCACTTGAAACATTGAAGTGTAGTAGGTTCATTCTATGTATCCCTTCCTTTGTTTGCATCATTAGACATCTTCTTCCCATCATCGTGGCATTCAAATGCCCGATGACCTTCCTTTCCACATTTGAAATATTTACTTGTCTCTTTTAGACAACTCCATCAATGTTTCTCTCCACACTTTGAGCATAAGGGAAAGATCATCTTCTTTTCAGTGTTCTCTTTAGATTTTCCTTTGAATTCCATTTTCCTCATCTTATCAAACCCATATGACTGATGGGTTACTCCAATCTCCATCTCGACTTTGAGAGCACATCGAACAATTTCCTCGTAGCTATTGAAGTCCCTTATGGCTAACGCCCTTCAAAGACTTGGTTTTAAGCCACTAAAGAACCGATCAATCTTACTCTCAAGTTGGATAATAATACCAGAAGCGTACCTTGCAAGTATTGTAAAATTTGCTTCATAGGTACCAATAGATTCGTCATCCTTTTTCTTTAGTTCAAGAAACTCTTTCTCCATCTTTGTTCGGAGAATAAGAGGGAAGTACTTATTGAAAAATAAGTTCTTGAACTCGTCCCATTCCATGGACTCACTTTCATCTCTTTGCCTCGTATTCTTAATAAGATTCCACCATTGATCAGCATCTCCTTCTAAACGATACACTGCTAGGATAACTTTATCATGTTCAGAACATTGAAGAACTGAAAATATCTTTTTAGTAGTACTAATCCATTTTTCAGCGACTAATGGATCAGTAGACCCGCTGAAAGAAGGTGGACGCTTCCTCATGAAGGATTCAACAGAATGTTGCTCCTTCCTTTGCTCGTTTGGAAATCCTCCATGATTCATAGCTTGAGAAAGCTGTGTGAGCATGGCTACAAGATTTTTCATTCCAGCTCCCGTATCGTTTGGTTGCTCAGGGGGACAATCATTGCATTGCCCGTCGCATTCCGCATTAACACGATTCCTTCGGGTTCCATCCATTGACTAAAACCAAGAAGAATAGTGTGAGAAACACTAATTATAATAGGAAAACCACATAATCAAGAATAAAATTTCACACTTAAGGTCTTATCCTATGTTATTCATGGCCATTTCTAAAACACTAAGATTGTGTTCTATGCTTAGACTTATCCTTAGGGTTCTTACTAAGGCTTTCACATCCTAGTTTCCAAAGGTTGACTATACCTTTCCTTTGATATCAACTATAACGACCCATACTTTACATACATTGTTAATACTTAAAAATTGAAGCATACTTATTAGAACATATAACAAAACCATGAAAGGACCGTATAGGTATAGTGTCTTTAGAAACTGGGAAACATAAACAACTGGTTCATAAAGCGTCTACACTGTCTCCCATTATTTCATCATATCTATAGTCCCTTTTGGCATATCATACTTAATAACCTTCTTCCTGACCTGGGTAAAGAAAACATACAAAAGGGTGAGCTCAAATGCTCAGTAAGGGTAAACAAAAGAAATATCAATCACATCATATACATAAGCACATAACTTTTGGAAATCTTATCCTGCAAAAGAGATCATAATTTCATAACATGGGATAAATCATGGCAGTGAAATGTAATCACAATAATCATAACTTAAAACATGAAACTTTGTGGCATACACACATAATCATACAGAATCATTTCTTGTTAGTCAAGACTCATTGCCAAGACTATCTTAGTGGACAAAGTCCCTTTCTGAACCGAGTCACCCTCGTTTCACTCCTATTTCACTGAACCGGTATAACCTACCGTTCTAGCCATGTCTATCTCATGAGATATAAAATCATTACCCAATGCATTGGAGGGAGATATAGGTCCCACCCATCTCATAATGATACCATTCTTATGTGTGCCACAAAAACTTAAAACATACATCATTGCATAACCCATGTAATAAAAATTGGAATCTTAAACATCGTGACATCATAAAACAATTCATATAAGATAAAGGAATTCATAAAAAATATTTCCATCACAACATAATCAAATCCATGTAATAATAGGGATAGAAACAGACCTCTTTATTATCTTAGATGGAAAATAATTTTGATAAAACACTTGAACTCCATTCTTGAGGAAAATATCCTTTCTACTTCAAAAACACTTTTCATTTCTTAACATGTCATAAAATTATAACTAAAAGAAGTTGATTAAAAATAAACTTGAAAACATGTAAAGGAATCTTTTTGGAAATAATGTTTTAAAAATCCATTCATGTCTTATAAGTTAAAAAAACATTTTTCGTACTTTTGTCGGAAAAGTCAAAAAGTACCTCGTACGAAAAAAATGACAAAATATTCCTTTCATATCCTTTACTAAAAACTCACCGAAGGGTAAAATTGGATTTAAACAATTTTAGTTGGATGGAAATAAAATTACATATTGAAGAAACATGGATGTGGATGATAAAATACACCCCAGTAAATACCAAAGTATAAACAATCTCGGATGAAAATGAGATTGTGATATTTCCCTTACCTTAGGTCCGACTTGCTTTGTAAGTGTCCGAATCTCCTGTATAATGATTTAAATAATGTTATTGACTTATTCCAGAATCATACATATTTTTTTGATATCATATATGGTCATATTCTTAGCTTCTTAGTAGTAATATTTCATTGCTACTTGTTATTCGGGTGTTTATAACTTTTTGTTCTTATGCGTGTTTTGTCGAATAAATTCTTATTCTTTTTCTTTAGGTTATAGATACCTCATTTCCAGAATGGTATTCGTGTAATATATATCATATTAATTCATTCAATTCATTTATATAATCATTATGAAATGAAGATCATGTAGAACGAGTCGCATCACATCGTGGAGACGGTATTCCGTACGTACGCACGAGTGATGATATCATTCCTATGATCGTGGAATTGTATTGGAGTGTATATATACTATTTTAAAATCAGTATCACTTTATAATAGTCATATATAGTCATTATATACACCATTATACCCATCCAAGTAAGGTGGTGGTGGAAAATAGATTACACCACGGCGTGGAGACGGTATTCCGTACGTACGCATGCGCGGTGATTTCTTTTTCCGTAGGATGGATAGATGGTGAAATAGGGTTGTTTCATACTTATAATAACATATCAGTATATGAGTGATACTGATGTTATTACTTCATAATGAAACAACCTAAGAAGAATAAGTGGAAGAAGAAATAAAGATTAAAGAATCGGTAATGGGCTTTACCTCTTCTTTGAAGTGCTTCTTTGAGACCTCCTTTTAGGGAACTAAAATGGGTCTTTGAAGAAGACCAGAACCTCTAGGATGTCTCTAGGGAAGTGGAGAGGAGAAAGTGGTAGGGGTTGGCCGAGCTTGAAGGCTCAATGTGGTGTGAGGAAGAGGGGGAGGAGGTGTCCTTTTATAAGGGAGGAGAGGGGCACCTTTGGAATAACTAAAAATATTATTTTATTATAAAGTCAAGTTCGGTTTTAAATAGCTCCAAATTAATATATTTCGAAGCTAAGGTGGGTAAGAGTAGAAATCCTCTCATCCAATAGAATTTAGACAAGTTTAGGTTCCTATTTTAACCTTATCATTTACATTTAACATTAAGTTAAATAATTTTACTTTTACCATGTCTTCTTGTGTTCTTATACTATAAGGTTAATAAACTTACTATAAGCAGCCAAACGAACCCCAATTTGTTTATTATTAATATATATAACCTTATCTAAGTCATTTTGCCGAACCTTATATTTTTATTAATAAAATAACAATTAATAATATAATATTTGTTTTAAAAACTATTTTATGTCAATTTTGACACTATTTAGTAATTGATTTTTGTAAAAAATCATAACAGAATGATAAGTTCTAAAAAAGTTAATTAAATCAATACTAACATTTCATATTAACCTAGAAAATTAGTGGGATTCATAAAAAGTCTCAAATTACATTTATTTTTGTGTTCATAACATCAATTATGTCAATATTTTATTAATAAAATAATTTCTGCATCATCATTGTGTCATAAATAAATTAAATTATTTAATGTCTAAAATTACAAATTAAATACCATTATGTAGGAAATCTTTTTATCTTTATAATGAATATTTATAGTCGAATTTATCTTATGTATAACCCCATATTAAAAATGTTTTAGTTATTAAACTTTGATTTTAACTATTTTAACTATTCATTAAATAAAATAATATTAAATGTCATAATCTAATCCAAGTGGACCTAAATGGTCATATTATACTCATTAGATTGTTTTTGGTCGAATTACACTTATCCAATAGAATTAGGACATGTGTTAGGGTAATAGTAATATCATATTTACCCTTAGTTACCCTATTTACTATTAACCGCAGTAAAAAAAAGTAAAAAGTTACTATTCACCAAAAATTATTTTCATCTCATTGAACCACATTTTAGTCCTTGATATTAACCGTGTCTCTCGGATTTTCGAAATTCCATTCACAGAAGCGGTAAAATTAAGTTTTATGAAAAATTCAGTTTTTTTAACTACCACTTAGTAGTTTCACTATTCATCAAAAATTGAAAGTTTTCAGAAAAATACCAAAATTTCACCCTAGGCTAATTTCGATATTCTGAATCCAAAAATGAAGTCCATTTTGAGAAATAAAATTTATAAATTTCAAAAAGTGGTTATTACTATTCATAACGGCTAGTTTTAATAATATTTTAATAGCATATCGTTGTTTAGTGAAACTCGGTATTGCGTACGACGCAAGCTATCGAGGAAGGTCGCAGTTTCGTGTAAAGCAAGCCAAGCTAGTGTTGTGTAGAAAAATATTCCTTTGATGATTTATATATAAAAGTCTCGGGTGTTACACAGCTGGTGACTGGGGTTCATCTATAACCCCTCATACAGGAGCAGCTAAATAAGTTTCTCATCAGTCTGGGAGCTGGAGTTCTTCCAGCTGTTCAGGCCGAGGTGGAGGTCGCGGCCGTGGTGGTTAGTCACCAGGCTTCCAACGACAGCACGGTGAAGCAGCTCAGAGTAGTCAGGTAGGGTCACAAGGTTGTGGAGCGGGCTAGACTTTTTCAGTGGGGCAGACCAATCAGGAGCCGGATCCTGGACCCTCTACAGTTCGAGGTATGATCCTAGTTTCCTCAGTTATATCTTCATCTCTTTTTGATACTTTTGATATGCATATATTTATATCTTTCACTATTATGGAGAGCCTTGGGCTCTGTATCTTTTCTTTTGTCGATGTTTTGATGATAGACACCCCATTGGGGATAAGAACATATACTGTACATCAGTGCAAGGAGTTCCCTCTTGAGGTTGGTGGGTGTCACATCCTTTGGGATCTCTATGTCCTAGAAATGACAGGCTATAATGTCATTCTTGGAATGGACTGGCTAGTTCCCTTTCAGGAAGTCTTCAACTATTATCACCATAGGGTGAGTTTTGTATCACCAGAGGGTGGATCTTTTCTTCATCATGGTGAGTGGGATGTCCAGGCGAGCAGAGCGGGTCCAGGGCATCATGGGTTGGGAGAAGTTACAAACCAGATTGCTAGTCTCTATCTGGATGACCAGGGGACTTCACTAGTAGACTTTCCTCCAGTTGTGGTTTGTTTTATAGATGTCTTTCTAGAGGACTTTTCAGGTTTTCCACTAGAGCGTGAGGTATAATTTTCTATTGATCTTGTGCCAGAGGTGGCATCGGTGTCCATTCCTCCTTAAAGGATGGCTACACTAGAGTTGCATGAGCTCAAGAAGTTGTTGGAGGAGTTGTAGGAAAATGTTTTCATCCAACCCAGTACTTCTCCTTGGGGTTCACCTATATTGTTTGCGAAGAAGGTAGATGGCACCCTCAGGGTTTGTGTGCACTATCAAAAGTTGAACCATTTAATAGTCAAGAACCGATATCCCATGACTAGGATTGATGATCTCTTTGATCAGCTTTGATGAGCCCGGTTGTTCTCGAAGATTGACTTGAGGTCCGATTACCATCAGTTCCACGATAGACCATCTGATATACCTCTTACAGCCTTTTAGAGTAGGTATGGTCTATACAAGTATTCGGTTATGCCGTTTGGTCTCACGAATGCGCCGACAGTATTCATGGCCCTGATGAACCGAGTGTGCCATACATACTTTAACTCTTTCATGGTGGTCTCCATGGACGATATATTGGTGTACTCTCACACTCGACACAACCAAGCTACCCCTATTGAGATCATTTTGAGTATACTGAGAGAGCATCAGTTATATGATAAGCTCTCAAAATTCCACTATTGGATTGATCATATTCACTTCTTGGGTCATGTTATCTTAGAGGAAGGAGTACCAGTAGACCCAGAGAAAGTGAGTGAATTAGTTTCCTGGGAGTAGCTGAAGAACATATTTCCGGTTCAGAGTTTTCTAGGGTTGGCTGGATACTACAGACATTTCATACCGGACTTTTCACTCTTAGCAGCACTGCTGAAGAGCCTGACTAAGATGTGTGAAAAGTTCTTATGGTCATATCCTTATGAGTCAGACTTTCAAGAGATGACAGGAAGGTTTACTTCATCACTGATACTAGTATTTCCAGATCCAGGTAAGAGATAGATTATTTACTATGATCCATCAAGTATCGGGCTGGGAGTTACGCTTATGCAGGGAGATGGAGTCGTTGTGTACGGATCTCGGTAGTTGAGGCCACAATAGAGGAATCATTTGACGCATGATCTGGAGTTGGTAGTTGTTTTTCATTCCATACTTTATTGGAGACATTACCTTTTAGGAGATCACTTTGTGATTTTTACCGACCACAAGAGTCTCTAGTACATCTTCACTCAGTGTGATCTGAATTTGAGACAGCGCGGGTGGGTTGAGTACCTATAGTTATTTGACTTTGAGCTTTCCTATATGCCTGAGAAGGGAAATTCAGTGGCTAATGCATTGAGTAGGAGGACTTAGATATAGGTAGTTCGGGATGCCAGTAGTGAGTGGCATCTAATGGCTCTGTTCTCTGAGATGCATTTAGAGTTGCATGACAGATAGGGGAAGACTTTTCAATATTCTATGGCTATTACCTCTACCCTTATTGATCGAGTATGAATGAGTTAGCTATCATATTCTAAAGGCCTAGTCCTATAGGAAAGCGTGTTATGAGTGGACCCTATTCCTGGGTGGACCATAGGTGAGGACGAGATCTTGCATTTCCAGGGACGATTATGAGCTCTAGTAGATATACGTGAGGAGATGATACAATATTTCAATTCCTCAGTTTGGGAAGTTCATCCTACTATAACCAATATATATCATGATCTAAAACGTCATTATTGGTGTCCATGTATGAAGAGGGATGTTGCAGGTTTCATTATGAGGTGTTCCACTTGTCAGCAGGTGAAGGCGGAGCATCAGTGACCAACAGGGCTTCTGCAGAAGTTACCCATTTCCAAGTGGAAGTGGAATGACGTTGCAATGGACTTCGTGATGGGTTTGTCGAGGTCACCTCAAGGGAATGACACAGTTTGGGTTGTCATTGACAGACTCATGAAGGTTTCTCACTTCCTCCCGATCAAAGAGACCTTCATTGTTGACGAGTTGGGGCGGTTTTACATCTGAGAGATTTTATGTCTGCATTGAGTTCCACACTCTGTTGTTTCAGACCGGGATGCATGTTTTACTTCTCGGGTCTGGCAGGGGCTTCAGAAGGATTTGGTTACACAGGTACTTTTGAGTAAATCTTACCATCCCCAGACTGATGGTCAGTCTGAGCATATGATTCAGGTGCTTGAGGACATGCTCTGGGCATGCATTCTGGATTTTGGAGGTTCTTTGGAGAGGCATATACCTCTTGTGGAGTTTTCCTAAAACAATAGTTTTCAAGAAACTATTTAGATGGCACATTATGAGGCTTTGTACAGTAGGCCATGCCGATCACCTTTTTATTGGCTGGAGGTAAGAGAGGTAGCTTTTCTAGGACCTCATATTGTTCAGGAGACCACAGAGCTAATAGAGATGATTCGAAAGAGGATGGCTACTGCACATTCTCGACAAAAGTCTCATTCTGATCAGAGGAGATGACCTCTAGAGTTCGAGGTCGGGGAGAAGGTTTTCCAGTGTGTCACACCGAGGTTGGGAAACAAGAGGATTAGGATATAGGGTAAGCTTTCACCGATGTACGTCATGCCATTTGAGGTGTTGGAGAGAATGGGTCTGGTTGCCTATCGGTTGCAGTTACCTCAGAGGTACTGAGCTATTCATGATGTCTTCCACGTTTCTTAGCTTCAGCATTACTTTTCAGACACGTCTCATGTCTTTCAACCTAAGGAGGTTGATCTGAAAGTGGATGCGTCATTTGAAGAGCATCCTATCTGGATTGTGGATCACAGTAGAAAGGTTCTTTGTGTTTGGTCTGTCACTATTTTGCAAGTGTTATGGCATCACGGGCAGGTGCAGTATAAGACATGGGAAAGGAAGGTCGATGTACAAGCACGGTGTCTAGACCTGTTTAGGGTTTCATCTTCTACGTCGCGCTAGGAAAATTTGGGGATGAATTTCTTTAAGGTGGGAAGTTTTTAAGAACCCGGACCCTCTTTTCAGGTGTTTTTTTCTTTTTGATGGAGTTTTTTAGAAAAGAGGAGTTTCTATAAATTTTTGACGTACATGCTTTGTACTTTATGAGTACACGTCGTGTTCTTGGTTACCACAGGTAGCCGTGTGCTGGCCGTATAGCGGCCTTGCACAGAGACAAGTGTGATGAGCTAGAGGCCGCCTAATGCGGAGTACGGAAATAGCAAGTACAAACCGTGTACTCAAAAATTACACGCTGTGTTTTTTTTTTCATTAAACACATTGGGGTCATGTCTAATCGCCAGAACAAACTTCTTTTACGTCCCGTTCATCCGAGAGCGTTGAGCAGCTGTAGATATTCGACAAGCCCTCGAGCCTCTGTCTGTCCCCCAAATCGAAAATCGTCGGTTGCGTTTGACTCACATTGATCTACAACGTTCTAAGGATATTCAATCTTCAAGGTTCACATATAGTTATCTCCTAACCCCGAGGTAGGTGGTTTGTGTCTTTCTGTAGGAAGTCTTTGAGTTATGTGTTCAATTTTTTCCAATACCCATGAAAGGGGTACTGCACGCTTAACATTTTACCCCTATTGTTCCTATACTATGCTGGCATTCCTAAGTAGATGATAATTGATTGTGAATAGGGTGTTTTTTTGTGCTTTGATGTTTTTCCCATGCTTGTTTTTGCCTATTTTGACCTTTGGGTCTTGTTTTCCTGTTAGGTTGGTATTTACTTTTCCATGCCTAGTATTGTAGGATAGTGTGACTATTTTTTTGTTATGATGTTGTGTTGTATAATTCTAGATTATTATTTCATGAGGTTTATCTTGGCCATTATGCACTGCTACACTTTCTTGAATTACACAGGGCCGTGAGAACCTAGTGTATAGACCATACGAAGAATTGACGTTGAGGGATTCTCTAGAGTGTCTTTATAACTATACAATGCGAGACCATAGGGGGAATTGATGTTTAGTGCTTCCCCAGAGTGCATGTAGTTCCTCGATGCAAGACACATGGGGAATTGACGTTGAGTGCTTTCCCATAGCACCTTTAGTTCGATACGAGACTATAAAGGGAATTGACAGTGAGTGCTTCTCCAGAGATTCTATACTTTAGCTGAACCAGAGGGGTGAGACTGTGTGTGCTTCCTAGAGGGTTTCTTGTACTTGTTTGGATGAATCATAGGGGTTAGGCTATGAGTAATTCCTAGAGGCTTACCTATTGTTTTAGAAAACTTGCTTAGCTACTGCTTGATATTGGAACTGTGGATTGTATCTTTCTGCTGAGTACTTCATGTTTACTGCTATCTGTACTTTAACATTACCATATAATCACTGAATGATAGGAATAGATCTTAAGGTGGTTTTCTACTGTGATTTAGTCTCAAACCATTTTGGGTCATTATTTTGTGCCCAAACCGATTATATTGGTGCAAGAATAGACAAGGGAAAGATCCCTTCGGATTTAGGTACTTGATTTGTTGAGGAGATGGAGAGCATGAGTCCAAGATGTGGCTTGCGATGCTAAGGAGTTATCTTCTTTCTTTTGAACCTTAGTTTAGCACTGTTTTATTCTATCATTGTGACTTGTTTGGCTATTTTCCAAGACAGATGTATCATGCATCATTTTATTCATATATATGTGCTCTAGTTGTTTATTATTCCAGTCTTCCGCTATTTACTATTGTCGAATATTTACTTCTTTTGCTATTGTGTATTGTTTACTTTTGTTGTGCACAATTCCAATTAGGCCATAGTTAACCACTATCACACCCAATCCCTCACGGCTAGTTGGCAGTCTCTGGCATGTGGGGAAATGCTCTTGAGGACATGTGACCAACCGGGTATGGGGCTCCTCTGGGTGGCTTCTGGAACCGGGACGTTACATCAATTATTCTTGATATATCATTAATATAAATATTTTCATGATATTCTATGCTTCATTTAATTTCCATTTCTTATAGGGAGAGTATGATCCTAGTTACCATGTTATAAGAGTATATTGTGACAATATCGTCTCTTTTTTTAGATTGTTTATGTTTAAGATTCCTTTGATGAAATATTATGATCCACCTCTCATGAATAGTCATGAGTTTCCTTATCCTCTATTATTTCATGATATAATCATGTACTGGTGAAAATTTTATACTTTTTGGTACATGATATAGTTATGAATGTATTTCTAATAAAGCCCATATTTACCCTCTCTTCGGTCAAAAATATTTTCAAAACCATGTTTTCCAGGAAGAGTTTGAAAGAATATTATTCTATTCCACTATTATGTTTACAATGAATTTTTACCATTTTTTATTTTACCAATATATTCAAAGGAATTTTCTTGTCACATTCCAAATGAGGCAGTTTCTAACCATTTACCATACAAAATTAATATTCTTGTTACCACATACAATATATACAAATTCATCCACCATCATTCCATTGAAGCCTCCATCTTATGATTAAAATGATTATTGTTAAAATATCATTCAAATTTATTTTAAAAGAATATTATTTTCATAAGTTTTATATTAAATAAAAGGATATTTTCTTCAATAATATTTTTAAATGTTATTTAATTATTTCATCAGTGAAAACAACCCTATATTTTACCCCACTTGGGAATTTTGTGTTAATATCATCCATATTCTTCCTCTGGATGGTATATTATTAAATTTTCCTAGGATATTATTCACATTAACTTATATTATACCAATTTTATTAAAATTGATTTATTTAATATCCTATTATCATTGAACCTTTAATTTCCCCTTATTATCCATTACATATTTCATGGAGATTACAATTTCTTAAACATTTTACCATTTTACATATTGTTCCAACATCGGCAGAAATTTGATCGCTTAGGGATTTATTGAAAAATCCATATTTCTAATTTAATTTGGTTATTTGATTGGGAATATTGTTTATTTTGATTATTTCATACGAATGATTCTTTGGACAGGTAGTCATGGGTTTGGTACCGGTTAGTGAAATCTCTTTGATGCATCGGTAGTATCGCGAGACGAAATAGATGGCTAGCTACCTTAGCTGGGTTTTTACCCTAAACTAAACTATCTTTTGAATGGTTTTTATGGTATTTGTTCCATTCAGTAAGGACTCCTAGCTTCCAATTATTAAGCATTTATTTCATAATAGTATTAATTATTATTCATCCATGAGATTTTGTGTCAAAATTTCTATGGATACATTTATTTTTAGTTCATGGATTAAATGGTAGGTGTTTCAGTTTTTTAACATGGAATATTTATTTTAACATATGTAGTTATTTTAATGGTATTTATTAATAGTTATTACCTTTCCATATTCCTTATGTACTTCTATTCAATTTAATGATTAAATGGCATGTATTTCAGTTTCTTACCATTCCATATTTAGTATTCCTTATCTAGTTAGTTGAATGGAATATATTTAAAATTATTACCATCCCATATTTAATATGTACTTACATTAAGTTTATTTATTACATGGAATGTGTGATTATTTTTTTTATTTCCATATTGTTTATTCTCTTTAATTCATTATTGCTTCAACTATACTTTTACCTTAATGGTCATTTAAGCTCACCCATATTATGTTTCATTCCCTAGGAATCCAAGAATCATACAATGAATTATATATTGGAATATAATAGATTTATTAGAGTTATCATCATTTTAGTTTATTTGTATAGATGAAAAAAATATTTGTAATAATTTATGTATCCATTTATAATACAATTCTCATTTATGTATCTAGTTTTCCATGACTATTGAAATGAACTGTCCTTTGGGAAATTATTCCCTATAATCATTACAATGTAATTGATAGTAGACATAATCTTTAGGGTTTGTGGTTAGTTTTTCTATATTTGGTATCAGAGAATGTTTATTTTAAATCTTAGGAACTAGATTTTGGAATATTTTGGTTAAAGAATATAACCCCAAGATATAATTTTACGAAAAGTTTATATGAAAACCCCTGAATTTTTGGGATTTATAGATTATGTGGGTCTTCATAATAATACATCCTTTTCTGGATAATACATGTTGATATTGTTCTAGCACAGATGTACATTAGAGTAACAACTCTGACATGGTGTTCCAAGCCAAACTCTGCGTAATCGGGTATATGACAACGACCCTTACTGCGAACCTGGTTTGACTCTCCTTGGGGATATGCTTAAGATAATACATGTTTTCTTTATAAGATGTTATTAAAATTTTGAATTGATTTTTATAATGTATAATCCATGATAAAACTAATGTTTTATAGAATTATAAAAAAGGTTTAATGATTTAGGGATCTTATAGATGATTATATACTTTTCTCACTATTACTATTCTTGCAAACACTATTCTTTTGGGTCTTAGTCAACAGTTCTAACCTGAATGATTTAATTTAGCATCGAACATGAAGGAAAAAATGGTGAAATTTAGAAACCAACTGATTTTTTATAGGAGTGAAGGATATTGTTTTTATTGAAAATTGGGTTTCCCAAAATATAATTAACAATATATACCTTTACCATCTCTCGAGTGAACAAATTAAGGGAAGGATATAGGCTTCTAATATCTAGAGTGGTGTAGACTATAATGAAAAGAATGATCAATTTTTGACATTTGAGATGTGTGGAAAGAGACACCCCAGAATGTGTCTCAATGGAACAATTAAATTCAATACATGTGGAAAAGAATGACCTAATTCAAAGGGTTGTCGATGAAAAAGGAAGTGTATGATGAATGGAAATGAAACTCATCCTAAGAAATACTTTGTAGTTATTTTTCAAAAGAATGGGGATCCTGGACATTTCCCAAGTTAATTTCAAATCCTAAAGGGTAAACTCTATGAAATGGAAGGATCTATGTGGAAATAAGTGGATGAAGTATTTATGTATTGAAGTTGTATTCAAAACCATAGATAAAATGATAATTATTTATTAACCTAATTAAAATAATGTCCATCATATATATTATGAAAATTATATTATTATGGTTTTTAAAGAACAACCTATCAGTTGGGTGAAAACCAATAAAATCTAGAAAGGTCGTTTCTCTTGAACCAATAACCGAAGGACAATAGGGGTTTTACACCAACCACTGACCAAAGAAATGTCCTTGTTAATTTTCGTTCTTATTAGTTAAATAATTTAACTAATAGATATTTATGATGAAACATTAGTAAAAATTTTGTATTATAAGTTAATCTATTAACAATGTATATTTTTTCAGACAGTTGAAGAAAAATAGTACTACTTTTCAGTCTTTTTTAGACCTTATGATGCATTAAATTTTTCTTTAAGTTATTCAAGAATTAAAAAAAATAACTTTTTGCAATTAATTTTTGGGATTAAGGGGATGAATTATAATTTGGTCGAAGTGTAATCGAATATTAAGATTGTTCATATGTGATTGAAAATAATCATGTAATAATATTTTGTTATATTATTGTTCAATAAAATTATTACCCAACATTAGTAAAATAACATTGAAATAAAAAAATTTCCTAATACGAAAATTTCTATTGAACCGTTGTTCTTACCAATATTCAAATATTTATGGCTTTGGCCCCCCCAACATTCCATTGATAATTCACTTGTTTGTGATTGATGACTTCATTTAATACCTAGAAATATTTATGCTTTTACTCAAAGTATAAATCATTACATTCCAATGATGTTCTCCTATATAGGGACATAGTTACATGGTATTCCATGTGGCCTTTGTAAATTAAATTCTCTCTTTTATAGTGGATTACTTATTAACATTGCTCAAAATGTGTGATTTCAAACATAGGATGTTGGAAACAATTTATCAACAAATGAGGGTTTAAATTTCAAAGACTCGATTTAAATATGGTTGGGATAATGTGACGCACCAAAAAAATAAGTAAAAACCTTGTACTTGATAGCATGTATGACACACAATAACAAGATCATAAAGAAATACAATATTCGTATACATTATAACATCTTTACTATTTACAATATATTTTATGTGTGAAACAATGAGTTTTCATGTATCAAAAACAAGATATATCTTTCTCAACGGCTTTTTTAAAATGTAAGGGTGACCTTTCTCTATAGATTTTGTTACATGCAAGCACGACCTTCCTCTATTTTTTATGTTACACGCAAGACCGAGTTTCACCAAATAATAATGAATTATTAAAATACTATTTAATATAATATGATATAACCTAGAAATTTTGTTAGTGGTTATGAATAGTATTAACTCACTTAATAAAATATATTTTTTATAATAATATAATATTAATTCATAGGATAAAAATTATTAACAAATATGTATATGATCCAATTGAATATAAATGGAATTTGTTTATATAAATCAATTTTTATGCTCACGAAGTAATTTTACCATACTAAATTAAAGTAATTAAAATTATTTAGTTATTTTAATGGAATATTTAAGTAATATATTCAGTAAAATATTTTTTATATTCATCCATTTGAATATATATTAATGAGATTAGAACAGACACTATTTTACAAATAAAATATATATTTTTATAAAGGCAATACAACCGCCTTTTAATGGTGAACCCATTTAAAATTTGAATTTTGATACCATTAAAATTTTAATATGTAAAAGTAAACATATTATATAAATGTTAAACATATGAATTATTTTATGCTGAGTTTTTTATATTTTTCTCAAAAATTTCATTTTTGAATAAATAGTTAAAAATACTAAATTTTAGTTCAAAAATTCTTTTTAATATAATTTATTTATAAGGATTAATTACAATTTTAAAAGTATTTAAAGTTTAATTAGTTAATATTATTTTAAATTTAAAAAAAATTATGTGATTGGGATCAATTTAACTTTTAAATTGATTAAAAAAATAGACCCAACATTCAGATGTTTTAACTTTAAAAACTCGAATTGTCGTCCCATCTGTGGGATTAATTTTAAATTAATTTCTACTAATTTTGTTATTATAATTTATAAAAATTGATTCCATATTTTTAATGAGAGTAATTTATAATTTCTAATAAGACCATATTTTTATTTTCCCAAAAGGATGAGTGAAAGTGATTAATATTAATTACAATTATTAAGGTAAAACTATGTCTAACAGAGGAACAATACATTCACATAAGAGCCCAAATGACTGATACACTTGTACAAAACCCATTTTCTAATCATATATCTACCATGAACCTTCAATTATTGATTTTTTTTGTTTGTAATGACTTTTTTCGGTATGAACATGTACACACCTAACTTCTTTTCAAAAATACCAACTGAGTCCTTTTCCTTTCCTGTAAAAGGCCACCACCTCTACCCATTCCTCACACCTATCAAACCACTTAATATAGTACATTCCCAACCCAAATAGTCTCCCATAATTCATGTCTTCAACATTTAATTATCCCCTTGGGAATAAATCCTTGCAACAAATCAATTTGGTTCAAACCAAAAGCAGTTACCTGATTAATAGGTAACAACTTCTCTCATTCTTTTTAGTATCATTTTCATTATCTACTCCATATAATCTTATAATTATATGATGTCAAAAAAAATAGTATCATCAATATACTATTACGTTTTTATGCTAAGGTTTCTACCTAGACATACACACACCACCATAAAAGGGGTAACGAACAAACTATTTCTATGAACAGTGAATTACTGCCTCATGAAATGATCAGTGTTCCATTCTCCATTACAACCTCTTATGGTGGACACTATTCTAGAAAATATACTTATATATTATATATATATATATATTATTTATAATATTTTCTTATTCTGTAATTTTTTCTTATAACATACATTTATGATTTCCATTTCTGTAAATACGATGATCTTATTCGAAAAAGTGTGGACTATCTCCCCCTCAAAGCGATGTGGTTCATTCACACAATACATAGAATGAAGAAATGAATGTTCATTATTAAAAATCAGTTGGATAATAAACATCAATAATATTTTAATTTCATAATTATATTTCTGGATATATAATATTTATATTTTTATATTTTATATCATCTCCTATTAGCCCTTCACACACTTTAAAAGAGACAACGTCATTCGTGGACGTGTGGACTATCACCTCCTCAACATGATGTGATTCCTTTTACATATAAGAATTAAATATATAATTATATTTGGTTACATAATATTATATTTATTATATAATGATTATTCTGGAAATATTTGAGTTACTTACCTTCCTTTCGCAATAATCATTTAAAAATGAGAATGTAACTTGTGTGTACATATGGCCTACCGTCTCCATGATTGTAAAATACTTATTTTGATAACCATATTTAACGATTGATTTTGAAATTATAATGAATGTAAAAATATTATAATTATTTCATGATTATTATTCTAAATATATTTTATAGTGAACCCTTTGAACATAGTTGTCCAACAATAGGTTTTTGACACAAAAAAAAAGAATTTGGTCAAAAACACCTGGCTTAAAAATAATTCATCATATAGTGTACACAAAATGGTATTAAGTGAAATAAATCTAATTATAAAAATGAAAAATTACCTGAATAAAGTATAAAATTAACACAAATTTAATATAATAGATGTTAATGGATGTTCACATGAAAGGAAGCTCAAGGAAAGGGGATTTCATCTCACTTTTAATTTTCATGAGATACATGTTAGATTCACCACTCATTCTTTTTATGTGGTGTATATACATCCATGATTTTATGAAATTCATAGTATACATACATTTATTTGTATTTTCGTATCCATTTTATGATCCTTCTTTCATGGGGTTTAATATTAAAATTTTTCCAACTCTATAAAACTTTTTTTCCCTATTTTCCTTATTTGAAATCATGTATTATTATGAACCTAAAATATTTTTCAAGGTAAATATATTTAAATTTTAGAAGATATATCATAAATATAATTATTCTCATTGTATTCTATACTTCATGTAATTTCCATTTCTTACATGGAGTGTATGATCCCAATTACTGAGTTATAAGAGTTTATTGAGACAATCTCATCACTTTTTTGACATTGTTTATGGTTATGTTTCTTGTGATGAAATATCAAGATCTGTCTCTCAATAAATCTCATAAGTTTCTTTATCATCTATTATTTCATTACATAATCACGTATTGGTACCATTTTTTACTCATTGGTGCATAATATAGTTAAGAATCTATTTATAAGAACGACCGACTTTACCCTCTCTTCGGTTGGAAACATATTACAACCAAATTTTCTAGAAAGGTATTAGAAGAATATTATTCCATTCCACTATAAAATTTAAAATGAAAATTTATCCTTTTCTCCTTGTACAAATCTATTCAAATTATTCTTCATATCATTTCCCAAAAGTGGCATTTCCTACACTTTTACCATAAAAAAGGAATATTCATTTTACCCCGTATGACATGTACAAATTCATCCTCCATCGTTTCATTGATGCCTCATTCTAAAGTTTAAAAGGTTTATTTTTAAAATATCTTAAAAATAGATTTTTAATGAAATGTATTTTCATATGGTTTTATCAAAATCAAGAATATATTTTACTGAATAATATTTTTTAAAGTTATTATTTTATTTCATCAATGATAAGGACCCTCTATTTTCCCCCACATGGGATTTGATGTGTTGATACCATCCTTATTCATCTTATGGGTGGTGTACTATCGATTTGGCCATGTATAATATTCAAATTCACTTCTATAATTTCATTTTTAGTCACCAGGAAGTATTCAATATTCTACGGTCATGGAACATGGAGTTTCCCCTTGTTATCCATTTCATCTTCCATGGATATTAGTAATGCCTAAAATATTTACCATTTTACATACGGTTCCCACTTTGGAAATAATTTGATCAATTGGGGAATTATTGATAAATTCATATTTCTCATTCAATAAGGTTATTTTATAAGGAATATTAGATATTTGTATTATTCAATTTGAAGAATAGTTTTGATTGGTAAAAATGGGTTAGGGACCACTTAATTAAATACCCTAAATGCATCGATATAATAATGAGTAGAAATAGTTGGCAAGACACCTTAGATGGGTTTTTACACAATAGCTAAACTATATTCTGAATGTTCTTGATGATACTAGTTCTATGTACCATGGAAACATGGAATCCAATAATTGATCATTTCTTTCATACTATTTTCAGTTATTATTCATTCATGGTATTTTTCATCAAAAAATCCATGGATACATTTAATTTTAATTCATGGATGAAATAGAAGTGTTTCTATCTCTTACCTTCCTATATGTAGTTTTCTTTATCTAGTTATTTTAATGGAATTTATTTCTAGTTATTACCTTTCGGTAATGCTTATGTAATTCTATTTAGTTTATTGTTTAAATTGAATGTGTTTCAGTTTCTTACATTTCCATATTTATTTTTCCATATGCATTTATTTGAATGGAATGTATTTACAATTGTCACCCTATAATATTTATTTTTTATATCCATTAAATTTATTGATTACATTGTATGTGTGTTCTGTTATTTATCTTTCCATATTGACTATTTTCATTCATTCATTATTTCTTCTGCTACACTTTTCCGTTACTAAACATTTGAGCTCGCCCTTATTATTTTATTCTCTTTGAATCCAAGAAGAATACAATGAAATATTTGCGGGAATATAATAGATGGATTATAGTTATCCATGAAGTTTTTTATTTGTTTATAAGAATAAAATATATGTTCTAGAGAGTGTATCCATTTGTAATACAATTCTCATTTATGTATTTGGTTTTCATTAACTATTAAAATGATCTGTCCTTTAGGGATTGATTCCTTGTTAACATGATAATGTAAATTATTGAATACATTGGCTCTGAGCCTTTGGGGTATGGGTTTAAACCAAATATACATATCACATGTGGCCAAATAAATTGGATTATCCCAGTTAAATGATATATATTCATTTGGGGCCATCTATTGGATCACATTGATTCAATTAAAATTGAGATTGAGACTTGTAACCACCTAATTTGTGTTCTGACCTTGGTCATTTTTGAGAATTGGTTAGTTTGACATTTTACCCCATTAACAAGTTGGATAAATTGATTTGTTTTTTATTAATCATCTAAATTGGAATAACATGTATATTGTGTGATTCATTATAATAGAAACATGTCATCATGATTATGTAAACTTTTATGTTAATGAACTTAGTGTTAAAAGATATATGATATATTTCTGATATTATTATGATGAAAATTGGGAACCTAAGAAAATTTAATACACATAGATTTAAAATAAAAGTTTGATTAATTTATAATTAGGTCTTACAATTATGTATATGTGTTGTGAATTTTTATCCTTGTGATTTTTATTTTTTATCTTTTTGAATTAAATGAAATTAATGATATTGAATATTTATGGTGGAATGATTATTGGACAGATGAGTACTTATATATGGGAATCATGACATATATATATAACAGAGGGAATAGATAATTATTCTGCACCTCCTTAGAGAAAATAACACTTTTAAAAGATACTCCAGGGAAGATTATATAATTATATCCATTATTTGTGAGATAGATTCAAAATCACAGGACAACTATGGGAGAGAATAAAGATTCAAAAGGGTGAGATTCTACATAACATGAGGGAAAGGAAATTTTTTATGGTAACTCCTAAAAGATTTATCCTCAATAGGATAATCCTCAACAAACTTTAGTGATTCATACTAGTGTAGGAGGATCTATATTTACCTACAGATACTTGAAATGGTGTCGAAACTTGTTTGGATAACAACTTTTCTCAACCACGAGTATGGGAATCATTAGTTTTATAACATTTATAGTATTAATTTATGAAATTAATAAAATGTTTATCTCAATAATGCATAATATCTATTTCATGGATTGTATTTTTTTAGAAATGGTGGTGTCAACCAACTAGGTTTTATCCACACACTATTCAAGCATTTATTTTTTGTTGGAACATATTTCATGGATGTAGTTTTGGGAAAGATTAAAGGATGTTATAATTGATTATTTTATACTCAGTGGGATTTACATTAGAGATGGGACCAGTGGGGTGTTCAAGATATATCTTTTTAATGTCTATATTAGATTATATATATTCATTTATTTCTATGAGCTTCAATATGAAATTTTATTAATTTAACATATCATTACATGAAAATTTCATTATTTATAATTATTTAGTAGGACCATTATTAGAAATGGTTTTCTGAATCATTATCCATATCTTTTTACAATATTTCCACTTCTCTGTTTTTATTTTCCACTTTAACTTCAAATCATTTCTAGTGGTTATAGTCTCCTAACAACATTATTTAGAACCTCAATGACAGTTGGAATACACTAGAATACATTGAGGTGTAATTTAGGTCACATTGACTATCTTCTCAAAAAATTGACAAAGAACATGGTTTTCGATGATAAAACGTTGAATTAAAGGGTCTTGTTTCTTTTTTATTTTCTATTTCAGAATGGTTGAAATAGGACTATGATGTTTCCTAACATGGTATTGATCTTGTTCATGGGAATATGAAAATAATTTAAGGGATAAAATCTATGTTCCTAGGGATGGTATTACTTTTCATGATGTTATCATGATATGGTTTAATGTTGTTTTTTCATGGGTGATTTAAATTTTATGTGATGCTATTATTTCTTGAGATTTATACTCAAGGCCCAATATGGTGTGATATGATATTTCAATAATCCTCATAGGATGATAGGGATATATATTGACTTGTATTGTTCATGATAGGGACATATTTAATGTAAGTGATATATTTTTCTGTATTAACAGTTAAATTATGTATCTTATATGTTTAAAAAAAGAAAGTAATTAAACTATTATGTTATTCCAATTAACATGTTAATCAACGTTTATAAAGAATATTAGATGGGTTTTCGATATTTTTTTCACCTTTTGGATGTTGATATTTTATATACCTAATGTTGTAATAGTGGTATTTGTCTTATAGATAAAATGTCACTTATTCATCATCGAAATGAGTGACAAGGGAGTGGAAATAAGCATACTATAAATACAGCTATTCCAAAGCATTCTATAGATCCTATGAATCAGATGAATGATATGATTCATGAATGATTCCAAAAGGATCATCAGATACATGGAAATGGTGAAGGTTTTCACCTTGACATAAATGTCTTAGAAGATGATAGAGCTTTAGCTGGTACATCCTTATACATTCAATTGGGGGGTTGGACCCCGTGTAAATGATATTTTGATCTAGTTAGAATATGAAATCGCAATGTGCATTAAGACACCCATAGAGTGGATAGTAATTAATTTTGAATATATGAGTTTTCAACCACCCAATAATCAGTGGGGTATAATGGACAAAGTATTCTAGTAAGAGGAGTTACCCAAGAAGGATCTTGGGGAAAAAAATATGATCTAATTTTATCCTAATACATTTTGGTATGATATGTCATACATTTTCATGAATGTGACATAAGATAGTTTGTTATATATAGACTATGTTTGATGCATCACTGAAATATGATGACTTACTATATCCTTAAAAGGTGATGACATTTCTAGGGAAAGGTGTTTTTAGGATGGGATTCATTGTCATATTATATCACCAATGAACAAAATTCTCTTTAAAAAACTTAATTATGGGATAAATTATGATCTCATCTTGTAATTGATTGTATGAGATGCCACATGAGGTCTATATAATTTTTCAACATAGTTGTACATGAACTCTTCTTATAGTGTAAAGAAGAACTGCTATAGATATTGTTCATAGGGATGTTGTGGGAAGAGAAATCAAGGGAGTGGACTCCCAACTCTAGAATGTGTTTCAATTTAGTTTATTTTATGTGGAGATTTTTTTCCACGGGGACCCAAAGTGTTGTAACCTCGTAGTATAGTGTATTTTATACATCAGGTTGTGTCATATTTAGATGTTTTATGGGTAAATTTCATAATAGTGTAATGGTTGGGAATCAAGATTGGAACCTGCTTCTAGAAGGGGTCATCTTACCATCAGTAGACTCGTAGTTGGAATTCATCTCATAGTTTAGGCCAAGGAACGGTATAGGGTACCCTAATAAAGGAGGAATAATACAACTGACAAAGACCCCCGTAATAGAATTAGACTAGATCCCATGGAAAAGTGGTAATCCAGTAACATGTTTAATAGTTTTCTCTAACTGGTTCTGTGGATGTAACCTCAACCATTTTATTTATTATTATTTATTGTTTCCCATATCATATGGTTTTTTGATATAGAAACCTCAAAATCTCTTCGAACATATATTAATTTAAATGGTTTATCATTTTCTTTGGAAATTATTGATGAGATCATAACAATTAAATGAA
This sequence comes from Viscum album, assembly GCA_963277665.1. Taxonomy (NCBI): domain Eukaryota; kingdom Viridiplantae; phylum Streptophyta; class Magnoliopsida; order Santalales; family Viscaceae; genus Viscum; species Viscum album. The sequence continues at coordinate 464,715,070 of OY728122.1, read as the reverse complement.
TGTTTGGAGTTTGGTAAGAGGGTGTTTCGTGATGAAAATAGTGTTATTTTGAATTTTGTTGATATCCTTTCATTTAAAATCATTTTATATTAGAAAATATAGGATTTTATTTTATTCTTGTTTTGGATTTTTGCTATACTAGGCTCATATAGACTATTATAAGCAGACATTTACCTATTTATCCCAAGATATGGGCAGCAATACTCACCACTATCAGTGGGATACCCAAGAAGGTTTTTTGAAACAAATTCATTAAATATTTTATTTTAAAAGGTCACATAAATAAAGACTTGTTATAGATGATGGAGCAATATAGAAGGATATATTTCTTTTAGTGATGGATCATTTTTAGGATTTCATTCAAAAATGTTTCTCTATATTACCACCTGATTCGTTGATTCCTTTCACAATCATGATGGTTTTGGGAGTTGGACTAGTTTCTTTCCCACCATATAGGATAGTGGAATAATTTCATTATGAGATGAAATTCTAGTTAGATAATAATAAGGCCACGTGTTTCATAGAGACTAGTATATCTACTTGGGGTTCATTAGTTATTTTTCCATGGGGGTTGATGAGAAATTGGGATTATATATTGATTATCATATATCGTACCATATTAAGGTCTAGAACTACTAGATATTTCTAACTAATGAAACTAAGGTATTCTAGGATTTGATGAATTAGATCTTATATCCTTTTGTAGATTGTTTTTTGGTTGTTTTAATCAATAAAATATAAGTGTACTATCAATCTGTATAAGATCATGAAAAGAATATCCACATCATATTGAGTACTTTGACAGATAATCACCTTTATTCCAAGTTGTCCAAATGTTTTTTTCTATTGATAATGATCACTTTATAGAAACCCATGCTTTTCATAAATGGATATTATATATTTTAATATGAATATTCAATATATTATACAAAAACATGCAAGAGAATGTAATAGTAAAGTTCCTTTGGATTCATTAGACACAATCATTTTAATAAATGAAATATACTCAATGTCTTTAAGAATTATATTAAACATTCGTACTCCTATTTAATATTTTCCTTAGAAACATGTGTAGAAAAACCTAAGAGAGGGTGAGATCATATGATTAGTTAGGGTAATAAAGTTATATGCGTGAGCATATCTTGAACATAAGTAAATGAGAAGATGATCATAACATTTTAAAAACATGCACTTAAATTCAAAGATCCTAAATAAGAGTGATTAAATAAATATTAGAAGTTCAAAAGAAATGAATCATAATGGAATCAAAGAACATAAACTACGATATCTGAACATTTACATAAGAAAAATATTTTTAGCACAAACATATTAATATAAAAACATTTCCATATTTTCCAAGACCGGTTTCTAAGGTTATTATTGTGTAATGGGTTCAGTCTCAAAAATAGCATAGTGGTCAAGGTTAACTTCCAAGACCATCATAAAGGACAACATACCTTACTAACAGGGTTTTATACCTATTCCAAATATTTCAATCTCAGGAGATATAATTATTTACCTAGTTCATTTGAGGTTTATATATGTCTAAAATTTCTCATATTGATACCCGTATTTATTGGTTCAATAAGATTTCAAAACATTCATCATGTCATAACCCATGAGATAAAATGTGTATCATAAACACTTTATAATATTATAACCTTTTGAAAAGATACATTATTTATAATTTTTTAATAATTTCACCATATCCTAACCTATTAATTACTAATTGGGTTTTATAAAAAAATTATAATGTTATATCATAGGGAAGTGAAATAGGATTTCAAATAAAATATCATAATTAAGGATTCATAAAAATATTGAGAATGGTGTCCTCAATTCATATCCCAATCAAAGAATAAGTCCCATCAATGGATATAATCATTGATTGAAAATTATTTAAATGATAAAACACTTGGATCATTTGTTTGGGAATATTTATCTTCATTATAAACATCTTTTGAAACATAAATTATTTTTAAAATCCATTTCTTTTAAAATAACAGTGAAATTATGAATTTTAATATTAAAAAAAATTAATAATTTTTTTAAGAAAATTATCATTTTCTCTTTGAAAAATAAATTTATAAAATAAAAAAATTATTTTTCATTGAATATAATGTGGAAAAAATATAAATGAGTCATAAAATATCATTTAAAACATTTCCTAATGAAAATATATTTTTTAAAATTTTATTAAACAGTGTTTTGGAAGATAAAATATTTCCAACTAAATAGATAAATAATGTCAGATATTCATTAAAACCTTATTTTGAACTACTGAGTAAATATAGAAATGAAAAAGAAGGGAACATGTATTAAACAAAAATAAATAAAGGATAATAACTTTAAATAGTTTCCCCAAAGATGTTTAACATTATTTGATCATCTGAAACATTGTTATAAGGAATCCTTATAACTAATGAGATCGTAACATAAAATCATTACAAATTTGGTAACATTGAAATGTTACCCACATAATGGAATATTAATAAAATAATCATCGAATATATTTTTTACAAATAAATTCATGATTTTAAAAGTCAAATGGGATGTACATATTCCATGGAAATAAATATAGTTTCACAACATAAGATGTGTTTCAAAGAAAGAAAAGTGAGACAAACATATCTTAATTATTTTGTAAATATATAATTGTAAACCCCATGGAATAGATATCATTAAAGAGATATTTAATAACCCGGAATTTGTTTGGAGAAAATCATGAAATACATTCGGTTTCATCATATACACCATAAAGAATAATGTGGCTATAAATGGGGCATGTGTCTCAGGGAAGTAAAAAGTGATGCGGAAATCCATTTATATACATCCTAACATCCTTCACACTCATTTTAACATTGTATATAATAAATATGAGTTTATTATAAATATATTATTGAGAAATAATTTTTATCACATTCCATATATGACATATTTATTCCCTTTAATTTCAAATTAAGTAATAAATACTTATTAAAGTCATGTTTTAGGTAATAACACATTTGTGTTCCTATATGTCTTGAATTTTTATTTTCAACACTATTAAATTAATTCTTGTTCTATAGTATAAATAATACTAACCATGATATTAAATATCATAAATATTTATTATATTTCTATATATTTCTATTAATTTTTAAAATATAGTTATGTAAAATGAAATAGACGGTTCTTGGAGACTGTAGGCCATACATATGAATGAAATTATTTATATTTTTTGTCAATGTATTGGAAGAAATATTGGTAAATGATATAATATCATTACATATAAATATAATTATGTTATTTTCATTAAACTCTTTTTTATTATCTTCCATGTAATGTGTGATGGAATCACATCACTTCCTAATGCAGTTATCTGTCGTACACACAAATAATGATTTCATAACCCATTTGATGGAAGTGAAAATTATTGCAGTAAATGAACATAAAATAAAGATATATTAGTATTTGGAATATACTGAAGTAATTATATCATCAAATTTAAATAATAAATAATTTAAGAAAAGAAAAAACAATACAAAAATTCTTGTTATTGAATTTAAATTATTTTTCGATCATCCACCTTAGTTGTGTATAAAAATCGTTACATGGATGGATTTATGTCCTAAATAAGGCTTTAATAATGATATTAGGGTATTTTTAATTTGATTTGGGAAGGTATTAGAAGAACCAAATTCTTTTATGGTGTCGTGATGAAAGGGGAATGGGTGGCCTTTTATAAGTGAAGTGAGTTGTAAACATCTAATTTGTTGATAGATATAATTCCAAACATTATATATCGTCTAAAAAATAGAAAATAATGGATTATTAAAGATAAAACCATGTATAAGGACTATATAAATCAAGAAAATTTGTTTTGGATTATTTTTGTATCATTTTTGTCAATTATATTTTTTGTTTACACCCCCCAAAAACCATATTTAGCTTAATCTCTGTATTTGATTTAAACTCTTTTCACAATTCAATTTGGAAAATAATTATGTTAAACATATTATAAAATACAAATTATTATTTTCACATATTTTATATCAATTTTCCAAGTTATATTAAATTAATTGGAAATAATTAATTCAAAATTAATTCAATAGACATGATAAGAAATATGTTTTTTAATTGAAAATTATCAATTTTTTACAAAACATTTATTTCAAAATTAAATGTAGAAATTGATTGCAATGTCATAAATTGGATTAGTGGATATACAATTTTAATAATGTATCTTTAAAACTAATTTAATAAATAATTTCTCATTATAAATAAATTAAACAGTATGTAGTTTTTTTATTAAAATCCATTAATTTAGAATATTCTTAAAAATTATCTTTTCACAATATTCAACAAAATAACAATCATATTATTTTTAAATTATTATTAAAAAATTGAATATTACTTATTAATTTAAATTTTATATAACTTTATAATATTAAATTTAATAAAATAAAACCCTCATATATGACAAAATACATGGATTTCAAGAAGTTTACTTTTTTTCTTACATAAGATGATAATATGATAACAATATGTCTAATAATTATAATTTTATAAATATAGATTAAAATTTATTGATATATGATATTTAATTTTCAATTAAAATATTCCTCATTATGTATTTTTTAATTAACAAAAATTGAGAAACAAAATGAACAGTAACATAGTATTCAGAAAAAACACTTTTTAACATGAAAATAAACATATACAAAAATCAACCATAAAGTTGATTCAAAATTAAGTAATTTTATTAAAAATTAATTAATAATAGTGATATTTAAAAAAATATTCGTTTTTAATTTAAATTAAAAAATTTATAGAAAATCAATTTTCATTTTACAAAAATAATTATTTTCAATATTGACATTAAAATCCATAATTTTTAAAAACTATCCAAATGTTTTACTATATGTTTATTTTGAAATTTTGATTTCAAAAATTTTTCAAATGTTATAATATATATATTCTAAAATCTATATAAATTAATCATAAATATTTTTCACATAAATCAATATAAATAATTTTAGGTGAAAATATATTTTTGATGAATATAGTTAAATTATGAAAAAATTGATTAATTATTTGCTAAGAAATTATACAAAATTTTATATTGAGTTGGTAATTTATATTTATAATTCATAATGTATTTAATACTATTCATAGATTCTAATTTAGCATCTAAGTTATATTTAATGTATTTAAAATAAGATCATTTCATTGTTCCTAAAAGCTCAGTAATGCATGTCATGCATGTTATCGTTGTTGCATGAAATGAAATCTGAAATAGGTGATTTGTAAATTGAAATTAACAAACAAAATTTCACGTAGTAAAAAATCAAATTATTTTTTCTAATAATTTAAAATATAAAAATCATTATATTTATGTTAATGAAAAACATTTCACAAAATCTTGAGGGGCTATATTCTACACCCTTAAACATAGATTCTGCCCTCAAGATTCTATTATGTTTTTGAAGGTTTAACATATGAAAATTCCCTAATTGAATCCAACATAGTATAATTAAAAAATAAAACATTTATTAATAATATAAAATAATAAACATAGTGGATAATTAAAGTAACTCAAAACTAGGTTTCCACATATAAGAACTTTGGGGGGGTATGGAATATTTTGAAATTGATGAAAAAATAATAATTATAGGGTTCAAATTACATCATCAATCACAAAAAAATTTAATTATAAATGGAATAATAAGGATCCAAAAACCATAAATATGTGAGTATTTAAAAGACAATCTGATTTATTAGATATGAAGGTAATATTATATCAATTTTCTTTATTGATTCTTTTCCAAATGTTTAGGATTTGTTTTACTATATATGATTATGAAGAAATATACTAAATTTATACCATTCTAATTCATTAAAAAAAATTCATACATTAGTTACACATCCATCAATTTCCAATAAATTTGATACTCTAAAAAATAATGGTGAATCTATTGTTCCTGAGGAACTAACACATCATAATATCCAAAAATTGGATGACAATTCATTCCATCTATATTTTTCTAAAAAATAAATATTTGTTAACCAATATAGAAAAATATTCATATGGTGAAGTACTACATTTTATCTAAATGCTCATCTAATTTTCAATATAAACAACTCCAAAAATGGTTAACCTTTTTACCCTTAAAAAATAAGGAATTTCAAATATGGTTACAAAATTTATCATAATCAAATTAATATTAATCATACAATCATGATTACACAAATCTTATTGGTCAGATGATGAATATGTTAATTCCTTGGTCATATATTCTTTTAAATCATTATAATATCCCAAATTACCATAAAACCTCAACAAAAACGTGAATGATTAATAATTCATCGAATAAAACTATATATTATAGAACATAATGCATATATCCAATAATGTTGAAAATTCCATAAATGTTAACATAAAATAATTTTTTAATAAATCCTTTATTTGATTTCAGGTCATTATTTCTACAAAATTTTATTTATTCATATCACTCATCTCTATCACTATGCTTTTATTAACATTAAGTACATGTTAAGATTTACCTTCCCTTAATCATAAAATTTCCATATGTATAACCATTCCATTAAATCACATTTCTAGTTCATAAGTACAATTCCACATATTTTTTCTAAAATAATTATTGATAAACATATACTAATCAATACATATATATTTCTAGATTAAAATAAAATAATTCATTAATTCCAACACATAAATACCTATATCATTATACGTCATTCACAAACCATCATCATGGATTCATCATCTTATTCATCAAATCCTATTTCCTATAATATGAAAAAATATTATATTCTTTCACCAACCAAAATATATTCATGCATCTCTTGTTTATTAAAAAACATACTATTATAATGGAATATAAATTTCATATGTCATTGGTAGCCTCTTCACCATTATCAATATAAGAATTACTCATACCACCATTCTGATTTTATTTATGATCTTTCCCCTTTGGAAATTAATTTTTATAAAGAGAATACTTTTCACACTGGAAGTAGTATACTATCAATGATATCTTATAATGAGAAAAATTCTAATCCATTTCTTTAATTGAACATTTCATTTTTTCTATAATATTAAATTTTTTATATTATTATTGTATATACTCAAAACCTATTCCCCTTCCAAAAATACTTCTAATTGGTTGATTCCTCTTAAAAATGAAATATATAAAACTAAATATTCTTTCCCCTATGGTCTCTATTTCCTAAAATCACTGAAAACCATGTCCTTCTTTTCATTGGTGAGTTTGATAGTTGGTTGTGGTACAAATTATTAACAATGTTCCATGATAACAAATTTGGAATAATGAAATCATCCTTCACTCCAATCATTATGACATTTGAATACACATTATTAAATTTTCTATCACATTTAATGTTTATATAGTTCATCCTAGTTCCTATTGTTGAATAAAACTAGAATGAATGTTGAGATTATAAATTTTTATAGTGGGAGCCCACATAATCATGAAATATCACTTATTGGATGTAAAAATCATGAAAAATTATTTTTAATCTACAACAATCAAGGTTTATCAGAGGATATTAATAGTCATCATGTAATAAAATCCTTTATGATGTTTTATAACGAGTATGTGAATTTAAAAATATATCACTACAGATTGTCAATCTAGGTGTGTATAAAGGCCCATTTTTGTGCACCAGGTGGCGATCGAGCCCATCTAAATGTTACCTTTTTAGTGTCATTACAACAAAGTACCTTAGATCAAGAGCTACGTCGACATGTAGTATGTAGATAGAGATTTAATTTCATGGAAACCATTCACTCGATCATTTTCCAATATTCCTAGTCATTTATTGAAGAATATACATAATAATGATGTCATTTGTTCTTATCACTAATAATTCATAAGTTTCATTAAATTAAGTCATCTTAATGAAGAATTATTTTGGAAGATAAATCAATTGTAAATTTTTTTAAGGAATATATATTTTCATTTACATTTAATTTTTAAGACATACAATTTTATAAAATTCTTTTCATTTAAAATAAAATATAAAATATATTAATTATGCGGTACAAATCAATGAAACGGTTTCTTGAATAAAATATCCTTCTCAAATTGAAACTAATATTAAAACATATAATGTTTTAAATAAATTTCATTGAAATTAACCATAAACACATATAAATGATGTTTTATAAGTAGTTTAAAACATTTATGAAAGAACATATCATTAAAAACATTTAGAAGACATATTTTTGAAATAAATTATTGTTCTCACTAAAGAGTAAAATGAAGTTTGATTATCATAAATATTTTTTTTACTATTCAGTACATAAACAGAGGAAAATTAAGGGATACATTTATTCTCCTGATATAATAAAAAGATAAAAAATTTCATTAGTTTCTTGAGAGAGGTATCATCATATTTTCCATCATAAAATTTTTATAAAAAATCTCAATAAAATATAAGTTTGTGAAATAAAATCATTACTATATTAGTAACATTGAATCAAAATCGCCTCGATGGAATAAAATTTATGAAACATAAAATTTCAATAGGACAAATAAATTTATGATTTTATATTTAAAATGTTCTCTATATTTATTTACTAAATTGTGATTCGTGCATAACATTACATATTTCTTACTGAAGGAAAAAGTGTAACAAAAATCCAATACCACTATTGGAACTTTTGAGTCATAAACCCCATGAAAGTGATATACCAAAATGGATATGTAAATCCCAATATTTTTTGGTATAATCATAATAATATATGTTCATTTGAATTATATAATTAACATAAATTAAATTTGTGGTGAATATGGTATGTTCCTCACATAAGTAAAAAGTGATATGGAAATCCCTTGTAATAAGTCTTAACATCCTTCACACTCATTAGAATCTCCGGTATAATAAATATAAGTAAATTATAAATATGTAATTGAGAAAATAATATATATATATATACATATATGATTTAATTATTTTCTTTTATTACCTTTTACAAAATATTACATTTTAAACTCATGTTTCTGGTTACAACAACATTGATTTCTTATATATATTCTTATTTTATTTTTATTCATTCTGATTTGATATTGGTTATATCATCTCCATAATGTTATTTGTGATATTAAATATCATATATTTTAATTACATATTTATTTATATTAATTTAAAAATTATACAGTTAGAAAATTAAACACTATTACTGGAGACAGTATGGAGTATGTACACAGGAATGTTGTTCAAAATGTTTCAAAATGTATTTGAAGAATGAAAGGTAAATGATATAATTTCATTAAAAAATAATTTTTATTTCATATATATCACATATTTCCATTACTCTGATCTTTATTACCCTTCATGTAATGACTGAATGAATCACATCACCATAGGAGGTCGTAGACCATCATAAATGAGTATATTGATTTTTTGACCCCTTTGATGGAAGTGGGGATTATTATAGGTCATTACCAAAAATAACAAGATATTTTTATACGTATGATACTGAGGTTAATATATAATACTATTATAATAATAAATGAATTAGGGGTGGAATAAGTTAAAAAAAATGAATGTTGATTAATGTTACCTCTTCTTTAGATATCATGCTTGCGTTTCCACAAAAATCCATACATGGATTGATTTGTGTCATAGATATGGAATCCAAGATGAGGGTAGGGATTTAGCAGGGAGATCTATTTATTTATTGGATTACCCAAAAGGGTTATGGTGTGAAGAGGATTGGGTAAGGGGTGGCCTTTTATAATTTATGAGAGTCGTATACTTTTAGTTTTTTTAAAGAATAAATTTCACCCACATTTCCACATATCAAAAGGACCAATTAATGGAACAATATAGACAAAATAAGGGTTATGGTAGAAATATTTCCCTGAAATGGGTATTGTACATGTTTTGGGTGATTTTTACCTTCCCGTTTTAGATTAAACTCTCAGTAATATCGTTTTTACATAAACCATGGGAATTTAATTTTTTTTTTCACAGTTAATTATTTTAGTGATTAAGTTAACTATATTAGATAATATAAATAATGATTTTTAAAAATAAATACTAAATTCTTCCAAATTAGTAATAAAATTGATTCCAAGGACCTGAAGTGGAAAAAATGATGTTAAATGATCTAGTTTTACCTTAAATTTTATTAATTAATTTATAAATTACCTAATTATAAATTAAAATAAATTTAAAATATAATTTATTTTTATAAATAAATGAATTAAGAAGGAAAAATTAAATAATAGTATAGTATTTTTTAGGTGTTATTTAAAAATAATCCTTTTATATAATAATAAAAAAATCACACTAACATATCATTGAATTTATTATTTTATAAATGAATTTTATTTTTCCAAATAAAGTTTCTATTTTTGGTAAAATTAAATTTAAATCCAAACCCATAGACGTGAACAAAATTCAATTTTTTGGGAACTATATTTTTTCTTTCTCAAGATGATTTCATATTAACTCTAATGATAATAAAAATGATTTTATGAATATCAATTAATATTTTAGGATATATGATATATAATTTTTATTATAAATATTATTAATTATGTATTATTTTAATTAATTAAAATAGAGAAATGTTATGCTTTGTGAAATAGTTTTCTAAAAAAATTATATACCGAACAATAAACTTATACTAAGATCCAATATAAAGATGTTTGAAGGTAATTAAACTGATAAAATATAAACTAATACAAATTATGAAATTTCAAAACATTATTGGTAATTTAAATTACTTAATATTATGAAATAAACCGATAGATTTTAAAAATATAATTTTCACTATTAATTAATAAATCTCAATTTAAAAATATGATCCCAAATATAATCATATATTAATTTAGTTCAAATGATTTTAAAAATAAATATCATAATAGAAAAAAATATAAAACAACTATAAATTAATTATAATGATTTTTTCATATAAAATAATAAAAATCCTTTTCGAAGAAAATGTATTTTTGAATAATATAATTACATTTATAAAAATTGTTTTATTAATTAAAAATAACTTATAAATAAATTGAAATTGTGTTGAGAAATTATTTTAATATTTCATATAGAATATAATATTATTCATATATACCTATTTAATGGCTTGGTTATAATGTAAATGTTTAAAATCATATTATTTCATGGTTCACTGAAGCTCTATGTTAGATACCCTAGAGACTGTCATTGTAGCATGTAATATATAAAAAACATGATGTTTAATATAACACAAACTAAACTCAGTATTGCATGTAACACATGATAAAATCAGTGTCAGTTGTAATGAATAATACTTAAATGAATAAATTTATTTGAAAGGAATCACAAAATCATAGGTTGTTACAGACTTCTTTCTCCATGTCATCTTAGTGGATGGAGTGCAGTAGACCCATTAAAGGTTGTAATAGTTGTCTCTTTGGTTTGACTTAATAATTCCTTTGAAAATAAATTTTTTATTGGTCTAGTGGGTTATTACTATAATTTCTTCTATGACTTATCCCCTCTAGTATCACAAATTTTATGGCTAACCACGTATTGGGAGATTTTTTTTGGCCAGATTCTAATTATATAGATCTTTGAGATCAGAATAACAAGATAAACATTGCACCTATCCTTGAAATATCTAAACTAATAATAGAATATACTTTTTAGTATAATCCATATGGATTTTTACATAGAAATGTTTTTTATATGGGAGGTTCTAGTGTTTTTTATATATTTATATAGTTGATAATACTTGAGCAGAATTGATCAAATCATGATATAGAGTTTTATATAGCGGTATATTCCCTAGGATGTAGGAGACACAATCTTTTGGGCATGTGTTTTTTGGTGTCCCCAACCCACAAGATCCTTAGGTAAATCTATTCATAGGGATACATTATCCATTTGAATAGGTCTTATATTGAATACCTACGATCTTTTTAAATCATGACGGCATACCCACTTGTCATGTACAAAAATTTTTCTAACACCATGATCTAGAGGGAAAAGAAAAAGGCAATTATTGAGTCTTATTATGAGTGGATGATAGTGGTTCTCTTTGAAGATATGTATCTTGTTGTTCAATATTACTAGAAATGAGTAGCTATAACTTCAAAAACTATTATACCTATGCCACTATAATGGATCAAAACAAAGAAGTTATCAGATTCGGTGGGCTTAGTTATAATGGAAATAATATTTGTTGGGTAGCCCCTAGTACGATGGTGTTTTAGTTATTGTGATTTTATTGTCATTTATTTTCGAGTATGTGTTCCTATGGGATTTTTCATGGAGGTGTTGTGTTAGTTTACTAAATCTATTTGGGATTAACACTCCATTAATATTCTGTCATGTTATGTTCTAATCTCAATCTACGGTATCTTTTTTCCATTGTTGGAGTATTTTATTCCCATAATTGGAAGGATAACTGTAATGCTAAAGTCACATATTTTTTCCATTCTATATTTTCTAAGGAATTTTATATTGTTTACTAGGTTGACACATAATGTGTTATGGGATTACATGACCTATAATGGTCGTCAGAAAAATTCATTAATGTTTATTATAAAAAGTAAAAAATTTCTTATTGTGTTAGGGTTGCACATTACATAATTTGAAAATATAGTATTTAATTAAGAATGAACTATGTATTTTTGATGTAACATAAAAAAGGGAATAATGACTTTTAAAATATTACATTTCCTATAAATCTATGATTTTATGTTTTTTCTTCTGTCAAGTTGCTGTTAGAGGTATTAGGTTTTCTTGTATCCCCCTCTTCTTGTCCAAAACTCTTACCATAGGTGATTTTGGTTGTCTATATTCTACATAGGTTGATTCATTCTATGATTGGTTAGAATTATTTAATTCCTTGACTCAATGAGTAATAATTTCTCTGGGGTTCACTCTTGTTTTTTGTTGAAGAACCATTTCATGTAGGGATTGGTAATAAGTTGTTATTTTATATCAATTAATTTCATTCTTTGGTCTTGAATTATCTTTTAATGGTAGATCATGTGGTTTCCCATCCCCATTGTTTAATGGGGTTCAATTTTTGAAATTCTTGAGGTTTTTTGATCTAATCAATGGTTTTAATTTCATAATATTTTTGTTGTTAAAATTGATTTCATGAAATTTGTAGTGGAATTTAATGTTTTGAAAATGAAAAAGGAATGGGTTCGAGATTAATAATGGGTATTTCATTTAAAATAAAATTTTCATTATTTGAAATAGAAAAATGATTTTCAAAACCTGAATTAGATTGTATTGGAATTTAATCTATTTGAATGTAATGTGAAATGGTTTTAAATTTAGAAATTAACAAACCATTCACATTAGGAACCATGGGCACTATGAAAAAGAGACACTACTAACCCTTATGTGTGTTTGACACAACTAACAGGTAACCTATTTTACATCGATGGTATACAAAATTACTCATAGTTTGTTATAACCAGCCAAAATTCTTTTTAGGCATGTGAGTGTCTAGTGTGTAATGTCATATAGGCAACATCTTGACTACTAGGATCATTGTTGTTTCCCGGTTTGTATTACTTGATAGTTTAATTTAATGATTTTGGATCATGTGTATATTTATAATTATGTATCATAACCTATTTGATTCTATCTTTTATAAATTTTACATGAAATATTTTTAAAAATCAAGGAATTGTTTATAAATTTTTTCAAGTGTATTTATTTATGAGACTAATGATAAAAATATTTTTTTTAAATATTTAACATGTAAATTATTTTTATTATAAATTTTATTAATATATTTGTGGTATCCTACCATGATCTATTTCTCACACCCTACTACTTCATGTGGCTAGATATAGATATTTTTTCAGGATTTAGGTAATAGTAAGAGAATTCTATATCATGTAGGCTTCTCTTTATGTTGTTGTCAAATTTTTAGAATGCATGGAGGTGATGTTTGGTCACATAGAGACATTTTTTCTATAATATTCATTTTCCTTGACTATTTGACACATATGAATCTATCATTTTTTTATTTTCTGGGATCTGGATTTTTGTATGTTATTACTATATATGTGACTAGTTTTGTTATCATTGTTTTCTCCACCCTGTGATAGAATGACTCGGGTTATTGATCTGGTTGACATGTGTTTTATGCATGCACTAAAAATGTTGAATCACTATCTCTCTGAAGGGAGGATTATAATATATTTTGATTATAGAAGAATGATATATATCATTAGTTAGATAGAGGTGAACATTTGGTTGAGAGTCTAGGTTTTGTATCTTCACAACATTGATTTTGATATGGTATATACACCCAAATAATTGAATATGGTTTCTTATGTGTTGAGAATAATATTTCCAACACAAAATGTGATTGAGGTAGTTGAATAGTGGTATCGGCTGATTATGTTTTCTAAAATGATGTTGGGGTGGAAGAGGTTTTTGGATAGGTGTTATAAAATTCCATAAAAGTATACACATCTAATGATTAGCATGTTTAACTTTAGTACACCAAATCCACCAATAAAAAAAATCTTAAATGAAGTACTAAAGGATGGGGTGAAATTTTGCAGGTTATCTTAGTCTCCTAGTGGAGAATTGGGCTTCCATAGTAGATTCTATGTTCTATTTTCATTGAGTCATGAGTTTATAGAGAGTGGAACTTAGTCTGGTTGGTTCATTCACCCTTGGGGTCAAATAGGTAAAAGGAGTTGAGATTTCTGTAGAGATTGTTAGGAATGAAGCGGTCAGATTCATATTTTGTATCATAGTGTCTCACCTTTCTCAAAGTTACAGTGGAAAACATAAGAATTATTGTATAATACAACCATTACCAGTCCAGTTATGGAAATGGGCTGATATTTTTATGTATTTCATCATTTTGTTACCACATACTCCTATAGGATATAATGTGATTTGGGTGGGTTTGAATGTCCTAATAAACCATCACACTTCATTCCAATAAATGACATGATGAATGTGCTTCATCACAGGGTATAGTACATCCAAGAGGTTGTGAAGCCTCATGGGGATCCCTCTATTGTTTCTTTTGATATGTAATTGAGGTTCAAATCCATGATTTGGAATGTTTTGAAGAAGTAAATGGGTTCCAAATTGAAATTTATCACATATTATCATGTACATATGGATAGACTAATAGAGTGTTCTTTCTAGGTTTATGAGGATATTATTAGATCTTTTGAGCATAATTTCAAAGGATTTTAGGTCAAAAGTTTTCCCTTTGTAGTGTTTACCTATAACAACAGTTATCAGACTTCATTTAGGAATAATACCTCTAATGCATTGTATGGGGATCCATGTCGATATCCATTATGTTGGGAAGAGTTGGGAGAGCTGTAATTGTTTGGTACTATGGATAGTTGGGATCGTTGAGATAATTCATCTACGAGGAGGGTGGCGTTTCAGTTATTATTACCATATGTCTTGAAATATGTACACAATGTGTTTCATTTTTTCAAGTTGAGGAGGTACATACCAGATCCTTCCCATGTGATTAAATGCGATGATGTAGTTCTATATCTTGATACCAGTTTGGTTGACTAGCATGATTATATTATGGATTTATAGGATAAGGTATTTTGAGGTGAAATGCATACCATGGTCCGAGTATATTGGTAGTATTGAAAATATCTCCATGAGACATGTGACAGTGAGTCATTGATGAGGCAGTGAAATCTTCAATTTCTTCGGATTCATGATCTTGAGATATTTCTAGGGATATAATTCTTTTATGGTGGGGATTCTGTGACTCCCTTTTTCAATCTTATCATGTATTAATCACTTTTCTTTGTTTCATTTTTTTCATTGGATGAAAATTTTCATCCCTATAATTGTGAGGATACCTATAATGGGGAAGTCAATGATTAGTTGTATCTTTTACATTACCTTGGAATTTTATACATCTTTTTGGGTAGATACACCCTGTTTAATGGTATTACATGATGTGAAATGGCCAATAAAAAAATGTCAGGAAATGGATTACATAATGTGATAAATTACACATAATATATTGTGAAAATACGTTTTCTTATTAAAAATGAGACAGTTTTTTAATAAAACATATAATGAAATGGATACTTGATGCGTAAAATATTACAAATCATTTAATTCTATGAGTTATAGTTAATATAGTGTTATGTGGGTGATTGATGGATTATTTTTTCCTTGAGCCGCTCTTCTCATCCAAATCATTTAATCAACGAATTATATTTGTCTCTACCGCCAATATGGATGATTCAATCGATGATTGATCCGCATGGTTAGGCACTTTTTATATCTTGTTAGGGGTTTCTCATGGATCGTGTCTCATTTTTAGTTTATGAACATATTGTTTTAAGGATTGGTAATAGGATGGTGTCTTATACCAATCCATTGGAGTCATTGATTGTAACATTTCTTCTAAAGGGATATCTTATGGTTCCCAATCCCAATTTTTTATTGTAGTTAGTATTTTCAATGATATTAATTTTGGTGGATCTATTCAACTATTCTATTTTCTTTATTTTCATGTTTTTCATATTTATTTCATTAGATTTGAAGTGGAATTTCATGTGTTGAAGTTAAAAAGGACATGGTCTCATGTTGAAAAACTGGGTTTTTAGTGAAAATGGAATTTCGTTGATTTGAAATGGAAAAAAAATTAAAACCTTTAAGTATATTGGATTAAAATTTAAAATATTTTATAAAAATTCAAGCATGGTTTTTGAAATATAAATTCACAAACATTGAATAGTGGGATCCTCTAGTACACTGAGAACCAGACACGAGAAGCCTTATTGTCTGTGACAACATTAAGTGGTTACCTCTTATATGTAGATGGTCGATGGAAGGATATGATGTTATGTGGGTCAAAAATTATTGTGTGTTAGTATTTTTAGTGTGCAGTAGATGTTGTCCCATTGGATAGATCCTCTCTCGTAGGTTTACTGTTATTTTTTGTTTTTTATTACATGATTGTTTATTTTGTGTTTGTAAGCCTACATGTATATTTATATTTTGGTATCTTTAATTTTTTGTTTCTAGAATCAAAAAATATATCATGAAATTTGCGGAAAATAAATTATTTTTACAAAGAGGATTTTTATTGGATTTATTTATATAACAAATTTTAAAAAAAATTATCTCTTTGAAATGCACATTTTTATTGTTAAAATAAGAAAAGATATTCTTGTGGAATCCCACTAGGAATTTTTTCTAACACCCTAATTCTTTATATGGGTGGATGTAGATCTTTTTTCGTAATATTCCTATAATGGTAAAATAATTATATTTCATGGAGGATTCTCTTTATGTTATTTTCTCATTTAGGGTTGTTTTGGAGGATATTTTTTGTAACATGGAGACTTGTTTTATAGAAATTTACTTCTTTATAGTTTAGCATGTTTAACTTAGTTATATCTCAGGTTTTTTTCATATATGTAATTTTTTAGTTCGTCTTACCATTCTTATATATGTGACTAATATTTTTATCATTTTCCCCACACGGGGATTGGAAAACATGGGTGGATGGAATGGTTGACCTAGGATAGTATGTTATAATGGGAGGTACATCTTAGGTTAACAAATATGTTTCATGATCTTCATAGATAGTGTTGTTGGTCAGGAATGATGATGTTTGGAGTTTTTTTATTGTGAGATTTTTCACGTTTAAGAAGGTAATAGATAAGCATTAGAGGTCATATAGGTTCATACAACAACATCCCATTCCAGTATAGACATGTGATGATGTCATAATGTATTTTGTAATATAATACCAAGTAAAACCTATAATAAGGATGTATTATGGAAGATTCTAGATCAACTGGTCAAGGTATCCCAATAAAAATATATTAGGGAGGCCAACACACTTGATGGTTTTGGTAATCTCTATGTGCATGAAATACTTTAGTTTCATGGGGTTTTATGGAGTATTATTTCTATAAAGATCCTTATTTCACATTGTAGTTATGGATGGGTCTTTAGAAGGAATTGGGATCTTCTTTGGAATATCCCATCATCCATAAACAAATAGTTAATATGAGTAGAGAATTTAGAGTCTAGAGGATATGATACAAGCATATGTTTTGGATTTCACTAGTTCATTGGATAAACATATGGAAGTCATGGAGTTTTTATATGACAATAACATCTTGGGTTTGATAGAAATGTATTTATATTTGGATTTGAATGGATGGATTCATTGTTCATATATTTGTTGGCTAGTTTCATAATAATGAAATCATATTGTAACTACAATCTGGAATAAAGCATCTAAGCAGGGTCAGTTGATTAAAAATTTACTGGTAACTATATGTATTGAAATTAAATTATACACTAACCATGAAAGATTAACTCTGATATCAGAGGACGACCTAAATGTTTTCCTTCGAGTGTTTCATGGGTTCAGGAATTCCATATCAATAAATACATAAAGTTTTCTCCAATTTTTTCATGAATCTTGATACAGTGGGAAGTGTTCTTCAAGTGTCATTCCAAATAGAAATTCCATAGTGCAATAGTTCCTATAGCATCATGTTTCTTGTGTTGAAGTTTCAGAGAAATCATACAAACCCATATCATTTCGTATTCTTCAAGGACATTTAGATTTTTGGAGATCCATCCATTAAGGATAATCCAATATGGATTGTGGACCGTGGAATGAATTATCTCTAGGGTATAACTATATTACTAGTTCAAATTTGGTGGAAACATGGCCATGTTTAGGAGGAGATCCGGGATATGGAGTCATATACACTAGAATAGTGGCTATAATTAATCTTTGAAACCCCTTAGTGATTATTGGAGAATCTAGAGGGTGATTTGTTTAATGATCAGAAGGTTGTATGATCCTGACTATTTTTAGGTACATACCTCTGAATTTTTTTTGATTAAACCTATTTTATTAAGGTTTATTTGTCGATACACCTTCCTGGTTGAGTCTCATTTGATTATGGAGATACATTTTTGGTGAAATGACATGATTTCTAGTAATTTATGTTTTTCTTAATTAATGGAGTCTAGGTATATACATGTTTAATGGAAATATAAGGGTTTGATATGAGATTGGATGGCTTCAGAGGTTATTCCTAACCTTTTAGGGATTTTTTCTACCTAAAAATACTTTAAGTACATTTACATGTGGTTTATATGTATTACAAAACATGTAACTATCATAGAGTAGATGTGAGGAAAGTGTTATAGTTTGGGGATTGGTATCTGATGTAAAAGGGATTACAAACTGTGAATCAACATTACATGTCTTTTAATGTCCGATAATAGTTTTATTAGATACTGGGTTTTTTCGAATAACTATTAAATATTATATAAATGACATGAAAGGGGGTTTCACAAAAAAAATATCGACTCCTAAAGTTTTGTGAGGGGAGAGTGAATGTTTTTTTCATTCTACCCATTACAGATTCTCTCTCTCAAACCCTATTTGTTCTCAAGTTGATTTTGGAGTTCCCCCTCTATTTGAGATGTATTTTTAATGAAATCAATATCTGGTGAGTTTTTTATTGTAGGATTTCCCTTCTCTTCCATTGTTACTCATTGTGGTGGTGAAATCTGTAGACCACAGTTGGATTTTGTGTTGTTATTGATCTTGATTAATCTATATTTTTTTATGGGATATTATATAACTTCATTCTGGTTGGATTAACATATTAGAATAATTGTGTTCTATTCTGATTAAAGGATGGTGGTCTAAAAAATATCTTGTGGTTCAAATTTGTCTATCCTTGTATATGAAATCTATGTGATCACTGATACATGCTACGTGCATGACCAAATATATTGTATAATCCTAATTAAATTATATTTTATCATTTTTAATACATATTATATCTTGTTGGCTCTATAGGTATGAGACTGAGACCTAGGACCACCCAACTGCTATTCCAAGCTTGGACCATGTTAAGACATGGTCAGTTTTATCTTATATAACTAAAATAAATCTGATAACATTTAGTTCCATATTTTTCTTATGAAATATAATTACATGTATATTTTTTTCATGTAGTAGATTCACATTGTAAAAATTGGGTTAACTGATGTGTTAATGAATATAGTTTTAACTGATAAATGAAAAATGTTTTATATAATTATGAAGATAATTTGGAACATAAAAATATGTAATTTATATTTATTGAAAATGATAATTTGATGATTTGATAATTTGTTATTATGATTATAGATCATTATTGTATATTTTGGTCCTTTTGATTATTATTTTGATGATTTTGCGATTATTTGACATTGGTGTGGTTGATCCCTATGGGTGGGATGTTTATAAGAAAATTGAGTTCATCTGGATATGAATCAGGAATTATACTGATACTAGATGTATTGGTGAATAATTTAGTTCCACATGAAGAATGTTTTCAATGGTACGTAACACCCCATAGTATAGTATATGATTATATATAATGTCTAAGGATAATATTAATATTTACGGGATTCCAGAGGAAAATATTATGGAATTTCGAGGGTGATATTCATGATAGCCAGGGGTTGTGCCATATTTTTATGATATGTTCTGATGCAATGATCCTTATTAGGATAATCATTCACTAAATAGTTCATCCATACTAATGTAGGAGGATCCAACTTTTGACAGTGATACATTTCATGGCACAAAAACAGGGTTTGGATGACCCTAGGTGTCAACCCAAGGCTTGGAAATCAGTGGGGTTATTTCATGTACAATATTAAATTATTAAATTAATACCCTATTTATCACTATAATTCCACAAAAAAAATTTATCAGACTATATTTATATATACATGGAAGTGTCTATATATATATATCTCTCTTTTTACTTAAACCCCACTCAGGCCACCATTTGGTTCCCAAAACTAATTATATGGATAGAGGTTTTCATAATGGAAAACACCTTGTAGTTGATTGTTATGTGATGAATGGGTTCTAGCTCAGAGATTTAAATGAAATTGGGGATACATATTAGGTTCATTGGAGTTTTTATATGATTCTACATTTTCTTTTATTTTTATGTAGTCCTACAAGACATTTAGTTTCATTCGTCATTTCATTACATTATTATTTAAAAAAATTAATTTCTATAGTCTAAACTTTTATATATTTTTCCTTGTGATTATTTATTCCTATTTTTTCTTTTATTTTTTATCATATTATATTTTTCAATTCATTGGAACTATTTACTAGAGGTAATGGTCTAATTACTCTTTTATTTATAAGCGCAATTATAGTTAGGGGACTCTTTAAAATAGGGTGGTGTTTCTAAGGTCACGTATCCAACCAACTCTGTCCCATGAGCATGCACCGGGTCAGTGACATTATGGTATTATTTTTTTCATGAATGGATTATTGATATTCATCCTTATATTTGAAAGGAACACATTTAATCATCAAAACATTCATTGATGATTCCAAATATGAAAAATCATTTACAAAAAATATGTATTATCCAACTAAGACATGGAAACTATATATCTCAAAGTCATTCTTCTGTGTATTCGAAGGGATAAGATCTTATTTTCTTCATGATTGATATAAATACATTTTTATGTAATGATATTTCCAATGAAATTTATATATTTTATTTCAAAATCTCACATTAATATCACTAAATACAAAAAAAAATATCCCACATGATACCCAACACTATATGAGTGTTATTCACATTATCGAGTTTTAACCAAGAATACAAAAGTATATCATCAATAAACACCACCAAAAAGGACTCCAGAAACCTCTAAAATATTCAATTTATTTATTCCTAAAATATGTATAATGGATTAATAATACCTAAAGGAATAATGACAAGTTCATAATGTCCATATATACATTTGAAAGATGAAATTTTAATATCGTCCCTCTAACATAATATTTAGCGATACAAATAATGTAATTGAATATTATAGAACCAATGTGATCCAATAAATTTATCAAATAGATAATTTATTTCTAGTAGATTATGTTGATTCATTGTCATTATGTGTATAGGAATTTGATAATCCACATGAAGTCAAACAGTTACATAAACCACTTTCCAAAATAAAAGTGGTGCTTCTCATGAAGTTGTAATTATTTGAATGAAAAATTTACATTATAAATCCTCCAACTAAATATTCAATTAACTCTATTTTTAGTTGCATCAAATAAGATGTAATTGAGATTTTATTGATATTTTATCAGAGATAAATCATAAACTTTAGTAATATTTTTGGTGGAGACCTTGGAAAATTACCCTGGAAAATGTCCTAAAACTAGAGACATGTAGTTACAAAATAACCCATCCCAATTTCATCCATTGATATAAAACATAATGCTTCCTACTAATATGATATTGTTATAACCACTAGAGAGAAAACACTTTCTCTTCCTGCCATTATGTCCTAATCTCCCCTAAATAGATATTTTATACAATCAAGAGATGTGAAACTTACCATTTCGGGATAATAGTCTGTGATAGCATTGAATGATGTCAACTAAGCCGTTAGAAAAAACAATTCATAGACATACATATCAAAGGATATAAAATACAAAACCAATTTGGATCTATTTATTATTATATAACATGTTTTACACAAAATGGATCGATATATCTTCCACAAAGAAGTGTTTGATGTTTCAGAATTGATAGAATCATCTCAATATTTTAACCCATATGATCAAAATTATGAGAATAAATAAATGAGTGGGATGATCCAACACAATGGGAAGATTTTTTATGTTTATAATTCAAATAATTCAATCCTACCATAATAAATGTACCGGATTGATCATCCATGGTCACATTCTTTGTTACATTTTTTAACAAATCGGGTTTTGACTCGTCAGACTTTGAATTATTCCAGTGAATATTTTAGATTTTAGATGCTAATTTGGAATGATATTTCTAGCCCTATGAGCCTCAGCATGAAATTATTATAAATATTAAATTTTTTTCTTATACATGATGTTTTTCTTGAAACGTGAATAACTCTCGAGCGTAGTCTCAGGTCCGATATTTGATATTGTGGTTGAGTTCAGAATGTAACGTTAACCCCGTGCATGAAAAAAACAATGATGGAGACTAGTTTTGTTTAGGAATAAAGTCTGGTTAGGGATATTAAGTGTAGGAGGGAATTTAATTAATATTAAATCCATCTCGCCTCTCATATCCATTGTGTGTACGCAGGAGGTGCCACATCCACCCCCCTCTCCCACATTGGGGAAGGTTTACCTGAAGATTGAATCATCAAAATTAAGCACCTTCAATCATGAATCTTGGTATAAAATGCTCCAAAATCATTTAGTAATAGATTTATAGTGCATATCTGACCTTGATGTGTTGGTGTTTAACCCTGAGGAAGGAGTTTTGATTTTTATGTCCCGGCCAGCTTTTTTATGTGTTTTTTTTGTTGTAGAACACATAGAAAATTTCTAGGTACCTCTTGAGGGTTGATCAATGTGTTATTGGTAGAATGTGGGTGTTCAATTCTATTTCTAGGTAAATCCTATCTAATTTTCCATCTACATGGTGTGTTTACAAGAGGGACACACCATGTGTTCTTCCCATTCAGGGAAGAAGAAGTTTGGGGACTCCACATTGTGTATATAGGGTTACACGTAGTGTAGTGACCCTAGGTCATGTGGTCTAAGGCCATGGATTAGGATGTATTGTAGAAGTCATGTTCAAGTACTAGAACATGTCTAAATCACATAGACACGGGGTTTGGTACACGGGATCGGGTAAACTACACTGCTAGGTGGTCGTGTGACCTGAACACGCAATGTACTGTAGGATGCCTGGAATGTAAGGGACATGGCTGTTTGAGTTGTGTGATGGAGGAACATTGCTAGGGTTTGGATAAAGATGGACCCAAGATGTATCATTGTTACACGTTGTGTACCCCTACATGGCTTGGGACCCTTATATACTGGATACATGGACTGGTGCTCAGGGAGAATCACATGCCTTGTGTTCCCCGGTGAACATTTTGCACTCCTTGGAGATCCTTTAGAGATCTCACACCATTTGATTCTTCTTTATTGGGAATTTGATTCCAGCTTGTGGGTCACCTATCCTGATTTTTTTTCCACATTTAATGTGATGGTTATCTCCACTATGTCCTGTAAGATATCTGGTGTCGCGAATCAAGAAAGATGCATTTGTAGTAGAACTCGACTGATGTTGGAGATCGGTTTAGATCATGAAGAGAGACTCTAGGTTAGGTAATTATTTATTGTTTTAGGCTATTGTTTCCCTTAGTTCTACAGAGTAATACATGAGACTCTACATCTCGTGGGTATGAGTTCCATTCATTTGGGTAGTATCATATTGGGTTACTCCACTGTTGGACTGCGGTGTTGGTTTCCCATGGTGATTGTAATTTTGTGTTGTTCCCTTGTCATTCATGGGTGTTGATTGTCTAATCAAGCTGAATGGTAGAGTCAGTACTCCCCATTCGTACATGGGTGTGGGTCATCTAGCCTCAGAATGGAACTCCCCTACTTTTTTAGTGTCTAGTCCCATGATTCTTGGAATGTTGCCCCCCTATTGGGTAAGGCTGTAGGCCCATATTTCTTGGGATGGATCACCGCTACTGGGTTTGGGAATATGCCCATGTTTATTAGAGAAGTGCTCAGCTATTGGGTTTGGGTGTGGGATCATCTTTCTCAGAGTCGTACTCCCATATCGTACGAGGTCACAGGTTCATGCCTATAGAGTAGTACTCCACCCTCTATGAGTAGAAGGTGGGGAGCAGGCCCCTCTACATGTTATTCATGATTCAAATTTTGAGTTAGTGTTCCCTCGATGTACTGAGGTGTGGGACACTCCATATAAGAGTAATGGTGGTTTCATGAGTTTTTTAAGAGCAAGTAACCCACCAGCTATTCAGAAGTGGAGAGGTCTGGGAATCTCCACTTCGGTTCACTCCTCCTTGTGTTTAATATAGGGCCACATTGGTAGGACCTATGATGCTGGATATGGGTTTGGTTTGGTGAGTTTTTTCATCAATAATCCTAAGTATAACCTGTCACTGGTGATGGGGTTAGAACCCCATGAGACTTGTTGCTTGAGAAAAGACTATCTAGGTGATTTCACAATGCTTTATGGGTGGTTTATGGGTGGTTTCTTTTCAATTTGTGTGATTCCATTATGGTGTTGTCACTTCTTTAATAATACACCTAGTGTTATGAGATGACTAGTCATGTTTTTATATAGATGGTATCAAGATGGAGTTTCTCTCTCATTTGGGTTCCCTTTGGCTAGGTCGAGCTAACTATTTCCTTTTAGTTCCTCCCTTTTATTTTTGGGGTTTTTAGGAACCCACTAAGTATCTATATACTCACCCATTCTAGGGATTTCCCCCATGGGTCATGTATCTGGTGTAGACCATAGTCCATTTGAATGAGTCCCAAGAGGACCTATGGCGGGATAGGCTTAGTGAGATGGAAAAACTGGTGTGTTTAGAGGAGCTATAATGATGAGTTTTCTGCTGAGTTTATTTTACAGAAATCCCCTCCATCTAAGTAAGAATGATGCTTTTCCAGGGTTCTTTTTAAGGGACCTTTTTCTCCTTCTTTAACTTATATTGTACTCTGGTTTGGGAAATTTTTATTCGTGAATTTATTTTTAGTTTTATCTATCTATGAACTATTTGATAGAGGTGTATGTTGGTGTATTAATATAGGTACAATAGGCTATGGCTTCCCATTTGTTTCATTTCCTACCTGACACTAGTCTCCAGCCCCTGAAATATTAGAGGTGGGATTGGGGGTCAAATATTGATACCCATTGGATTGGGTCATGACATATTGATATCATAGTTGGTCGGTTCAACTTTAAGACCATAGTATTGATCTTGGTTTGGGTTTCATTGTGGTAGGTTTAGGATTTTTTGAGTTAAAATTTTAGGTGAGCGACACCAGTTTTGTTTTGGAGGTCGATGTATGTGTTCACTAGGACTCTGATAACCTTCCTTTCAACTCATTACATTTGGAAATTATTAGCATAAAAATAATTGTACATACATCATATCAGACTATGTTTTTGGATTTCCCTATAATTCAGAGTCAGCTTCTTAAATACACTCCCTGACCATGGTGTGTCTTGATTTATATTTTAGGATGCCTATATGGAGACCACCAAACACGATTCTGGGGAGGGAATCTATTAATGATCCACCTCAATATGAGGATTCAGTGTAGGGAATTAGTTCTGAAATAGTACTTCCTTGTGGTCCACCTAATTTGAAACCACATGTCAGGTGGCTAGTTGTTCTAGTGGTGCAAGATGAGGATGAACGTAGGCAAAGTGTGCTACATAAGTTCCAGAGGCAATGACCTTTGAGGTTCTGGGGTGAACCATACCCCCAGGTCGATGAAAACTGGATAAAATAAGTCACATGCGTCTTTCACCTCATGAGGACACCTCATGATCAGATGGTGGTCCTACTGGAGATCCTTTTTTAGGGTTCTTCTAGGTGTTTGTTGAGTCTTGTGATATAGACCCATGATGAGGAGTCTCACTCTTGGGTTGAGTTTGAGTGTCTCATTATGGAGGTGTTCTATCTAGAAAATCTAAGGTCCCTACATATGAAGGTTATTCTACAACTTCAAAAGGGTAGTAAGACCATTGAAGAGTGATCAGTGAGGTTCACTGACCTATCACATTACTCCTCAAATATGGTTCCAGACCCTCTCTTCATGGACCTGGATTTTGGGAAGGGACAATGTAGAGATTTTTTCATAGGAGTGGTCTTCTTGAGTCGTCCCACCTAGATGGGGGAACTGGGGAAAGATCTGGGGTTGGATATATTATTAATGGAGGGACATGTATAATGCACTTGTAGTCTAGTTTTTGATGATGAGACATTAGACACAACTAGGAGGCATCATGTATCATG
This sequence comes from Viscum album, assembly GCA_963277665.1. Classification (NCBI taxonomy): domain Eukaryota; kingdom Viridiplantae; phylum Streptophyta; class Magnoliopsida; order Santalales; family Viscaceae; genus Viscum; species Viscum album. The sequence continues at coordinate 464,688,205 of OY728122.1, read as the reverse complement.
ATCAATGTGCAAGAGGCATACCAATTCCCAGACTCTTACATGTGGGTATGACATGTAGGGGTCCTAGGGGTTTTAGTAAGTAGTTGGAGAGGTGTTTTTATGCTTGCGATGGCTGGGGGAATCTTAGTAGAGATTTTCTAACCCACTGTGTCTCTAAGAGGGAGACGGTCGACAAAATGTAGCGATGGAGGTAGAGTTTTGAGCACAGAAGTACATTGGGTGTACGATGTGGTAGATGAGTGGGTGTAGTAGAGGGATGTGGATGATGATACAAGATTTCACCACCACCCCTGGGTTGGCCACACCAGGCTTGGGGATCTGAACAATGTGGGTGAGGGAATCTGATGACCTTAAAGGCCACTGAACTAGAGGATTCATTGACGGATATAGATATTATATATTCCCTTTCTACATTTTGTAGCAGTTTTGATAGACAATATAAGGAGGTACTCCTTCGATTTGTTTTTTTATTTTGTTTTGTTTTGTGTATTGGTAAGCCCATGTGTTGTTTTTTTTTTGACATATCTTTGAATGGGCGAGATTGAATAATTCTTCACCCCTAAGAATCATTTTTGAGACGTGATCTAAAACCATGAGGGTGAGTTAGTACCTCTCAAAGTGAATAGTGTCATGTTCTAGTGGATGAGTCTCTCTTAATTGTATGTTCATAGAGTGGTTATTTGTTGGTGGTTTGCATGAAGGGCCTGGTGAGACCTAGGGTGTGTGCTTGGGTAGCCCTTTTCGTTCATTGGTACCCTCGTGTGTTCAGAGTCTATTTGAGCCTGATACATTTGAGGACGTCAAATTGAAATTTATCATTCCTTAACACTCATGAGGTTAAGATATTATTCCCCAATAATATGCATTCTTGAAATGCGATGAAAAACCATTCGGGTGAGTTATTGTAACCAAAGAAGATAGTATCAAGTTAGGGTGGATGAGTCTATTTGATTTATGATTTTGATTAGGGGTTTTTCAGTCACTACATCAGGTTAACAAGGAGGGAGTTCATCTGCACCCTATGATTGTAGGTGGAATAGGTTATTATGTTTTCACCCATCACAGCGGAGGAGATGTGTGATGATAGTTGCAATATGTCAACCTAGTAGAGCTAGTCACATGTGTTGTTACGCATTGTGGTTCCCATGATTGTGTGATTGCGGGTAGCACAGGAACCCTTGGTGGACTTTTTGGGGGATTTGGTGAGTTAGCTTCTTTGGGATTCCCAATTTAGAGATCAATTTATTCCATTAAGCCAATCCTTTCACATTTATAGGAAAAAAAGAGTTTTGTTGGGGAGGATTTAGCAACATAGTTTTTGACTCATAATACTTTGGAATAATTCAGTGAATATTTCTAAAGTCGGGTGTTATGTCTCCATGAGGGCTAGGGCCAGTGGGCCTCAAAAATTCCATATTAAAAATATTAAATATATATTTCAACACATGTAGTTTCATATGAAATGTGAATAACTCCTAAGAGGAGTCTCAAATCAGATTTTTGAGACCATGGATGAGTTCAGAACATCATGTTTACCATGGGCACAACATAAATATTATCATCACCAGGTGTCAGGTTGGAGGTGAGTTATGTTAGGGATATTAATTAGTGGAGGGGATTTAATTAATATTAAATCATGCTACTGTCTCTTATCCCTTTTACGCTTATAGTAGGTTCCGTAGACCCCTCCCCTCTCCCTATTTACCGATAGACAACCCATAGGCCAAATCAATTAAATGAACTCCATCAATCTTGAATCCTAATGGTAGATGCTCCCAGATTAGGTTACAGTTTATTTGGAGTGAAAATATAACCTACAAGTTTTGACATTTCACCCCATGTTATGCGGTTTCGGTTTTAAGTCTTGATCCATTCGTTTATTAATTATATTAAGGTTGTGTTAATTTACACAATTTCAAGGGACCCGTTGATGGTCGATCTATGAATTTCGGGGTGAACTAGGTGTATTTGGTCTATTTTCATGGAAATACCATCATATTTTCATTCTAAACAGTGTCTGTACATGAGGGCCATTCCATGTGTTCTTCCCATTTTGGGAATATTGAGTGTGGGGACTACCTATTTTTTATATAGGGTAACATGATTTATAGTTACCCCAAATTGTGTGGCCTAAGGACATGGCTTGGGAAGCCATGTAAAAGGAATGTTTGTGTACTGGTACATTGCCAAATCACATGGAAACTGGGTCTGGTACATAGGATTAGGTAAAACACAGGGCTAGGTGTCCCTGAAACCCGAACATTCCATGTTGTAGGAGATACATGACATGTAAGGGACATGTCTATCTAGGACATGTGAAGGAGGAACATTTCTATAGGCTGGGTAAAGAGGGACACATCATGTATCACAATTACATGTTGAGTGCCCCTACAAGGGTTTTTGACTCATGTAGACTAGATACATGGGGAGGTGCCCAAGAAAGCTCACACACCGTGTGTTCCCCAGTGCATGGTTGTACCTATAGAAGATCCTTTATGGATCTTTATTCATTCGAATATTCTTCAATGGGACTTCTATTTAGGCTTGTAGGTGGCCAATCCTAAGTGGTTTTCTATGTGGAATGTGATGGTGGCCACTGTTTTGTAGTTAGAGATAAGAGGTAGCCTGAATCAAACAAGACACACATGTAGTAGTGCTCGACTGATGTTGGAGATCAGTGTGGTTTGTAAATAGATACACTGGGATTTGTAATCCCTAGTGGTTTCAAGGTTAGGGTTTCCCATACCTCTTTATAGGTAAAGAAAAGACTCAACACATCATGGGTGTGGGCTCATTACCTTTGTGAGTATCTTCTAGGATTACTCCCATATTCGACTATGGTAAAGATTTCCCATGGTGATCATATAGTTAGACTACTCCGCTATCATTCCAGGGTGCGAGCACTACAATCATGTTAGATGGTAGAGTCGGTACTCCCCTACCATACCATGGTTCAGTTCTTCTAGCTTTATAATGGTTCCCCCCTGCTGGGTTAGGGTGCATGCCCATGTTTTTAGAATGTTTCTCCCCTACTGGGTAATGGTGTGGGCCCTTGTTTCTAGGATTAGTTCACTTCTACGGGGTTATGGTGGAGCCCCATGACCCTTAGGGTGGTACTCTTCTATCATTCGAGGGTTTGAGTCAGTGCCTGAAGATTATTACACCCCCATCTTCAAGAAAAAGTGAGCAGTCGGCCCCTCCACTTGTTATGTGTCATTCTTGGTTTGGAGTTAGTGGTCCCTCAATCGAATGAGGCACGATACCCTCCATATCAATGTGATGGAGGTTTTCTGGGTTTTGTTAAGAGATGGTGCACCCTCGAATGTGGGTAATTGGTGAGTTGCGAGACAACCCACTTCGGTTCTTTCAAACTTATGATGAGTGCATGTCAGTGTTAGCATGACCGATAATGCTAGGCACGAGATGAGCATAGTGAATTGTTTCTAGATGAAACTCTAGTAGATCATGTCATTGGCGATGATGTTGGAATCTCATTAGTCTCGAATCCTGAGGTGACTTTACCTGAGTAATTTTTGGTTGATTTCTGGAATATTTCAATTATTCCCCTATGGTGATTCCATGTATTCAATGAAAAACCTAGTTGTATGAGGTGACTAGTCATGTTTAGCCAAACATGGAGTCGAAATGGAGTTTCTATATAATTCTAGGTCCCTCAGGTTGGGTTGAGATGAAAGTTTCCTTTTATTTGATCCCTTTCCATTTGGGGTTTTTTGGTCACCTACTATGTATCTTTATTCTAACCCTTTCAATGGATTTTAATAAACATGCCTTGTGTCTTGTGAAGAACACAATCCATTCGATGGAGTTCTAGGAGGACCCATGGCAGGTGGAGCTTAGTGAGATAGATGGAATAAGGAGTTTACCAGAGTAGGGCCAATGATATTATGGTAGGTGTATTTAACAGTGATCCCCTCCATCTAATCAGGTTGGATTCTATTTCAGTTTTATTTTGGTGGACCCTATTTTTTCCGTTATTCCCTTCTACTGTACTATGGTTTGGAATATATGTATCCAATCTTTTCTTTTCGATTTTTTCTATCTATGCATTATTCTATGGAGTTGTATATGGATGTGTGTGTACAGGTACAATAGGATAAAACCTCCCATATTTTCTATATCCTACCTAACTCTAGGCACCATCCCTGGCCTATTGGAAGCGGGATTTTGGAGTTGCAGATCAAGCCTCATGGGGTCTGGTCATGACGCATTCAATTTATTATTCACATTAGTTTTCAATTTATTACCCTATTAAGAGTTCACTATTTGAGGTTTTATAATGTTCCTTGAATCACCTTGTCTTTCATTATGATGATGATGAGAATTATTCTACTGCACCTAATCCAGTAAACCATACAATGTATAGGAATCAAGAGATTTGTATCTTGCACTTTACATAGGATAATTGGGACAATTACACAATTAATTCTCCATATTGTTAAAAATGTGTCATTCTCAATGTGGTATGGAACAATCACAATTTATAATGTTCAATGAAAAAAATTGAAAATAAATCATCTTACATTTTAGTTGGTTGGGAATGTATATCGATCCCATAGTCCGATTCTGAGGTGTACCACCACTCTTCAATTAGGTTTCCCTCTTCCTATTATTCCCAGAATTAGGGATTCCACCATTTCCCCAAGGAAAAAAAATTCCTCCATGAAATTCTATTTCCCAAGACAACCCTTTCTTACAATATCTCTCTATTGGCTTTTATTTTAAAATATGTTATAAAATGAAATATAATAATTGAGTAAATATTTAGACTCATCCCCAAATAAAAAAAATCTTGTCTTCAAGGATGAAATTGTAACTGTAGCACCCTGAACCAACACATCTTTCTTAAGTAATAAAACATGCTGTGTATTTTTTGGTATAAAAGAAAGTAGAAAAATACATACTACATTATGCAGTTGATGACCTTTTCAGTCAATGATTTAGAGGACTAGATAAACCATAAATTAAACCAGAATTTATAAAATTAATTACAATATAACTATTTGGATTCATTTGAAATGTCACTTTAACAGTCCCATGAACTTCTAAGTAATTATGTGAGTAACATTTTAAAAACATTGATTAAGCACAAAAATTATTAGTATGGGAACAAAAATAAGCATAAATCTTAGCACAATGGATATAAGGCATGACATAATTACATAAATAGGCATGGAACATGATTGAACATATGGAATAATAACATATAAAAAATGGGATCATATAAACATGGAATCATAGTAATGAGGTAGCAATATAAAACATGACTTTACCACAAGTGAAGGATTTTTGTACATAGATAAGCTTAAATCAAGGCTAACCGCCAAGACCATTGCACATGGAAATCGTGTCAAGGCTATCCGCCATGACTATTTCACATAATTTGTTATCAAACATAATTTTTACCAATGGAAAGAATTGGGTATCATAATCATTTCAAAAGTATAATGAATCGGTATATCATAAATTTTCCACAGAATAAAGAATTAAATCATATATATAAAAGAATATAGTCATATATCATAATAATTAAGGTCAAACAGTACTAAATGGAGTGTTTAAGAAACTTTATAAATAAGACATTTTATTTTGGTTAAAGTAAAAACATTAAAAATTATATAAAATGGAAAATGCATAATTATTTATCTAAAACTTGAATTGAACCAAGTTATTTTTTCCTGATCAAATAGGTTATTGAATAAAAATAATGGTGGATTATAATATATTAGGGGGAACACTTGAAAATGGGTTTTAATTTGACAAGATCCCTTGAATTGGGTTTCCGTTTCAGAAAGATTTGGGAAGGTAACCCTATAAAACATGTATATCCCTGGAATAAAAGATTAATGGATCTATAAAATGAGTTTCAAAGACATATAAAACATTTAGAACATGTAAATAAAAATAAAATTGAATTTCATTTGGTTAATAAGTGATAAAGAGTAACTTCAATGAATAATTGAGGTTCAGGTAGAATACCTTACCACATTGTAATCAATTGAATAATATTCCTCAACAATAATAATTATCAAATGATACATTTAATACTAATAAAATATTAAAATTGAAGATATGATACATCAATAATCAGTATACATACACCATACACATGAGATAGTGGAAAATAATGGTTATCTTACAAAAATAAAAGTGAGATGAGAAATCCCATACCTTATGTCTGATGGTGTTCTTAACTTGATATTAATGTCCGGGATAATCACATTATAATCCTCCATTAATAATTCTAGAACTCTTCTAGAATAATTTTTTTAGTATAAACTTTTTCAGTTTATTCATATTTCTTTTTGTGGGTTAAGAAGTTCAATTTCATTGATTGTGAGTGTTTCCCCTTGGTTTACTTATATACATGTATGGATTCTCATATAAGATGAGGATGGTTGTATAGAATTTTTGTTATATGTTATTATATAAAATTCATAATATTTAATGGTAAATAAAAATCGCTTGGTTATTTGGAGAGAGGATTAATCATTATATAAAACTATAATGATAATTGTTTGGGTTAATTGGATGGTTTTTCCTCAAAATGAACTCATTTTTTATAATTTAATACCGATTGTACAAAAATATTCTAGAAAATTACTTAGGATATAAAAAATACATAATAATATTATTTAACTATAAAAATAGTTTCATGCCCAGAATTTATGATCATAATAGAAATTGAAAACATTTCATCCTCGAATGTGATAAATTAACACATCTTGGATGGTGGTTCTATTTCAAGTATAGAAGGAGGGAAAATGAGATATTATGATTAATTATTACTTTAGAACAACTAAATTCAATTAAATATATAGTACTTTACTTATCAGTATTTTGAAGAGGAGAGGTGGGGAAGGAAAAGAATACAAAGGAACTTGAAAAGAAAATTAAATAAAATGGAAGATGATTTTTTCATCATAATCTCTTCTCCTTAAAATCCTTCTTAATAACTTTAGTTTGGGCCTTTTGGTGATACCAGAAGGTGATTAGATAGGGGAAGTGACTTTTTATGACCATTGGTAATAATTTAATCAATTATCAAAGCTTGAGAGTTCTGAGAGGAATAGGGCGTGACATGTGGTATTTGCAGTGGAGGAGTGAAGGGATTTACATTATTTTAATCATTATATTTTTACATTTTCCATGATAAGAAATAGTGTTGTTTCTTGTGACCATAAATAGTAATATGTGTGTTTGAGTTCGAACCAATGGACATTTACATCATCCTTGACTCGAGTATGAAGTAGAAATTAATTTATTTAGCATATTTCTTAAATTATCTAATTTCACTAATCACAAAAAATAAAAGTATTTTAGAAAAACCCCAAATTTTCACCACAGAAATTTTCAAATGTTTAGAATCCAAAAATGATTTCATTTTAACCGAAATAATTTTATAAATAGGAAAAACATCATTTTTAAATAAAATATAAATTTATTCAAAATATGTTTTTTCAAACATTAATTGAATTTATAAAATCAGGGAAATTTAATCAAGGTCTCACAAAATTATCATAGAATAATGAGAAAATAAAATAATAATTTGTTATTATATTTTCTAAACGTATATTTTCATTTAATTTTTTTAATTAATCATAAAATTGTAGATAAATATTTATGACTTAAAAAACACCAACACTTACACTATGATCATTTTGATACTTATAAGTTGCCAAAATTTTATTTATATATTCATGGGTGAGGTTAATATTCATTAGGACGAGTATATATTCATAATGGTACATTACTATTCATATGGGAAATATAATATTCACAAAAAAATAAGTTTGTTCTATAAGACTCCAAATAAAATAATGATCACAATAGTGTATGTCGGTTTTACGAAATTCAATTCATAGAAGTGGAAAAATTATGTTTAACTGCTAGGCTCTAAAGGTCACATTGTTTTTAGTAGTTCATTTATGAACATATTGTTTCTATTTAAAATATCAGGATGTCACATCCCCCCCTAAATGAATTGTGTCATTGAAATTAATTCGTAGTAGTTATTATTTTGAATATAAATTTTGATAATTTGGAAAAAATCTATTTTCATATGTATACTTTATTAACTAGTTGTTCAAAAGATAAATCAATGCATAATTTTTTTAAAATTAACAACCTCTAATCATCACAATTTTATAGATCATTCCATTGATACCAATTATATCGCCCAGAACCAACACTTATATATTAAGTGATAAAACATTCTATTCATTTTTCTGTATAAATGATAATAGAAAAAACACAGTACATTATGCAATTGATGACCTTTTCCAGTCTAGGTTTTGGGGGATTAGACAGACCATACATTGAACCAGGGTTTACAAACATAATTACAATATAACTAATTAGATTCATCTGTATTTTTAATTTAACTTTCCCATGAAATTCTGTGTAATCCTACGAAAAACATTATAATACCATGTAAATAGAAAAAACATCTTAGTAAGGGAATAATCAAAAGAATAAATATTTTCACATGGATTAGAAGGCATGACACAGTGATATAAAAAGGCATAGAGAATGATTTATCATAAGGAATCATAACATATAAATCATTATATAATATAAGCATTGAATCATAATAATGTAAAAGCAACATAAAACATGACTTTATCATGAGTCAAGGATTGTTTCACATAGAGGAGCATGATTCGTTGCTAACAGCCATAACCATTGAAAATGGAGCATGAGTCAAGGATAACCACCGAGAACGTTGCACATAATGTCTCATGTGACTAAACATTAAGCAATTTTATGGAGAAATATCTAGGCGTACCCATCATAACATGTTCATGAATATTCTCTCCAAATAATGAAACATACATAGGTAATCAAACATAAAGGTTACTCATGGAATGAATTTGCTATCATAATCATTTCAAAAGCATAAAATGGGTATATCATAAATTTCTTTGTGAATGAAAGGATTAAAATCATAAATGGAAATTAATAATGGAATATAGGCATATATCATTATATTTAATTTCAAACTGATGTGAATTGAGTGTTTAAGAATATTTAGAAATAAGACATTTTAATAATGGTTAAGGGAAAACAATTTATATTTTTCAAAATTCTAAAATTTATAATGGTTTGTGTAAAACCAGAATTGAACCAAGCTAGTTTATGAGTATAAATTTAGTGTTATTTGAATAATAATGGTGTCTTGTAATAGATTATTGGGAACACATGAAAATGGTTAATAATTTGTTAATATCCCTTCAATCAGGTTTACTTTTCGCAAGGATTTTAGAAGGGATCCTTTTTAAATTGTGTATATCCTTATAAAAAAGGTGAATGTATCTTGAAAAATTATTTTGGAATATATCCAAAACATTTATAATATAAAAATAAAGATAAATGTGGTGTTCATTTGGGAAATAAGTGGAAAAAAATAGATTAAATGAATAATAGATGATCATGTAGAACCCCTTACGACATTGTATACAATTGAATCATATGGCCCAAAATTACTAATCCTTGAATGAAACATTGAATACCATAAAAATAATGAAATTAATTATATGATTCATCAATGGGTAGTATACACCCACCACGGACATTAGATAGTGGTGAATAATGGATATCTGGAAAAAAAAAAGCGAGATGAGGAATCACTTATCTTAAGTCACAAGTTGTTCATCACACTATCTTAATTTCCTGGATAATTAAATTATAGTCATTAATTAATAGTCATATAATATATTATACCTGAATTTTTTTTATAATAACATTATTTAGTTCATTCAGGACCATTTTTAGGTGTTATGAGGTTCAATTTAATAGGTTGGTATCATTTGTTTCCTTGGGTTTCATGATTGGTTTACATATATTCATGTACGAATCTTCATGTAAGGTGGGGATCGTTGTCCAAAATTGATTTTATATGTTATTAGATAAAATAAAAATGATTATATGGTTATAAAATGATTTTGTTCATTTGGAGTGAGGATGAATCAATATATAAAACATCAATGATAACTGTTTGGATTAGTGAGTTGTTTTGATCCCAATGAATTCATTTTTCTTAATAAATTAATACTCTTTTTACAAAATGATTCTAGAAAATTACATATGATATATTACAAACATAATAATATTTTCCAACCATGAAAATGGATTCATGATCATAATTGAATATGGTGGTAGAAATTGAAAACCTTTCATCCTTGAATGTGATAAATTAACATATCTTGTATGGTGTTTCCATTTCTAGTTTAATAGGAGGGTAAATGAGTGATGATGATGAATAATTCCATTATAATAAAAAAATCCATTAGATTTATGGTAATAGAGTAATCACATAATTTGGATGAGGAGATTTTATGATATAAAATAATTCAAAGGTACTGGAAAATAAAATGAATGAAAATGAAAGAGGATTGTTACCTCTTGATCACTTATACTTGAGATCCTCCTTAAGGACTTTGGTATTGTTCTTTTGGTGAGAAAAAAAGGTATTAGACATAGTTAGGTGCCTTGGGAATTGGACTGGGTAGAATTTGGAATGTGAAAAAAAATTAGAGGTGTGAGAGGAAGAGGTGGTGACAGGTGGTATTTATAATGGAGGATAAGAGTGTTTTCCCGTTATTTTAACCATTATTTTATTAATATAATAAAGACGATAAATAATGTTTCTTATTTTTACCTGTAATAGTAATAAGTTTATTTGAGTTTAAAACAATTTTCATTTTCATTATCCTTCAATCATGCAAGATCTAGAAATTCATTTATTTAGCATATTTCTTAAATTATCAAATTTCACTATTCAAAAAATTATTTATTTTATAGAAACCCCAAAATTTTATCCTAACCCTTTTTGAACACGTAGAATCCAAAAATGAACTAATTCTTATCAAAATAATTCTATACAAGTGATTAAATTTAATTTTTAAATAATATAATAATTTATCTAAAATATATCATTTTTAAAACAATAATAGATTTTATAACACATGGGAACCTTAATCAATGTCTCAAAAAATTATCTTACAAACATGAGACAATAAAATAATAATTTATGATACTATTTGAATGAAATAAATTTTAATATAAATTATTAAATTAATCTTAATATTTTAATTAAATATTTATTACTTAAAAAATAACAAAAATCATACTATGATCACATTGAGACATAAAAAATTCGTAAATTGTATTTATACAATCATGGGTGAGGTTACTATTCATTAGGAAAATTTAATATTCATAAGGGTACAATAATGTTCATAAGGGTATGTTACTATTAAAAAAAATAAGTTGATCCAATCAGACTCTAAAAAATATACTGTTTGGAAATGTGTATGCCATTTTTTTTAAATTCAATTCAAAGAAGTTGAAAATTATGTTTAACTTATATGCTATAAAGTTCACATATTATTTAGTAGTTTATTTAATAACATAGTGTTCCTTTTTGAAATCTCTTGATATTATAGTAGCAACTACAAGGGAAACTTTTTCTATATTGATAAATATAGCTACACACACTATCATCATATTTTTTATATGATTCAAACTAAATAATTCTATATTTATAGAAATCTAGAAGTTTCAAGGATATAATTTCTTGTTAAACAATTCATAAAATCCTCCCATGAAATGAATTGGTCTAATATTTTAATTACTATTACCTGATACCCTCATCCTATAAAATATTACTATATAAAAATTTTCAAAATTAAATTTAACAATACTCATGTCCCATGGAAATAGACAACTCAGTTTATTTGATTCTACTAGACATCTTATTTTCTATCCAAGAATCCCCCAGAAATGTTTTTGGATTATACATTTTGAAATGATCTAAAAAACTACTTGAGGAGGTTCATCCCTCATACTTCAATTATCCATGGCATGTAAATCCTAGAAAATTCATTGGACCATCTATTGGTTCACCAGGGCTCAGGTGAATCCACATTTTCTTCAGACTCATCAAGTTTATTTCTAAAATTCCTCACCAGTTCCATTCACTACAAAAAAAATAGAACTCTTTTTTGTCTCACCCATTATCAACTAATGGATTGTAAATTTTATTATACTTCATCATAAAATATAAATAATATATCATTCTACATTTTAACCAACATCACAAATTACACCATTTTTGAATGCACTAGAACCATGCATATCAAAATCATCCATTTACACTTTTTCATAAAATCAACCCATGTTTATGTTTCATAAACCATAAAACACATAATTACAAATTTTTTCCTATTTTTTGGTAATAGTATCAATTAATTCCATGAAACTGTCATTGGATAAACCAATGATAATGAGGTGACTATACACCTACAAGTTTTTCCAAACACCTATGTACCTAAACTCCTTAGTAATATAATGTTATGTATAAAAATTTATCTACATATTTATTTCAGAAAAATTTCTTTTCTTGATAGTGCTATATCCTGGATACTATCCCAACTCAATGGATTAATTAGAATTATTCCATTTTTTCCAATAATATAGATGAATTATCTTGTGTGACACTATTTCCAATTGAAGGACCAGGCAAAGCTGATACAATTTCATATATCAATGACTGATCCTGCTAATACCAATTGTAATTCATCGGCCCAATTAATTTTCTTGATATTATGGAACTATTCAAATAGGAATGAGGTGATATCCCCAAGACCCCAAAGTATATAAATAAATTCAAACAGCCCTAAGAAAATTTTGGGATGAGTTTTCTGGTGAAATATAAAATGTCTAAATTTCATGAAAATAACCAACCAATCCACTATATTATTTTGAGTACAAAGTAATAATCAAAACATAACAAAACAAATAAAAAATAAAATTTTATAATAGGAAACCAAAATAAAATCTCGAAGATATCCAAAATGCCAAAAAACTCAAAACCCCAAAGTGACATAAAAAACAACTCTCAACCCACTCAAATCACTAACCCTTGATGACATTCCAAAAATATAAAGAAACATCACTAAATAATTTAGATAAAATTTCATTACATATGCCTCATTAGATGACATTTTCAAATAGAAAATAGTGTCCTAGAAGGAGGTGATTCTAAATATAGTAGTATTTACCCAATGAAATCCTAATTCATTCCAGCATGAAAAAATTGTATAAAAAATGTATATAATATATTTAAGGATGTTTAATCAATTTATATCAAATGAATAAAAAATTTCAATGGAAACCACCATATCTACACACAAACCTTTTATTCCCCTTTGCGAGTTTAATACTCATTATATAGCTCTCATAAATCCACAAATTCATCACAATATGAGTAAAAATACATGCCCCAAAGGGACAAAACCCTTCCATTGGGTCAGGTATAATGAAAAAATACTCGAAATGACCATATATCCATTCCAAAACATTTTACATAAAGAATTGTTTTCTTTATTTAATTTAAGTGAACCCTTTATATATGTAAAAATAAATTTATAAATTTATAATGATCATTTTATAATAAAAATAATGGTTTTTATAAAATGAAACCATTTTCAAAAATTCTAAATCTATAACCACAATGGGGTTCCATCAACATTTACACAAGTATTTTACAAAAATTTCATGAAAATTATTTAATAAAAACTAATGATTCAAGTTTTACATCTGGCACAGATAAGAGATAATCCACCTACCTCACAATGATTGATGAAAATGATGATAATCAAAATGAAACTCTATATCTATCCTAGGAAATTATTTCCCTCAATCAATAAAATGATGAGAAAACAATATTCCTATCAAGGAATAGAAATCTATCTCAGATGGATTAGATCTAAGATTCTGACAGTGATACAAAGACCAGACCTAATAGTAATGATGAATAATTATGACATTCCAATGAATCTGAGTCTAGAATGAACATTTATTCACCTATGATACACTTTGGAATAGAAATGATAAGTATCTCAATCCTTGGGAGAAAAAATAAGTACAGTTATGGAGAGAATATAGGATAATTGAATCTAGAAGTGGTTAATTATTATATTATCGACATATTGAGGGGTTCTAACTATAGGCCTCATGGTTAGTCCACAGAGTATAGTAAACTGGGTACCAAATGTGTGTCACTAAAGTCTCAAGGACAACTGTCACATTGCTGACTTTCAGGTTTTGAAGAATCATACAGCAACTAGGGATTTCCTATTGATTCAAGAAGAACACTTTCACCAATTCAATGACACGGAATGGAAAAATTTACATCTCTCTATTGATCATCTTCATCTGTTACATAGTTTAATAGAGATTTTTTACATCTTCAAATAATTGTGCACAAATTGTGAACCTCCATAAAGGCCTCCAAAATATTCCAAAACCCCAAAGAATCTCTAGAATCTTAATCTGAACATTAAATGGACTCAAAATACCCAAATAAAGGGTTTTGTATTGAAATATGGGGGTGACACAAATTAAAATATGAAAATTTTAGTCAATAAGTATAACTAACCAATGAGCTTTAATAACTTTTTTTCTTTTATCATGAATTATTATGCATTATTTTAAACATTTTAAACTCCATTTACCATTAACTAAATTGATAAATATCTACCACAGTCGATATTCGCTACAACTAAATATTTAATTAACCATTATACATAAAATTAATAATAATAATTCCAAATCTAGAATACATTTTAGAAGATTCAATTTCCATAATTTGCAATTTTTTAATATATGTCCATAAAATTCAACAAAAATAATTTTTAGAAAAATAATTTTTTATGCATAAAAAATATTTTGTTGAAAAATAATTTATAATGATGATTTTGGTTTAATAAATTGGATTTTCTTTAAATTAATACTACACTTCATTTTCATTTAATCTATTACAAAACTAAATGTGACATTTTAAATACATGATAAAATGATAAAAAGTAAAAAACTATTTTTCCAAACATAAAAATTAAATATATATATATATATAATGTTTAAAATATATTTTAGATATCAAAATAATATTTTTATATAAATTTTATTTCATGTTCAATATATTTTTTGTTATTAAATAATATTTAATAAACGTTCAAGTTATTATTAAGTCATTACAATGTCATAAATGATATTGTTTTTAAAAGCAAACGAAAGATGCACATGGTCAATTTTTTTCCAAGAATTCCCATTAAAGGGATGATTTAAGGGTTTTCTGGTTTAAATGAGGGTTGTGTTCTATGACATCAATGATTCTCTGTTTTGAAACAAAAATAAACGATGCAATATGGGTGTGAGTGGGAAATATCTCAATTGTTTTATAGGATAAAATCCTGACTTTCCTAGTTGAGATTCTTTATACATTGATTATACACATGTAGTAAAACTATCCCACAACTCATTTTCACCATAATATAAGATGCATTCAGTTGAACATGCATGAATCTTCTAATAACCAAGACCCAAATTACGAACCAACATCATTCTCTCATAAAAACTTTTAGGCAACATATTTCCATTATGGGGCAGTATTTTTAACAGTGATAATATCTGATCAAAACAACTATTTGACATTCCATTATCTGATTTAATGTCCATAAATTTAGCAACTCCTTCAAGCATTCTTATCTTACAACAAACAGACCTAAACAACTCATATAAATGAGCTAGTTCAAACTAAAGAATTAAATCAATATCATCATGAACATTATTTTTCTGAATAGATGAACCTGTCACATCGTGTACTAAATCTTGAAACCCTAATGCATCTAGAACCAGATTATTAAAATCTTATATGGAATGGTGTTCACCGTTTTTTATAACCAACAACATAATCTGGTTGAACACCTAAATGCAATAAATGACCTCCAACGTTGTCAAATGTTTCATACATCCTCAGTGGAAATTGTTTACAGGGACACTTAATTCCCATTCTGAAACAAATTTTGTGTTCGATGATCAAAATGTTAAGAAAGCCTAAACACCCTCAATATATACCAGATTTAAACCAGAACCATTTGGTTTCCTGCCCTGATTTATCCAAGAATGATAATCTAATGATGACTATTATCGACTTCTTCATTCCATATATTTCTAAAAGAATATAAAATAATTACTTATTTTGTATAATTATATATAATACAAACACTATCCAAAAAATGAGAAGATAATTAAATTCTATTTTCTAGGAATTTATTATATTTTCTATTTTTTATAGTTTTTGATACTATCTTTTCTACTTTTATAATAATCTTCACTCATTTATAAAAATTTATACTAATTACCACTAATTATTATTAAATTTAGGTATCTTGAACCAATTATTCTTAATAAATGGTGACACAATTTCCAACCGATTGTCGATATCTCTTTTGCCCGATGACTGATCCCCTTACAACTTTCTATGACTAAAAACACTATAAAAAGTCTGCTCTGACGTACGAATATTGATTTTCGAATACATGAGGATGGAGATGAGGGGGGACTCACCGCACTTATCTCCATGCTCTCATACATACGAAAATGAATATTCATATGTTGGAGCAGACTATTCATATTGATATCAGTCCAATAAAGTTGCAAGGGGATGATTCGTCAGGAAAAAGAGCCTCTTTTCTTTGATGGCCCACCACCTTGAAACTTTTTCCGATATAAATAACTATGAAAAATTTTCTTTGACGTATATCCTAGCAGATTTTTCATATTGATTTTAATGGAACAAATTTTCAAAGAGATGAGGCGTCGATCAAATGGAATGTCACCAATCCGTTGAAAATTGTGGCAGTTTATCGATGTACTTTAATTTATTATGATTTATTACAAATTATTACTCATTATTACTAATTATTAATTATTATTAATATTTATTAGTAATTATTACTATTTATTACTATTTATTACTAGTTATTACTATTCATTACTATTCATTACTATTTATTACTAATTACTACTATTTATTAC
Source organism: Viscum album (assembly GCA_963277665.1). Lineage (NCBI taxonomy): Eukaryota > Viridiplantae > Streptophyta > Magnoliopsida > Santalales > Viscaceae > Viscum > Viscum album. The sequence continues at coordinate 464,671,303 of OY728122.1, read as the reverse complement.
TAGTTATTACTATTCATTACTATTTATTACTATTTATTACTAATTATTACTAATTCATACTTATTATTACTATTTATTACTGATTATTACTAAATATTACTAATTATTCCTAAATATTACTAATTATTCTTAATTATTACCAATTCTTCCTAATTATTACTAATTATTACTAATTATTGGGATTTATTACTAATTATTAGGATATATATATTCCTAATTATTATTAATTATTAATATTTAGTAATATTTATTACTATTTACTACTATTTATTATATTTTTTAACTATTTATTACTATTGTTTACTATTTAATACTAATTAATATTAATTATTCGTAATTATTCCTAATTATTACTATTTATTAATACACATTACTATTTATTACTATTTATTACTATTTATTACTATTAACTACTAATTATTACTAATTATTACTAATTACTACTAATTATTAATAATTATTATTATTTATTACTATTTATTACTATTTATTACTTTTTATTACTTTTTGTAACTAATTATTTATAATTATTTCTATTTATTACTTATTACTACTAATTACTACTATTTATTACTATTTATTAATATTTATTAATAATTATTACTATTTATTAATATTTATTCCTTATTATTACTAATTATTACTATTTATTATTATTTATTATTATTTATTACTAATTATTACTAATTATTATGATTTATTCCTAATTATTACTATTTATAATTATTTATTACTAATTAATACTAATTAATACTAATTGTTACTAATTATTGCTAATTATTACTATTTATTACTATTTATTATAATTTATTTATTTTTATTACTATTTATTACTATTTAATAATAATTATTACAAATTATTACTAATTATTCCTATTTATTCAAAATTATTACTAATTATTCATTACTATTTATTACTATTTAATACTAATTATTACTAATTATTACTATTTATAACTATTTATTTTTAATTATTACTAATTAATACAAATTTTTACTAATTATTAGTAATTATTACTAATTTTTTCTAGTTACTACTAATTATTTTTAATTATAACTAATTATTACTAATTATTACTAATTTTTATTAATTATAACTAATTTATACTTTATATTATTAATTTATTCTTAATTATTACTATTTATGCTAAATTATTACTATTTTTTACTATTTATTATGATGTATTACTATTTATTACTATTTATTACTTATTATTACTAATTATTACTTGTTATTACTATTTTTTACTATTTTTTACTATTTATTACTATTTATTACTATTTATTATTATTTATTACTTTTTATTACTTTTTATTACTATTTATTACTACTTATTACTATTTATTAATAATTATTAATATATTTTACTAATTATTCTTATTTATAACTAATTATTAGTAATTATTTATATTTATTTCAAATTATTACTATTTATTATTATTTATTATGATTTATTACTATTTATTACTATTTATTACAATTTATTACAATTTATTACAATTTATTACAAATTATTACAATTTATTACTAATTGATAATATTTTTTCCAAATTATAACAATTTATTACTATTTATTACTATTTGTTACAATTTATTACAATTTATTACCAACTATTACAATTTATTACAATTTATGTCTTATAATTAAAATTTATTACCAATTATTAATAATTATTACTAATTATTTCTCTTTATTACTAATTATTCCTCATTTTTACTAATTAATCATAATTACAACTAATAAATATTAATTATTACCAATTATTGCAATTTATTACTAATTATTCGTAACTATTTACAATTATTACGAATTTTTTCAAAATTTTTCTAATTATTAATTTCTTTTCATTATTACAATTTTTTCAAATTATTTCTAATTGTTAATAATTAATACAATATTTTAATATTTATTAATAATTAAAACTATTTATTACTATTTATTACATGTTATTACTAATTAATGCTAGTTATTACTAATTATTAGAAATTATTAAAAATTATTATAATTTATTTGAAATTATAACTAATTATTACAATTTGTTGTTAATTAACACATAGTTAAAACAATTCATGAAAAATAAATTCTAAAAAATAAGGATTTAATTCTTATTTAATTAATTTACATCTAATTAACAAAAATTATAAATAATTTAAAATAATATAAATTTACTTAACAATAAAAAAATAGATAAATACCTTGAAACTGAAGCTTTTAGGGTATTAAAGTCTCGAATAATGCTCTGATTTGAAAGATTAAACTATGAAAATTTGTAAAAGGAAAATTTTTTAACAGAGTTGGAGTGAAAAGTTGAGTAAATAGTGAAATGAGTGGGAAAACGAATGGGGTTATATGTAGGTAAGATTATTTGCAACGGGCTACCCATCGTAAATAGTGGTATTTGTGACGGGCCACATCCCAAATAACTATACCCGCATTAATTATAGTGGGTCGTTAAAAAGTTATTTGCGACGGGGCCCATTGAAAAATTACACCATCCGACAAAACAATTGTGATGGGGTGAGTATCCCACCGCAAATACAAAAAACCGTCGATGATTATTTGCAACGGGATAGGGAAACCCGTCGCAAATACCCTTACCTGTTTTTTGGCATGTATTTTGTGTCAATCCTTTTGCAATGGGTGGTAAGTGCCCATTGAAAATAATGGTTATTTGCAACTGGGAAAGCCACACGTCGTAAATAACTCCTTTCGATGGGTTATTCGCAACGAGTCATTGACCCATCAGAAATAACCCATCTCAAATAGTTATTTTCCCCATAGTGTAGAGCCATGAAGGAAGACACCACCAAAGCGATGGAATTTGATGAAAAGATGGAGGAGGCAGAATACCTACCCCTCTCTTGCAAAATTCAACTACTAGAGGCACATCTTATTAAAGAAAAAATTTAAGCCGAAGAAACTCCCAGATATAATCATTTCTTATAATATTTTTGTTATGATTTTATTAAATCAGAATTGAGTATTACCACCCCTTGAAATAAATTTTTAGACTCTAGTAACAATTGTATTGTCTTGGTGGATGAGGAAGAATAAAATGCACATCATAAGGAATATATGGATATCCCTATGCAATATGAACACATATTTCAGGTATTTCAAGAGGATATCCATGTGGGTTTTCATGAGGAAAAAGAGTCGCAAGCTTCTTAATTTGAAAGGGAAGAATTTAATATTGATTCATCGTGATTTTATTTTATTCAAAAAGAATTATACTATGATTCTCCCATTGACTCTTCTTTTGATGCAGCGTATATTGAGAAATGACTAGAGAAAAAAGAAGTGGTTGTGTGAGTTGCAAACACAACTGAGGAGGACTAATTCTTTGTCATAACCCCACCATTCAAGATGAATATCATTTTAATGGGATTGGATTTGGAATAATATTTCATGAAGTCCTCAATAAAAATTAATATGTTCATAATGGAAGGAAGATGTTCTGGGGGATCATATTAAAGAAACATCACCCACAATAAGATTTGGGATAACAAACTGGAACTACCCATCTGGAGGATGCCAATACCAGGGCACACATGGGGGATTCAACCAAGATATATCATTCTTTTCTTATACTCATTCTATTTTTCCCTTTTTAATTAATTTGAAATGTTGTTTTCTCTTCTTTTGGTTGTAGGTTTTTAGTATGCAACACTTAGGATCTTAACTCAAATTTTCACTGTAGATAAGTAAGGTTGTACCTCTATTTATCAATTTCATGATTATTTTGAATAAATTTCAAATATTTATACATGTTAAATCAATTTTAAGGCATTCCAGATAATACATCATTTCAGTGTGGGGGAGAAAACATAACAGAACCATTGTAGTATAGTATATTCAGTTTTTTCTATTGTCCAAAATGAATGTTTTTAAATTTTTGTGTGGTTTTTCAACTTTTGAGTTGAAATGATTCTCATCACCATTTTTTATACCCATTTCTATGAGTGAAACAATTTATCCTGTTAATCTGAGATTAAATGAATACTGAAAATGACTTTGTTTCAAGTTCAAATCTTTAGGAATTTCATGAAATGTACTCTAATTTTTGAATCCCAGTCCACATCTCATTGTCTCTATCATTGAAATCACATTCTCATGTGGCTTATAAACCTAACAATCAAATTCTTCTCATTCACCTCACTTCTTGAGAGAATAAATCAATGTTTGATTTAACCAAAATTTGATTCATTTTTGTCAAAAAGTGAGGTTTTGAGGTAGATGTGTTAATATGAGTGAGGCATTAATTTGGTTTTAATTCCCCCTATTTCATAATAATCTTATTTATAATGTCCTACCTTGAAAATTAAATACTTCTAGCCCTTAGAACCCATGAAAAACCGGTTATGTTAGCCACATTACAAGCCAATTATCCCCCATCCAACATACTTTTGAAGTGAAATTTCATGATCTAGTTTAACATAATTTTATGGGAAAATACCTTGTATTGTGATACTTCATTTGGAGATAATTTTGGTGAAAATAAAATGTTGAGGATATTTGGTTTCTACGGAAAAAAATATCATTATTATGAATGTTGTTCCTTTTCTGGAGCTGTCAGGATAAGTGAAGTTGTACCCTTCTAGAGCTTCAAATGGGGGAAGAAATCTATGCCTTTTCTAGAATGTCAAGAAAAATTTTAAAAAAAAATATTGAACTGTTTACTACTGAAATATGGAACTTTTTGAACATTTTAGGCATTTTCATGATAACAGTTCTGATTTTCTACTAAGGGGATTGAAGTGGAGACCATAATTGAGAGAAAATTAGAATAACGAAATTTCCCTTCAAAAATAGCCAAACCCGACTTATTCAGCCTCAGAATTCCATACATCCAAAATATACCAACCAAATTCCATAGAAAAACCATAAAAAGCCCTCATGAAAATCATATTTCATTGAATTAAATTCGGTGAAGATGTAGGGATTTGTCAATCCTATAGTGATGCTTGCATGAGTATTGGATGAGAAAGACATTGTTGAAATTGAAAATTGTTTGATAAGAGAAAATTCAAGTGAGGTAAGTGTTTTGTGTGCATGGGTGGATAAATTAAGTGGAAATATAATAAATGATATTAATGGATAATTGTAATAATGGTTTTTGATGATGCATGATATATTTTGCTTCTTTGTGTTAAATTAGTGGATCTAATGGACACGTGTTTTAAAATTTTCGTTGATTTGATTTGATTCTTTACATATCTAGGAGTCCAAGTGCTATGTTTGGGTGAAATGATTGAGACGATATTTACATAATTATTCCAATTTATTAAAATTATTTAATACCTTCCAATAAATAATTGTGAGCTTATTTTCATTATTTTAGGATTTTTGGTGAGTTTTGAACTTAAGTGTAAAAACTGGTTAATTCTAGACATTTTGTAGTTTTGTTTTTGCACTATATTTTGATCATAACAACTACAATTTGGATTAAAGTCACATGATTCCATTTTATTAGTATTTATATATTCGTGGGATACAAATTATTCTATTGGAACAAGATCATATTTGAACTCCCACATGCTCAAATAATTACACCAATGTGAAAACTATTTCTAGTCAGCAGAATTTCCCAACATCATTCAGAGTGTCATATCTCCATCTAATGACCACCAATTGAGATAATTATAGATGCGTTAGAAATTAAACTTGATAAGGATGTTTCACATTAAATTTCATTGATAATTTATTTCATTAAGGTCGCCCTTAAAACAATCGAATTGGGGTTGGTGGTATATTATTTAGTGTCCATGAAAAGTTAGTTCAATTAATTCAGACACAAATTATTCTACATGGCTCAACCTTCTATGAACATTCAAGGATAGCTATTTAACCCTTATACAAAAATAATAAAATAAGGGACCCCAGCAAGTTATGACCATCTATGCATATAACTTAAGCAAACATCTAGTGGATAGATTCTGGAGGATTATTTTTTTGTTCATTCTTTTCATTCTTTTGTTTTCATAGTTTTGAATTATTTCATCTTTCCCGTTCATCTAAATTACCCATAGCATGGTGGCGTTAACATATAAGTGATTTTTGAGGGGTAGGTTTTCTATTTTTTAATTCTTGAATTCTTCCAATTTACTTAATTTAAACACTTTCGCTTTTTGCAATGTTGTTTTCAATTTCATTTAGTGGTTTTTTTACCAAGTGTGATTGTATTTTGTTTTAGATTCTATTATCAATTTTTACTTTTTCAATTCTCATTATCTGCTACTATTAGGTTCTAGTCTATATATAATGGAATCGATCAGCGGTTAGTGGTGAGTTATATAGTGATAATCGGTATGTCTGGTAGGGGTATTGAATATACTTAATTGTTTGGGATAAACAAGACCCGATCAGGAATCACCAAACTCAATTAATAGTATTCACTAAATATAATTTTCACATTTTAAGGAAATATGACCATGCTAAGATATTGGTAAGGTTTACTCTCACCATCATCATTTACCAAGGTAGTGATATGAAGCGAATCTGAAATGTCATATAAATAAACATAACAAAAAAGTATTGAATAAAATGGATCAATAATAGGATTATAATTATAAAACTTGCCATGACCTGATCACCCTTCTCATATAGTACTTTTTAATCACTTGATTTGAAATTTTTTATTGAATCACTTTCTAAATTTTTCCTTTTGTTTCATTTATTTCATTTTGAATACCAACCCAACTAAAAAACACCCAAATTTTCTTCTAATTAAAATGTGAAAAACTATTTTGTGTTCAATCCTCATCTAGAGATTACCTTGGGTTATTCACTAGAAAATACAATGATAATTTGAGTAATTTTTTCCACGTCCATGATAGGAATGTGTCAATGGATATACATTTTCAATGAATATGTGAGCTAAAAACATCCAAATCCTAGGAAACAAGGAACCATTTATATCCATGAAATTTATCTTGACTTCACAAATTTACTTGAAAGGATAATATGTTCATTTTAGTGATTTTTAAATTGTTTTAATTCCTACAATGATTATCCCAAGATTAATTTTTTCGTATTCTAATTTTTTAAAATGATATATTGATTAGTGGAATTCATATTGATTTTATTGTCACTATATTAGAATGGTATCACAATTAAATTATATATTTATTCAAAGATAGATGCTTAATTTATTTCAATAATATACTGAAAGTTTATAGATGGTTGTAATGTTGAACTGTAATGATTTTCATAATTCCTTATGTTAGAATTTATACCCATTTTGATGAACAGATAATTGGTTGAACCAAACTCATATTGGAATTTAGTGAACCCCATTTTATTTAAATGAAGTTCAAATTGGTTTGGGGTTAACCACACATATAACCATGATTTTTAAGATGATCCGCACACTAATATAAATTTTTTTTCAATTTATTTACCTTGAATCCCAACTCAACTTTGATGAAGAAACTCTACATTAAATTTTACAAATCTTATGAATGACTTTTTATAATAATAATATTTTTACTAACCTAAATCTCTATAATCAAATGAAAACTATTTATTGTCTTGGACTTTACTACTATAAACGATAGATCCCCATTGAAGAATATTTTGTAATTTTAATGAATTTATTTTTAATATTTTTACTACATTTATTTCAAAATATGTTACGATACACACATGGATGAAGTCTCCATATTATATAATCTTATTGGAATAACTACAGAGTCTCCTTTGGTATTATTCACTCAATATAGAATATGAAAACTATTTAAAATATAGTAAGAATTTAGTGCTTGTATATTCATGTAGCGTGTGATATAAAATATGGATCATGAATATAAGGAAATGATATCAAATGCACCGTGATGAGCATAAGGACTCCTTACCAAGGAAGATGTCACATGTAAGGCATCTTTGAAATGTAAAAAAATCATATCCTAAAATGGAGGCAGTAGTGCACTACCTGGTAAATAATAACATAAACTTAAGAGGAATGGATATAAAATATTTTTGATTTCATGCATTATTTTCATTGGAGCCATGGATTGATAAAAATTATTTCCTAGGTGATGAATTCATATGATGAATAGGACTGTAATCTCAATGTTATGACACTCTATTTCACATTAATTTTCTTATATCTAAATATTAGGATAATATTTATCTATTCATGGTAGTTTATGTTTTCCATAATTATTATTAACTTCAATGAATATACTTGATTTCATATTAGTTAATTTCATATATATTGAAATAAATATTTATTAGAATATCATTTATGAAAATTTGGGAAAATGTGGAATATATACAATAAAAATCATACATTTTAATTACAACAATGGTTATGCCCCTATATTTAATGAAGTATTGAGTATTTATTTAAAGTATTGTTTTGAAAGGAGATATAAATTGTTATTACTTATATGAAGCATATAATCAACATTTATAATATTTTGATTATACTATCAAAAATAATAATAAACTTAATTTGAATGAACATAAAAGTTATTTATTTTCCAGATGAAATAATAATGAATATATGTAGTGACATTCTTAAAAAATTTCATGTAAGATACAATAATTTAATATTATTAAAATTTTAATAATATTATTATTTTGATGATTTATTTTAAGAATATTTCAATAGACATGCTATTATTTAAGAAAATATCATGGAATATTCTTGAATAATTTATTTCTAATTAATGATTGTAGATAATATGTTGTCAATGTATATAATTATTATAAATAATAATTATATTTGGTGATTAATTGAGAGGACACACAGATGAAATATTCCACAACTCAATGATGAAACTCTTGATGCTATGAAAACAATTTTGTAACTATTTTTTAGAATTTTTTTGAAGAATTTTATTCAATCCCATTGGCTTATAAAGTTAATTATCTATTTATACACACTATTTAACATTTTCTACCTTTTTTATTTACTGAGGAAGATATGTTCCAAATCAAATTTAACTTTCTACATCTCATAAAATTTATTGATTTTTTGATCACATTAACTCATTTATTGTTTGATATTTTTCATCTTGAACTCATATATCAAGCATCCCAGGAAATGAACCAGAATTATTATGTAGTAAAATTCATGGAATTAGTTGTTGACATCATCTGGTAAAAGGTGCTACATAGTGAAATTCATTAAGATTGTGGAGAGTGTTTTTTTGAAGTAGACTAGGGGATTTCTGATCCATGAACAAATATACATTATTGTGTCCTACTTTTTTATTTATTAATTTTTTTATTAATTACTTAATATAAATTTTTAATGATGCATTCAATTATTTTTCTAGGGGATGATTCAAATTTGTCCTTAAAAAAATAAATAATACACCCCATTGTGATTCTTAATCATTATCATTTAGAACCAAGAACCGGTAACAATGGTTTGTAACAGTTATAAAATATTATATATTTCATTTTTTGCATTAAATTGATATGTTTAAGAATCAAATGATGTCAAGTCTCAATACCATATCATAAAAGAGATATATTGTTGACATGTTCCCCAAATTTTAACTAAAATAGTATCTGCTTTTGGAAAGCATAAATAATTACATATATAAGGAATCCTGGATTGAAGGTATATCTGAATGATATCAGACCATATAAAATTTCTGACGGTAATCATGAATGGTGGAGTGATACCCAATTGAATGATTATGAACTAAATTAAAGGGATATTAATTCAATTATTTATGCACTATGAACTAATGAATTTAATCATGATTATCATTATGCTACAACACATGAAATCATTAAATGCACAAAAGCTTCCTATAAAGGAAATAATAACATTTAAACATTGACGCAATATAATTCTAAACATTATTTCATTACATTAATGATACAAGAATATGAATGTGTCACTCAGCTGAGTGGGTGATTGATAAGAATAATCAATCCTGATTCTAACATTTGAACTCCAATTTAAGAACCATATTAGGTGTCAAATGTACATTCAATGTTACCTTATATTTGGAATAGAATATTTTCTCCTATTTGATAATATATACTATTTAAATATTTTAAAATAATGGAATTGATCAAAATATAGATGGTAATAAAAGTTGAGATCCATGCTAAAGATATAGATCATATTTCTATCAGAAATTAAAATGCAGTAGTTAATCCCGGAAATAATGGATTTTCATATTATGATTCTAGTCATTTGGATTTATGTTATGATTTATCAAATAATTATAGTGACTTTATAAATATGTAAAATAATATAAAGGATAAATTAATGAAGAATTATTAGATGAAGGATGTATGTTTTGAATGTAATAATAAAGGACATTTAAGACATGACTTTCCATTTTAAAATATCAAAGGGATGTTGATTATAAAATAAAAAGAAATATATCCATGAAAATTACATATATTAAATATGAATATTTATCTTGATAATAAATTAAAATGTCTGATGTTATGTATAAAAAAGCTAATTGCTTGTCTTATGGATCACATAGATTATGTAAAATCATCTTGATCTTGTAGGATTAATTCAAAGAATCATTTTTTGGATAAGATTATTGAGTAATAATATGGGATTCAAGATAAATTTGAATCATTAATTATGGATCATAAACAACTAAAAAACTCTTTGGATGTTATATTTATTTAAAAAAAGATTTTTACAAAGTAAATTACATCTATAGAATCTTATAATTCCAATAATTAATTTTAATTGCATGATAATAAAATTAAGGAATTATTATATGATATGGATTCCGTAAAACAATATTCTCCTTTGTTTTCAAATGGTGATAATTAATAAATCAAATTCTTGTTAATAATGATAATGGTAGGTTTGGTATTGGCAGTAATGATGTAATGAACAAATTTTATGGGAATTATTTTTTTGTCGGTAATTAAATAAAAATAACGTATAATATTACAAGACTTTATTATTAATTAAATGGAAATTTTATTTTGGATTTATATATTTTAAAACCTTAATATTGTGTTTTTATTAATATTAATATTTTATAAAAATTATAAATATTCAAATATGGACTTTATGCAAAAAATATACAACTAGGGATGCTTAAGTCATTAGTTAAGAATACAACCAAAAGAAAAATTATATGGGTAGGAAAAAGAAAATTTACATGGTATTTTATATAGTTAAGCCACTGGAATTAATTTTTATATAATTAAGTGTATAGATGAAACATATCAATTCCTATTAATTTTAATTTGTTATTGTTTTATGAAAATCATAATTATTTTATAAATATTAACAAACCCTAATGTGGTTTGTTATTTGAAATAAAATTTCATTATATATGGAACTAATAATAGATATAAAGAATTTAATATCAATTTTAATTTTAAATTTTTTAACTATTTTATAAAGGGATAGAAGGTCTTTTAAATTAATTTGGTTTTGTTCCTCTACATTTGGTGGCTATTAAACTAAAATTATTTCATCTTTTTCTTCACTCTACTATTTTTTGATGAATTAAATACTAAAATTAATTTTTTACATCATTCATGATATTTAGAATTTTATGAATAATTATTTCAATCAATTATGTTTCATTTTTTCTTGTAAGACTATGTTAATTTTCATACTAATTTAAATGTTTTATATTTTATAATATGTAAAAAAAATTTACTTTTATGTATTGAATATAATTTTTTAATCTATATGTTTTATTTATTTCTAATATATTTATTATTTCATTAAATCATTTTTATATTTTTTTTCATGCATCCCTTTATTTCAATGTTTTATATAGGGCTAGTTTTTGTAATCTTTTCTTTTTTCATTTAATAACAAGAGCTATTTTTTATTGTTTATAAAATGAAATAGTATTATTTTTTTCAATTAATTTACAATATTATATTTTCAAAATATTATGTTGCATTCATTTTTTATTTTATAATTGAAGACTATTTTATTTGAACCTTGAGTTTATATATAATATAGTATTTCAACGGGAGTAGAAAATGATTTATATGTTTCTTTTTTACATTAAATAATCATCTTTTATCATATAATTTTTGTTCCTTACAAAAGTGGGTGAGTACTGTTGGGATTTGAAGTTATAAAAGGGGGTATTGTTGAGTGTCTACATACCCTTTATATTAAAATTTTTATAATCATTTCAACCCATTCTATTATTTCAATACAAATATTTAGTGATTTTAGATATATGATGTCTCTATGATTAATTTATATATGAAGCTATATTGATCATATTCTTACTCTATTTACTCTATTTGAAATATAAAAATATTTTATTCATTTTGAATATTTATATGGATGTTAAATCCATTGTTTAGATAGGGGAAATTAGCAGAAGATGTTATAAGCATTCAATGACATTATAGTTTTTTATTTTATGATCACCAAGGTATTTTTATGATATATCATGATATAATTTTTATGAGTGAATAATATCTAAATTTTATTCATCTACAAGGATGTTTTAAATGGGTTATATGTCCTTTGAAAATTAACTATTGTTTCTGAAACACTTCAGTTATATTATATACATAATATTTTCTTGGATTATTTTTTTCAATAATTACATGGTATGAAAGTATCCAAATTCTAAAGAATATGTTGATATGAATGGACAGGTTATTTGTCTTGATTTCATTAATTTACAAGGAAGCAGAAAAAGGACATTTCAATTCTCGGTAAATTATCAAATGTTCTATGATGCTTCTAACAATCTATGGTTTTTTAGATTTACATTTGTTTATGATATCAATAGTGATGAATATTATATTGAGGTCATTCATGGTCCTTTTGAATATTTTTTCAATTATCTAAATATAAGTGTGTTGGGTCTTATATTGATTGTCTTGATAAAAAACTCTATAAATTAATACAAATTTTTAATGGTGATCTATATAATTTTCATAATACCTTATGTTAACATGCATTCCCACTTTGATTAACCTCTTAGTAGTGGAACCAATCTAATAATGACACTTGGATAACCCTATATTGTTGAATGAACCCCACATTAGTTTTGTGGGAACCTCATATATACCACTAATTTGACAAATTTAACCACACATATCTATAAAGATGTATCCCTATATTACTGATGAAATGAAATCTACACTGATTACATATGTGAAAATTGATGTGGAGTAAAAAGTTGAGAGGATTGCAATGATATTAACATTCATGATGGAACAGAACTATATAATCAAATGAAAAATTAGAATTTTATTATAGATAACAGCTATGAACATGAGAACTCCATTGAAAAATATGTTATAAATTGAAAGAACTTTTGTGTATATAGTGGTTACCTTTAAAATTCATGTAGTGATATTATTTTTGACCTATATGATGTTGGAGTATTTTTAAGAATATTTTCGAAGCTATGTGCAGAGTTGGAATGAGATTCTGGGGCCTGGAGAGCCTTAGTGTGTTGATTTTGAGAATATTAAATATTTTTTTCTAATCCACACATAGTTTTTATATAAATGTTTAATAACACCCAATTGGTGACTCAAATTAAAATTCTCAAGTCATTGTTGACTTTAGAACAACTTTTTCCCCTCAGTGGAACGTAAATATGTATATGTCAGGAGATTCGGTCAAGGGACTGTAGGCGAGGCATTATGATGTGAAATTATTAATTAAATGAAAATTTTATAAAATGATTTACCCCAACCTAATTCATTTCATCCTATAACACTATGAAAACAAACTAAGATTAGCAATCCTCCTCTCCTCTCTAGTTTGGCGAAGGATGGAAATGGGGAAGAATCAATACATAAAGGTGTTACTAACTAATTGTTTCCATGAATCATAATTAGATATATGAGAAGCACAATCTATGTGTTTTATAAACAGGAATCTTTGAATTTGAAACCTTTAGGTAGTTGCTATTAATTTTTTGCCCAAATACTCCTCATTTTCCACCATTTTAATGTTTTGACACCTAATTATGAATACTAGATATCCCTCCAAAGTTTATCTATAGGTTCTGGGAAAAATGGGCCCGGTCAGGCATTTCCAAAGCTAATTCCAATTTGTAATTATCATCTAAAATCCAAATAATCATGTTAGACATTTTTTTCAGCCCTTACTATTCCTGGAGGAATACATTTTGGGACTACACACCGTGTTCTAGGGTTACACACCATACAGTGACCCCAAACCTTATGGCCATGGGACATGGATTGGGATAGTCATTTAATAGTGCATGGTCATGTAAAATCACATATCCAATGTTTAAGAACAATGGGTTCCACACATGGGAATAGTAAAACCACAAGTCCAAGTGTCCAATTATCATGAATATGTCACGGAGTGTGGGATACATGGCATATGAGGGACACAGTTGGTTAGCCATGTGGAAAATGATTCATGGTCAGGTGATGGGTGAAATGGGACATAATGTGTGTGGGATGTATATTAAAACATCCCCTACATAGGTTGGATAAATTATAAATATGACACATGTCTAGGTGGTTTTGTGGGATCACATGTAATGTGGCCCCCATTTCATGTCATGTAGTCCATTTTGGAACTTCTTAAGATATTTTTCCTTATGTTTCTCCTTTTATAGGACTCTAATTGAAGCTTGAGAGTAGAATATCATGTGAATTTATCTATATATAATGTGATGGGGTCTTCCTTTTTGGAAGACAATATATGAGGTGGTGTGTTTCATGATAGATTCTAGGGCCTCAGTTCATAACCATCTGCAGTGATTTGGGTGGATCACTAGGTTGATTTTTGGTAATGTACCATTCCCTTACACTTTTTGATGTGGTCCCCTTTTACTCTTTTTTTATGTATAGTAGTGATCATCTATTTTATCATGGAATGAGTCCCATACCCATGGAAGTGTTGTGACATGAGTTATGATATGTGTGATGCTCCATTCAGTGGTGCATGACTGAGGTTGTAGAACAGTCTTGTTCGTAACATGAGAAACTAGAAAAGGTACTCCATTAGGGAATCAAGGCTTGTGTTTCCCTTACCTATCTTCATTGGTATATATGAGACTCCACACATTGTGGGTGTGGGTTCTAGGACAATGGGTAGATCATCCAGGGTTGGTACTCCCCTGATGGATTAGAGTATGGGTTACCTGTATCATTCGTGTATTGTGGATTTCACTCTCATTCCATGTTAGGGTGATCCCCCTCCACAATCATTATAATGAAATAGTAGGTCCTCTCATGTTGGACTAGGGTGTGGGTCCTCTATAAGTGGAGTCCATACACCCCTATCATACTAGGGAGTAGGCCCTATATAAATGATGTATATATAGAGTGGGTATTCCCCTATTGGGTTAGGATGTGGGACCTCTATCATTAGAGTTAGAAATCCCCTTTTACTCTAAGCAGTAGGTCCTCTATACATTTTTTTTCTATATTTGGTACTCTATTATCATACTAGGGAGTAGGTCCTCTAACTCATGTTCAGTATTACCCTATAATGATAGGTTATGGATCCCCCATTGTAATTGAGCTGGTAGAGTGGTACTCCCATGTAGTACCAGGGTGTGGGTCCTCTGGCCACATAGTTTTACTCCCCACAACATTAGTTTCGGTCTTATATCCTTAGAGTTTTACTCCTCTATGTTAACATGGTTATGATCCTCACCTAAATAGTTTTAATCCTTAATTTTTGAGTAGCGATGGGGAGTGGGTAATATATTGTAGTTGACACACCATCCACTATTTTGTACAATTCATAGGAGTGGTCCCCTTCAATCGATATGAATGGAACTTGTCTAGAAGTCAGTTCCCCCTCAATAGGTTGAGCTGGTGTCAAATTTATTTAGCAGCGATAGAAGTTTTTAGATAAGATAGAAGCTATGGACCCCTTGATTTCTGGGTAATGGAGATGTCCAGTTAGCTTAGTTATCTATTTTTAGAGTTGATGCACATGGTTCATAATCTGTAGAAAGGGTCCCTAAACTATTTTTTTCTGGTGAGGGGTGTGCTTCTCCACATGGGTTCTTACAACCTTGGGTTTGACACATGTTATAAATTGTACAACCTCTGGTGCTACTCACTAGAGACGGATATAGTTGTTTATTATCGATGGACCATATCTCTTGGATGGGTTCCATTTTGGATGGATGAGCTCATGAAGTTTGATCTCATGGTCTTTTGTTACCACTAGTGAATAAATTATAATAATTTTGATGACTATGAGGTTAGAACCTCATGAGACTATGAGTTTGAGAGGAGTATACCTGGGAGATTCTGGGAGGCCTTGTGGTGTTTTATATTCTGGTTTGACACCCCTTTTGGGCCAATTATACATATATCTTTTGTTACCAACCCTTAGTTTTGGTTACACTATTTCCATGGTAGTCGAAGATGTGTGGGGTATTCCACATGCTTCCATTTTTTTCTTCTCGTGGTAGGAAGATATTACTATCATTATTTGGATGTAAAAGGCTCAACATGTAGTTCATCTACTCATTCTGTTCCAACCCCAATGCATGGATGAGGATACTTATTTCTAGGATAAGATGTGGGTTGTAGTTTTCCATACTCTGTCATTTGGGATTATTTTGACATAGATGACTTGGAATGTATATACGAAGGTGTCTCAAGATGTATTTTTTCTCTCGATAGGGTTTCCTCTGAATGGGTCAAGTGGACTTATGCCTTTTAGTTTCTTGCTTTTCGTTTGGGGATTTTGGAGTGAATATTGAGAGGGTCTACACTCAACTATTCATGCGATTTTCCCACACGTGTTGTGTCTTTTTTAGACTATAGGACATTCGATAGTGTCCTTAGTGGAATCAAGGGCAGTGGAGCATGGTTAGATAAATTGATTGAGGCATTTAACAAAACTACTAGGATAATATTTTTTGAAGTTTCCTTGATAGTGATCCTATCCTCCTCTGTAGGTTGGATGATTTTATAGTTCTATTTGAGTGGGCATGTGATTTTTCGATTTTTATACTCTTAGTACTTCTGTTTTACTCTATTTTGGTACAATATAATGCATTAATTTTTTATTCATTCTTTAAAATTATTCTCACTGTTTCAACATGTTGTTGGTGGGTGAGTGCTTAAAGGTACATATGGATCATCCTTCACAGTTTGTTTATTACTTCATCACATATCACTTTCCATGGCCTATGGAGGCAGGCATGGTGTATTTGTGTCTCAATATTAATCTTGAGTCAGGTCATGATTAATTTTTATCAAATAGGGTTCTAATTCGGGATAGTAGTGTTGTGATATTGTTTTTTATTTCATAGTGATAGTGTTTTGATGTTTCGAGTTTAGCACTCAGACCAGAGGCTCTAGGGTTGGTGAAAATTCTAAATAATCCATTCACCAGGAATCTAGTGTCCTTTTTTCTATATGGCAGAAAAGAACACAATTCCTGAGGAAATAATGGTTTATGAATTCTATAGGACTGGGTTTTGGTTTTTCCTTGTTGTTATTTAGTAATCTCCAAAAATATACTCTCTAACTATGGTGCGTCTTGAATTCAATTTTAGTATTCCACCATGAAGATAGCTAAACCGATTTCCATGGTGATATTGAGTAACAATCATACCCATGATGAGGATTTCAATGAATTTTATTGGATATGAGGTATTATATCATGGAGTTCATCCATTTGAGCCACCACTCATTGAATTTCTATCTGTGCCAACATATCAGGGTTAGAATGTTTATAGGATGAGTGTGTTGAATGTGTTCTAGATGTAGCAACCCCTGAGTTACTTAGGTGATCCAATCCCCCATGAAGCTAATGAATGGATCAATGTAGTGACACATGTATCTTTCATTGTGAGGAAATGACCTAATCAGTTATTTCTCCAAGTAGTGAACCTTTTATAAGGTTCATCCAAGTGATGGTGGAGTTTGGTGATGCAGTCCCACAATGAGTTTATTCTCACATGGTTGGAGTTTGAGAGAATCTTAATGGATAATTTTTACCAAACCACATTGATGTCAGTGTATATCTAGGAGCTTCTGCAACATTGATAGGAAAAAATGAATGTGGTGGAGTATGTTGTGGGTTTCACAAACCTCTCACAGAACTCCTTGTATATGGTTCGAGATCCCTTTATTAGATCGTAGACTATTGTGTGGGTCCTCCATGAAGATTTTCGATCAGGTGTGGTCTCCTTGTGAATTCCCTCTAATGTGGGGTATTGGAGTGATGTTTAGTAGTATATAGCATCTTTATAGAGGTATAATAGGATATTTTATACAATAGTGGTCATGTGGGTATGTTTTTTTTTTCCAAATGTAGAATTATAAAGATGAAAAGTTAATGACATAAGTGGAATCCCAATCCCAAACTCAAGAAATGGTGACATTAGCAAAGAAGAATTATCGAGAATGAGGTCTGTCACAAGATATGGGGTGTTGTGCTTTTTATGTCTGTGGAAAAAATGCTAGAGAATTCCCAACTCACCAAACCATTAAAATATATTTAGTCAATGGGCCTCCTTGGAAGATATAGTGTTTAGAGGAGGGTGATCTGTGAGATTAAAGACATGATGGAGGAGCTATTAGAGGAGTATTTTTTTGAAGAAGGTTCATGTTGTTGCCACTATCACCCCCAGGTGGTCCACGACAGGATGAAGGAGTTGGAGGACGCGGGAGAGGAATATTTCAAGTTATAGAGTCCTTTGACCTAGAATCTTTTTGGATGAATAGAGGTACCCTCTAGGTCCTTTCTACATACTAAAATATTAATTTTTAGACACTATTGTTAGGTAATCATTCAATTCTGATACATGATCGTGGTATGATCAGGGATACGTAGGCCATTGGTAAAACCCTTTTTTGTTGACATAACATCAAATTCATGAGAAAGAGGGGTTCTTCATCGACCAAGATTTGTTTTTTTTTGACTTTTGTAAAATAATATTGTTGATTTCGTACTTCCCAAAGTGGATAGAGTCAATGTGTGGTGGATGAGTCCATCTTGTTTTTGTTTTTTGGGATTGGTGACATGTTGGTGGATTTCTAATAGAGGGCTCAGTATGACCCAGTTTGAGCATTTTGGTAACCCTTTTGGTTCATTAATGACCTTATTCACTTGGAATCAAATTTTACAAAATATGTTCAAGGAGGATGTGGTGCATATTTTTGGAGCATTGGAATAATGATGAAGAGGGACACATTCCCCACCAAGTCTCATTTCTATGACGTGATGAAAACAGTTTGGGGGACACAGTTCTAACCAAAGAGGAAAATATAAAGGAATTGTGGATGATTTCAATGTAATTGTTTTATTTGGGATGAGGTTGTATACTGAATTTTCAGAGTATGACTTAAATTTTCCATGGGAGTTATTATTCTGGACCCTTTTTTCTTAGCATCCCTGGTGGAGGGAGAACCTAGAATAGAACTATTACACGGTGGAAACATTAGGACCTAAAATATTTCCATTGTATATATTGGTTACCAACCATCTAGAATCATCACTGATTCAACTAATTGATGTGGCGGTGTTTATTTCTTTATAAGATATGTTACAACTGGAGGTTCACATATAACAATCCTGGTATGATCTCATGTGAGTTTTTGGGAAGCCTATCATTTTCATTATTGTCCTCTCATGATTTGATTAAAACAAGAATGATATACTCTTGATTAGGTTTTATTTTAGTTCATCTAGTGGTGGATTTGAATCGTGGGTTCACATAAAAATCTGCATTATGATAGTGAGGTGGTGTACCACTAGACCTTAAAAATCCTAATAGACCATAGTGCATAGAGCTATTCAAATTGTTGCATCTAAGGTGAAATATTACCACATTTTCTATTATGTTTAACAAGGATGTATTTGGACATAAGTGTTCATTTTTCCTTTGTATTTCCCCAGATTTCATGCTTTGTAAGTAGTACTGGAACCTTTGGTGAGCTCACTAGTGTGGGAATTCAAGTTGAAAAAATTGGATTCTTCTTACTAAGACTAGGTATTCACTTTTCGAGGAATAATTTACTTCATGTGGTAGGGAGGTAGTGACTTCAGTTTTGACCTATAAAACGTTGGATTACTTCTATGATTTGTTTGAATCCATGTGGTGATTCAGCATGGGATTCCAAGGCTTATAAAGACTTGGCTAGATGATCTTAAAAATATTAAATATATTTTATCACACAAACTCAATTTTTCTTGATATATTGATTATATATTAAGAGGTGTATTATATAGAAATTATAAGGACATGGATGAGTATATAACATCATATTTAACCTATGGGTGATGTGAAGTTGTTTGTACCTAGAGTTTTGGTAGGAGGTGTATTGGTAGGTGCAACGGGGTTGAATAATTGATTAAATCAAAATTTAATTAAATAATTTATGCTAAACAAATTCAAACCCTCCACTCACATTGTTCAAAAAAACCAAGAGAACCCTTTCTTCTATCCACTCCAAATTTTCATTGGATAGAAATGAGATTGAATAAACGAAACTAGGTGTTAACGATCTCAGTTTTTGGTGTCGATCATAATTAGACCGATGAGAATCCTAATATATCCATTATCCTAATCACAAATCTTCGACATTTCTCCCTAAAGGTAGTATGTTTTGGGTTTTGATCTTGATATTCCTTTTTTCATCATTTTATGTTTATATAGCCATATTATGAATGCTAGACATCCCTCGTAGGATTTTTTTTAGGTTGATAGGGAATTTGGGGAGAATATAGTGTTTTAATGATAATTCCCAAAAGGAATTATCGTCATCACAGTGAGTATAAAGGAGATACATACCATGTTGCCTTCTTGTATAGGAAATATGACTTTTGGGGACTACATGCCATGTATTGGGGTTACACGTTATGTAGTGACCCCAATCATTATGGTCATGGTACATGGCTTGGGATAGCCCTGTAATAGTATATGGTAATGTAAAAGTACATGGACAAATGGTGTAGAAAAAGGGAATGGGAAAACGACATGTTCAAGTGGATGTTTAGATATAATACACCGTGTAGTGTGGTATACAAGGCATGTGAGGGACAAAGTTGGCTACCCATGTGGAATTGGATACATGGACATAGGCCAGGTGAAGCGGGACACACCTTTTATGGGATTTACAAACCATATACTCCTATAGGGGTTGGATAGCCATTTATATAGGATACATGGAGAGGTGATCAGGTAGGATCACACATATGTGGACCCTAGTGGATGTCGTTTATGTTTCATCTTGAAACTCAATTCCACGGAATGGTTCCATGAGCCTGTTGAGTGACATAGACTTAAGCACATCACCCCAGACATAGAAATCTAGTGACTAGTAGTGAGGGCCTAGGTGAGACTATGGGGAGACTATTCCATCATTACCATAGTGTAGCACAATTGAATATCAATAAAATATACAAGAAGTAGCAGTAGTAAAACATAAAATAGATGTACCAATGTAGGAATTCTAGTATAAATATCTCCACATGTCATATCATATACAATATGATTATATATGTCACATGTTTCTGTTAAAACCTCCAAAACAAGTACAAAGCATTCATATAAAATACATTTCAGAAAAGTAAAAAAAATCCAAAAGAATCCACATATCATTGCAAGCCACTTCTTAGTCCCATTCACTCCTACTCCGAAAAAAAAATCAAGTATTTATTGGAGGGTGAATTAACTTATCCATACCTAAAATCATATATTCAGTTTTGGTATAAAATGTGACACAAACAGAGTGAGTGATATAATCCCACTAGGCAGCCACCCATTATTTGTGCCAATGAGTCAGTGAATATATATAGAATATAGTGTAGAATGATTATGAAGTAAACAAGGATAACTCCAAAATTAACATCCTTTACGTGTTGTTTATCGTTTTAAATACCTTACATTTGATTCATATTCATTTAAAATTCAATTACACTAAGTTCATAAATCATGGGATCCAGATCAGTCCCTGCATCCACCATGTAACTGGGAAAACCCCATATGCCTCAGAATGATATCTAATAAATACAATTTTAGACTGACTGTAAGAGTGTGCTTTGTCTTGGAGATGCATCATAATTCATTTCATTTCATTTTAGTATTTACTAACTGATTTCAGCTCTAAAATCCCTATCTTTGAATGTGAGTGTCACTCATGCTATAATGAAAGAGAAGTGTATGAGGACATCCCTATATGGCCTCTCATGAACCAATATATCACTCTCAATGTGATAATATGTCCATTCCATATGAGTATACCATTGGTAATCCATTGGATTCCATACATTACATGTCATGTAAGTCAATCCACAATGAGTTTGGCCATTGAATCCCTCACTTGGACCCACATATCACCCATGTCTTAATAATGATCCAAACCAATGTGTCTTTCCACTTAATTATAATGTGAATCCACATAACAGCCATGAAATCATCACATTAACCTTTCATTTCATCCATTGAATTAGAAGGTGAATCCATGTATCACTCATGTTATAAAATTTAATAGTATCATGTGTCTATCCATGTAATTCTAATTTGAATTCATGTATCACCAAATTCTATTGATCATTTAACCAAATCCATTCAATTAAACATTTATTTTACCAAACAAGGTCAAAACTAATAGAATACATTATCAAACTCCACTCATAAGATGTATCAAGACTTGTCGTACCTCATATGTCTTGGACCGCCACTTACTCACATGGGAATATTTCATATAACAATAATCTCATGTATAACAAACTAATTCATAGATTAACCATCATTTAACTCACATGTGAAAATAATCAAATAAAGTAATCCATTCCACATGGGGAAATTTCATAACAAGGACACCTAAAAGTCCTTTCATAAATTATTAACTTGTTAACTTCTAATACAACATGTTTATCAAGAATATAAAGCTATCAGATGGAATATTATCATTATTTCTCACATGGGAAAAATTTTAATGAGAAATTCAATACAATTCAACCAATTTCAAAGAATAGGAATAAATAAATCACACAAGAAATTACTTTAATTAAGTAAACCATTATTTAATGGTCAAGTGAAAAACATGGAATATGGGTCAGGCTCTCCCACCCCATTCCAATAATCAACTCATGTTCCAATAAATTCAATAATTTATTTTTATACCATTTCATAAGTGACATCCTATGATAATGGGTAAAAGGAATCTGATGTTCATTTCAAGGACAACTCATACATGGGGTGATTTATATTCAAGGTGTAAAACCTATTTAATTCATAATTGATCCACTTTAATTCATTAGGTCATATTTCCAAATCCCAGTATTTAATATAAAATTAGTCGATGCCATAAAATTGGGCGTGCAGAACAACATCAAATAACAGTGATCTGGCATTAAAAGAAACGAACCTAAACACCTACCCTAGGTACGTTATTGATTGCTCTCCAGTGTGAAGATATGATTATGCCCATCATAAGATAAGTTTCACAAATGGATGAAGACTGTGAAATTAGGATAAAGGATCCTAAACCCAAATGGTGTAGCTTATATCTGGAGATAACAAGAATGAATTAAAAGGAATTGGGGACATACCATTTCATATCCATGGAGATGAACTGAGTTAGATTTTAAGATCATATAAATAATAGATCAATATTTGAATACTAGACCATGGAGAAACCAAAATGGAGTGGTGACCTCATGATATGTTTCAAATAAGAACATAAAATGGATTTTAGAAAGAATTTTTATATAATTAAAAATTAAATAAAAATAAAAATATCTCCAACTGCACGGTTTGTCGAACTGTGAATGAGGTATCATGGTATGATGTAAGTGAATGGGGTAAAAAAATATTTTACCAACATTTTTGAAAAGAAATGAACAAACAATGTGAAAAGTATCTGTCAAAAACTACAAAATCATCAGATCTGGACCCACAATCATGTAGCCCAACCTGCATGGTTTACACTAGCTGTTTTGCCTCCCCATTTCCCAAAACATATGTTATGGTCTCCGAAAAATCCTTAGACACCCTAGAGACCTCTATGACCTCAACATGCACTCACATTATTCCATATTTAATAAATTAAACTGATATTTGATATAATGTATGAGATTCATACCTCAATGAAGAGCTTTCTTCTTTCAAACATCCCCCCTTAAAGAAACACGTCCCTAAATTACCCTCTCAAGGGATGTCATGAATTTCTGAGAACAAGTCTGACCAGAAATCATACATCAACATCCCACTCCCATGTCATATCCTTCACATGATGGTGCTACCATAAAACCCATACCAAAGGAACAGACTTGCCTTGTAGAATTTTGATCTTACAATCCACAATACATAAAAGATGATTTTCAAAGGATGAATATACATGTAACTCAACCTCCATATGCTTAATGGAATGAGATAGGTCTAAATAGTATCGTCTCATCTAAGAAACATAAAAGATGTCATGAATATCATGATACCTCTTAGGTAACTACAACCGATAGGCTACTAGACAAACTCAGTCTAGAATCTCATATAGATTGACATATATCAGTAAAATATTACCCTATCTCATGATCCACTTATGTACCTACCATGATAAAACATGTAGGAAAACTTGATCCCCAATCATGAACTCTGTATTTAGCTAGTGGATATTGGCGTTAGATTTATTATGAAACTAAAAATAAGTCGTCTACTTTTGAATCAATATCATAGGTTCTGCAGTCTTCAAGAAATGATGACGTTCCATCATAGTTTTGTCTCCTACCTCCAACCTATAAATACGTGATCAATATGTTCTACCATAAAAATACTCATATGGGTACATGTGAATTGTAGCTAGAAATCTGTTGTTGTTGGAGAACTCAACAAAAACTATGTGGATCTCCTAAGATCCCTCAAAATATAGGAAACATGATCCTTGCATGTCCTCAAGAATCTGAATTATGTGCTCGGATTGGCCATCTATCTGTGGGGGGTATGCCATACATAGAAAAAACCTAAGTAACCAACTCCGTCTGTAACACTTTCCAGAATCGAGAAGTGTAACATCCCATCCCTACTTACCCTCAAACTCATAGGTAGATCGGTTGACACATAACCTCCAATCAAAATCTCATAATTAATCCCTCGCTAATTTATTTATATTAGAAACTCATAACACATAATTAATTCATAATTAATTATCTCAACGTAACCAATTTAATATCTCAAAATTAATCTTCCTATTAATTATCATCTCAATGCACATAACTAATTCATAATTAATTATCTCAACTTTACCAATTTAGTATCTCATTATTAATCCCTAGATAATTATTATCTCAATTCACATTTTTAATTAAAAATTAATTATCTCATCTTAACCAATTTAGTACCTCATAATTAATCCCCCAGTAATTATTATCTCAAAAAATAATTTATTCATAATTAATTATCTCATCGTAACAAATTTAATATCTCATAATTAATCCCCTGATAATTATTATCTCAAAGCACAAAATTTATTAATAATTATTTATCTCATCTTAACAAAATTAATACCTCATAATTAATCCCCTAATAATTATTATCTCAAAAAACATAATTAATTAATAATTAATTATCACATATTAACCTATTCGATAGCTCATAATTAATTCATCGACTATTTATCTCAATTTAAACCATAAAGCATATAATTAAATAAAAATTAATTATCTCATCCCACCAATAAACAATTTATTCAAACATTGAACAGAACAGTATCAAATGAATTAAATCCAAAATATTTCATTTTATTAATTAGGAAATGTTTGGATCCCTACCTCAAGGAATTGTACGAGCCAATTATTTCTTACTCATACTGCAATGCGCTCATGCTCATGCACTGCCACAATGTTGTGTGAGTATACTAGTAATTGGTTGTATCACCCTACAACGATAACTAGAACCTAAAATTATTGTGGCTGGTACCAAAACACATCCAATTAAATCACTGTAACCCAAATACACCGTAAGAATAAAATTTAAATGGTGAAAACCCAATTATTGGATATATAGAGTTACCTGAAAATGATGGAAGTGAACCAAATAATGTCAAACCACCGTTCCTTTGGTAGCAGTTGTCAAAATACAACCCAAAAGATCTCAAGACATCTTTTGCACCTCATAGGATCAGAAAAAATAAGAAATACATGTTCATCTCAAACCTAGGGTTTCGACCCAACGAAACCCGAGTGAAGAAGGGACAATATGGATGATGTGAAGAAATAATCATGTGTAGAAGGACATACCTTGATAAGACAGATAACTTCATTGAAGACTCCAAGATAATATTGTCACTAGAAGAGGGATATAGAGATGAGGGTGGTGTGCCACCAATGGGTGTTGTAACATGGGTGCATTATGCCGCCTGTAGGAGGATACAGAGGTTCACCTCCCTCTTCTTTTCTCAAATAATTAAATTAAAATTATAATTTAAAATATAAGAATTAATATAATAATAATAATAATAACATTCATATTATTATTATTACCCTTTAATATTATACCCCTTTAATAAACTCCAATCTCCCATTTACACATTATTTAATTAAATTCTCCTAAACCAAATTTAATTAAATAAATTTTCTAACTCATTATATTTAATTAAATTCTATCGACATTTATTATATTAAATTCAAACCCTTTTTTCACATAAATTTATTAGTTTTTTATATCCTTGAATTTAATTAAATAAAAATCCCCATTTCACATCATTTAATTTAATTACATTTATCTCAATTTAGTTTAATAGAACTCTTCATCTCTCCTCATTTAAATAAATTCCTCATCATCGATTTAATTAAAAAAATTCCATACTAATAACTATTAATATTATTATAATTTAATAAAACACTTCTTTGATAAAACAAAAAACTCCACATTTACTCTACATTTAATTAATTTATTTTCCAAAAATAATTTAATAAAATAAATTTTATAACTCATGATTATTTAATTAAATTCTTTCAACATAATTTAATTAAATAAACTCTGAAACCTCATTAATAATCATTTAATTAAATTCAATCCAACTTATTTTATTTAAATAATTTCTCCAATTCATGTTACATAATTAAATTATGTGAACACAATTTAATTAAATTAAAAACACCAACTAATCAAAATTATTTAGTCATATTCTCTCAACCTCAATTTAATTAAATAATAATCCCCATTTCAAAATGACTAATTAAATTCTTCATAACATGGAATTTAATTATGCAAAACCACCATTTATCATTAACTAATTAAATTCCCTCCTACATGGAATTTAATTAAATGCAACCCCAAATCCTCATTTACACATCATTTAAATTTTACCATTTAACATTTCCCTTCTTTGATAACCCCCAACTCCTCATTTACCATCCATTTAATAAAATTCCTATCATTTCAATTTAGTTAAATAATGACTCCAAATCATCATCATTAAAAATAAATTCAATTATTTTCATATCAATTTAATTAAATAACTCATCCATCTCAGTGTTATTTAATTAAATTATCTCAAAAATAATTTAATAAAAAAACAAAAAATAGCTCATTTAAATAAATTCCATTCCAACGTGAATTTAATTAAATAAATATTACCCAAAAATCAAAACTAGGTATACTGTATTGTTTAACTTGTAGGGTTTGATAGATATTACATAGAACATGAGTCCACTACTAGACATCATCTTTATTATGCACGGTTGACCAACATGATTTTTACTAATCATGCACAACCCATGAAAACATTACTACCTGGTCCAATTCTCCCAAATCACATCCTATCATCGGAGAAACTCTTCAAGCCTTTACCCAAGCCCATTATCAACACTTTAAAAGAACCTAACTCATGAAACATCATTTCGATTATTGGATTTATAATGGAACTGTGATGTAAATGAAACTTTTTTAAAAAATTCCTATTTTAGCCTAGTAAAAAACATGAGACTTTACAATTTACCCACCTTAATGACTTCTCATACTTGAGAAGACATTGGGAGCTACTAGAACACTAAAAACCCCACCAACATCTAGAAGTGTCATTTGAATGATCGTTTTGCATTCCAAAATTCCCCATGCACATTTAAGGCACCCATACACCTTAAGGCTAGCATTTGGATCCAATTTTCACATCAAATTTAAATTTAACCTTTTAACTTTTATACCTCGTTTTTAATTATCTAGGATGGGATGTTACAAAGGCCTCAAATAAAAATCTCATAATTAATACCCCGATTAATTATCTATATTAAAAACTCATAACAGGTAATTAATTCATAATTAATTACCTCAAATTATCCTATTTAATATATCATAATTAATCTTCACATTAATTATCATCTCAATGCACATAATTAATTCAAAATTAATTATCTCCACATAACCAGTTTAATATCAGATAACTAATCACCATATAATTATTATCTCAGAATACATTATTAATTCATTATTAACTATCTCATCTTAACCAATTTAGTACCTCATTATTAATCCCATGTTATTATTGTCTAGAAAACCATATTTAATTCATAATTCATTATCTCATCTTAACCAATTTAATATCTCATAATTAATCCCTCGATAATTATTATCTAAAAGAACATAATTAATTCATAATTAATTATCTCATCTTAACCAAATGAATACCTCAAAATTAATCCTTGGTAATTTTTCCATCAAATCAGATAATTAATTCAAAATAAATTATCTCATCTTAACCAATTTAATATCTCATAATTAATCCCCAGACTATTTATCTCACTTTCTACTAGAAAATAAAATAATTAATTCACAATTAATTATCTCATACAACTAATAAACAATGTGTTCAAAAATTTCTCCCAACTTTATCAAAATTATTAAATCAAAAAACACTACATATTAGTAATTAGAAAATTAAAAGAACCCTACCACAAGGAATTAGTTAGGATAATACTTTCTAACTCAAACCAAAACTTACTCACACACACGGACTTCCAAAATATTGTGTCTGTGTACTAGTAATTGGTTGGACCACCCTCCAATTATAATAGGCACTGAAAATTAGTAAGACGAGGACAAACAAAACTCCAATTAATTCAACGCAACCCAAATACACCATAAGTTTCTAATTTAAAGGGTGAAACCCAATTATCGAGATTATATACTTACCCAAAAATAATGGTGCTGAACCAAATCATGCTCAACTACCATGACTTCAAGAGCAGTTGTTGAAATACCACCTAATGGGCCTCGATACATCTTCCACACCACCTAAGATCAGAGGAAACAATAAATATGATTTAATCCCAAACCTAGGGTTTAGACACAATAGAACCTGAGTAAAGGAGAGATATGAAAGCCATTGGGAAGAACAAAACATGTGTAGAATGACTTACCTTGATGAGACAAACAACATATGTGATGTCTTCAGGAGATGATACCTGCATTAATAAGGAGCCAGAGAGGATGGTGGTTCACCATCCATGGGTGTTACACCATGGGTGCATTGTACCCCCTATATGAGGAGGGTGAGGTGATCCTCCATCTTCTTTTCTATATTAAATAAATTAAAATTAAAATTTAAAATATAATTTTTTTATTATGATAATAATAATAACCTTCATATTATTATTGTTACCAATTAATATTATATGACATTAATAATCTCCAAACTCCCATTTATACATTATTTCATTAAATTATGCACTACTGAATTTAATTTAATGAAATCTCCATCTTATGAAATTTAATTAAATTCAATCGAAAATCAATTTAAGAAAATTAAAACCCTCATTTTTCATCAATTAATTAGTTTTCTTTATCCTTGAAT
Organism: Viscum album; assembly: GCA_963277665.1. NCBI lineage: Eukaryota > Viridiplantae > Streptophyta > Magnoliopsida > Santalales > Viscaceae > Viscum > Viscum album. The sequence goes on along the minus strand of OY728122.1, from coordinate 464,641,604 downwards.
TTAATTAAATAAAACTTCCATTTCACATAATTTAATAAAATTCCATTTAATAACAATTTAATTAAATAAAACTCTACATATCACTCTATTTAATTAAATTCCTCAACCTCTATTTAGTTAAATAAAACCTCTAAAATAGTAACCCTTAATATTAGAATCATTTAATAAAACACTTCTTTGATAAAACCCAGAACTCCCATATTACACATCATTTAATTAAATTACTTTCCAACCCAATTTAATTAAATAAATTTTCCAATTAATTATTATTTAATTAAATTTTTTCAAAATTGTTTAATTAAAAAATCTTAACATATCATTAATCATCATTTAATTAAAATTGTTTCAACTTAATTTAATTGAATATTTTCTACAATTCGTGTTATTTAATTAGATTCTCTAAACACAATTAAATTAAATTAAAGTCTCAAACACATCAACATTATTTTGTTAAATTCTCTCAACCACATTTTAATTAAATAATATTCCTCCATTTCTAATTAATAATTAAATTGATATTAACCTAGAATTTAGTTAAATAAGACCTCTATTTCACATTAATTAATCAAAGTCCCCATACCTTGAATTTAATTAAATGAAACCCCAACTCATTATTTACATAACATTTAAATTTTACCATTTAATATTTTCCATCATTGATAACTCCAAACTCCTCATTTTCCAGTCATTTAATTAAATTCAAATCAACTCAATTTAATTAAATAATGACTCCATCTCATCATCATATAAAATAAATTTAATTCTTTTCATATCAATGTAATTAAATAACTCCTCTATCTCAATGTTGTTTAATTAAATTCAATCTAAATTAATTTAATTAAAAGAAACCCAATAGATCATTTAATGAAATTCCTTTCCACCATTAAATTAATTAAATTAATTTAACTCGAACCTCAAAATATGGGAGACCATATGGTTTGACTTGCACAGTCTAATAAACTGTTTGCATACTGTGCATCCAATACTAGACACATCCTTTATTATGCATGGCTGACCCGCAAGGTTTTGACTAACTATGTTCATCTTAGTGAATGTCACTATCTAGTTTGATTCTCCTGAAACTCATTCTGACAACCAATAAACTCCTTGAGCCTTTATCCAAGCTCATTATCGACACTTCTAAAGAACCCAACTCATAAAACCTCTTTCTGAAGCTTAGTTTTAGAACCAATCTATGATGTAAATGAAAAAGTTCAAAAAAATTCCTATTTTAGCCTATTCCAAAAACATAGGACTTTACAAGAAGTAAATCGGGCATCCCAATATGAAACTATATAATTTGGGAGCTAATGTAGTCGTGTTATCTCACTGATATACAACCTCCCATGCTCATTATCTAAAAATGTATCCACTCTTGGTAGGAGGTGATTGACCTTTATGATCCAATCAAAAAAACCCATATATCATCATTAAATCAAGTTGACCTCGGTAATCCTATCACAAAATCCATTATGACATCATTCCAATTCCAATATGGAATGGTTAGCGACTATAAAAGTTTGGATAGTCACCATTGTTCCACATTCACCTACTGATAGGTGAATCATCTCATAACAAAACCAACCACATGACCATCATACCTAGATAATAGAACTAGTGATGTAAATCCGGATACATATTGGTGACACCGAAATACAATTTCCAAGCTGACTCATGAAAATATTGCATCATCTCCTCAATTATGTATGAAGAGACACAAACGCATCCATTCACTCACATGATCTCATCTTTTCCTATGGTTCGTCTAGTAGTAGGGTCCTCACCTTCCACACTCTCTCGTAGAACTAGTCCTTCTGAGTCCAATAGCTACATCATCCTCACTATATCCAAATGTGTAGAGGAAACAACTAAATATGATATAAAAGTATTCCACTAACTATAGTTCACCTCCATGTGCATCTTAGAGAACTATACCAATAGCTTCCACTCACTACTGGCATGTTGCACTTCCTATATATGATTACTCCAACTAAGTGTATCATCCACTACAATACACCTCCCTAGAGTGTTGGAAAGCTTGATGTAAAAAATATTGATGTCATTCAACCCACCTTTACTAATTCAAATTCAGATCATGCTGTGTAAATATATAACTATGGATTTTTTGGTCCATATATACCCCAAAAATTAACCTGCCAGAATGGAATGTATCCAATAGTGCTATGCATGAACAACTACAACAAACTCAATATCATGCATTAGGTAATTCCTCTCATAATTCCTCAACCAGAAGGACTCATATACAGTGACTTGATCCTCCTATATAAGAACTACTCCTACCCTGATACTTGATGAATCATAGTACACATTTTTACTCCAACCAAGATCAAGAAAAATAATTATCGATGCATAAGACATCCTCCCACTCATATCCTAAAATGTTTTCTCTTAAGAAACTGACCATACATACATTTAACCCATCTCAATAAAGCATGTTAGTGGTTCTAATAAGCATGTGAATTCTTGTATAAAGAGCTTATAGTAACCATAAAACCCTATTAAACTCCATAACTCAAATATATTATTGGGTTTTTTCTAGGAAACTATAGATATCACATTATCTATGCCCATTGATACTTCTATCTTCATGATGATATGACCAAGGAAGTGAATTTTAATCCATCCAAAAGTGGAACATTGTCAGATTAACATATAATTGAATGTCTCTCAGGGTATTGAAATTGATATCAATATGGGTGAAATTTTTGTTTCGATTATAAGAACATATAAAGATATCATCAACAAAACTACCACAAACTAATCTCGATGAGGTTGAATGTAGAGACCCGAAGCTTGACGTACATGGAAATTACATTAATTTTGTGGAATACTTAATACATAACAAAAATAGACACACAACGACCGTAATAGTTTAGTGTCTTTGGAAACTCGGAATAAAATCTTCTAATCGTGGTGAAAGATATTCAACATCTCCCATAAAGATCTTCCCTTTTTTTCTTACCTAAAACCTTTCTTCATATCCTGGGGAAAAGAAAACATAAAAAGGGTGAGCTCAAATGCTCAGTAAGGGTAAGCATGGATAAAATAAAACATACTATATACATTTGAACTTAAAAACATGAACATAATTTTTAAACATCAAAATCTTGAGCAATGACATAATACATGGAAGTATGTAAGGCATAGATCATAAAGAAACATTAAGAATGATAAAATAGAATGGGAATAAAACATGTAATTGTGGAATCCATTAAACACATGTAATGATTTTCATAGTAGCCAAGGCATTGCTGCCAAGACCATCTTAGTGGACAAAGTCCCATTCTGAATCGAGTTAACTCCTCGTTTCAGTCCTGTAACACTGAACCGGATTAACTTACCGTTCCAGCCATGTCTATATCATGAGATATAAAATCTTTACCCAATGCATTGGAGGGAGATATAGGTCCCACCCATCTCATAATGAAATCATTCTTTCGTGTGCCACAAAATCATAAATCATATATCATAGCATAACACATGAAATAAAATGGGATTCTTAGACATCATGCCATCATAACATAATCCATAAACAATTGATATCATTTAATCATAAGAAAATTGAAACCATTTAAATCATAGAGACATTTTACTTCAAACATACACATATGAAAAAATGTCATCTTAGATGGAAAATAGTTTTGAAAAAACACTTGAAATGAATTCTTGAGGAAAATATCCTTTCTTCTTTAAAATCATTTTCTTTTCACAAAATTCCATGAAATTTTATAAGAAAAGGGTTTTTTTGAAAATAATCATGCAATCTTGTAGATGATGCTTTCTGAAAATGAGGCGTTATGAAACCGTAAAAATCCGTTCATGCCGTATAAGTTAAAAATAACATTCTCCTCATACTTTTGTCGGAAAAGTCAAAAAGTACCTTATATGGTAACCAAAGGAATGATTCCATTCATACAATGTGGTAAAAAGTCAATAAAGGGTAAAAATGACTTTAACAATCCATGGAATAATGGTAAACATTTTATGAAATCATTTTTAGAAAACATGGTCATGGATGATAAACGTAACCCCAGTAAATATTAACGTATAAGCAATCTCAGATAAAAATGAGATTGAAAATTTATCCCTTACCTTAGGTCTGATATGCTTCGTAAGTGTCCGAACCTCCTGTATAATGATTTAAATAATGTCATTGACTTATTCCAGAATCATACTCATTGTTATGATATCATATATGGTTCACTTATGGCTTTATATTACCCATTCTTTTGTAAATTCCATGTTAAAGAGCATTTTGGGTAAAATCGTTTCATTTGTCCTCCGTGTTTTCACTTGTAACTATTCATATGATTACTTAGATCATGATTAATTAATTCCATAATATAAAACATGATTTATATATAATATATATTCAGAATATATATATAATAGATCAGTAAATGGAAAAAATACACCGATCATGGAGACGGTAGACCGTACGTACGCATGAACGCGGTTTTCTTTTCCTTATTGAGTTGAATGGAATTAAGTAGATGACATACATATATATACACATAAATACAGTATCATTATTATGTCATATATTTCATGATTACATATTATATATACATTATAATCATTCATGAATGGTTAACATGGAGAATGAATCTCATCGCGTCGTGGAGACGGTAGTCCGTACGTACGCACGAGCGATGATATCGTTCTCATGATCGTGGAATTTTATTTGAGTGTATGTATACTATTTCAGAATCAATATCACTTTAAAATAGTCATATATAGTTATTATTTACACCATTATACCCATCCAAGTAAGGTGGTGGTGGAAAATAGATTACACCACGGCGTGGAGACTGTATTCTGTACGTACGCACGCGCGGTGATTTCGTTTTCCGTAGGATAGATAGATGGTGAAATAATGTTGTTTCATATTTAAAATAACATATCAGTATATGAGTGATACTGATGTTATTACTTCATAATGAAACAACCTAAGAAGAAGAAGTGTAAGAATAAATAAAGATGAAAGAATCGGTAACGGACATGACCTCTTCTTTGAAGAGCCTCTCTGAGTCTTTCTCTTAGGGAACTAAAATGGGTCTTTGAAGATGACCAGGACCTCTAGGATGTTTCTAGGGAAGTTAAGAAGATAAGTTGGTAGGGGTTGGCCGAGCTTGAAGGCTCAAAGTGGTGTGAGTAAGAGAGGGAGGAGGTGCCCTTTTATAAGGGAGGAGAGGGGCACCTTTGGAATAACTAAAAATATTATTTTATTATAAAGCCAAATTCGGTTTTATATATCTATAAATTGATTTATTTAGATGATAAGGTGGGTATGGTTCGAAATAATCTCATCCAATAGAATTTAGACAAGTTTAGGTCATTATATTAACCTTATCGTTTAGTTTCAACTCTTAGTTAATTAGATTGACATTTACCATGTCACTTTTTATTTTTATATTATATAGTTAATAAACATACCATATACATCCAAGAGACCCCCAAGTGGTCTATTAATGATACACCTATCATGATATAAGTATCGTGGCCAAACCATAGATTTTTAGGAATAAAATAACAATCAATAATATAATATTTGTTTTAAAAACTATTTTATGTCAATTTTGACACTATTTAGAAATTGTTTTTTGTGAAAATCATAACAGAATGATTATTTCGAAAAAAGTTAATTAAATCAATAATAACATGTCCTATTAACCTATAAAATTATTTTAATTCATAAAAAGTCTCAAATTACATTTATTTGGGTATTTATAACATCAATTATGTCAATATTTCATTAATAAGATAATTACTGCATCATCTTTGTGTCATAAATAAATTAAATTATTTAATGTCTAAAAATTAAATATAAAATTTAATTATTTAGTAAATATTTTTATCTTTCTAATTAATATTTATAGTCGAATTTATCTTATGTATAACCCTATATTAAAAATTATTGTCTTATTAAACTTTGATTTTAACTATTTTAAACCTTCTTTAAATAAATTAATAATAAATGTCCTAATCTAATACAAGTGGGCCTAAATGGTCATATTTCATTCCTAAGGTTGTTTTTGGTCGAATTACACTTATCCAATAGAATTAGGACATGTGTTTGGGTAATAATAATATCATTTGTACCCTTAATTACCCTATTTACTTTTAATCGTGGTAAAAAAAAGTAAACAGTTACAATTCACCAAAAATTATTTTCTTCTCATTGAACCACATTTTACTTACTGACATCAACCGTGTCTCTCGGATTTTTGAAATTCCACTCACAAAAGTGGTAAAATTAAGTTTTATGAAAAATTCATTTTTTTTAACTACCACTTAGTGGTTTCACTATTCATCAAAAAATGAAAGTTTCCAGAAAAATACCAAAAATTAGGCCTAAGTTATTTTTGATATTATGAATTCAAAAATGATGTATATTTTACCAAATTCAAAAAATATCAGTGGCATTGATTAATTTAAAAATTAAATCCTGTCGTCAAAACAAATAGCGTGTTTTTAAGAGATAATAACTATCAAAGGATTGACATTTGTTTATGTCTGGTTTAAATGTGAAATTACATCCAATGACCAACATTGTATAAATTGTAAAAATATATTCTAAATATACTTTAAAACCACTCAAATTAATAATTTATCACTATTAATTATTTTGATTAAAAAGGTTGTTTTTAATTAAAATTTAGTAATTTTCACTATTCATCAGAAAATGAAAGTTATCCGAAAAGTACCAAAATTTCACCCTAAGCTAATTTAGATATTCCAAATCCAAAAATGAACTCCATTTTGAAAACTAAAATTTACCAAATTTCAAAAGGTGGTTATTACTATTCATAACAGCTAGTTTTAATAATATTTTAATAGCATATCGTTGTTTAGTGAAACTCGGTATTGCGTACTACACACGCTATCGAGGAAGGTCGTGAATGCGTGTAATTCAAGGCAAGTCAATGATGCGTGTTGTGCAAGCTCCTTTAGGTGTAGCGTACAACACAATACATTAATGAAATTAAAAAGAATATTTTTCATAAAATCTCGGGGTGTTACATTCTACCCCCCTTAAAATGAATTTCGCCCTCGAAATTCATCGGGGTTATAAATGGTTTACTACTAGAAGGTTTCTTTAATAGAAACCAACATCGTAAAAGGAATACCAAAACCAATCTTTAAAAACAAAATTATGAAATGTAACGTTTACCCAAATAAACTAATCACTAGGTTTCCACATAGGTGAAAATATGGATATGGAAGAGAAATCTAACCATCATGTTCTGATGGAGAGTGGTAGAGAACATGGATATGGAAAATCCAGAAATCACAAAGCCATAAATTTGTAACGATCTAACGTACCATCTGATTCATCAGATATAAGAGCATTAGGACAACATTTTTGGTTTTCAAGATCAATTCCCTAAAGTTGATGAAATTGTAATTAGAAAAAATAATTTCTTGATTTTGGTATAGTCTCACCATTGGTCGTTCTTTGGATAATTTCCACTTCATCTCATAAAGAAATGAGGTTTAATTTGTCATTCGTGATGTGTTAGCAGATCATGTGATAGAATGATGGGTCATTCCATCTGTCTCAAACAAAAGGTTAGAAAAGTTATCAAAAAAATACATAATCCATCTACAGTGAGATTAATCATATATGGTTCCTAAAATTGACTTATACTTCATATATCATACAACATAATATAATAAAACTAATTTCTACTAAACAGGGAATTCCTGTAGGTCAGTGGTAGGCGATAATGGCTAGTCGCACTTCGGTTGTGAGTTCGATTCCCACAGCCTTGTCTGACGCGATGGGTTGTCGCATGTCCTGCAGGTTGTCCTTTTTCTAAAACTATATTACTATAACATCCCATAAATAATATCGAAAAAAACTTCTACACTTAAACAATACTATCTTATGTCCAACATAATCCATTCCAATCTTTATCTAAAATACTTCGGTCCGAGCTCATAGTATAAAGAAAACGATTACTTGAAATGTCATCAACCAACCATCATTTATCCCCCATTATCTTGTTGGTCACCTTCCAATCATGTGAATACCTTAATCATGTATTCTCTTGAAAAATTAATATCCATTAAACCTTAGTGAAAAACATGAATGCTATCAAAAGTTAACTCTTTCCACATACCAAAATCCAAAAATTCTATATACTCAAACCATGATATAACCTTCTCCTTATATCAGTCATGAGCTCATGAATACAATCAAACATCTCATCATCTTCTTATCCCTTCATTATGTTCATATCATCTACTTTCCAAAAATATCTGAATAACCTTCCATGGTTACCAGTACCATTCAACATATACTTTCATATACTTTAGGAAAAACAATAGTGTAACAATCCTTAGATGATTCTTTATTCCATAGTACCATACATTATTCTTTATAAACATACAATCATTCCACTAACTTCTTAAACCACTAGCTGAGCTTCATCATTTATTTCATATCATATTTTATTTGTAGTCTCTTCATCATCATCCACATAAATACTACCCGTATGACCATGCTGATTCTCATCATGAGATTTTCCCTTAGGGCATTGGTTTGCATAATGCCCATACATTCCACATTTAAAACATCTAATCATTGTTGATGTCGTAGAAATACCATTATCCTCATCCATGGTGTTAACTGAACCTTTTCCTTTGCACTTACTGGCTTTATGTCCTTCTTTTCCACACCCAAAGCATCTTCCAGTTCCCTCGAAACAATCTCCCTGATGCCACTTCCCAAATGATTTACATGAGGGAAAATGAACTTTCTTTCCTCTATAATCATCATGAAACTCTATCTTTCTCTTGTTATCTGAGTTGGGAAACTTACCAAAGTTGAGATTATTGATCATTTTATGAGATTGCTTATTAGGCATAATAACGATGTTTGGACTTCCAAATCCTGTTTCATTTGGTTTCTCATGAAGAATATCATTCCATTGTCCGTAATATCCTCCATTATCATGAATCTTCCTGTTTCCAGCCATTTTCTAAAACCCAAAAAGAATAGTGTGAGAGGCAAAAATCATGCTAGGGAAAACAACATAGTAAAGGGGGAGCACCTTCAATATCTAACATCTTAGGTTAAATTCTAAGATCTTTACCGTAGTTCTAGGACTATATCCTATACGTATACTTATCCTTAGGGACATCCCTAGACATACCTTAGAAGTATCTCTAGGGATCTCACTAACGTTTTCACATCCTAGTTTTCAAAGGATGACTAAACCTTTCCTCTGATACCAACTGTAGAGACCCGAAGCTTGACGTACATGGACATTACATTACTTTTGCGGAATACTTAATACATAACAAAAATAGACACACAAGGACCGTAATATTTTAGTGTCTTTGGAAACTCGGAATAAAATCTTCTAATCATGGTGAAAGATCTTCAACATCTCCCATAAAGATCTTCCCCTTTTTTTCTTACTTAAAACCTTTCTTTATATCCTGGGGAAAAGGAAACATAAAAAGGGTGAGCTCAAATTCTCAGTAAGGGTAAGCATGGATAAAATAAAACATACTATATACATTTGAACTTAAAAACATGAACATAATGTTTAGACATCAAAAGCTTGAGAAATGACATAAAACATGGAAGTACGTAAGGCATAGATCATAAAGAAACATTAAGAATGATAAAATAGAATAGGAATAAAACATGTAATTGTGGAATCCATTAAACACATGTAATGATTTTCATAGTATCCAAGGCATTGTTTCGAAGACCATCTTAGTGGACAAAGTCCCATTCTGAATCGAGTTCACTCCTCATTTCAGTCTTGTAACACTGAACCGGATTAACTTACCGTTACATCCATGTCTATCTCGTGAGATATAAAATCTTTACCCAATGCATTGGAGGGAGATATAGGTCCCACCCATCTCATAATGAAATCATTCTTTCGTGTGACACAAAATCATATATCATATATCATAGCATAACCCATGAAATAAAATGGGATTCTTAAACATCATGCCATCATAACATAATCCATAAACAATTGATATCATTTCATCATAAGAAAATTGAAACCATTTAAATCACAGAGACATTTTACTTGAGACATACACATATGAAATAATGTCATCTTAGATGGAAAATAGTTTTGACAAAACACTTGAAATGAATTCTTGAGGAAAATATCCTTTCTTCTTTAAAATCATTTTCTTTTCACAAAATTCCATGAAGTTTTATAAGATAAGGGTTTTGTTGAAAATAATCATGCAATCTTGTAGAGGAAGCTTCCTGAAAATGAGGCGTTATGAAACCATAAAAATCCATTCATGCCGTATAAGTTAAAAATAACATTCTCCTCGTACTCTTGCCGGAAAGGCCAAAAAGTACCTTATATGGTAACCAAAGGAAAAATTCCATTCATACAATGTGGTAAAAATTCAATAAAGGGTAAAAATGACTTTAAAAATCCATGGAATAATGGTAAACATTTTATGAAATCATTTTTAGAAAACATGGTCATGGATGATAAACATAACCCCAGTAAATACTTACGTATAAGCAATCTCGGATAAAAATGAGATTGAAAATTTATCCCTTACCTTAGGTCCGATATGCTTCGTAAGTGTCTGAACCTCCTGTATAATGATTTAAATAATGTCATTGACTTATTCCAGAATCATACTCATTGTTATGTTATCATATATGGTTCACTTATGGCTTTATATTACCCATTCTTTTGTAAATTCTATGTTAAAGAGCGTTTTGGGTAAAATCGTTTCATTTGTCGTCCGTGTTTTGACTTGTAATTATTCATATGATTACTTAGATCATGATTACTTAATTCCATAATATAAAATATTATTTATATATAATATATATTCAGAATATATATATATATATAATAGATCAGTAAATGGAAATAAATACACCGTTCATGGAGATGGTAGACCATACGTACGCATGAACGCTGTTTTCTTTTCCTTATTGAGTTGAATGGAATTAAGTAGATGAAATACATATATATACACATAAATCCAGTATCATTATTATTTCATATATTTCATGATTACATATTATATATACTTTATAATCATTCATGAATGGTTAACGTGGAGAATGAATCTCATCGCGGCGTGGAGACGGTAGTCCGTACATACGCACGAGCGATGATATCGTTCTCATGATCGTGGAATTGTATTGGAGTGTATGTATACTATTTCAGAATCAATATCACTTTAAAATAATCATATATTGTTATTATGTACACCATTATACCCATCCAAGTAAGTTGGTGGTGGAAAATAGATTACACCGTGGCATGGAGACTGTATTTTTACGTACGCACGCGCGGTGATTTCGTTTTCCGTAGGATGGATAGATGGTGAAATAAGGTTGTTTCAAATTTATAATAACATATTAGTATATGAGTGATACTGATGTTATTACTTCATAATGAAACAACCTAAGAAGAAGAATTGGAAGAATAAATAAAGATGAAAGAATCGGTAACGGACATTACCTCTTCTTTGAAGCGCCTTTGTGAGTCTTCCTCTTAGGGCACTAAAATTTGTCGTTAAAGATGACCAGGACCTCTAGGATGTTTCTAGGGAAGTGAAGAAGATAATTTTTCAGGGGTTGGACGAGATTTAAGTCTCAAAGTGGTGTGAGGAAGAGAGGGAGGAGGTTCCCTTTTATAAGGGAGAAGAGGGGCACCTTTTGAATCACTAAAAATATTATTTTATTATAAAGCCAAATTCGGTTTTAAATAGATCCAAATTGATTTTTTTCGAAGCTAAGGTGGGGATGGTTCGAAATAATCTCATCCAATATAATTTATACAAGTTTAGGTCATTATATTAACCTTATCATTTAGTTTTAACTCAAATTTAATTAGATTGACATTTACCATGTCACTTTGTATTTTTATATTATATAGTTAATAAACATACCATATACATCCAAGAGACCTCCAAGTGGTCCATTAATGATACACCTATCATGATATAAGTATCTTGGCCGAACCATATATTTTTAGGAATAAAATAACAATCAATAATATAATATTTGTTTTAAAAACTATTTTATGTCAATTTTGACACTATTTAGAAATTGTTTTTTTTTGAAAATCATAACAGAATGATTCTTTCTAAAAAAGTTAATTAAATCAATAATAACATGTCCTAGTAACCTATAAAATTATTTTAATTCATAAAAAGTCTCAAATTACATTTATTTGGGTATTTATAACATCAATTATGTCAATATTTCATTAATAAGATAATCACTGCATCATCTTTGTGTCATAAAAAAATTAATTATTTAATGTCTAAAAATTACAAATAAAATTTCATTATTTAGTAAATCTTTTTATCTTTCTAATTAATATTTATAGTCGAATTTATCTTTTTTATAACCCTATATTAAAAATTATTTTCTTATTAAACATTGATTTTAACTATTTTAAACCTTCTTTAAATAAATTAATAATAAATGTCCTAATCTAATACAAGTGGGCCTAAATGGTCATATTTTATTCCTAATGTTGTTTTTGGTCGAATTAAACTTATCCAATAGAATTAGGACATGTTTTTGGGTAATAATAATATCATTTGTACCCGTAATTACCCTATTTACTTTTAACCGTGGTAAAAAAAAGTAAACAGTTACAATTCACCAAAAATTATTTTCTTCTCATTGAACCACATTTTACTTACTGACATCAACCGTGTCTCTCAGATTTTTGAAATTCCACTCACAAAAGTGGTAAAATTAAGATTTATGAAAAATTCATTTTTTTTAACTACCACTTAGTGGTTTCACTATTCATCAAAAAATGAAAGTTTCCAGAAAAATACCAAAAATTAGGCCTAAGTTATTTTTGATATTATGAATTCAAAATGATGTCTATTTTACCAAATTCTAAAAATATCAGTTGCATTGATTAATTTAAAAATTAAAGCCCGTCGTCAAAACAAATAGCGTGTTTTTAAGAGATAATAACTATCAAAATATTGACATTTGTTTATGTCTGGTTTAAATGTGAAATTACATCCAATGACCAACATTTTATTAAATTGTAAAAATATATTCTAAATATACTTTAAAACCACTCAAATTAATAATTTATCACTATTAATTATTTTGATTAAAAGGGTTGTTTTTAATTAAAATTTAGTAATTTTCACTATTAATCAGAAAATGAAAGTTATCCGAAAAGTACCAAAATTTCACCCTAAGCTAATTTAGATATTCCGAATCCAAAAATGAACAACATTTTGAAAAGTAAAATTTACCAAATTTCAATTAGTGGTTATTACTATTCATAACGGCTAGTTTTAATAATATTTTAATAGCATATCGTTGTTTAGTGAAACTCGGTATTGCGTACTACACACGCTATCGAGGAAGGTCGCGATTGTGTGTAATTCAAGGCAATTCAATGATGCGTGTTGTGAAAGCTCCTTTAGGTGTAGCGTACAACACAAGACATTAATGAAATTAAAAAGAATATTTTTCATAAAATCTCGGGGTGTTACATTCTACCCCCTTAAAATGAATTTCGCCCTCGAAATTCGTCGGGGTTATAAATGGTTTACTACTCGAAGGTTTATTTAATAGAAACCAACATCGTAAAAGGAATACCAAAACCAATATTTAAAAACAAAAGTATGAAACGTAACGGTTACCCAAATAAACTAATCACTAGGTTTCCACATAGGTGAAAATATGGATATGGAAGAGAAATCTAACCATCATGTTCTGATGGAGAGTGGTAGAGAACATGGATATGGAAAATCCAGAAATCACAAAGCCATAAATTTGTGACGATCTAACGTACCATCTGATTCATCAGATATAAGAGCACTAGGACAACATTTTTGGTTTTCAAGATCATTTCCCTAAAGTTGATGAAATTGGAATTAGAAAAAATAATTTCGTGATTTTGGTATAGTCTCACCATTGGTCATTCTTTGGACAATTTCCACTTCATCTCATAAAGAAATGAAGTTTAATTTGTCATTCGTGATGTGTTAGCAGATCATGTGATAGAATGATGGGTCATTCCATCTGTCTCAAACAAAAGGTTAGAAAAGTTATCAAAAAAATACATAAGTCCATCTATAGTGAGATTAATCATATATGGTTCCTAAAATTGACTTATACTTCATATATCATACTACTTAATATAATAAAACTAATTTCTACTAAACAGGGACTTCCTGTAGGCCAGTGGTAGGCGATAATGGCTAGTCGCACTTCGGTTGTGAGTTCGATTCCCACAGCCTTGTCTGACGCGATGGGTTGTCGCCTGTCCTGCAGGTTGTCCTTTTTCTAAAACTATATTACTATAACATCCCATCAATAATATCGAGAAAAACTTCTACACTTAAACAATACTATCTTATGTCCAACATAATCCATTCCAATCTTTATCTAAAATACTTCGGTCCAAGCTCATAGTATAAAGAAAACGATTACTTGAAATGTCATCAACCAACCATCATTTATCCCCCATTATCTTGTTGGTCACCTTCCAATCATGTGAATACCTTAATCATGTATTCTCTTGAAAAATGAATATCCATTAAACCATAGTGAAAACATGAATGCTGTCAAAAGTTAACTCTTTCCACATACCAAAATCCAAAAATTCTATATACTCAAAGCATGATATAACCTTCTCCTTATATCAGTCATGAGCTCATGAATACAATCAAACATCTCATTATCTTCTTATCCCTTCATTATGTGCATATCATCTACTTTCCAAAAATATCTGAATAACATTCCATGGATACCAGTACCATTCAACATATACTTTCATATACTTTAGGAAAAACAATAGTGCAACAATCCTTAGATGATTCTTTATTCCATAGTACCATACATTATTCTTTATAAACATACAATCATTCCACTAACTTCTTAAACCACTAGCTGAGCTTCATCATTTATTTCATATCATATTTTATTTGTAGTCTCTTCATCATCATCCACATAAATACTACCCGTATGACCATGCTGATTCTCTTCATGAGATTTTCCCTTAGGGCATTGGTTTGCATAATGACCATACATTCCACATTTAAAACATCTAATCATTGTTGATGTCGTAGAAATATCATTATCCTCATCCATGGTGTTAACTGAACCTTTTCCTTTGCACTTACTGGCTTTCTGTCCTTCTTTTCCACACCCAAAGCATCTTCTAGTTCCCTCGAAACAATCTCCCTGATTCCACTTCCCACATGATTTACATGAGGGAAAATGAACTTTCTTTCCTCTATAATCATCATGAAACTCTATCTTTCTCTTATTATCTGAGTCGGGAAACTTACCAAAGTTGAGATTATTGATCATTTTATGAGATTTCTTATTAGGCATAATAACGATTTTTGGACTTCCAAATCCTGTTTCATTTGGTTTCTCATGAAGAATATCATTCCATTGTCCGTCATATCCTCCATTATCATGAATCTTCCTGTTTCCAGCCATTTTCTAAAACCCAAAAAGAATAGTGTGAGAGGCAAAAATCATGCTAGGGAAAACAACATAGTATAGGGGGAGCACCTTCAATATCTAGCATCTTAGGTTAAATTCTAATATCTTTACCGTAGTTCTAGGACTATATCCTATACGTATACTTATCCTTAGGGACATCCCTAGACATACCTTAGAAGTATCTTTAGGGATCTCACTAACGTTTTCACATCCTAGTTTCCAAACGATGACTAAACCTTTCCTCTGATACCAACTGTAGAGACCCGAAGCTTGACGTACATGGACATTACATTACTTTTGAGGAATACTTAATACATAACAAAAATAGACACACAAGGACCGTAATATTTTAGTGTCTTTGGAAACTCGGAATAAAATCTTCTAATCATGGTGAAAGATCTTAAACATCTCCCATAAATATCTTCCCCTTTTTTTCTTACTTAAAACCTTTCTTTATATCCTGGGGAAAAGGAAACATAAAAAGGGTGAGCTCAAATGCTCAGTAAGGGTAAGCATGGATAAAATAAAACATACTATATACATTTGAACTTAAAAACATGAACATAATGTTTAAACATCAAAAGCTTGAGAAATGACATAAAACATGGAAGTACGTAAGGCATAGATCATAAAGAAACATTAAGAATGATATAATAGAATAGGAATAAAACATGTAATTGTGGAATCCATTAACCACATGTAATGATTTTCATAGTATCCAAGGCATTGTTTCGAAGACCATCTTAGTGGACAAATTCCCATTCTGAATCGAGTTCACTCCTCATTTCAGTCTTGTAACACTGAACCGGATTAACTTACCGTTCCATCCATGTCTATCTCATGAGATATAAAATATTTACCCAATGCATTGGAGGGAGATATAGGTCCCACCCATCTCATAATGAAATCATTCTTTCGTGTGCCACAAAATCATATATCATATATCATAGCATAACCCATGAAATAAAATGGGATTCTTAAACATCATGCCATCATAACATAATCCATAAACAATTGATATCATTTCATCATAAGAAAATTGAACCCATTTAAATCACAGAGACATTTTACTTGAGACATACACATATGAAATAATGTCATCTTAGATGGAAAATAGTTTGGACAAAACACTTGAAATGAATTCTTGAATAAAATATCCTTTCTTCTTTAAAATCATTTTCTTTTCACAAAATTCCATGAAATTTTATAAGATAAGGGTTTTTTTGAAAATAATCATGCAATCTTGTAGAGGAAGCTTCCTGAAAATGAGGCGTTATGAAACCATAAAAATCCATTCACGCCGTATAAGTTAAAAATAACATTCTCCTCGTACTTTTGCCGGAAAGGCCAAAAAGTACCTTATATGGTAACCAAAGGAAAGATTCCATTCATACAATGTGGTAAAAATTAAATAAAGGGTAAAAATGACTTTAAAAATCCATGGAATAATGGTAAACATTTTATGAAATCATTTTTAGAAAACATGGTCATGGATGATAAATATAACCCTAGTAAATACTTACGTATAAGCAATCTCAGATAAAAATGAGATTGAAAATTTATCCCTTACCTTAGGTCCGATATGCTTCGTAAGTGTCTGAACCTCCTGTATAATGATTTAAATAATGTCATTGACTTATTCCAGAATCATACTCATTGTTATGATATCATATATGGTTCACTTATGTCCTTATATTTCCTATTCTTTTGTAAATTCCATGTTAAAGAGCGTTTTGGGTAAAATCGTTTCATTTGTCGTCCGTGTTTTGACTTGTAATTATTCATATGATTACTTAGATCATGATTACTTAATTCCAGAATATAAAACATGATTTATATATAATATATATTCAGAATATATATATATATATATATAATAGATCAGTAAATGGAAGGAAATACACCGTTCATGGAGACGGTAGACCATACGTATGCATGAACGCTGTTTTATTTTCCTTATTGAGTTGAATGGAATTAAGTAGATGACATACATATATATACACATAAATCCAGTATCATTATTATGTCATATATTTCATGATTACATATTATATATATACTTTATAATCATTCATGAATGGTTAACGTGGAGAATGAATCTCATCACGTCGTGGAGATGGTAGTCCGTACGTACGCACGAGCGATGATATCGTTCTCATGATCGTGGAATTGTATTGGAGTGTATGTATACTATTTCAGAATCAATATCACTTTACAATAATAATATATAGTTATTATTTACACCCTTATACCCATCCAAGTAAGGTGGTGGTGGAAAATAGATTACACCACGGCGTGGAGACTGTATTCTGTACGTACGCACGCGCGGTGATTTCATTTTCTGTAGGATGGATAGATGGTGAAATAAGATTGTTTAATATTTATAATAACATATCAGTATATGAGTGATACTGATGTTATTACTTCATAATGAAACAACCTAAGAAGAAGAAGTGGAAGAATAAATAAATATGAAAGAATCGGTAACGGACATTACCTCTTCTTTGAAGCGCCTCTTTGAGTCTTCCTCTTAGGGCACTAAAATTGGTCTTTGAAGACTACCAGGACCTCTAGGATGTTTCTAGGGAAGTGCAGAAGATAATTTGGTAGGGTTTGTCCGAGCTTGAAGGCTCAAAGTGGTGTTAGGAAGAGAGGGAGGAGGTGCCCTTTTATAAGGGAGGAGAGGGGCACCTTTGGAATAACACAAAATATTATTTTATTATAAAGCCAAATTCGGTTTTAAATAGCTCAAAATTGATTTATTTCTAATATAATGTGGGGATGGTTCAAAATAATCTCATCCAATATAATTTAGACAAGTTTAGGTCATTATATTAACCTTATCGTTTAGTTTTAACTCTTAGTTAATTAGATTGACATTTATCATGTCACTTTGTATTTTTATATTATATAGTTAATAAACATACCATATAAATCCAAGAGACCCCCAAGTGGTCCATTAGTGATACACCTATCATGATATAAGTATCTTGGCCGAACCATAGATTTTAAGGAATAAAATAACAATCAATAATATAATATTTGTTTTAAAAACTATTTTATGTCAATTTTGACACTATTTAGAAATTGTTTTTGGTGAAAATCATAACAGGATTATTATTTCGAAAAAAGTTAATTAAATCAATAATAACATGTCCTATTAACCTATAAAATTATTTTAATTCATAAAAAGTCTCAAATTACATTTATTTGGGTATTTATAACATCAATTATGTCAATATTTCATTAATAAGATAATCACTACATCATCTTTGTGTCATAAATAAATTAAATTATTTAAAGTCTAAAAATTACAAATAAAATATATTTATGTAGGAAATATTATTATCTTTATAATGAATATTTATAGTCGAATTTATCTTATGTATAACCCTATATTAAAAATTATTCTCTTATTAAACATTGATTTTAACTATTTTAAACCTTCTGTAAATAAATTAATAATAAATGTCCTAATCTAATACAAGTGGGCCTAAATGGTCATATTTTATTCCTAAGGTTGTTTTTGGTCGAATTACACTTATACAATAGAATTAGGACATGTGTTAGGGTAATAATAATATCATTTGTACCCTTAATTAACATATTTACTTTTAACCGTGGTAAAAAAAAGTAAACAGTTAATATTCACCAAAAATTATTTTCATCTCATCGAACCACATTTTACTTACTGACATCAACCGTGTCTCTCGGAGTTTTGAAATTCAACTCACAGAAGTGGTAAAATTAAGTTTTATAAAAAATTCATTTTTTTAACTACCACTTAGTGGTTTCACTATTCATCAAAAAAATGAAAGTTTCCATAAAAATACCAAAAATTAAGCCTAAGTTATATTTGATATTATGAATTCAAAAATGATGTCTATTTTACCAAATTCAAAAAATATCAGTTGCATTGATTAATTTAAAAATTAAATCCCGTCGTCAAAACAAATATCGTGTTTTTAAGAGATAATAACTATCAAAAGATTGACATTTGTTTATGTCTGGTTTAAATGTGAAATTACATCCAATGACCAACATTGTATTAAATTGTAAAAATATATTCTAAATATACTTTAAAACCACTCAAATTAATAATTTATCACTATTAATTATTTTGATTAAAAAGGTTGTTTTTAATTAAAATTTAGTAATTTTCACTATTCATTAGAAAATGAAAGTTATCCGAAATGTACCAAAATTTCACCCTAAGCTAATTTCAATATTCCAAATCCAAAAATGAACTCCATTTTGAAAACTAAAATTTAAAAAATTTCAAAAAGTGGTTATTACTATTCATAACGGCTAGTTTTAATAATATTTTAATAACATATCGTTGTTTAGTGAAACTCGGTATTGCGTACTACACACGCTATCGAGGAAGGTCGTGATTGCGTGTAATGCAAGTCAAGTCAATGATGCGTGTTGTGAAAGCTCTTTTTGGTGTAGCGTACAACACAAGACATTAATGAAATTAAAAATAATATTTTTCATAAAATCTCGGGGTATTACATTCTACCCCCCTTAAAATGAATTTCTCCCTCGAAATTCGTCAGGGTTATAAGTGGTTTACTACTAGAAAGTATCTTTAATAGAAACCCACATCTTAAAAGGAATACCAAAACCAATATTTAAAAACAAAAGTATGAAACGTAACGGTTACCCAAATAAACTAATCACTGGTTTTCCACATAGGTGAAAATATGGATATGGAAGAGAAATCTAACCATCCTGTTCTGATGGAGAGTGGTAGAGAAGATGGCTATGAAAAATCCAGAAATCACAAAGCCATAAATTTGTGACGATCTAAGGGACCATCTGATTCATCAGATATAAGAGCACTAGGACAACATTTTTGGTTTTCAAGATCATTTCCCAAAAGTTGATGAAATTGGAATTAGAAGAAATAATTTCGTGATTTTGGTATAGTCTCACCATTGGTCGTTATTTGGAAAATTTCCAATTCATCTCATAAATAAATGAAGTTTAATTTTTCATTCGTGATGTGTTATCAGATCATGTGATAGAATGATGGGTCATTCCATCTGTCTCAAATAAAAGGTTAGAAAAGTTATCAAAAAAATACATAAGTCCATATATAGTGAGATTAATCATATATGGTTCCTAAAATGGACTTATACTTCATATATCATACTAATTAATATAATAAAACTAATTTATACTAAACTTGGACTTCCTGTAGGCCAGTGGTAGGTGATAATGGACAGTCGCACTTCGGTTGTGGGTTCGATTCCCACAGCCTTGTCTGACGCGATGGGCTGTCGCCTATCCTGCAGGTTGTCCTTTTTCTAAAACTATATTACTATAACATCCCATCAATAATATAGAAAAAAAAACTTATATACTTAAACAATACTATCTTATGTTCAACAAAATCCATTCCAATCTTTATCTAAAATACTTCGGTCCAAGCTCATAGTATAAAGAAAACGATTACTTGAAATGTCATTAACCAACCATCATTTATCCCCCATTGTCTTGTTGGTCACCTTACAATCATGTGAATACCTTAATAATGTATTCTCTTGAAAAATTAATATCCATTAAACCTTAGTGAAAACCTGAATGCTGTCAAAATTTAACTCTTTCCACATAACAAAATCCAAAAATTCTATATACTCAAACCATGATATAACCTTGTCCTTATATCAGTCATGAGCTCATGAATACAATCGAACATCTCATTATCTTCTTATCCCTTCATTATGTGCATATCATCTACTTTCCAAAAATATCTGAATAACCTTCCATGGTTACCAGAACCATTCAACAAATACTTTCATATACTTTAGGAAAAACAATAGTGTAACAATCCTTAGATGATTCTTTATTCCATAGTACCATACATTATTCTTTATAAACATACAATCATTCCACTAACTTCTTAAACCACTAGCTGAGCTTCATCATTTATTTCATATCATATTTTATTTGTAGTCTCTTTATCATCATCCACATAAATACTACCCGTATGACCATGCTGATTCTCTTCATGAGATTTTCCCTTAGTGCATTGGTTTGCATAATTCCCATACATTCTACATTTAAAACATCTAATCACTGTTGATGTCGTAGCAATACCATTATCCACATCCATGGTGTTAACTGAACCTTTTCCTTTGCACTTGCTGGATTTCTGTCCTTCTTTTCCACACCCAAAGCATCTTCCAGTTCCCTTGAAACAATCTCCCTGATGCCACTTCCCACATGATTTACATGAGGGAAAATGAACATTCTTTCCTCTATGATCATCATGAAACTCCATCTTTCTCTTATTATCTAAGTCGGGAAACTTACCAAAGTTGAGATTATTGATCATATTATGAGATTGCTGATTAGGCATAATAACGATGTTTGGACTTCCAAATCCTTTTTCATTTGGTTTCTCATGAATAATATCATTCCATTGTCCGTCATATCCTCCATTATCATGAATCTTCCTGTTTCCAGCCATTTTCTAAAACCCAAAAAGAATAGTGTGAGAGGCAAAAATCATGTTAGGAAAAACGGCATAGTAAAGGGGGAGCACCCTCAATATCTAACATATTAGGTTAAATTATAAGATCGTTACCGTAGTTCTAGTACTATATCCTATATGTATACTTATCCTTAGGGACATCCCTAGACATACCTTAGAAGTATCTCTAGGGATCTCACTAACGTTTTCGCATCCTAGTTTCCAAAGGTTGACTAAACCTTTCCTCTGATACAAACTGTAGAGACCCGAAGCATGACATACATGGACATTACATTACTTTTGCGGAATACTTAATAAATAACAAAAATAGACACACAAGGACCGTAATAGTTTAGTGTCTTTGGAAACTCGGATTAAAATCTTCTAATCATGGTGAAAGATCTTCAACATCTCCCATAAAGATCTTACCCTATTTTTTTTACTTAAAACCTTTCTTTATATCCTGGGGAAAAGAAAACATAAAAAGGGTGAGCTCAAATGCTCAGTAAGGGTAAGCATGGAAAAAATAAAACATACTATATACATTTGAACATAAAAACATGAACATAATGTTTAAACATCAAAAGCTTGAGCAATGACATAAAACATGGAAGTACGTAAGGCATAGATCATAAAGAAACATTAATAATGATAAAATAGAATGGGAATAAAACATGTAATTGTGGCATCCATTAAACACATGTAATGATTTTCATAGTATCCAAGGCATTGCTGCCAAGACCATCTTAGTGGACAAAGTCCCATTCTGAATCGAGTTCACTCCTCATTTCAGTCCTGTAACACTGAACCGGATTAATTTACCGTTCCAGCCATGTCTATCTCATGAGATATAAAATCATTACCCAATGCATTAGAGGGAGATATAGGTCCCACCCATCTCATAATGAAATCATTCTTTCGTTTGCCACAAAATCATAAATCATATATCATATCATAACCCATGAAATAAAATGGGATTCTTAAACATCATGCCATCATAACATAATCCATAAACAATTGATATCATTTCATCATAAGAAAATTGAAACCTTTTAAATCATAGATACATTTTACTTGAAACATACACATATGAAATAATGTCATCTTAGATGGAAAATAGTTTTGACAAAACACTTGAAATGAATTCTTGAGGAAAATATCCTTTCTTCTTTAAAATCATTTTCTTTTCACAAAATTCCATGAAATTTTATAAGATAATGGTTTTGTGGAAAATAATCATGCAATATTGTAGAGGAAGCTTCCTGAAAATGAGGCTTTATAAAACCGTAAAAATCTGTTCACGCCGTATAAGTTAAAAATAACATTCTCCTCGTACTTTTTCCGAAAAGGCCAAAAAGTACCTTATATGGTAACCAAAGGAAAGATTCCATTCATACAATGTGGTAAAAAGTCAATAAAGGGTAAAAATGAATTTAAAAATCCATGGAATAATGGTAAACATTTTATGAAATCATTTTTAGAAAACATGGTCATGGATGATAAACGTAACCCCAGTAAATACTTACGTATAAGCAATCTCGGATAAAAATGAGATTGAAAATTTATCCCTTACCTTAGGTTCGATATGCTTCGTAAGTGTCCAAACCTCCTGTATAATGATTTAAATAATGTCATTGACTTATTCCAGAATCATACTCATTGTTATGATATCATATATGGTTCACTTATGGATTTATATTACCCATTCTTTTGTAAATTCCATGTTAAAGAGCGTTTTTGGTAAAATCGTTTCATTTGTCATCCGTGTTTTGACTTGTAATTATTCATATGATTACTTAGATCATGATTAATTAATTCCAGAGTATAAAACATGATTTATATATAATATATATTCATAATATATATATATATAATAGATCAGTAAATGGAAATAAATACACCGTTCATAGAGACGGTAGACCGTACGTACGCATGAACGCTGTTTTCTTTTCATTATTGAGTTGAGTGGAATTAAGTAGATGAAATACATATATATACACATAAATACAGTATCATTATTATGTCATATATTTCATGATTACATATTATATATACTTTATAATCATTCAAGAATGGTTAACGTGGAGAATGAATCTCATCGCGTCGTGGAGACGGTAGTCCGTACGTACGCACGAGCGATTATATCGTTCTCATGATCGTGGAATTTTATTGGAGTGTATGTATACTATTTCAGAATCAATATCACTTTAAAATAATCATATATAGTTATTATTTAGACCATTATACCCATCCAAGTAAGGTGGTGGTGGAAAATAGATTACACCACGGCGTGGAGACTGTATTCTGTACGTACGCACGTACGGTGATTTCATTTTCCGTAGGATGGATAGATGGTGAAATAAGGTTGTTTCATATTTATAATAACATATCATTATATGAGTGATACTGATGTTATTACTTCATAATGAAACAACCTAATAATAAGAAGTGGAAGAATAAATAAAGATGAAAGAATCGGTAACAGACATTACCTCTTCTTTGAAGCGCCTCTTTGCGTCTTCCTCTTAGGGCACTAAAATTGGTCTTTGAAGACGACCAGGACCTCTATGATTTTTCTAGAGAAGTGAAGAAGATAATTTGGAAGGGGTTGTATGAGAATGAAGGCTCAAAGTGGTGTGAGGAAGAGAGGGAGGAGGTGCCCTTTTATAAGGGAGGAGAGGGGCACCTTTGGAATAACTAAAATTATTATTTCATTATAAAGCCAAATTCGGTTTTAAATAGCTCCAAATTGAATTATTTCGAAGCTAAGGTGGGGATGGTTCGAAATAATCTCATACAATAGAATTTAGACAAGTTTAGGTCATTATATTAACCTTATCTTTTAGTTTTAACTCTTAGTTAATTTGATTGACATTTACCATGTCACTTTGTATTTTTATATTATATAGTTAATAAACATACCATATACATCAAATCGACCCCCAAGTGGTCCATTAATGATACACCTATCATGATATAAGTATCTTGGCCGAACCATAGATTTTTAGGAATAAAATAACAATCAATAATATAATATTTGTTTTAAAAACTATTTTATGTCAATTTTGACACTATTTAGAAATTATTTTTTGTGAAAATCATAACAGAATGATTATTTATAAAAAAGTTAATTAAATCAATACTAACATGTCCTATTAACCTATAAAATTATTTTAATTCATAAAAAGTCTCAAATTACATTTATTTGGGTATTTATAACATCAATTATGTCAATATTTCATTAATAAGATAATTACTGCATCATCTTTGTGTCATAAATAAATTAAATTATTTAATGTCTAAAAATGACAAATAAAATATAATTATGTAGTAAATATTTTTATATTTCTAATTAATATTTATAGTCGAATTTATCTTATGTATAACCCTATATTAAAAATTATTTTCTTATTAAACTTTGATTTTAACTATTTTAAACCTTCTTTAAATAAATTAATAATAAATGTCCTAATCTAATCCAAGTGGGCCTAAATGGTCATATTTTATTCCTAAGGTTGTTTTTGGTCGAATTACACTTATCCAATAGAATTATGACATGTGTTAGGGTAATAATAATATCATTTGTACCCTTAATTACCATATTTACTTTTAACCGTGGTAAAAAAAAGTAAACAGTTACTATTCACCAAAAATTATTTTCATCTCATTGAACCACATTTTACTTACTGACATCAACCGTGTCTCTCGGACTTTTGAAATTCCACTCACAGAAGTGGTAAAATTATGTTTTATGAAAAATTCATTTTTTTAACTACCTCATAGTGGTTTCACTATTCATCAAAAAATGAATGTTTCCAGAAAAATACCAAAAATTAGGCCTAAGTTATATTTGATATTATGAATTCAAAAATGATGTCTATTTTACCAAATTCAAAAAATATCAGTTGCATTGATTAATTTAAAAATTAAATCTCGTCGTCAAAACAAATAGCGTGTTTTTAAGAGATAATAACTACCAAAAGATTGACATTTGTTTATGTCTGGTTTAAAAGTGAAATTACATCCAATGACCAACATTGTATTAAATTGTAAAAATATATTCTAAATATACTTTAAAACCATTCAATTTAATAATTTATCACTATTAATTATTTTTATTAAAAAGGTTGTTTTTAATTAAAATTTAGTAATTTTCACTATTCATCAGAAAATGAAAGTTATCCAAAAAGTACCAAAATTTCACCCTAAGCTAATTTCGATATTCCGAATCCAAAAATGAACTCAATTTTGAAAACTACAATTTAAAAAATTTCAAAAAGTGGTTATTACTATTCATAACGGCTATTTTTAATAATATTTTAATAGCATATCGTTGTTTAGTGAAACTCGGTATTGCGTACTACACATGCTATCGAGGAAGGTCTCGATTGCGTGTAATGCAAGGAAAGTCAATGATGTGTGTTGTGAAAGCTCCTTTTGGTGTAGCGTATAAAACAAGACATTTATGAAACTAAAAAAAATATTTTTCATAAAATCTCGGGGTGTTACATTCTACCCCCCATAAAAGGAATTTCGCCCTCGAAATTCGTCGGGGTTATAAATGGTTTACTACTTTAAAGTTTCTTTAATAGAAACCCACATCGTAAAAGGAATACCAAAACCAATCTTTAAAAACAAAAGTATGAAACGTAATGGTTACCCAAATAAACTAATCATTAGGTTTCCACATAGGTGAAAATATGGATATGGAAGAGAAATCTAACCATCTTGTTCTGATAGAGAGTGGTAGAGAACATGGCTATGGAAAAGCCAGAAATCAAAAAGCCATAAATTTGTGATGATCTAAGGTACCATCTGATTCATCAGATATAAGAGCACTAGGATAATATTTTTGGTTTTCAAGATCATTTCCCTAAAGTTGATGAAATTTGAATTAGAAGAAATAATTTCGTGATTTTGGTATAGTCTCACCATTGGTCATTCTTTGGACAATTTCCACTTCATCTCATAAAGAAATGAAGTTGAATTTGTCATTCGTGATGTGTTAACAGATCATGTGATAGAATGATGGGTCATTCCATCTGTCTCAAACAAAAGGTTAGAAAAGTTATCAAAAAATACATAAGTCCATCTATAGTGAGATTAATCATATATGGTTCCTAAAATGGACTTATACTTCATATATCATACTTTTTAATATAATAAAACTAATTTCTACTAAACAGGGACTTCCTGTAGGACAGTGGTAGGCGATAATGGCCAGTCGCACTTCGGTTGTGGGTTCGATTCCCATAGCCTTTTCTGACGCGATGGGATGTCGCCTGTCCTACAGGTTGTCCTTTTTCTAAAACTATATTACTATAACATTCCATCAATAATATCGAAAAAAAACTTCTATACTTAAACAATACTATCTTATGTCCAACATAATCCATTCCAATCTTTATCTAAAATACTTCGGTCCAAGCTCATAGTATAAAGAAAACGATTACTTGAAATGTCATCAACCAACCATCATTTATCCCCCATTATCTTGTTGGTCACCTTGCAATCATGTGAATACCTTAATCATGTATTCTCTTGAAAAATAAATATCTATTAAACCTTAGTGAAAACATGAATTCTGTCAAAAGTTAACTCTTTCCACATACCAAAATCCAAAAATTCTATATACTCAAACCATGATATAACCTTCTCCTTATATCAGTCATGAGCTCATGAATACAATCAAACATCTCATTATCTTCTTATCCCTTCATTATGTGCATATCATCTACTTTCCAAAAATATCTGAATAACCTTCCATGGTTACCAGTACCATTCAACATATACTTTCATATACTTTAGGAAAAACAATAGTGTAACAATCCTTAGATGATTCTTTATTCCATAGTACCATACATTATTCTTTATAAACATACAATCATTCCACTAACTTCTTAAACCACTAGCTGAGCTTCATCATTTATTTCATATCATATTTTATTTGTAGTCTCTTCATTATCATCCACATAAATACTACCCGTATGACCATGCTGATTCTCTTCATGATATTTTCCCTTAGGGAATTGGTTTGCATAATTCCCATACATTCCACATTTAAAACATCTAATCATTGTTGATGTCATAGAAATACCACTATCATCATCCATGGTGTTAACTGAACCTTTTCCTTTGCACTTACTGGATTTCTGTCCTTCTTTTCCACACCCAAAGCATCTTCTAGTTCCCTTGAAACAATCTCACTGATGCCACTTCCCACATGATTTACATGAGGGAAAATGAACTTTGTTTCCTCTATGATCATCATGAAACTCCATCTTTCTCTTATTATCTGAGTCGGGAAACTTACCAGAGTTGAGATTATTGATCATATTATGAGATTGCTGATTAGGCATAATAACGATGTTTGGACTTCCAAATCATGTTTCATTTGGTTTCTCATGAAGAATATCATTCCATTGTCCGTCATATCATCCATTATCATGAATCATCATGTTTCCAGCCATTTTCTAAAACCCAAAAAGAATAGTGTGAGAGGAAAAAATCATGCTAGGGAAAACAACATAGTAAAGGGGGAGCACCCTCAATATCTAACATATTAGGTTAAATTCTAAGATCGTTACCATAGTTCTAGGACTATATCCTATACGTATACTTATCCTTAGGGACATCCCTAGACATACCTTAGAAGTATCTCTAGGGATCTCACTAACGTTTTTGCATCCTAGTTTCCAAAGGTTGACTAAACCTTTCCTCTGATACCAACTTTAGAGACCCGAAGATTGACGTACATGGACATTACATTACTTTTGTGTAATACTTAATACATAACAAAAATAGACACACAAGGACCGTAATAGTTTAGTGTCTTTGGAAACTCGGAATAAAATCTTCTAATCATGGTGAAAGATCTTCAACATCTCCCATAAAGAACTTCCCCTTTTTTTCTTACTTAAAACCTTTCTTTATATCCTGGGGAAAAGAAAACATAAAAAGGGTGAGATCAAATGCTCAGTAAGGGTAAGCATGGATAAAATAAAACATACTATATACATTTGAACTTAAAAACATGAACATAATGTTTAAACATCAAAAGCTTGAGCAATGACATAAAACATGGAAGTACGTAAGGTATAGATCATAAAGAAACATTAAGAATGATAAAATAGCATTGGAATAAAACATGTAATTGTGGCATCCATTAAACACATGTAATGATTTTCATAGTATCCAAGGCATTACTGCCAAGACCATCTTAGTGGACAAAGTCCCATTCTGAATCGAGTTCACTCCTCATTTCAGTCCTGTAACACTGAACCGGATTAACTTACCGTTCCAGCCATGTCTATCTCATGAGATATAAAATATTTACCCAATTCATTGGAGGGAGATATAGGTCCCACCCATCTCATAATGAAATCATTCTTTCGTGTGCCACAAAATCATAAATCATATATCATAGCATAACCCATGAAATAAAATGGGATTCTTAAACATCATGCCATCATAACATAATCCATAAACAATTGATATCATTTCATCATAAGAAAATTCAAACCATTTAAATCATAGATACATTTTACTTGAAACATAAACATATGAAATAATGTCATCTTAGATGGAAAATAGTTTTGACAAAACACTTGAAATGAATTCTTGAGGAAAATATCCATTCTTCTTTAAAATAATTTTCTTTTCACAAAATTCCATGAAATTTTATAAGATAAGGGTTTTGTTGAAAATAATCATGCAACCTTGTAGAGGAAGCTTCCTGAAAATGAGTCGTTATGAAACCGTAAAAATCCGTTCACGCCGTATAAGTTAAAAATAACATTCTCCTCGTACTTTTGTCGGAAAAGTCAAAAAGTACCTTATATGGTAACCAAAGGAAAGATTTTATTCATACAATGTGGTAAAAAGTCAATAAAGGGTAAAATGACTTTAAAATCCATGGAAGAATGGTAAACATTTTATGAAATCATTTTTAGAAAACATGGTCATGGATGATAAACGTAACCCCAGTAAATACTTACGTATAATCAATTTCGGATAAAAATGAGATTGAAAATTTATCCCTTACCTTAGGTCTGATATGCTTCGTAAGTGTTTGAACCTCCTGTATAATGATTTAAATAATGTCATTGGCTTATTCCAGAATCATACTCATTTGTTATGATATCATATATGGTTCAATTATGGATTTATATTACCCATTCTTTTGTAAATTCCATGTTAAAGAGCGTTTTGGGTAAAATCGTTTCATTTGTCGTCCATGTTTTGACTTGTAATTATTCATATGATTACTTAGATCATGATTAATTAATTCCAGAATATAAAACATGATTTATATATAATATATATTCAGAATATAAATATATAATAGATCAGTAAATGGAAGGAAATACACCGTTCATGGAGACAGTAGACCATACATACGCATGAACGTTGTTTTCTTTTCCTTATTGAGTTGAATGGAATTAAGTAGATGACATAGATATATATACACATAAATCCAGTATCATTATTATGTCATATATTTCATGATTACATATTATATATACTTTATAATCATTCATGAATGGTTAACGTGGAGAATGAATCTCATCGCGTCGTGGAGATGGTAGTCCGTACGTACGCACGAGCGATGATATCGTTCTCATGATCGTGGAATTGTATTGGAGTGTATGTATACTATTTCAGAATCAATATCACTTTACAATAATAATATATAGTTATTATTTACACCATTATACCCATCCATGTAAGGTGGTGGTGGAAAATAGATTACACCACGGCGTGGAGACTGTATTCTGTACGTACGCACGCGCGGTGATTTCATTTTCTGTAGGATGGATAGATGGTGAAATAAGGTTGTTTAATATTTATAATAACATATCAGTATATGAGTGATACTGATGTTATTACTTCATAATGAAACAACCTAAGAAGAAGAAGTGTAAGAATAAATAAATATGAAAGAATCGGTAACGGACATTACCTCTTCTTTGAAGCGCCTCTTTGAGTCTTCCTCTTAGGGCACTAAAATTGGTCTTTGAAGACTACCAGGACCACTAGGATGTTTCTAGGGAAGTGCAGAAGATAGTTTGGTAGGGGTTGGCCGAGCTTGAAGGCTCAAAGTGGTGTGAGGAAGAGAGGGAGGAGGTGCCCTTTTATAAGGGAGGAGAGGGGCACCTTTGGAATAACTAAAAATATTATTTTATTATAAAGCCAAATTCGGTTTTAAATAGCTCAAAATTTATTTATTTCGAAGATAAGGTGGGTATGGTTCTAAATAATCTCATAAAATAGAATTTAGACAAGTTTAGGTCATTATATTAACCTTATCCTTTAGTTTTAACTCTTAGTTAATTAGATTGACATTTATCATGTCACTTTGTATTTTTATATTATATAGTTAATAAACATACCATATACATCCAAGCGACCCCCAAGTGGTCCATTAATGATACACCTATCATGATATAAGTATCTTGGCCGAACCATAGATTTTTAGGAATAAAATAACAATCAATAATATAATATTTGTTTTAAAAACTATTTTATGTCAATTTTGACACTATTTAAAAATTGTTTTTGGTGAAAATCATAACAGAATGATTATTTCAAAAAAAGTTAATTAAATCAATAATAACATGTCCTATTAACCTATAAAATTATTGGAATTCATAAAAAGTCTCAAATTAAATTTATTTTGGTATTTATAACATCAATTATGTCAATATTTCATTAATAAGATAATCACTGCATCATCTTTGTGTCATAAATAAATTAAATTATTTAATGTCTAAAAATTAAAAATAAAATATATTTATGTAGGAAATATTTTTATCTTTCTAATTAATATTTATAGTTGAATTTATCTTATGTATAACCCTATATTAAAAATTATTTTCTTATTAAACATTGATTTTAACTATTTTAAACCTTCTGTAAATAAATTAATAATATATGTCCTAATCTAATCCATGTGGGCCTAAATGGTCATATTTTATTCCTAAGGTTGTTTTTGGTCGAATTACACTTATCCAATATAATTAGGACATGTGTTAGGGTAATAATAATATCATTTGTACCCTTAATTACCCTATTTACTTTTAACCGTGGTAAAAAAAAAGTAAACAGTTACTATTCACCAAAAATTATTTTCATCTCATTGAACCACATTTTACTTACTGACATCAACCGTGTCTCTAGGATTTATGAAATTCCACTCACAGAAGCGGTAAAATTAAGTTTTATGAAAAAATCATTTTTTTAACTACCACTTAGTGGTTTCACTATTCATCAAAAAATGAAAGTTTCCAGAAAAATACCAAAACTTTGGCCTAAGTTATATTTGATATTATGAATTCAAAAATGATGTCTATTTTACCAAATTTAAAAAATATCAGTTGCATTGATTAATTTAAAAATTAAATCCCGTCGCCAAAACAAATAGCGTGTTTTTAAGAGATAATAACTATCAAAAGATTGACATTTGTTTATGTCTGGTTTAAATGTGAAATTACATCCAATGAACAACATTGTATTAAATTGTAAAAATATATTCTAAATATACTTTAAAACCACTCAAATTAATAATTTATCACTATTAATTATTTTTATTAAAAGGGTTGTTTTTAATTAAAATTTAGTACTTTTCACTATTCATCAGAAAATGAAAGTTATCCGAAAAGTACCAAAATTTCACCCTAAGCTAATTTCGATATTACGAATCCAAAAATGAAGTCCATTTTGAAAACTAAAATTTAAAAAATTTCAAAAAGTGGTTATTACTATTCATAACAGCTAGTTTTAATAATATTTTAATAGCATATCGTTGTTTAGTGAAACTCGGTATTGCATACTACACACGTTATCGAGGAAGGTCGTGATTGCGTGTAATGCAAGGAAAGTCAATGATGTGTGTTGTGCAAGCTCCTTTTGGTGTAGCGTACAGCACAATACATTAATGAAATTAAAAAGAATATTTTTCATAAAATCTCGGGGTGTTACATTGAAACACTCAGTTCATCAGTTCCATGGAGACAGTTGGTGCACTTGTGAGACTGAAAAACATAAAAAAAGACCCATATAGAATGTACCGACTCTGGAAGGATGTGAAATGTATGTATGATTGTACAACATGTACCAGATGGTAAATCGATAAATAATAAGTCTTTTATAATACTTGATATCTTTAGATCTTGTTGAAGAGATCATCCATCTATTTCCTAGGCTACTGGTTCTTAAATAATATCTAGTTTCTCTTTCGGTAATCCACACATATCTTGAGGGTACCATCTGCCTTTTTCAATGAAGGGACTTGATAACCACATGTAGAAGTGTTGGATTGAATGAAAACCTTTTCCTTTAAATCCTCTAGCTTCCTCTTCATATCTTGAATCATAGTTATATCTATCATATATAGATGAATGGATATATGTGAAGCTCTTAGAACTAGCTCAATAGAGAACTCTACCTCTGTCGCTGTAGGTGATCTTAAGAAGTTGTCTGGGAATATTTTATTGAAATAAATAATCATTGGAGGGAAATTAACATGACATGTTCCCTGATCATCTTGATATAAACTTGTAATCTAGGCTATCATCCCACCCATTCCATAATGTTTTGGTCCAGTTATACTCACATTGAAATCCAAATCACCCTTTTGAATAAACATTCTCCCATTTGGTGATTTTAATGTCACTCTCTAGTGATAGTAGTCAACATAATCTTGATAAAGTATGATACATTCCATCTCATGTATGATGTCAATCCCTATCACCTTGATCACATAAAGGCTCGAGAAGAAGTTACACCCACAAATATCGAGGGGGCATTAAAAAATGGAAAACACCATCCATTCTAATCACCAACAGTTTTTATAGTGTCATAACACACATAGAAAACTAAACACTAAGTTTAGGGCTCTCCACAACAAGAACATATATAAAACTATGTGAAGCCCCTATATCAAAAAGTGATGAATCTAAATTAGAGGCTTATTCAATAGTACCTATGATAGTAGGAGTTCAATGGTCATACACATGTATGGTTTGTTTCACTATGGATTCCTAGCCTCAACTATGGACATGTGATACTATCTAAAAATCCTAAGTAGATCCACCCTATTGTCATTGTACAATTGAGTCTGACTACCAATTCCATGACCACCACCTCACCTTGATTCGCTAGAGGTATGCTAGTGCCCTTCCTGAATATAATATATTGACTTTTCTCCTTGATTTGGAGTCAGTATAGAACCTCTTTCAATAGATGGTGGTTGAGACATTAAATAAAGGTGCCGAAGATAGACCATCTTTCCAAAGGAATTGAAACTTGACTGCGACCCTCGTACATTGTGAATTTATATGTCATGTCCTACCATAATAGTAGAACCTCGCCTAGATATCTAAAGATATGTTCTTACTACTACTATCACTTAGTGGAAGATCTAGATGACACTTCCTCTTACACATAGATTCAACACCAGTCTTAGGTATCAGACTTCGAGGGCTCACACCTCTAGGTTCCCTCAAGTTACACTCTTTGATTGGTGCCTTGTTCATTACCCCAAATATAATACTTAGCTAGAAAAATTTTACCTATGATCATATTTCATACTAGAGAAAATCATAGAATATCATAACTTTAGACGGATCATCACTTATTAGAATGAGTGAACAGCCTCAAAGATCCATAAAAGTGGTTGTGTAATCAACAAGTGGTAGTGAGCCCAACTCAAGATGCATAAAGTCAGGGGATTTATCAAAACTCAACATCTCAGGATAGAGGATCACAAATAATGCTATCTAAAAATCCCTCCAATCCATCAAACAATTATGTTCCATCTATTTAATAACATCCCACAATCTCTTGGAAGAGTCATACTACATATATATATACAACTTGACCCTCCACTTTGGTGTTTCCAAAGTAGGTTCAATTATAGATAGAATGTCCCCTATCCATGACCCTACAGCCTATAGTCTACCATACGCAAAAAAGTGGGGAGATGATAGTTCTAGGACACACGAATTATCTCATCCATAGAGTTGGATGGATACGGTGCTCCATGGAAAGTATTCGTGAAGCACCAAATTGTTTAATAGAACTATGCCTTAGCACCTGTGTCTGGTACCAAAAATGGTTCCGCAGTCGACACAACTTGAGGGTTCACTATTATCCCATGGCCCACCACATTCTTAGTGTGATCATATCCACCCTCCTATCATTCAAATGGAGGTTGTGTATTGGCATGGAACTACAATTACAAACACACACCTTAGTTCATGATCATTATCAGGTTTCATAGCTCAAAATCAATGATATAGAGATAAGAGAGGTTCAAGCCATCCTTTGACATTATGAACCTCTTACTACCCCATGTGTCAGGTCTAGGTGTTAAATAGATCATGTAAAAAGTGAGTGAAACTAGAAAAATCCAACTACCATGGTCGATTTTGGGAAAATTCTCTACTATAATCCATTTCAGTCTGACATGTTTTCATATTTATCTCATTTAAAACAGAGTTTACATTGACTATATTTTAAATGATACTAATTTAATGTCTATAAAATCCCTATTATATGGGTTAAGAATAGGTATTCTGAATTCTAATCCATGGGGGCCCATATTCCCTATGTATGAATGATTGGCATCCACCTATGGCACATCACAACACATTTGAATTTAATGTTCAAACATGGTCGATCAAACATTGAACTAGGAGGGCCCATACACTTCAGGGACCAAATCATGGTGTCTATCTATTTCACACAATAAAACACATAACTATATGTAACAGTTCATCAATAATTGTTATGACAACCCTTATCACATCATCATGTAATCTATAATAAGTCCTAAATGGCATGGCATAATCTGTGTCATGTAAAATCTAGTAGGTGTCTATATGATCCATGGGATGGAATACCCTCGTCTAATTTGGTTAAAATAGAATAGAACATAAATTCATATCAACAATAACAACATAAATTGAGTACATCACCCTAGTGTGGAATCAAATCAACTGTAACAATCATATCCCAAAAATAACAATTTCATAAGAGGAAATTTGGATTTTCACTATACGCGGGTAAACTACACCCGACCACAACTCATTAACAAACTCCAATATCATTCAATCCCCTTTATATTCTCAGAAAATAGTAATGAAAATCAGAAAATGTACCTCTAATAAAGCTTTGTATCATTTGGGACCAGGATGTCACTGAAAGATGCCCCAGTCCTGGTGGGTCAAATGACCTCAAGTGCATCTCCACAAATGTCAAAGGCTTGTAACTGGTAGTGATGGAAATAGTGATCATATGGGAAGACTATTCCCTCATTACCAGAGTGTAGCACAATCGAATATCAGAAACATATATGATTTGTAGAAGCATTAAACCATAAAATAGAAGTAATAGTAAAGGAATGATATTATAATTATATCAAGTAGTCATATTGTGATAAAACATATTTCTTATCCATTCAAACCAACAGTTGAACCAGTCCATGGCATATCATGAAGGGAATTCACTATACCCATGGGATGCCACAAGTTCCTGGTAATTGTAAATAAGTTTTTGGTAATGAATTACTAGTGTTCAGAATCATTAAACAACCAACGATAATAAATAAACTGAGTCAAAAAAATCACACAAATCAAGTCTTAAAAAAATCATAACTAAATTTCATAGTTTTAAGTAAACCTCTAGAGGGACACAATTCAAAGGAACAACAAATCTAACATAAAAACCACCACAGGACAAGGGGACTTCAACCCCAAGCCTTTTTCACAACACTAAGCCTGTAAGAGAAGCTAACAACCATAACTGCCATCTTCAAGGACCATTTTCTTACCTATACCAATCATTATCGTGCCTACTTTCACCCAAGGACGTATGTTGGGTGTGATCCTAATCCCAATATAGTTCCACCCAAAAATATTCAATCAGATAAAAAATTTAAGAAAAAAATTATAATTTTTTATAAACAATAAATGCTAGAGAAATTTCTAAAATGTGAAAAATTAAATGAAATCGTATATCAAGAGGGAAACAAGGAATAATGATCACATATAAATTAAAAACACATGCTACTGAATTTTCTAGCAGGACACACTATACGAAGATGGTAAATACAATATAGATAACGAGGAAAAGTCATGAGAACACCCCTATGCACTAGCTATTTGTGGGGCCCAAGGTACTATATATCTCGGTGTATAAGTAAACATAATCAATATACTTATCGTGCATGATCCACTAGAAGGGGAAAACCCATTGGCCTAGTGGTCCCCAAACATCATCAATTTTTATTTAGTGTTTTCATCATCAATATTTCTAGGTAAAACATGGATGATACCGCTACCAGATCACTAGAATAGTACTCCTAGTCCACCCACCTAGATACCCATGTTTCCATATTTTTTTTTGAAACATGTTCCACTTGTTATAAAATAGCATTTTCCCATAAAATCAAAATTTTCACATTAAAATACAATTTCTGAATCATACACATATCGAATAGTACACAAATATGTTCTACACCCTTAATGTTACTTAGTAAACCCTTTAAAGATTTTATTAAAAAAATTCAAGGGGTAAGACAATGGTTTTCACACAAAAAACATTCAAAAATCATTTCATTCGGCCAAATGACAAAACAAATCAATTACCCAACTAGATTTTTCATCCCTAAAAACATTTAATAAAGATTTCCAATTGTCATAAAACAACCCCAAAAGACACAACATGAAATTCACATGAAAATAGTCATTTTCATAAAAAAATCATTAAAATCATCCTATTAATAAATTCTACAAAAAAAATATTGGATGAAAAAAATGATATTTAACATGAAAAAATTTCAATCAGGAAAGATAAATTCCTCAAATAATGTTTACATATGGAACCACATACCTTAGATATCAAAAACCCCAAATTATTGTGTGAATCTTCAACTGCACCATCGCCACACCACAAGGGGGTAAAAACAAACCCAAATCCACATGATTCAACCATGAAAAAAAATGTATACCCTTGGTATGAATCCCATGTTTCTGGACATTTGGAACATTATGTAGGATGGAAGAAACCCTTAGTAAATGGATGATAAACAAAGGAGGATTTACTTATGTGAAGAATCTTAGAGTTAACCCAAAAATATCCCCTAAAATGACTTCCAAGAGAGGATGAAGGAACATGGGAGCCTTTAATGGATACTAGGGATGAATAGGGGATGAAATTGGGGAGATATGTTTATTCATGGAAGGGAAAAATTTTAATTAATGAATATTTTTTATGACCTGGAATCTTGTGCACAGTTTGGATGCACAGTTTAGTAAATCGTGCGGCTAACCATGTTGCAAGTTATGGCCACCCAAAAACATTCATTTTCATCCAATTTTCAATGGGAATATAGGGGGAACCTAAGGGATATATAGTCCAATAATAGTAGAAAAAAATACCTGAAATAAAGGACATGGATGTGACAGTTCTCCCCCCCCCCATGGAAATAATCTTCCCTAGAATGTCAACCTGAACCTTGATCGGAAAACAAGAATGGGAACTCTTTAGAAACCCATGAATTCCACTACCATGTATCGTGTACTTAATTACCATGATTCCAAAGGACCCAAACATGTGGAATATAATTCCCCTGAATCACCTTCTGTCACACCTGTTTTTATTTATTTATTTTATTTACTTTATTTATCTTAGTGCCGGGTGATTTTGCATGTGTGCGGGAAAGTCCCGGTCTAAAATTTTAATGTTTGGATGAGTTTATGGTTTGGAATAGTGCGCGAACACCATACGGTTGTGACGCGCAGCCCGTTTGCAGTCCTCTTGGGTACCGTGCAGTGCGCGCGTACCCCACGGTCATTTAGTTTTAACGTTACTAAATTCGCTCGTTGAGGGGATTAATATATATATATATATATATATGGTTATATATGTGTATGTATATGGGTATATATGTTTATACATTATTATTGTTATTGTTATTATTTTTTTTAACGTAATGTGCATATGTGTATGTTTATATGTGTATATATACACGTATGCTGATAAATATTTATTTCTTAACATTATATGTTTAAGCGTAAATGTGTTTATGCATATGAGTATATATATTCATACATGTTTATAATATGTCATGTATGTTCATATATGTATGTTTAAAAATTTGTTCATGTGGGTTTATATATATATGTTTATATATATATATATATATATATATATGTATATATGTTTGTAATTATAATAATAATTATTATTATTAATATTATTATTATCAATATGTTTATTTATGTTTATATATATATATTTATATAGGTTTATATATATGTTCACATGTTTTATATATGTTTAGATATATGTAAATATGTGTATGTATATTGATAATAACTATTTCCATTATAATTAATTAACAAATTTATTATTAGTATTATTATTAAGTTAAATTATTTTATTTTGTTTTGTTTTAATTTTATTTTTCCTTTTCTTTTATTCTCATTTTTCTTATTCTTTTTTTTCTTTTCTTTTTTTTCTCCTCCTTTTCCTTCCCCTCTTTTCCTCTCCGTAACCCTAAGCGCCGCCACCTCTTTTTCTTTTTTCTTTTTTTCCCTCTCCCCCTCCTCTCTCTTTCTCTCTTCCCTCTTTCTTTCTTCTCCCTCCGTGCGACCCACTCCCTCTCGGCCCCTCCTGCGCGCTCCGGTCGGGGGACCACCTTCCCCCTATGCCCGCACTGGCCTCCTCCGTGCGGCTGCACCCAGCCCCAGCCTGCTCCTCCCTCCATCTCCCGACCGCCGCCCTCCTTCCTCCGTCCTCCACCGGCACCCGGCCGTCTCCGGCCGAAACCCCCCTGCCGGCGTTGCTCTGCAACCCGACCCCACTACCCGTCCGACCTCCCTCCTCCGGCCTCCCGTCCAGCCTTCCGTTCGGCCTCCCTCCTCCGGCGCTCGGCCATCTCCGATAGCACCCCCGGCCAGCTTCTAGCGCCAGCCCCCGGCCAGCCTCTGGCGCCCGGCCCATCTCGGGTTGGACCTTCCGCCTCCAGCCGAAATCCCCCTGCCAGCGTTTCCCTTTTCCAAGCCGCCAGTGCCTTTTTCCTTTGCTTCCCTCCTACTATAAACCCCTATGACCTCCCTATTTTGTCCAGCAACTCTCCTACGGGACAATTTTATATTCGGTGATCCCCTACCCTCCGGTTGTCTCTGATACAACACATTTTTGGCCAGCACGAAGCTATTCGACTGCACTCCCCCTTTTTGGTCATCGCACGAACCTATGATCAAGCGCGCCTCTGATTCAGTACTGCACCTCCATGTGAACCTTTTGTTTGGCCATGCTTTCCCCGCAACGACCGTTTTTCCTTTTTTCGCGACCCTGTTGTTTGAGCGCGCATGCGCATGGGGGTGAGGTTAGTGTTGTTTTATCATCTGGATAGTTGATTTGGCATATTTTTGATTAATGTGTTTGATGTGAAGTTTAGTTTTTTTAGTGAACTTAGTTTGGGTTTTATACCTTATAACACATTCATGTGAATTAAGACGCATTTTTATGGAAACTGGTCATGAGTTGTTTAAATGTTTTTTTATATAATTTGTGCAATTGGTTTATCTAACCGTGCAAGTGGTGTGTTTTTTTTATTGGGAGTTAGGTGTGTGTTTGATCAAAAGCGTGTTTTTGAATGAGTTTAGTTTGTGTAAAGTTGCGAGTTACTTTTTTGAATTTTATTTCATAATGTTTTGAGTGGTTTAGTAATAGTGTGGATGGTGCGAAGTAGGTTTTGATATTTTTTCCAGGTGGTTCTTTTGCGTGGGTTGTCTGCTTGTATTGTTTTAAGTAAAGTGGTTATGTGTTTTTAGTTGTTGTGCCTTTATTGCATCGTGTTGGCGAGGTGACTCTGCGACACCACGGTCATCGACTTGCGCGTACTTGTACGCATGTGCGAGGTGTGTCGCGTCGCCGTGTTTGAGCTGCGAGTTGAGGTAGGTTCCCACTGCACTTGCCTTTGAATTTAGAATTTACTTATTTCTTGTCATTTATTAAATTTTCATCAAATTGGAAGTATTATTAAAATATTATATTTAGAGTAGATATTTGCTGGAATTGGAACTGCTTCTTTCCTTGCATTGTACCGAAATCTTTTTCTTGATTATTTGTTGCGTAATAGTGAAAATGCCCCCTTTGGCCATTATATTTGCGCTTTAGAATTAAAATGGTGATTTGGTTTACCTGAATGAAATTTTAAATGTGTTTTCTGATTTTAAATGTGACGACATCTGATCCTTCTTTTGGAATTGAGTTGGTATTGAATAAGCACATGAGGCCCGTTTGGTACTTTTAATGAAATTAATGTTTTGAAAAGTCTCTTTGGAGTGATCTTTTGTGTTTGTTGATTAGGTGAGATGAGTATGTGATGCTTGTGCATCGTGACTAGTTTTAAATTGTTGACTCAACCCTGATGGTTATTCGTGTTGACATGGGAACCTGGCATAGTGAGTGAATTCTCTGAGAACGATTGCTGCACTAGTTTAGATTACGCACTGGCTAGTGGCCCTTAGTGTGGTTGGGGCCGCTAGGGGATTGGGCCCCTCAGTTAGGCCAGGTAGGGATATACCGAGCGTTTGGGCGTTATGACGTCATCGAGTTAGGGCGTGCCTTCAGGATGAGTCACATGCATAGAACGTTCTGGTTTGTTCACGATCTCCTAGGTTCGACCCATGTCTCTTTTAGTGTCTATTTTATGTGGCAGGCGATTAAGAGGTCGAGTTTGGATGCCGCCCCTTGTGTGCCACTTTTTCCCATTGCCCTAGGGTGTGCTGTGTGTGATTCTCCTTTTGACTAACAACTAAAGTTTGGACTTTTAAATTGTTCACACAATGTTTAAAAATGCAATTCACATGTTTCTTTCAACATTAAACTTGTTCTAAATATAAAAGGGCAATAGACTATTACTTGTTTTTAAAATGGAAAGTGTGTGTGTGTGTGTGAAAACCCATATTTTCTATAATGTAGTTCAAACATGAAGTTGGTAAATTCATCTTTTATTGGTAGTGCTTTGGGAATAGATTTATCGGGCTAGCCTACTGAGTTTTAATACTCATGGCTATAGTGTTTTCTTGTTTTTAGTTTCTGTTGCAGGACTGACTCGAGCTTGCTTGCCGTGGACGAGAGTTGGTTGTAGTTTGACGATCGACTCTCGGGGTCACGAGAAGTTTGATTCGTGGCCAGGTTAGTAATGTTTTTGGATGTTTTATTTTATTATCGTTTATTTATTTTTCCTTCTTAGTAAATTTTTAATTGGGAAAAATCATTCCCATGTGTACTCCGTGATGCCCTGGCACTTGTCGCTAGCCCGGGAGGATCGGGAACGCCTCTCGGGTCATGTCACGGATTGGCTCGTGTGACCGGTTCGGGGTCGACCCGGGTTGTTTCATGACAAAATGGTATCAGAGCAGGTTTTCTTCTAAGCAGACCTTGTTTTTCAGAGCGCCCATTGTTATTTGGAGTTGTCAAGGTAAATGGAGTAAAGTTGCTCGGACATGAGGCATAGGAACGGGAAGGACGTCATAAACCCTTGCTCGTTCTGAACCTCAAGTTACCATGAGATGTTAGGGTTGTTAGTGCCTTTTGGGTATTTTGGGTCGTTTTATGTTGGTAAATGAAAAGGGAGTTGGGAAAGTAGCTTCGTGAGCTCGCAGGGCCTGGCAAGCCTTGTGGAGCCGAAGACTTCACCCTACAATGCTCTCAGTGAAGATGGTATGGCTGATGTATGGCCACCAACCATATGGTTGAGTCACCTATAATTACTAGTTTCCCCCTTTCGTGAATGGGTTTTTCCTTCATTTTTTTTAGGCCATTGAGCAATGTTGAATTTAAAATGGTATTGATTATGTTTTGATCATGTTCAGCATTTCTTTGTTCTGTAGTGTTCGCCCCCATGAAGGCTCGATGGACGCTCAAGGTGCAGCTTTAAGTGGTGCATCCTCAGCTAATCCTCCAGTTGATCAGCCCATCGATTATGTTCTGGAGTTCCGGAAGTTGAACCCTCCTCTCTTTTATGGACAAGTAGAGCCTCTTGAGGCAGAGGAGTGGTTGCAAAAGATTGAGAGGACGTTCAGTTTCATTGGGCTGCCTGAGTCATTAAAGGTGAAGTTGGCTACCTTTATGCTTAAAGGCCCAACCTAGAAATGGTGGAAGTCCATGTCTCGGAACAAGCCTCGGGAAGATCTGACATGGGAGTTTTTCAAGTCCTCATTCATCCAACAACACTTATCATAGTTGACAAAGATGAGGAAGAGGATGGAGTTGTGTTGTCTTCAGCAGGGTGTTGAATTGGTACTAGAGTTCTATCGACATTTCAAAGACCTAGTTCCGTATGATCAATGGTTCGTTGCAAATGATCCCGGGAAGTATCGACAATTTGAGGCCGGGCTTCGACCTGAACCGCGATCGAAAGTGGAAGAGCTCAACTTAACCACTTTCTCGGATGTTGTGGAGAAAGCCTTTCTGGCTGAATCTGAGTTACCAGGAGGACATGAGGTTGCACATCCTTCCCTGACCTTGGGTGACAGTGCAGAGGATGACGACGGGAAGAATGGGAAGTGACCTAACTCTGGTGTCTCTAATAGAGGAATCAAGAGGCCCTTAGGCCTTCAATCAACTTCTTCGCAGCGTAATGTTGTGACCTGTCACCAGTGTGGTAATCAGGGTCACAAGAAGCCGGTGTCCCCGAGTGCTCCAAGACCCTACCACACCTATGGACGTCTGGGTCACTTGAAGCGATTCTGCCGAGGAGTTTCCAAGAAGTGCGCTTAAGCCAGACCTGGATCGTCGAAGGTCACTTCAGCCCATCAGCAGGAGTAGGGAGATGTTGGTGGATGATCTTGATGATTTCTTCTTGTGAAGTTTCTTGGAGGTGGTAGTCATTACCTATACTATTTTGTGGTGTTCTATTCTTTCAGTTGAAATAATGGTTGTGGATGAACTCTTTTAAACCTTTGATTTTATGGATGTGTGATTGTTAAAATTCTGGTTCTTGTGTCATGCTTCTGGGGTTTCATAAACCGGACTGCGAAGCCGGAAAATGCTTCATTCGTTAGAGCTCCAGCCACAGGCCTCGGAGTGATGATAGCGCGTAGTTAGGGGAACTCCAACAAAAGGTGAAGTCTTGCGACAGGGTGTTGTTCTCAGTAAGTGCGCGTAGTCGGAATCATTTTCCTCATTATGGCTAGTTTATGTGTAATAACTGCCTGGTCATGTCGTTGCTCTCATTTATTAAGAGTTGCTCACTTTATGCTTTCTGAGTGGGGGTGGTGTGTTGGACAGCCCCCCCCCTCCCACCCGTGGGTAGTGATGGCTGGTGATAATGCTGGGAGGTCCTCCTATTCTTCTCTTCTCGAAAGCTTTATGGTGGGGAGTCCATTCGACCTCCCCATGTTGAAAATTCTTATGATCATGAATTTTGTCTCAAGTGATGGCGTTCTGGTCCTATTTCAGGAACTGACTTGACACTTGTGGTGTAAATAACCGTCACGGGTCTCGCCAAATTCAATTTAGCTTGTTTCTTATAGTGGGGAGTTCGTTCGGACTTCCCGTGTCAATCTCCCAGTTTTGTTCTAGGTTTTGGTTGGGTTGTGGTTGGTCTTATATGGAACCACAAAACTCTATTTTCTTCTTTTGGTAAGGAGTTGGGGCGTGAGAGTTCCAGTGTCATATTGGAGTAAGGTTTTA
Organism: Viscum album; assembly: GCA_963277665.1. Lineage (NCBI taxonomy): Eukaryota > Viridiplantae > Streptophyta > Magnoliopsida > Santalales > Viscaceae > Viscum > Viscum album. The sequence goes on along the minus strand of OY728122.1, from coordinate 464,596,923 downwards.
AGAGATACGCGTTGGATGTGGTTTTGACCCGTTTGTTGGTTTCAAAAGAGTCGTCGTGTTTTTATTGGCATTTTTCCGGATGTTGTGTTTTAAGGTTGAATTGAAGATGGAGAATTGGTTGAGTTCTGTTTAATGGTGTTAAGGTGGGTGTATGTTGGGCCTGGATCTACTATTGTTAATGTTCTTTGTCCTTTAAAGGGATCAACTGGAGGTGGTCACACTTTTGGATGCGGGTGACACTTAGCGAGTAATTCGTTCATATTATATGAGTTCTTTTGGTTTATCGCTCCCCTTTTTGGGAGTGTTTCAGAATCTCTTTGTTGTCGTTATTTAGATATTTCTTTAAATTTTAAAGTAATGTCGGTTTTCGTTTGGGGTTTTGATCTTATTATGGCTTTCCGGGGGCGGAAAGCTTTATGGTGGGGAGAATTTTCACACCTGTTTTTATTTATTTATTTTATTTATTTTATTTATCTTAGCGTTAGGTGATTTTTCATGTGTGCAGGCGAGTCCCGGTCTAAAATTTAAATGTTTGGATGAGTTTATGGTTTGGAATAGTGCGCGAACACCATACGGTTGTGACGTGCAGCTCGTTTGCAGTCCTCTTGGGTACCGTGCAGTGCGCGCGTACCCCGCGGTCATTTAGTTTTAACGTTACTAAATTCACTCGTTGAGTGGATTAATATATATTTATATATACATATATATATATATGATTATATATGTGTATGTATATGGGTATATATGTTTATACATTATTATTATTATTGTTATTATTATTTTTTTGACGTAATGTGCATATATGTGTGTTTATATGTGTATATATACACGTATGCTGATAAATATATATTTCTTAACATTATATGTTTATGCGTAAATGTGTTTATGCATATGAGTATATATATGCATACATGTTTATAATATTTCATGTATGTTCATATATGTATGTTTATAAATTTGTTCATGTGGGTTTATATATATATGTTTATATATATATATGTATATATGTTTGTAATTATAATAATAATTATTATTATTAATATTATTATTATCAATATGTTTATGTATGTTTATATATATATATTTATATAGGTTTATATATACGTTCACATGTTTTATATATGTTTATATATATGTAAATATGTTTATGTATATTTATAATAACTATTGCCATTATAATTAATTAACAAATTTATTATTAGTATTATTATTAAGTTAAATTATTTTGTTTTGTTTTGTTTTAATTTTATTTTTCCTTTTCTTTTATTCTCATTTTTCTTATTCTTTTTTTTCTTTTCTTTTTTTTCTCCTTTTTTTCCTTCCCCTCATTTCCTCTCCGTAACCCTAAGCGCCGCCACCTCTTTTTTTTTCTTTTTTTCCCCTCTCCCCCTCCTCTCTCTTTGTCTCTTCCCTCTTTCTTTCTTCTCCCTCCGCGCAACCCACTCCATCTCGGCCCCTCCTACGCGCTCCGGCCACGGGACCACCTTCCCCCTCTTCCCGCGCCGGCCTCCTCCGTGCGGCTACACCCAGCCCCAGCCTGCTCCTCCCTCCATCTCCCGACCGCCGCCCTCCTTCCTCCAGCCTCCACCGGCACCCGGCCGTCTCCGGCCGAAACCCCCTGTCGGCGTTGCTGTGCAACCCGACCCCGCTGCCCGTCCGGCCTCCCTCCTCCGGCCTCCCATCCATCCTTCCATCCGTCCTCCCTCCTCCGGCACTCGGCCGTCTCCGGGAGCACCCCCGGCCAGCCCCCGGCCAGCCTCCGGCACCCGGCCCATCTCCGGTTGCACCTTCCGCCTCCGGCCGAAATCCCCCTTCCAGCATTTCCCTTTGCCAAGTTTCCAGCGCATTTTTCTGTTGCTTCCCTCCTACTATAAACCCCTGCGACCTCCCTATTTTGGCCAGCAACTCTCCTACGGGACAATTTTATATTCGGTGATCCCCTGCCCTCCAGTTGTCTCTAATACAACACATTTTTGGCCAGCACGAAGCTATTCGACCGAACGCCCCCTTTTTGGTCGTCGCACGAACCTCCGATCAAGCGCGCCTCCGATTCAGTAGTGCACCGCCATGTGAACCTTTTTTTTGGTCGCGCTTTCCCCGCACCGACCATTTTTCCTTTTTGCGCGACCCTACTGTTTGAGCGCGCCTACGCATGGGGGTGAGGTTAGTGTTGTTTCTTCATCTGGATAGTTAATTTGGAATATTTGTGATTAATGTGTTTGATGTGAAGTTTAGTTTTTTTTTTGTGAACTTATTTTGGGTTTTATACCTTATAACACATTCATGTGAATTAAGATGCATTTTTATGGAAACTGGTCATGAGTTGTTTAATTGTTTTTTTATATAATTTGTGCAATTGGTTTATCTAACCGTGCAAGTGGTGTGTTTTTGTTTTAGTGGGACTTAGTTGCGTGTTTGATCAAAAGAGTGTTTTTGAATGAGTTTAGTTTGTGTAAAGTTATGAGGTACTTTATTGAATTTTATTTCATAATTTTTGGAGTGGTTTAGTAATAGTGTGGATGGTGCGATGTAGGTTTTGATATTTTGTCCAGGTGGTTCTTTTACGCAGGTTGTCTGCTTGTATTGTTTTAAGTTAAGTGGTTATGTGTTTTTAGTTGCTATATGTTTATTGCAGCGTGTTGGCGAGGTGACTCCACGACACCACGGTCATCGACTTGCACGTACTTTTACGTCTGTACGAGGCGTGTCGCGTCGCTGTGTTCGAGCTGCGAGTTGAGGTAGGTTCCCACTGCACTTGCCTTTTAATTTAGAATTTACTTATTTCTTGTCATTTATTAAATTTTCATCAAATTGGAAGTAGTATTAAAATATTATATTTAGAGTAGATATTTGCTGGAATTGGAACTTCTTCTTTCCTTGCATTGTACCAAAATCTTTTTCTTGATTAGTTGTTGCGCAATAGTGAAAATGCCCCCCTTTGGCCCTTATGTTTGCGCTTCAAAATTAAAATGGTTATTTGGTTTACCTAAATGAAATTCTAAATGTGTTTTCTGATTTTAAATGTGATGACGTCTGATCCTTATTTTGGAATTGAGTTGGTATTGAATAAGCACATGAGGCCCGTTTGGTACTTTTAATGAAATTAATGTTTTGAAAAGTCTCTTTGGAGTCATATTTTGTGTTTGTTGATTAGGTGAGCTGAGTATGTGATGCTTGTGCATAGTGACTAGTTTTACATTGTTGACTCAACCCTGATGATTATTCGTGTTGACATAGGAACCTGGCATAGTGAGTGAATTCTCTGAGAACGATTGCTGCACTAGTTTAGATTACGCACTGGCTAGTGGCCCTTAGTGTGGTTGGAGCCGCTAGGGGATTGGGCCCCTCGGTTAGGCCAGATAGGGCTATACCGAGCATTTGGGCGTTATGACGTCATCGAGTTAGGGCATGCCTTCAAGATGAGTCACATGTATAGTATGTTCTGGTTTGTTCACGATCTCCTAGGTTCGACCCAAGTCTCTTTTAGTGTCTATTTTATGTGGCAGGTGATTAAGAGGTCGAGTTTGGATGCCGCCCCTTGTGTGCCACTTTTTCCCATTGCCCTAGGGTGTGTTGTGTGTGATTCTCCTTTTGACTAACAACTAAAGTTTGGACTTTTAAATTGTTCACAAAATGATTAAATATGCAATTCACATGTTTCTTTCAACATTAAACTTGTTCTATATTAAAAAGGGCAATGGGCTGTTACTTGTTTTCAAAATGGAAAGTGTGTGTGTGTGTGAAAACCCATATTTTCTATAATGTAGTTCAAAATTGAAGTTGGTAAATTCATCTTTTATTGGTAGTGCTTTGGGAATAGATTTATCGGGCTAGCCTACTGAGTTTTAATACTCACGCCTATAGTGTTTTCTTGTTTTTATTTTCTGTTGTAGTATTGACTCGAGCTTGCTTGTCGTGGATGAGAGTTGGTTGTAGTCTGACGATCGACTCTCGGGGTCACGATAAGTTTGATTCGTGGTCAGGTTAGTTATGTTTTTGGATGTTTTATTTTATTATCATTTATTTATTTCTGCTTCTTAGTAAATTTTAAATTGGGAGAAATCGTTCCCATGTGTACTCTGTGATGCCCTGGCGCTTGTCGCCAGCCCGGGAGGATCGGGAACGCCTCTCGGGCCATGTCACGGATTGGCTCGGGTGACTAGTTCGGGGTCGACCCGGGTTGGTTTGTGACACCTTCTCTTGGAAATATACTCTTCGCATCAGTGGCTCAATCACTGATAAATCGAGTTCTATCTCCAACAGTTCCCAATTCAACACATGGGATGGGTTTGGATTGTACGTCTTCAATTGAGAGACATAGAATATGTTTTGAATAGATGCCAAATTAGATGGAAAATCTAATCTATATGCTACCTTTCCAATGCGCTCTCTAATCTCAAAAATTATGACATACCTTGGTGCTAGCTTTCCCATCATTCCCAAATGACAATGACCAAAAAGAGGGGCCACATTCAAGAATACCTGATCACCACAAAGAACTCGAGGTCTCGACGAATCAAGATAGAATATGATTTTTGGAAACTTTGACCTATCAATAACCACTACCTAATCAACAAGACCTTATCATATGTCTCTTGCATAAGGCTTGACCCCAACAGTGAGGTCTCACCAACCTCTGCCCAACACAATGTTGACCGAAAAGGCTGAAACTAAATCCCCTCAAAAGGATCCTTTCTAATAGAGGATTGGTAAATATTATTATAAACAATCTAAATCAATTAAAAATTTCTATCCCATGAAACATCGAAGTCCAAGACATGTTCATAAAGCATGTATTCAAGAATCTAGTTTTCGCACTCTATCTGGCCATCCATTTGAGGATGGTTTGTCGTGATCATCTTAATCACTAACCCCAAAGCCTTATTAAGGCCTTTCCAAAACCAGGAGATGAAAATGGGGTCTCTATTTGAGACAAATGTTGATAAAATTTCATGAATCCTTACCACCTATTGAATATATAATTGTCCCAACTCATCCATTTCAGTTGTATATTTGATGGGAATGATGTGGACTAATTTGGTCAGATGATAAATCAATACCTAAATAGAGTTATTAACCCATAGTATATGAGGTAATCTAATAATGAAATCCATGGCACCATCATCCCACTTTCATGTAGGAATGGGTAATGGATGAAGCAAACAAGAGGGCCTTTGATTCCATGCCTTCACTTTCTGGCATGTGTAACACCTCAATACAAAGTAAGCTATATCTCACCTTATACTTGGCCAGAAAAACTACTAAAGAACATCATAATAAAACTAGATAGCTCAAGGATGAATTTCCCATTAATATTGGTGGCTATCCTTTACCACCAACATCCTCAAATACAACAACACCACTAAATGGCCCTTAAAGAAGAAGATTCCTTTGGGAGACGAAGACTAATCAGAAGAAGTCTCCCCACCATGAAAAACATCATAAACTGATGACATAACTCATCACTGGGATGATCCCACTAAATGAACTCTAAAAGAGTATTCAACTGATTACATTCCAAGAATGCATATCCACTGTGCTCCTTAGTCTCCATTGGAATCTGAGAACATATTACCATCAGAGACCACCCATTACTGGACATCCTCAAAGCCAACACTAGTACATTAATACTCAAGTAGTCGGTCACCAAATTACCCATTCTTGGGGTATAAATTATATCAAATTCGATCCTCTAAAAATAATTAATACAATGGAGAAGCCTCATATTGTGATTTTCCTATTAGAATATGAAGGTTATGATCTTATGATCAGAGTAGACAAAAAAAATTCTCCCCAAAGAGGTAGTGAGGCCAAGCCATAAATTCATGAATCCCAACTTCCAACTCCAAGACATGGGTCAATTAATTCTTTTTTATGTTGTTTGAGTTGGATGGATCCATACACCACCATAAGATAACCCTATATAAGCACACACCTGAGACCAACACCTAAATCATCACAACACACAACATATCCCATTCCAGATTTAGGAAAGAGGAACACAAAGGTAGTATTCAACCATCAAATCAACTCCTCAAATAATTCCTGATATTCTAGGGTTCATCCAATCTTCACCCCATTCCAGTGAGTGAGGTCATGCAAGAAGCAAGCTGAGAGAAGTCTCAAACTAACTTCCTATAATAACCTACCAGGATGAGGAATATTATGATCTAGAGCAGATTCTTTGACTAATCCAATTACCTAACAGTACTGATATTCTCAGGATCCACCGAAACACTATGTTCCTAGATGACATGACTCAAAAACTTCACTTCCCTAATCTAGAAGTTGTAGTTTGACAAAATTTCATAATGGAGATGGTCCCACAGAGTGCCTAATGCGATCGGAAAATGATTCTCATGCTTTTCCTTGGATACATATTATTCTAGGAGTTCATCCATTAATACCATGATGAAGTTGTCAGGATTCTATTGGAACAACATATTCATGAGTTTCATTAAGATCACTATATAATTGGTCATTTTGAATGGCATGAACAAGTACTCAATCTGGATGTACCTACGTTGGAAAGTGGTCTTTGGGATATCCACCTCTCCCACCCTATCTTTGTGGTAACTCTAAAATATGTGTATCATGTAAAACCAATTTTCCTTTATCATTTGTTCAAACAATCCATCTATTCAGGTTAATAGATATTTTTTTGGATTGTTATCTTATTCAGATTATGGTATTCAATGCACAAACAGAGGGAACCATAGGCCTTTTTCGCAAAAAGAATAGGAGAGGTCCAAGGAGAGATGCTCAGGAGAATGAATCCTTTGGATTCCAAATCATCCAACTATATCATTAATTCCATCAACATGTTGGGGCCATAAAATACAAGGGAATTGATATCAATTGTGTTCCCAGTGACAAATTAATCGACAAATAAATGTCCCTATCCATGGGAATGCCTAAAAAATCATTTAGAAACACATCTGGGAACTCATACAATACCTGAGGAAATCCATGCTCAAGCATATAGAAATCATCCTCTAGAATGAGTGAAGATAATGAGAAGACAATATTCTATAACTCTAGGAGTGTAGATACCACATGACCCCACTAGGGATCCCATTCCCCATGAAAAACCTATGGACATCCATCAAGTTCCATGAAACTCACCTGCCACCTATAGAAATTGATATGCACTTGAAAATTCAATAAACAATCCACGCAAAGAATTCCATTGAAAAGTTCCATATCCAATACAGGAGGTCCCACTCTATCTCAACCCCTGGCATGTAAAGTCGACAAGATGGGTAACTGAGACCTTTCTCCTTCTTCTTGTCGAACATCATCATCAACTAAATAGAAAAAGACAAACACTCAGTGGAAAAATTTAGAAGGATCAAATTATGTGAATGTATTAATGAATAAGTAGCACCGATGTTAAATAGAGTGTAATATAACAATGTTTCAATTAAATTAGTACCTCTAACTCTTGAAGTCCCTACTTTTGATCCCACTGGTGCCTGATCCACATAACGAACATGCCTCGTCTCAACCTAGGAATGGACACTTGCCTATGGCACTTCCCTAAAGTGGCTCTACCCAGAATACAATCCATCCCAACTACCAGTGCCACCAAACCGAGAACCCATCATCCTTAATGGCTCTAAATGAACTATAACTCCACTGGAATCCATAGATATGGCCCTGTAATGGAGTGGATGTTTCACCTTGAAAAAGTGTTATGAGTTCCCCATAGCTCCACACTAATAACAAGGCTTCATAGGATATTTACCTTTAGATCATGTTTTCCCTAGAATCCTACACTTGAGGCACCTAATGGACCCCCCATTAGAAGCCACAAATGGGAACTTCCTGGGAGGATAGCCTAAACTACCACCTTCCTTCATCCCATACTCCTCTATCTTCATTTTAATTTATAATGAACTACTACTTCCCATCAATGATACCACCCAAGAGAAACCAAAACATCCCTATAAATCCATATCCAACATAAAATCCTGATTAGCCACCTATTCATAGGTCTTCAGCATGAATAATAATCCTTGAAAATAGATCTCCAACTGCAAAATCCTCGCAAACTTCTAGGACGTCATATGCGCATTAGAGACCATCTCATGTGCATATCAAAATAACGTGGTGAAGATGTTGAAAATTTACATCACTAACTGATCCCCCTAGATTATTTCCATAAACTCTCATGATATGATACAATACAAGTCATCCAGACAGTACTGGTCCTTGAAGGGTTCCTTTATGTCCTTCCAGCTCATCTTCTCATGCTTCCCATATTGAAGAATTGATCCCCACCACCTTTGGCTAGGACCCTCTAACAGAAATGAGGAAAATTTCCACCTAACCTCCTCAAGTGTGAAATTTAACTCAAACATAAATTCGATCTCTTAGATCCACTCCTCTTCTTACTAGGGTTCTGTGCTACCTCAAAAACTATGAGGCTTATTCTTTAGAAAATCCTCAGATTTTTTCTTCTTAGGTCTAGACTCATCTTCTCTAGATGGGGAAAGAGTAGGAGAAGAAGAATCTCCCTATCATATATCTTATAAATCCCTAACCTTAGCTTCTACAAACCAACGATCAAACTATGAGGGAGAACACTCTCTGACTACCTCTTGTGAGGGAATGTGAGCTTTCTAGGGAGGCCTGTTTCTACAAAAGGAAACAGTCAAAAGATAAAACACTAGTACAAAAATTCTGAATTTTTTTTAAATAACATAAAATAAATATAAATCAAACTCATATCAACAACTAAAAAAACTAATCCACCACCACCCAATGTCCATGTGTAGACTATAGCCCACATGTCTCAACTAGATGTGATTTCAAACAAATATCCAAACATCCCATGGATACTTGAGGACTATCATGAGAAGTACAGTCCAGGTAACCTACTCACATCTAGAACTCTAAGCCTTTAAATTCCTATCTCATATATAACTATACTAATCCCAAATAATATGACCCAAGAGCTTAAACATGCTCTAATACCATTTGGTCACGAACTAGATCTGGTATTCATTCAAACCAGCACCTAATGCAGTCCGTGAGATAAACTGAAGGGTGTTCCCTATCCATAAAGTCTAGAACAAGTTCCTAAGTATCATAAATAAGTGTTTGGGAATGATGTTCCCATATTTAGAAACATTAATCAACCAAACGACAATAAATAAACTAAATCTGAAAAATCCCACCAAACATGTCTTAACTAAAATTCCGAAGTAAATTACATTTTTTTTAAACCCCTAGAGGGACACAATTCAATGGAACAATAAGTATTACATTGAAACCACCATTGTACAAGGGGACATCAACCCCAACCATTCTCCCTAACACTATGCCCAGAAAATAAGCTAACAACCAAAACCACTATCTAGAAGGACCTTTCCCTTACCTATGTCAATCATTATCAATCCTACATACACCAACATGTGTATGTAGGGTTTGTTCCTAAGACCAAAATTATTCCACCCCAAATGATTCCATGTGATAAACATTTTATGACAAAAATCATTCATGTTTTTATAAATAGTAAATTATAGATCAATTTTTAAATGGTGAAACATTAAATGAAAAGATCATTTAAGAGTGAAACATGGAATAATTTACACATTGAAATAAAATACACATGTAACTGAAATTTTGAGAAAAACACGCCATATGATGATGGTAAATACAAAATAGCTAATTATCACTAGTCATGGGAACACTCCTAGAAACTAGCTAGTTCTAGGGACCTAGGAACATCATATCTCGGTTTATAACTAACCATAATCAACATCCTTCTCATGCATGAGATAGTAGGATGGGAAAACCTAATAGACTAGTGGTCTCCAAAGATAATCAAAGTTCATTAATTGTTGTGATATTCAAACATTTTATGTGAAATAGGTCCGATAACACTGCATGATCAGTAGCATACTAGTCCTAGTCCACCTACCATTATATTTAGGCTTCCCTCTTTGTGCTCTAACAAGTTCCAAATGTTATAAAATACAAATTTTACCTAAATGTACAATTTTTACAAAATAATACCATTTCTAAATCATACACATCCAAAAGAGTACAAAAACTATTCCTGGCCTTCAATGTAACATATTTAACCCTTAAAAGATTTTATAATACAATTTAAAGAGGTAAGAAAATTTTTTTCACTCAAAATCCGTTCAAAAATACATTTATAAGGAAAAACTCCCAACAATATCACACCCAACCATATTTGGCATCCCTAATAGCATTTAATAATCTAATTCCATGATTCATAAAACAACCCCAAAAACACAACATGGAATGAACATGAAAAAAATAATTTTAATACAAAAAATAATTCTTTAAAATCAACCACTTAATCAGTGATACCAAAAATGTTTTCTAGAGAAAAAAAAAATTGAAGAGGAACATAAACAACATGTCAATCATACAAGATTAGTTCTTCAAAGAATGTCTACATGTTGAATCATGTACCTTATATATCAAAAACCCAAAATCATTATTTGAAACTTCAACTGCACTACCACCGCACCACAAGCTGATGAAAAAAAAACCCTAATCCACAATATTCAACCAAGATATAAAAAATTATACACCTGGTATGACATTGGAGTTTTTGGACATTTGGAAGATCAAGATAAAGGGAAGGAATCCTACGGAAATGGAGGAAAAACAATGGATGAATCACTTAAATGAGAATCCTGATGTTTCCCCACCAAAATCCACTTCAAAAATGATGTAGAAGATATTTATATGGTGTTTGGGAGCCTTCCATGTCTCTATGGTAAAATGGGGGAAGATAGAGGCCATATATGATTAAGCCAAGGAGGGAAAATTTGGAATTACAAAATATTTCTAATGACCTCGCCACCTGAGCACGGTTTGGCTACCCAGTTTAGTAAACCCAGTAGCCAAATCATTCGGCCTATTCTAGAATCCAAAATCCCTCCTTTTCTATCAAATGCCAATTGGAAATTAGGGTAACTATGATGGGAAAGATAGGATAAGGATATAAGAGAAAAATATATAAAATAAAGTACATTGATGTGAAACATATCATATACAAGATGATGATACATTTTATATGTTTCGAATAAAATAACCAAAACAAGTATAAAGAATTCATATACAATAAATGTCCAATAATAAAAAATTTACAAAATAATACCTTTATCATCTCAAGCCTTTTCTTGGTCCCATTATCTCCTACTCCTAACCAACAAATCAAGTGCATGTGGGGTGGTTATTTCCCTTGTCATTATTTGCAATCATATAATATGTTTGGGTCCAAAAATTTAACCCGAATAGGGTGTGAGATATAGTCCAAGTAGGAAACCCCTCATGGTGTGTTGAATCAGTCAGTGAATATATATATTAGGTATTGTATGATGATTAAATAGTAAACAATGATAACTAAACATTAAGAATTCTTTATGTTGATTTTCTTATTCAATATCCATTATAATCAATTCATTTTCATTTTCAATAAAATTAAATTGAATTCATAAATCTTGAGAACTTTTTGAAGCTCAAAATACCCCATGTAATTCGAAGTAAAATAGATAGATCAGAAGGAAATCTAAATGATACAAGTTAAAATTAACTCCAAGAATGTGCTTTAGCTTGGAGATGCATAATAAGTCATTTCATTTCAGGTAATTTATTTTTTACTAGAGTCATTCCCTCACATTCCTGAGATGGAATTCATGTATCACTCTCGATATAGTTAGCCTATACCCTAAGGGCACATTCATTATGTGCCTCTAATGAACACATGTATTTCCATAGATTTGGTAATATGTCCATTTCATATGAGTCCATCCTTGGTAACCCATTGGATTCCAAGTATCAGTTAACATAATTGTATCCTCAAGGATTCAACCAATTAAAACCCTCACTTGGATCCATGTATCCCCCATGGAATACTCAATATCCAATCTAATGAGTGCATCCGTGGAATTATAATGTGAATCCACATATCATCCATGACATCATTAGATTAAACATTGAGTCTAGCCATGGAATTATATGGTGAATCCTTGTATCATTCCAAGTATAATGTTAAATAGTCACTTGATTCCATCCATGGAAATATAATTTTAATCCATGTTTCACCCATGGATATCTATAATTTAACCAATTCATTCCAATTAAAAATTCATTTAACATGCCATGGTAATAAAAAATAGCATCCTTTAACAATATCACATAATAAGGTGTATCATTCCTTTTCCAACCTCAAAGGGCTTGGCCTCTCACATGCTCCCAATGGAGTATTTCATATGACATGAATCACATGCATAACTAACGAATTCATGGCTTTAAAATTGTAAAAATCATGTGGGAGAAGCATAAAATAATTAAATTAATGAAAAATAGGGAAATTTCATATCAATGATATGATTAAGGGATTTCTATAAAGTACTCAAATTGAAACTTTTAATAAAACAATATTTACAAGCCAATGATGGTATCACATGGAATATTATCATTATATATCACATGTGAGAATCATTATAATATAGAATTCAGGACAAGTAATCTAGTTACATAGAATAGGAATCAATAAATCATTTTTGAAATTCATTTAATAAAGAAAATCATGCTTTATGGGACATGTAAATTATATTTAATATGTTTCATGCCCTCTAACCCCATATCATTAGTGAACTCATGTTCAAATAAACTCAAAATATTTATTTATTTTCCAATTCGTAAGTTAAATCCCATGATAATTGGGGGAAAGGCATCCAATGATCATTTCATGGTAAACTCACCCATGGGATGATTTATAGCCGAGCTGAAAACCCCATACAAAAGCATAGACAATCCACTTTAATTTATTAGGTCATACATATCAATCCTATGATGTAATATCAAATCATTTGATGCCTAGAAATTGGGAATTTGAAACACATAATCATAAATGATATAATTTTTAATCAGAAGTACATGACCACCTACCATTGGTTTGTACTTGATAGCTTGTCTAGTATAAAGTTATGATTCATCCGAGATTAGGATAAATCTAAATAATTGTTGAATAATTATAAATTGTGGAAGATAAGGAAATTACAAAATAGTGAAGATGATATCCATAAATATCATGCATGACTAAAAATTAATCCTTGAAATACCTTAATGTATCCAATATTATTAACCACATTTGATTCAGAGATTATAAAAATAACACATCAGGATATAATGAATAGAAAATGGAGAAACAATAATTGAGGGGTGATCTCTTATTCTTCATGAATTAAGAACATAAATGAGTGTTTAAAAATATTTTTTATTTAATTAATATTTAAATAAAAATGATAATATCTTATTATGTATGATTTGGATGCATGTTATATCAAACTGTACACTAGGTCGCATGGTCTAATGTAGGAGGAAGGGGCGCCTGCATAGTTTACAAGTAGTGGAGAAAATGTGTGATGTTCCTCTATCAAAATAGTACAAAAACTACGGATCTATATATAGTTACATATATCCCAACCTACATGGTTTAAACTAACCCTATAGCATCCACATTTCACCCAACACTTGGGTACTAGTCTTCAGACCATCCATGGAAACCCCAGATACCTCAGTTCCCTCAACAGGTACACACATTAGACCATTTTTAAGGAATGAAAATGAGAATTGATGTAATTAAAGATATATATACTTCAATGAATAACTAGCTTCTTACAGTTTCATTCATTATGGGTCTTCTAAAGATCATCCTCCTTATATATATTCTTGTTTAGGACTCCTATTCTGGTTTTTTAGTAGCCTATGTAAATCATTTTTGAAGGTACAACATTATTTTGGACTCTGTTTTGGCCTATGTGATATGAGGTGGAATTGTTTTGTCACGGTGCTTGTGTAGTGGTTTTTAACATTGGGCAGTGATAATGGTGGTTCACTAGGTTGACATCAGGGTAGGTACCCTTCCTATCTGATTTAGGATGTGGATCCTTTGGACTCTTTAGGGTGGTTGAGAAATGCTATAATGTTGTATTAGGGCATGGGTCCCCTACTCAGGGAAGTCTAGTGATGCTAGGTATGATTATTGATCCTCTCCATTAAGTTTCAGTTGATCAATGTGGTATATCAGTGTTGTTCATAATAAGAGAAGTTAGGATTGGTACTCCCCTATGGAATCATAGATAAGGATTCCAACATCTCTATTCTTTGGAAGATATGTGACTCCCCATGTTGTGGGAACCAGTTCAATTACATTTGGTATATTTTTCAGGGATATACTCCCTTGATGGATTATGGTGTGGGTTCCCCATATCATTCATGAAGTTGGGGATAGTGATTCTCTTCTATGTTTTGGTGAAGTACCTCCATACTCATTGGATAGATTAATTTCATACCCACATGTTGGACCTTCATATGGGTCCTCTATCTTTATATAATGTACACCCTATTTTACTAGGGCATGAGTACTCATCTATTAGGATATGGTTCAGTTCCACTATAAATAGAATCTGAACACCCCATATTTTTATGGGTGTGTTTCCTCCATACTTGTTATTATGGAATAGTTTTTACTCCCCTATATTACCATGGAGAAGGTCCTCTAGCCCAAGTTTGGTACCCCCAAGTCTTCTCAGTGTGATGGTCCCTCATAGTAATCAAGATGGAAGATTTGTACTGCCCTGTCATACTAGGGGCCCATTACTCTAGATACAGAGTGGTACTCCCCATGTCGTGTGAATGGATCCTCTATGATATTTTTTATAATCCACTATAATTTAAGGGTGGGGGTCCTCACCTATGATCTAGTAATCCCCCATCTCTCAGTAGAATCGGGGAGCAAGTCCTCCACTAGATTTGGTTCTTCCTCGTCTTTAGAGTATAGTTATGAGGAGCAGGCCCCTCCATTAGATATGAGTGACACATGAATAAGAGTTAGATCTCCCTTGATAGAGAGAGGTGTGTTCCAATCCATTTAGAAGAGGATGTGGTATCTCAGTTTAGATAAGAGAAACTACTCTTTCAACTATAGTATAGTGTCAAGGTGTGGGTCCATTTATTCTCTCTCCCTAGAGATAATCCACATGGTGAATATTCTGGATTAGTGCTCCCTAAAATTTATGCATTAGTGTGGGTAGGGAATCCACACATGGGATCTTATAGACTTTATTAGGGTTATGATTTGATATTGAAGGGCCTTTTATGATGGGTACAAGAGTTGGGTATCATGAGTCGTTCCTGATGAAGAATATCTCTCAAATGTGTGCCTTCTGGGATGGGTGGTCTGATTGAGTGGGTTACCCTTGTTTTCAATTACCATAGAAACTCTAGTATAATCTTGTTACATTATATACGGTAGGAACTTCACAAGATATTGAGTTTGAGACACGTATATTTCAGGAATTCTAGGTTCCCTTGTGGTGTTTTCACATTCTGGGATGACACCCCTTGTGGACCTAGTATACATTCTTCTTATGTGTCCACACCATAGTTTTAGTTACTTTCTTTCCATATAAGGAGATTACATTCAGGTTATGGTGAATACATTTCATATCTATCTTATTAGGGTTAGATGATATTACTCACTAGATAGGGGTGGAAAATAATCAAGATGTAGTTCATCTACTCATCCTATTGAGCCCCCTCTTCTTGGATGATGTTACTTCATTCGGGGATAATTTATGGGATAGATTTTTCATTAAAATATCAGTGGGGATATTTTTTGACTTGGATATCTAGTAATTTATAGTAATTTATTGTTCATGACGTAGTTTCCCTTTTAGTGTTTCCCTCTTCACGGGTCAACCAAACTAAATCTATTCAGTTAATCCCTTTTATTTTGGGGTTTTGTGGGAGGCTACTGATTATTTTTATACTCAACCCTGCATAGAATTTTTATACATGTTTGGTGTCTTCTAAAGACCACATTTATTTCCATAGTTTCCTAACAAACACACGATAGGTGGCACTTATTGAGGTAGACCGACCAAGGGGTTTACTAGAGCTATGTTGAGGATATTTCTTATATTTTCTTTTATCGTGATGCCCTCCTTCTGATCTAGTTTTAAAATTTATAGATTCATTTTTTGGGTGGGTGTTTCCCCATTTCTACCCTTTTATTAATTCTATTGAACTCTATTATTCAATATTTTTATACATTCATTTTATATTTCATCATTTTATATCTCTCCACTGTTCCATTGTGGTGTTTTATGGTGTGTGTGTGTGAGTGTGTGTGTGTGTGTAGGTATATAGGCAAAGGCCTCTATAATATAGATATGCCTTAAGTCCTTTTTACTTCCCATGGCCTACGGAGGTGAGCATGGGGTAGTTGTGGAATGATCACTAGCTCATGCTTGATCATGATAGTTCATAATTTTCCAAACAACATATATGGAAGAATCCTACAACTTAAAAAATATTTCTGAAATGTCTAATGATTTTCCACATAAAATATCCACTATTATTATATGGTGAACACTATTAATAACTCTTGGATAAATTTGGTTCTCAAATTCACATGAGTTTAATGAATTTTACTATTGAACAAGAAGATATAAAAGTAACACCAACTACACCTGGATGAAAATAATGACTCATTACACTATAATAAATGATAATTAAGGTGTTTTCATCATCAGTATACGACCTTGTATTCTAAATTGGGAAAGAAATGTGCTATGAGATAAAACGAGACTCTATATAATTTAGAATAGATATGAGAAACAAGATTTTTCGGACATTATTTTTTTGAAATCATCTTTTCATTAATAGGGAATCTTTAATGATGAATTGTTCTAAATAATTTGATAAAAACCTCAAGGATATGATTCTATGAATTATGTTGATTTTATTATATCTATCTATGGTGATATTATTTGAGTTATTCTCTTGGATTATATATTTAATAAGTATTATTAAATTTCATGGATTCTACTAGAATTTATTGAAAATAATTTCATGCAGATTGAAGGGAGTATTTATCTATTAATTAGTTACAAGTATTTTGAAAATAAAGGGGGTATATTTTAAATTCAAATTCTAAAATTTAAATTTTTCAAAGGATTTGGGAAATATATATATATGGGACTATTGATAGAAAATTTATGTGATCATTTTGAATCGATATTTACATAATTTATATTTATATGATGAATGTATTCGATGTATTAATTATTTTGGATATATTATTATAGGAAATATTAAAATTATTTTGAATTTAAATATTAAATATTTTTTATATAGATGAATGAATTGGAAAAAAAATTGTGAAATTATTTTAAATTTTCATAGAAGTAAAAAAATGATATTTATAATGAAAATATTATTATTATTATTATATTAATGATGTATTTTAAAATTATTTCAATTTCCCATCTATAATTGAGGAGAAAATCAATAAATCTTACTTAATCCCTTATATAACATTATCAAAGTAAGTAAATAACCCTGTAATAGATATATATATTATATATAGGGAATGATATTAGTGGGAAATAGAGACAACACACATACATAATAAGCTACTACCCAATGATTATAATAATGATTCATAGAAAAAAGATAATGTTATTGTTTTTATACTAACTTATAATAAAAACTAAATCCAACATTCAATAACAATATATTACTTAATACTTATATTTATTGTATAACTTCCACATTTTTCAGTTGTGGTGGAAACTATGTGCAGAATCTACTTCAACATTTTGTATCATAACTACATTAAAAATATATTGAATTATTTAACTATGTCATTGGTTAAGTGTTAGATTCTTGTACTGATATATAATTGTTCCTTGTAAAGGAACCAAATATATTATAAGGTTTCAACTATCATCATTCATTTTTGACATATTCGAATAAAATAACATGTTGAGTGAAAATCATCAAGCTCATATAGAGAGTGTTGGTGGAGTGGACAAGGAGATATATATACCCTAAAACATTATAAATAACTATTTCATACTCTTTAATCTATTTATTTTCTATTGAATTACTTGGTATTAAGATATATTACCATGATCAATTCATTTCAAGTGTTATGACTTAAATGTTTCTTGTTTGGTAAGCTAATAAAATTCAACCCCCATCTAATTTCATCATCATCATCATTCTAAACCAACAAGTTGTATCAATGGTATGGATATTTATCTAAACATTTATTACTTATTGTTTCCCATCAAGAAACATGTTGGTGATATAGAAAAATACTAGTATCAATGGATTACCATATACAAGTAATGTTGATGATCCATGATCCTTACATTAATATAAATAAATAATTTTTCTAGAAATCTCAAATTATTATATATGTGATGATTCTTGGATTGATGGTGTATTTATAATCTATCAAACTGAATAATATTATTTATGTTGAACCTAAAAATTGTAGTTCTACTCATGTTGATGGTTATGACCAAAAATTTTGGGAATTGAATTATATAATTTTTATATTACGAACCGTGGAATTTAGCAGAGATACTATATTTTATACATCTTCTAAAATTTTGATTACCATTATGTTTTCCTTTGACTGAATGAAAAAAAATTAAAAAAGTGGTATATTACATCTAAAAAAACAATACATCTACTGTTCAGAAAGATGAAAGCATCAGAAATATGAATTAGATATTGACAAAAAAATGTGTATTATATTTCTACCATTAGAACAATAATTACAATAACACATCTTGAGTTAAGGTAATTATATTATTACCTTATAATTGGAAATCAATGTCTATATCTATTTGAAAATCGAAATTTATTAAGGATTTAATATTTATGGAATTGATAAAAACATCGAGGTTGTATAATGTTGAGTTTCAAGATAAAGCTAAATCTAATATTTCTATAAAAAGGGAAAATTCTATACAATTTTCATCGAGAGACTGATATCCTAATTCAGAATCTGCTCCATTAATTTTAAGTTATTATTTAAAAAATCTTTAAAGGGAATTCAGAATGATGTGTAATGACATAAAGGAAAATTTAAGGTAAGTAAAGTGAAAAAGGTAATCTATTATTATTGTAAGAAAACAAAGTTCATTTGAGACATGAACTCAAATTTCCTAAATCAGAAACAAAATACAATTATTAATGTAAATAAATGAATACCATGAAGTATAAAAGAATTTAATTTTATGATTCAAGGGGTGAACCGAATAAAAACTATGATTATGATCATGATAATAAATAGATAAATTTATGTACTATGGATCACATTAATGAGGTAAAATCATCTTTCTCCCAAAGATCATATTATTAAAGTTATTTATTTTATGATTTGAATGAAAATTATAATATGTTTAAAGAAAAATTATAATTTTTAAGAAGGTGAATAATAGATTAGGGAAACTTATGATGTAATTTTTGTTAAAAATGATATTTTGACAATAAAGATTCAGAATTTAGGATCTATTATTTCAAAAACTCATGTTCATTGGATTATAATAAAATTATGGAACCATTGGATGATGTTAATTATTAGAAACAACCTTCTTGAATGCTTACCAATGGGGGGAATTATATAAATTAAATTCATGGAAAAAATTAAAATAATATGGGTTTGTTTAGTATCTATAGTAATGATAAAATGACCAAATTATTTGAATTATTTTTCCTAATACTATTTGAAATGGTTTTAACACTATTATAATTTTTTATTATGTTACTATAGTAAATTATGATATGGAAACTATATACAAAATAATAAGTTCAGTGGTTTTTTCATGATCAATTTTTAAAAGATTAGTCAAAATTCAAATCTAAAATATCTACAAAAAATAGACAACTATACTTACACATTCCATTATTTTATATCATCTCCAGATCTAATAGCACAGGAGTACAAAAAATAATATTTATTTAATTTTTTTTTTGTTCTACCTAAAATAATTTTTATATGAACATGTGGTACCTCAAAATATATATAAATTTTATGAATTTATATTTTTATTCTTCTAATATAAATCATAATGATTCACAATAATTTCCAACTATGAAGTGGTTTTTTATATTAATTAATGGTTTATTAGATAGGGAACTACTAATATATTTTAATTATTACAATTATATTTCATTTTAATATAATGTTAAAATTTTATCTATGATGAGAATGTATTAAAATTTATTTAATTTTATTCCACTATAATTTTTTTTAATATGGTTAAATTATTAAATCTATTAATTCACTCTATTATTTTATAGGATGAATTAAATACATAAATTATTTTTTTAATCATGAAATATCTTTAATATTTGATATTGGAAAGTGTTACTCTATAAAGTTATGTTTTTCAAGTAATCATGTTTTCAATGTCTTTCTATTTACAGGGGTATTATCTTATCATGTGTATATATGTATTCTTATGGGATGAATTTATAATTTTCATCCATTTTCGTTTCTATTATAAATACATTTACTCAATGAAAATCTTTTTAAATTATGACTAGGATCCTTGTGTTTAAATGTTTTACATAGGGTTATTTAATGTTATTTTTCCTTTTAAGTTAATCAAATGAGATTCATTTTTTTATTATTAATAATTTATAAAATATTAATTTTATTTATTTCATTTAACAAGTTATATTTTCTAAATTATATATATATATATATATATATATATTATTTTTATCTTTGAAAACAATTTTAGCTTACCCATAATTTTATATTTCATAAAGTATTAGTTATAGAGAATAATTTGTCATATATATTTTCCTTTTACATGATTTCAAATTCTTTTAACTTATCATTTTTATACTCTCAAAATGGGAGAGAGTTTGTTTGGTTTTTATAATTATCAAAATGGGGATATTTGGGAGTGGATCTTTGTATTTTATATTATCATATTAGTGTTGATAATTACATCATCCATTTTTTTACTTATATGGGTTTTTTTTAAATATTTGATATCTCAATTTTTAGTTTATAACAAAATATACATTGATCAAATTAATATATATATTTCTCTATTAGAAGGATAAATTTATTACTTTCAGTTTACTATTTTTTATCGAACACTAAATTAGTTTTCTGGATTGAAAAATATTTATGATGTTTTTATAATAATTTCATGACATTACAGTTTTTCCCTTTAAGGTCACTACTGTATTTTGATGATATCTCAATTTATAGTTTTTTGAATGTTTTTAAAATTGTGAATATTTATATCCAAGTGATATTTCAAAATCTTCTTACTTTACAAGGATGTATGTAAGGATTTGTAGTGCTCTATAAAAAGTCACCATATTTTCTACAACATTTCATGGAATTTTCATTATGTAGATTTTTATTGATATATATTTTCCATGAATATGTGAGAAAACAATATCTCAATCCCAAAAAACATGATGGTATTGATAGGAAATACAATTTTTATGATTTTATTAATTTACATGGAAGGAAATAATGGTCATTTTGATGCTGTATAATTTATACAATGCTTTGTGAAGTTTCTTCAATGCTATTGTTCATCATATAATCATTTAATTTGAATTTGAGATGATATATTGAGTTTTGGATATCATATTGAGGTAATTATTAATCTATTAAAATGGTATCCCAATTTTATAAATGTACGTAAGAGGGGATAGATTATGAATATATTCCTAAAATATATTCCAAATTTAGAGAAATTTATAATGGTGGGCCATACAGATTTATAGAATGCGTTTTATAATGATTTATCTCATCATTGATGAAACTAGTGTTGGTGGAACTATCCTACCATTGGTATTTGGTAACTCACACATTCATGGAAAAACCACATTTGGGTTTTCAGTGAACCTCACTTATTACCCAATGTTTGATAAGTCAAACCGTAGATTTGAATACTAATTTATGATTATTTGTACAATTAAACTTGACACTATGTTGATGAAGAAACATTATATTTATATTTCAGAACAATATTAATTGATTATTATGACATTAAAATTCATACTGAACTAAAAATATTGACGAAATTAATACAAGTTATTTTCATGGAGATCACATTTTTGAACATGAGAACTCTATTTGTAGAATATATTAAAAATTAATGAAATTAGTTTTCTAAATGGACTCCCATACAATTTATAGTTTATGAAATTCATATAAAAATAAATAATCTAACTTAAAATATCTTTCTATAATATATAAATTGTCTTTTCATATAATATTCACTCATGTTGTAAGATGAACAATTTTAGGACCTCATATTAGGATGCAGCATTCAACATCTTGTTCAGCATGTGATTTCCAATATAGATACAAAAGTTGGTGATGTCACACTAGCTCCATCAGGACGATCATAATTAATTATTAGATAAGAATAAATAATGTAGGGGTGGTGATATTAGTCACATGTACAAGAGATCATATACCTGAAAAGAGAAATATATATACAACATGATATATAATGTCTTCATCTTGGGAGAACAAGGGAAGTGTTAGAAGAGATTTCATATAATATTTATTTGGATATCAACATAAAATAAAAAATAATGATATGATGATGAATTGTCCTAAATAATATGAATGAAATAATAATTCTATTATTCATTGTTTCATGTTATTTTATAATATTCATCTTGTTTAATACTTTCTAAATAATTCCCCCTAGATTATGTATTCTATAATTCTTCTTGAATTACTAGTAAGTTAATTGATTTTCAGTAATTAAATTCATGCACATTGAATAAATTATTTTTTATATTATCTTTTTTGGGTACATTTTAAATAAATATGGTTTGAGTATAATTAAAATTTAAATGTTTCAATTATTTTGTAGGTTATGACACTAGATTTAATGGAATATTGAGAATGAATATAATGGAGTGTTTTGAATGAATATTTATATTGTTTTTATTTTTATGAATGAAATATTAAATG
Organism: Viscum album; assembly: GCA_963277665.1. Lineage (NCBI taxonomy): Eukaryota > Viridiplantae > Streptophyta > Magnoliopsida > Santalales > Viscaceae > Viscum > Viscum album. The sequence continues at coordinate 464,574,098 of OY728122.1, read as the reverse complement.
TTGATAATATTTTAAAAATATGTTTCAAGAACTATTCAAATTATTTTGAATGAACTATTTATAGATTTTGTCTAATTATAACTGAATAATGAAACAACACCGTGATATTCTTTGAAAGTTTCATTGAAGCTCCAAAAAATTTATTACTAAAATGATTTTACTATCAACATATCAATGACTTATTTCAAATATATTTCAATGAAATTTATGTAATTATGGGGAATATTAAGGAATATTATTTATTGATGTATTTAAAAATTTTGAAAGATGAGATGTGTCCTGAAATAGATAGAATAATTATAAATAATGATTGATATTGGTGGAAGAGGGATAGAACACACAGACAGAACAATATACTACACAAAAATGACACTCCTGATCCTAAGAGAATAATTTTTTTATTCTTTAGATGCAATTTTTTGATGAAGAAGAGATCATAAAATCTCTGATAATCTATTGGGTATAGCTTTGTGTTTCTTAAGATCATATAAATATCTATGTTTTGGAGAAATAATATACAAAGAAGATACATTATGTTTTTATATATTATCTAATTTATTTAATTATAGGATAACTATACTAATTCATTTGTACTGTGTTGGATTATTTAATAAATATATTGTTACTAACTTAGAAAGAACATGACTATTTGTGAGGTTTCAATTGCATGCACACAATTTTCATGGTTTTTATATAAAAGGAAATTCTCATTTAAAATCAAAATCTCATGGACATAACAATGGTGGGGTGGGCAAGGATATTTTGTGCCATGAAAAACTATACATCAGCATGAAATAATATTTCATTTATTTATTTTCTATTAAAACACTCAATATTATAATATAATAATATAATCATGCCTTTTAAAGATGGTTGATTTAAATTTGTGATGTTTTTTGAAAACACCAAAATAAACCCCCCCCCCCCTCATGTTTTTTCATTTTCCTCATTCTCAACTAGCACTCTCTGTTGAGAGATGACATGTTTGAGGAAGTGCATATATCTAAATTAAAACATGAATATAAAGAAAACCCATTTAAAATTATGTCATCAAAGAACCTTTTAAATAACTATCAGATGCTCCACAAGATCCCCTTATGACCTATTATATAAGAAAATGATTAAAAAAATATGACTATAGATTGATTAAATAACTCATATAACATGTATTTCATTAGGACCATGAAAATTAATATAGTATTTGGGAGACTAAATGGTAATACAAAAAACTAGAAGTGTCCATAATAACACATGAAATATATCTTAGGTATATACTCAACCATCTTCCTCATATAGGGAAATATATACTATATATATCATTGATAACCACCATTATACATTAAACTAATCAAATAGATCATCTATCCTTAGAAGGGAATAGAGGTTCTTCACCATTTCATGGTTAAACCACTAGTTGTATATAAAAAACATTAAATTACCATATTCCTTAAAGGAAACAACTAGAGCACATGACACACAAGGCTAAATGAAACCCTTGTATATTAATAAGTTTATTTCATACTTGAAATTAGAAAAAATGGTTCCATATAATAATGATCCAAAAAAATGTAGAGACTCTATGAATATCTCTATCTTGGAATTGATATTACATAGAGGGGTAGTGTCAAAACCTCCTCTGAAAAGACTTCATGTAACTCCTCATCCATCATTTGGAACATCACTTTCCGATAATCTATTAAAATAAAATCTGCATTCCCTAACTATGATTATATGTTCTCCATATAAATATGAACCATTTGATGATCTTGATCACTGATAAAAACAACATCCATTCCTAAAACATTCATGTGAAAATATTACTCCAAAAGACAATACTATAACTAATAGAATACAATCAATCCAAGGGAATAATAAAATCATATGACTCTATTTGTAGAAATAAAAATATCGTGGTGTCTAAAACATCCCAACTATTAGATGAGAATACTAATTTCCCTAATGAATATAATGATAAACTACAAATGTTTTATATCAAAACATTAGAGGTAGAAATGTCTCCATATCGAGCTCTAATGATGAGACCTAATTTGGTGAATCAAAGGATTATGGTTATTATGAATTAAACAACTCGTAAGATATTTCATAAATTGTGTAATTGGTAACTTTAATGGATCTATCATATCAATGTTTGAAAACTCCATGGCATGTTTCTAGCCTTTCCTTGCTCATCTTCCTCACTAACATTGACGAAAACTACCTTTTTACATCACTCATATCTATATATCTATAATTAAATGACACAATTGGTACATCTTATACACAATCAACAACCCATTTACTTCCCATAATCCAACTGACCCTACAATAATTTATATTAAGGACTTAGGGAAACTATGGTTAAGGAGACACTACAAACATGAAGACTACCCCAAATTGACCTCTAAGAATAGTCATGCACTAGAAATTTTGGTGGATATTACTATATAATTATATCATAATGGATTGAAATTACTATTAAAATATTGCTAGTAGCTAGCAGTAGAGAAATGTAAAGAATAAATCTATGACCAATTTCTCATTGTTCCAATATCTGACTACCCTAACATGTGAGAACCACTAAATATAGATACACTCCTTGGAATTTTATAATGAATTAACTCTCAATATTTTCATATATATAGATAAATATTCATTATCATATTATTAATTTTTTATCAACTAAATAAATAACAACAACATAAAAAGGGTGACATTGATATAGATCATTAGATGCAACTACTCCACACAATGGAATACACTAGCCTCTTCATCATAGAAGAGTTTTTAGTGAAATGATTGTGTTTTTTAAATAATAATATATTCCCCAAACACACAAGATCCCCTATATAAGAGGGATACATTGCTATTGTCAAGATTCCTTAATCATTGAAGAGAAAAATCATTATGAAACTATTTAAAAATTAATCCAACGATACCTAAGACTCCTCTTGAGTTTCCTGAAATAGAAACCTCCACATTAAAAAACCAATTCATTGAATAATATCCATCCAAATATATATATCTCCTACATTAAAATAATAAAATTAAATTTATTATTTTCAAATAATAATCACTACTTTTTTCCTTATAGGATGAAATATCCTAATACTTTTCCACACTATAACAGTGAAACATCGAAAACTTCTTCCTTTAAGATTCATCATTATCTACAAGGTTATCCATTATATGTTTGACTAGTGTATCTATATTTCCATTTCATATTAGAACCCAATATAGATGATACCCACCAACCATATATATATCCAAGAATTGAGATGATCCCATGCATGTAAACATGTAATTAATTTAGGATCACAATAGATAAATATATTTTAATTTACCCAAAGAACAATAAAAATTGAACAATTTTTTTAATAATGTATCGCAAACCTATAATTGTTCATTACCCCTTAATCATTATCATACCAATTACTAAATACGTTAAGCATAATATCATTATAATACATAACATGGGAGACTATATTCTAATGTCTTATCTGGTCTCACTTTTTATATCATATTATATTTTTGACTAATACCATTTCCCATCCAAACCTATACATCCCTCACTAGTTCTGAACTCTGAATTCCATCCTATCACTTAACCAAATATATGAAACTACACTACCATGAACATTATCTGCTTGAACACCTATTTGACCATTATTAAATATTTTAGTGACCCGTAACACCTGGATATAATGGGACATGGGTTGGTGACTATAATAATTGGTATAATAACACACATAGCGGTGATATGTACACCATAAATCCAAATAATATAATGAAAAAAACACCGAAAACCCTATAATGTAAACAATATGTAACCAATCATCCCAATATTTATGTGAATGAAATAAAAAAAACAATGGTGTCCAAAATATTGAACCAATATGAAACTCTGAGTGAAGTGACACAAACACCCTAATCCTAGTCTCTATGAGATAGTTATCTCTTCCCTAATTAGTAACTCCCACTTGGAATGACAGAGATATAGAAATATATATATAGTGGTTAAAAAACTATAATATGTTGGATTTTCCAAAAAAACTCTTGACAAAATATGGATGAATCATACCTATTCCATGGTTAGAGAAAATCCAAAAAAAAACAGCATCAGTACAATATATCAAGAAAGTTTTTAAAACCACTTTACAATATATCTAGAAACTCTCTAACCTAATTGACCTATGTTATTTTTCTAAGATACCTTTTAAAACCATATAAATATAAAGACACATAATGTATATAAAAGATACAAATTTAATACCATAGAAACACACCGCATACCATAGCTAGACACCAAAACCTACAAATATACACCATATAATCATAAAATAACTACATATCCAATACCAATCATCATAGGTTAATACAAAAATGTAGTAAATTAACATAATTCTAACCTATATCTATGTGCATCCCCCACCACGTATGAAAACACAACCACCTGGTTGGAACTCTATCCCCTTGGAATTTTATCCCTTTCACCGTAACCAAGTTCTAATATACTATATGTTATGTTTAGTTGTTATAGAGGGGATAGTTTTTTATCTATCCTTCTAAATAACCAAAATAATGTATTTTTAGGAAAATATTTGAAACATATTCCTTCATATAGGAATTAGTGATGTTAACAAACTCTCATAATGGTGTATAAGAGGCAACATGAACAATAATACATAATTTAAAACAGAATCCCATCATAGAGGGTTTGGTCATAAAAAAGTTTTCATTTATAATTATGATTATCTATAACACCACATACTAAACCACCAGACACCTATATCCACTTACATAACTAATCATCACACAAACTAACCACACTTCCATTTTAAAACCACTCAATAACAATTTAAACCTCCCATTTGATTATTTAATTATAAATTTTCATATTTACTATAATAATATGTGTTAAATTTATTATTATACTTATTAATTAAATCTATGAATAATTTATACTAATAAACTATTTCAGAAACTCATCATTAAATTCTATATATTATTATTTAATTTTATATTTACAACCCATCATTTATTTCATTTAGTCTCATACTCAAAACAAAATTTTTTATTCCAATCAATTATTCTATTTTATTATTAAATAATTGTATAATATTAAACAAAAAAACCAACCCCTAAATCATTCTAAAAAAATAAAATTTCATCATTTATAACACCAATTTCATACTTTCAATACATCACTAACACCCTTTTTGGCATAAACCATGAAAATAAAGCCATAATAATAGTAACATATCAACATAACCCACACCACAGAAACAAAATCATAGTTTGAAACCAGAATAGACAAACTAATACCACAATGTGATCATTCTAACCATTTTTTGGGGAATATAAGAAACCTTGAATAATAAAATTATAGAAAATAGATCACACCAAATAATCTCTCTTCTTCATATACCCTTGTTCCTCAGACCCCTTATGCTTAAAAACTCAAGCTTATATTCAAGAAAAATACGCCTCTAATTAGTTATTATCTTTTTTTAATTTCAGAATTATTAATGTGATAAATAAATAAAAAAATTAATAATAAGGTTCCACAATATTATACATATCGATTACAAAATCATTTTTAGGCGAGAAATTATAAATAAAACCAAATAAAGAACAATTGAGACACTTTTACCATAAAATTTCATTCATTCAAGATTAATTTTTGGATAAGATAATTCAAACCATCCAAATGATAGTTTATATGTTTTATATTATGTTTGATTATTTTAATATAAATTACTAAAAATTATTTTCATTTTTTGGATAAAATGGTTTTCATCTTTTAAATTAGAATAGATAAATTTTTTAATGAGTCCGTATTTATTTTTTGGGACAATAGATGGTTAAAATCACAAAAATGGGTTACAATATTTTTTGTTAAAATGAGTTTACCATGGGGAATTAAAATACTAGGGTTGTAAAGACCTATAAATTCCATGTAATTTTTTTTATTATATGGGAATTTTACGAGTCCAGGAAAATTGATGGCGCATGATTCCGAGGCTCAGTGTGCCTGGATTGAATTTCTGAACTTTTATTCGGGTATATTCAATAAACGTGTGAGTGGGTTTTGGTAACTTTTAAACTGGTACTCATATTTGAAATACAAGGGAACCATTGAACTCACAATGTTGGTATTCGCTTAAGGATACTTTCACCACGATTGTAGTTGTTCTAGGGTGAAATTTAGTTTTTTTCATTGAAGAATAAAATAAAATAAAAATGTTTAACATTTTTATATGTTAAAACCTCTGACATGGGTTATGGTTGTGGCGACCACTTGAACTAAAACCCCCAACATGGGTTATGTTGGTGGGGACTACCCAAGCCTAAAACCCCGCAATTTTGAATTCCTAAAGGTGGGGCCACCCAAACCCTCATAATGGGAGAAACCCTTAAACTCCCTCTTAAATGTGGGGAAGCCTCTTGAACTTCCCCCACTTTAATTATGCCACCCCCATTGATTAATTATACTAACTCATTAATTAATTAATTAATACAATTTTAAATTATGCCAAAAAACTGAATAGATAACATATTCTATTATGTTGGCTATTTCATTATTGGTGGGGATTGGGAGAAAGTATATGGAAAAGAAGAAGGGGAGAGCTTTTGGGAGGATTACACTTCTCTAATGAATAAATTATTCCATGAATAATGCTTCTCCAATGAAGAACGCCAACATTCTCTAACATCTTCGACTTCTTCCTTGAGACATCCTCCAATGTGGGACGTTTTCAATCGATGAACGTCCTTCCCTTCTCATCGACGTCAACAAACAAATAAAGTAGGGGTGTGTTTTAAATTGATCAATATTAATTTTTCCCCTCACATTGAATCGTCCCCATTGATCTGCTTGCTACCACTCTAACACGGATGGTGTGGGCCAAACAAACATGGCCCGACACCTCCTTCATTCTTCATGAATGGTGTGTTCTTCACAATGGAAGAAGGCGGATTTGTGCCACGGAAACGAACGAAGAGTGGTCGGCCGAATCGGCCACCAGTGAAGGCGCGGCGCATGGCCGCGCCACATGGAGAGGATGGCTAGACATCCAGCCAGCTGTAGCCATCCACCGCACTATGTCCGCCCCACCGCACTACGGCCGCCCCACCGCACCATGGCCGCCCCGCCAGACCTTGGCCTCCGCGCTACCTCGCGCCGCCCCGCGGCATCCCCCCCCCCCCCCCCGGTTTCCACGGCCTATGCCACACCACCACCCTTGTGGCCTCTGAAGCCTCGCAGAACCTGCAGCATCCACGGCCACCTCGCCGCCCTGCGGGCCGCTGCCCAGGCTGGGCCACCCAGTGAGCTGGACCGGACCCGAACCAGTTTCGACCCAATACCATTTTTGGCCATAACTTTGGCATCGAGCATCCATTTGACGAACCATCTATATTGTTGGAAACCTTGGAGCAAGCCCGTCCTTTTGGTATACCTCACTTGATATTTGGATAAAATTGGGGTATGGTCAGGTTGGATCGAACACAAATCCAACCAGGCCCTCAGAACTAAAAGGCTAATAACTTACAGACCAGGCGTCCGATTGATGTACCGTCTATTGCGTTGAGACCCTTATTACATGGTGGACCTCTAGGGTACTTCTTATTGGGACTTCATGGTAGTTTGAGTATCGACCAGTGTATGAGGATTAGACACTCCCAGAGACGAGCAAGCTTAGCGTGGGAACCCAGTAGCTTGTTGTGACGTGAAGAATGAATAGTGATCCTGTGTTGGTCAGCACCGAGCGATCCTGTGTGGTTCAGCACCGAGCGATCCTGTGTGGGTCAGCACCGAGTGATCCTATGTGGGTCAGCACTGAGCAATCTGGTGTGGGTCAGCACCAAGCGATCCTGGGTGAGTTAGTACCCAGCAATCCTCTGTGTGTCAGCACTGAGCGATCCTATGTGGGTCGGCAGTAGATCCTCTTAACATAGTAAGATGATTCAGTAGTTACATCTAATTATTTTTACTTCTATACCTAAGTTATACCTAGTGTGAAATAAGTCAGTACCTTTGTGGTATTCTTCTATTTGGTGTACTTGTGTGGTACTTACCTTCGTGGTTTTCCTTCCATTGTGGAACAGTTGTGCTTTAGGATTTTGAGTTAGACTTTTGTTTCCTCCTGATTGAGATGGGTATACTTGATAATTTAAGTACTAGTTTACATTCTTTGTGGGTTATCGTTTGTGGATTTTGCGAGAACTTGATGGTCTTAGGGTCCCTACTGAGTATCGTTATACTCACCTCTGCATGGGCTATACCCGCACATTGTTGTGTTTGGTGCAGATGACAGACAACGCTGATAGTGGCTGAGGGTACCAGGTCTAGATAGGGTCCAGAGGTGGACCATATGGTGTGACGGTATGTAGAGGAGACAGGTGGACGTGGAGTGCTGAGGAGGAGAACTGTACATACCCTTCAGGTTGGAACCTCCAAGGATGACCCAATAGCAACCTTTATTTTTCTTCAATTGTATTGTCTTTCATTTGTACTTGTACTAATACTGTTGGGATGGTATTCCAGACCCTTTTTACTTTCCGTACTCTTTTTGTTATACATCTCACTTGTGTTCGTATCTTGATGTGTGCTTGGTTGCGTGTGTTTACAGGTTATAAAGGCAATGCCTTCCCAGTTATAGGGAATACACCTTTTGGTGCTAGTCGTCATCCCCTAACCTATGGAAGATGGGCTTGTGGTAGTCACGGCACGGGCCCCGATTGACGAGTCATGACAAATTGGTATCAAAGGAGTCAGTTCTACCATAGAACATAGAACTCTGGTTTTTCTTTTTAATGGAAATAGTGTTAAGTTTAGTGAGTGTGTCTATCAGTTTAGGGAATCCAGTGTTGGTTTGGTGACTGACGTAGCCATACACCAGGACCCTGACATATGATTTCTGACTCAGTCCATGAAAACACTGATTGCGTGTGTGTTTTCAAGATTTTTTTTGTGATCTCCTTGAGTCGGCTCACCAGGTATAACGTATTTACTGTGGTTCACCTATTTCTTTTTATGATGCCTCAACACAGATATCTAGCTAGGGTTATGGATATAGAACGCACTGATATCCCACCGAGCGATGAGGCCTCAGTGTAGGGCCCTCTTCCAGCAGAGGCACAAGCGGTACCATTACCCATTGGGCCACCTATTCCACCAGCCCCAACAGTAGAGGGTGCATGCCTCTTGAGCATGTTTCATGAGTTCTAGTGCCAGAGGCCACCCAGGTTCAGGGGAGAGACAGACCCACAGGCGGCTGAGGATTGGTTGGAGGCCATGTTAAGGGTGTTCCGACTAGTAGGGACACCAACTGATCTCATGGTTATCCTTGCCGCCAGTCTTCTACAGGCAGCAGTAGGTAGATGGTGGAGCTTGATCATCTAGGCTCACGATGAGGTGATTCTTCTCTGAGCATACTTTGAGAGCCTGTTTCGGGCAGAGTTGGTTCCAGTGACTCTTCACACAGTGTGCATATAGGTGCTTCTTCATTTGCAATAGGGAAACATGACTGTGGCTCAGTACTTAGCGATGTTCACTGACCTCTCACTTTTCTCCACTGATATGGTGTGGGACCCATTCTTTAGGGCCTAGAACATAGATCAGGGGCTCAGGTGAGAGATCAAGGCTTCGATGTTTTCTCTTATAATCTCGACGCAGGCGGGGGTGTTAGAGCGAGCCCTATTAGTAGAGAGTTTTCTTACTGAGTAGTCACCAGCAGTGAGACCCACCACCGAACATCACGTAGCAGAGTCTTCCACAAATGGTAGTAGATATATTTCATATAGGTCCAAGAGGACTATACCTACAGGTGGACGACCGAAAGATTCGGGGTCGGTTGTGCGGAGCACCCGAGGTAGAGCCAGTCAATCCAGGAGTGGGCAGTGTTATGCATGCGACGAGCAGGTTCACATGGCTTGTGACTGTCCGACCCACCGTACGAATGATCAGTAGATGGTTGAAGGACCGCCCAGGTAGAGACAGAGGTTTGATCGAAGTCATCCACAGGGAGTAGGCAGATGTGTCAGAGAAGCAGGCCATGCAACTGGCGGTGGGTGATGATTTGATATGTTACCACCACCACCACCAAGTGGTCCACCCCGACCGTAGGGAGCCGGAGGACAGGGACAAGCTTAGATCCAAGAAGATGAGGCCTATGATCACGGCACTCCGGAGATGATACGAGGTACGATCTGTGTCAACTCCACCTTAGCTTTAGTACTTATAGACAAATATTTGAGTCATTTATTTATTACCAATGCCCTCATTTGGAGCTCGGTTATTCTGATGGAGCCTTTGTCTTGATCCTTATGGATAGAGACTCCTACGGTAGCGGATTCGATGATTATACACTAGTGTCAGTAGTGTGAGCTTACTCTAGGATGCGAGAGCTTCGGTTGGATCTCCTTGTAGTGGCGTCAAGGCCTTACGATGTCATCTTGGTTATGGACTAGTTATCTATAGTCGATGCATAGATTGACTGTGTTAGGCACGAATTGCAGTATGTCCGCATGGATGGGACCAGGTTTACCTTCACCAGTGATAAGGGAGCCGTTGCAGCACATGATGGACTTACCCAGAGGATATTGTAGCCAATAACTCATCATTTGGCTATCCATACCCTTTGAGTATTTGATGTGGTGAATCTGAGCTATCCTGTAGTGGTGGATCAGTACACGGATGTTTTCCCTAATGATGTTTCGGGTCTACCTCCTCATAGAGAGTCGGACTTTTACATTTAATGGTACCCCAAGATGACACTGATATCTTCACCAACGTATCATATGGCTCATGCGGAGCATCGTGAGATGCAGATACAGCTAGAGGACTTATAGGGGAAAGGGTTCATTTGGCCTAGTGTTTCTCCTTGGGCAGCCCCTATTTTGTTCCCCGAGAATACGAATGGGAGTTTGAGACTTTTTGTTGACTATCGGCGCCTGAACCAGGTGACCATGAAGAACAAGTACCCACTTATAATGATTGACGACCACTTTGATCAGCTGAAGGGAGCATGGTGGTTCTCAAAGATGGACCTTAGATTAGGCTATCACTAGCTCAGTTTACGAGATGAGGATGTGCATAAGATGGAATTTAGATGTCGGTACAACCATTATGAGTTCTTGGTTATGTCATTTGGTGTAAACAACTCTCCAGAAAAGTTCATGGGACTCATGAACATGATCTTTCAACCATACCTTGATCACTTTGAAGTAGTCTTCATCGACCACATTCTGATCTACTAGGCTACTGAGGAGGAGCATGCCTATAATTTGTAGGTAGTACTAGACACACTCTGAGGGCACCAGCTTTATGGTAAGCCCTTGAAGTTCCAGTTATGGGATCTGAGAGGTTCACTTTCAGAGGATGTACCATGGTACCAGTGTCACTTTGAGAGGATATGAGGAGGGAGTTCCACACATCCCCTCTAGCGGTACATCCAGGAGTGGCGAAGATGCACCAGGATCTCCAACGACAGCACTGGTGGTCGAGAATGAAGAAATCATTTATAGAGTTTGACTCACAATTCCTCACTTGTCAGCAAGTGAAGGTGGAGCATTAGGTACCAGGAGGCTTGTTTTAGCCTTTAGAGGTCCCTGAGTGGAAGTGGGATGGGAAATCCATACACTTCGTGACATTTATAACATGTGCATCCAGGTGTCATGACTCGATTTGGGTAATTATCGACCGACTCACCAAGTCGCCCCACATCCTACCGATCAGAGATCAGGGTTCAGTAGAGATCTTGGGATGCCTCTATGTGCAAGATATTGTGCGGATACATGGAGTACCCTCGACGACTGTCTCCGATCATGATGCACATTTTACTTCCTTGCTATGGAAGGGGGTTTCGGGATGCTTTCAGGACAAAAGTTCATTTGAGCACTACCTTCCATCTTCATACTGATGGTCAGACTAAGAGGACCATTCAGACCCTCAAGGATATGTTGCGTGCTTTTGACCTCGACTTTAGTCGTAGTTGGGAGGATCACCTGCCTTTGATGGAGTTTGTATACAACAATAGATATCACTCCACCATTGGGATGGCACCTTTTGAGGCATTGTACGGGTGACCTTGTAGATCACCTTTGTGCTGGACTGGCCCGTGGGAGTCAGCACTAGTGGGACCAGAGATGGTATGGGCTACCATAGAGAAAGTTCAGATCATCTAGGAGCTAATGAAGACTACACATAGCAGGAATAATTCTTATGCCGACTGGATACAAAGACCACTAGAGTTCAAGGATGGTGACCAAAACTTTCTACGGGTCTCATCACGGTGAGGTTTGTGGAGATTTGGCCAAGGTGGAAAGTTATATCTGAGGTTCATCAGACCCTTCCAGGTCCTCAGCAATGTTAGTGAGGAGGCTTACCGCTTATCTCTTCCACCTTATTTGCATCGAGTTCATGACGTCTTCCACGTATCCTAGCTAAGGAGATACGTGCACGGACATTCCCACGTCATCGACCACGGAGAGTTGGACGTCGATGATGGGGTGACTTTTATAGAGGTTCCAGTTGAGATTGAGGATTGATAGGATTGGGTCCTTCATGGGCAGTCGATACCTCTGGTGCGCATTTGCTGGACGCACAAGAACATCCAGGAGAGCACATGGGAGCGGGATGCTCAGATTTGTGCTCAGTACCCCCACTTTTTTCCTTAATTTATGTTATGGCTTACGGGGATGCAAATCCCTGAGGTGGGGAGAATGTAATGACCCGGAAATCCCAGGTATTTTGTTTTAATTATATGGGAATGTTACGAGTATGTGAAAATTGAAGGCATGGGATTATGAGGCTTGGTGTGCCCGGAATGAATTTAAAAAATGGGTATGTTAAGTAAATTTGCGAGCGGGTTTTTGTAAATTTTAAACGGGTGCTTGGAATTGAAATCTGAGGGCACCGTTGAACTCACCTCACCAGTATTCACTTAAGGATACTTTCACCTCGATGATAGTTATTTGAGGTTGAAAGTAAGTTGTTGTGTTTTCGTGAAAGAATAAAATAAAATAAATTGTTTTAAAAAATTTATTAGTTCAAACCTCTTGTAGGACCCCGGGACACCCTGAGAGGGGAGGGGTGAATCAGGGTGTCAACTTTTCTTTTAAATTTGATGGATCTTGTTCCCACATTGGTAGGAACTAGTCAAACTTGTATGATGGATATGATCAGAAATAAAACATTCACATGAAAAGAGATGACACCTGACATTTTAATTGGTTCACCACTATGGTATACATCCAATGACCATATGCCGACAGGTTGTCAGTCATACCTAATTCCACTATTTTTAATGAGTTTTGGATTACAAAGGTTCAAGGACAGTCACTTTTTCCCATTCTCACTGCCTTTACAAATGTTCAGTGTAACACCCGATATTTTTATGAGAAATATTTTGTTTTTATGTTATATACATCATCAAAGGAATCTTTCACTAAACACAACACTAGCTTGGCATTCTTTACATGTAATCATGACCTTCCTCGATAGCGTGCGTTGTACACAATACCGAGTTTCACTAAACAATGATATGCTATTAAAATATTATTAAAACTAGTCGTTATGAACAGTAATACCCACTTTTTATTTTATAAATTTTACCTTTCAAAATGGACTTCATTTTTGGATTTGGAATATCGAAATTATCCTAGGGTGAAATTTTGGTATTTTTTTGAAAACTTTCAATTTTTGATGAATAGTGAAAACACTGGGTTACTATTTAAAAACCGACTTTTTATTTAAATAATTATTTATTTAATTTTATTTTATTTTAGGTAAAAATTGATAAATAATACCTATATAAGTTCAATTTCATTCATTAGAGTCATTTTATAATAATTTTAGATATATAAAAATGTTATTGAACTTTTCACCGTCTTTTACCCACCTCCTAGGAGAATTTGCAAATTTACATAAAACTTAATTTTACCACTTCTGTAAGTGAAATTTCGAAAATCCAAGAGACACGGTTAATATCAAGGAGTAAAATGTGGTTCAATTAGATAAAAATAATTTTTTTTGAATAGTAACTTTTTACTTTTTTTACACGGTTAAAAGTAAATATGCTAATTAAGGGTAAAAATTATATTATTATTACCCTAACACATGTCCTAATTCTATTGGATAAGTTCAATTAGACCAAAAACAACTTTAGGAATAAAATATGACCATTTAGGTCAACTTGGATTAGATTAGGACATTTAATATTATTTTATTTAAAGAAGAGTTAAAATAGTTAAAATCAAAGTTTAATAACTGAAACATTTTTAATATAGGGTTATAAATAAGATAATTTTGACTATAATTATTAATTATAAATCTAAATATATTTCCAACATAATTTTATTTTATTTGTAATTTTTAGACATTAAATAAGTTAATTTATTTTTGACACAATGATGATGCAGTAATTACCTTATTAATGAAATATTAACATAATTGATGTTATAAATACACAAATTAATGTAATTTGAGACTTTTTAAGAATTAAACTAATTTTATAGGTTAATATGAAATATTAATATTGATTTAATTAACCTTTTTCGATCTAATCATGTTGTTATGAGTTTCAGAAAAATCAATTACCAAATAGTGTCAAAATTGACAAAAAATAGTTTTTTAAAAAAACTATTATATTATTAACTATTATTTTATTCCTAAAAAAATAAGGTTCAGAAAAATGACTTAGATAAGGTTATATATTTTAATAATTAACAACTTTGGGTTCGTTTGTCTTGTTATAGTATGTTTATTAACCATATAATGTAAGAAAACAAGAAGACACGGTAACAGTTAAATTATTTAACTTATAGTTAAATCTAAATGATAAGGTTAAAATAGTAACCTAAACTTGTCTAAAATATTTTGGTTGAGAGGATTTCGACCCATCCCAACCTTATCTTCGAAATAAATTAATTTGGATCTATTAAAAACCGAATATGACTTTATAATAAAATAATATTTTAAGTTTTTCCTATGGTTCCCCTCTCCTCCCTTATAAAAGGGCACCTACTCCCTCTCCTCCTCACACCACTTTGAACCTTCAAGCTCGACCAACCCCTGAAAAGTTCTCTTCTACACATCCCTAGTAATATTCTATAGTTCCTGGTCTTCTTCAAATTCCAATTTTAGTTCCCTAAGAGGAGGTTTCAAAGAGGCGTGTCGAAGAAGATGTAAGATCTGTTACCGATTCATTCAAATTTATTTCTTCTTCTACTTATTCTTAATTAGTTGTTTCATTATGAAGTAATAACATCAGTATCACTCATATACTGATATGTTATTATAAATATGAAACAACACTATTTCACCTTTTATCCATCCTATGGAAAATTAAATCACTGCGCGTGCGTACGTGCAGAATACCATCTCCATGCCTTGGTGTAATCTGTTTTCCCCCACCACCTTACATGGATGGGTATAATGGTGTAAAGAATAACTATATATGATTATTTTAAATTGATATTTTTTATTAAATAGTATACATACACTCAAATACAGTTCCACGATCATGGTAACGATATCATCGCTCGTGCGTACGTACGGAAGACCGTCTCCCTGATGTGATGTGACTGATTCTATATGATCTTCATTGAATAATGATTATATAAATGAATTGAATGAATAAATATGATATATATTACAATAATACCATTATTTAAATGATGTATCTATAACCTAAAAAGAATAATAAGAATTTATTCTACAAAACCCACATAAGAACAAAAATCAATAAACACCCGAATAACAAGTAGCAATGAAATATTACTAATAAGAAGCTAAGAATCTAAAAATAAGACCATATATGATATCATAAAAATGGGTATGATTCTGGAATAATTCAATTACATTATTTAAATCATTATACAGGTGGTTCATACATGTACGAAGCAAATCAGACCTAAGGTAAGGGAAAATCTCACAATCTCATTTTTATCTGAGATTGTTTATACTTTGGTATTTACTGGGGTGTATTTATCATCCACATCCATGTTTCCTAAATATTTAATAGTATTTCTATCCTACTAAAATTTTTAAAATCCAATTTTACCTATTGGTGAGTTTTTATTAAAAGAAATGGAAGGAATCTTTTTTCATTTTTATTACGAGGTACGTTTTGACTTTTCCGGCCAAAGTTCGAGAAGAATGTTTTTTTAACTTATACGGCCTGAATTGATTTTTAGACGATTATTTCCAAGAATATTTCTTTACAAGTTTTCAAGTTTATTTTTAATCAACTTCATTTAGTTTAAAATTTTATGACAATTTAAGAAAGGAAAAATGTTTTTGAAGTAGAAAGGATATTTTCCTCAAGAATGAAGTCCAAGTATTTTATCAAAATTAATTTCCATCTAAGATAATATAGGGTTCTATTTCTATCCCTATTTTTGTATTGATTTGATTATGTTATGATGGAATTATTTTTATGATGTCCTTTTATGTTATATGGATTATGTTATGATGGCATGATGTTTATGAATCCCATTTTTATTACATGGGTTATGCTATGATGTATGATTTATGATCTTGTGGAACACATAAGAATGGTATCATTATGAGATGGGTGGGACCTATATCTCCCTCCAATGCATTGGGTAAGGATTTATATCTCATGAGATAGACATAGTTGGAACGGAAGGTTAATCCGGTTCAGTGAAACAGGACTGAAATGAGGAGTGAACTCGGTTCAGAAATGGACATTGTCCGCTGAGATAGTCTTGGCAATGAGTCTTGACTAATAAGAAATGATTCTCTATGATTATGTGTGTATTCCACATGGTTTCATGTTTTAAGTTATGATTATTTGGATTACATTACACTATTATGATTGATCCCATTTCAAGATATTATGATCTCTTTTTCAGGATAAGATTTTCAAAATGTTATGTTCTTAAGAATATGATATGATTGATATTTATTTTGTTTACCCTTACTAAGAATTTGAGCTTACCCTTTTGTATGTTTTATTTTCCACAGGTTTGGAAGAAGGGTATTAAGTATAATATGCCAAAAGAGACTCTAGATATGATGAAATAAATGGGATACAACGTAGATGATTTATGAACCAGTTGTTTATGTTTCCCAGTTTTTAAAGACACTATACCTATACGGTCCTTTCATGGTTTTGTTATATGTTGTAATAAGTATGCTTCAATTCTGAAGTAATAAAAATCTATGTAAAGTATGGGTCGTTATAGTTGGTATCAGAGGAAAGGTATAGTCAACCTTTGGAAACTAGGATGTGAAAACCTTAGTAAGAACCCTAAGTATATATCTAAGCATAGGACACAATCGTAGTGTTTTAGAAATTGCCATGAATAACCTAAGATAAGACCTTAAGTGTAAAATTTTATTATTGATTATGTGGTTTTCCTATTATAATTAGTATTTATCACACTATTCTTCTTGGTTTTAGTCAATGGCTGGAACCCAAAGGAATCGTGTTAATGCGGAATGGGATGGGCAATGCAATGATTGTCCCCCTGGGCAACCAAACATTATGGGAGCCGGAATGCAAAATATTGTAGCCATGCTCACACAACTTTCTCAAGCTATGAATCATGCAGGACTTCCAAACGAGAAAAGGAAGGAGCAACATTCTGTTGAATCCTTCATGAGGCAGCGTCAACCCTCATTTAGCAGGTCTACTGATCCATTAGTTACTGAACAATGGATCAGTACTACTGAAAAGATATTTTCAGTTCTTCAATGTTCTGAACATGAAAAATTCATCTTAGCAGTGTATCATTTGGAAGGTGGTGTTGATCAATGGTGGAATCTTATCCTGAATACGAGGCAAAGAGATGAAATTGAGTCCATGGAATGGGAAGAGTTCAAGAACTTATTTTTAATAAGTACTTCCCTCGTATTCTTCGAACAAATATGGAGAAGGATTCTCTTGAACTGAAGAAAAAATATGATGAATATGTTGGTACCTACGAAGTAAATTTTACAAGACATAAAAGGTAGGATTCTGGGATTATTATCCAACCTGAGAGTAAGATCGATCAATTCTTTAGTGGCATAAAACCAAGTCTTCGAAGGGCGTTAGCCATAAGGGACTTAAATAGCTACGAGGAAATTGTTCGATGTGCTCTAAAGGTTGAGATGGAGATTGGAGTAACCCATCAATCATATGGGTTTGATAAGAAGAGTAAAATGGAATTCAAAGGAAAATCTAAATAGCACACTGAAAAGAAGAAGATTTTTCCCTTATGCTCAAAGTGTGGAAAGAAACATGGAGGGAGTTGTCTTAAAGGGATAAGTAAATGTTTCAAATATGGAAAAGAAGGTCATCGGGCATTTTAATGCCACAATGATGGGAAGAATATGTCTAGTGATGAGAATAAAGAAAAGGCTACACAGAGTGCACCTCATACACTTCAATGTTACAAGTGCAATGAAATGGGGCATTATTCTAATCAATTCCCTAATTCAAGGGTTGTTGATGATGATTGACATCAACAAACTCTTAAGGCTAAGGACAAAGGAAAGTCACATGCAATTTTTATCAGTGATGTGGAGTAAGATAACGAAGTGGTGAAAGGTACACTTATCATCCACTCTAAAGTAGAAAATGTTTTATTTGATTCTAGATCCACCCACTCTTTTATTTCTGAAGAATTTTCTAAGGGTATCTTCGTATTACCTCAACAATTATATTTTGAGTTAGTTGTGACAACCCCTAATGGCACAACAGTCGCATCAAAAGTTTATAATTCTTCTCCGATTGAAGTATGTGGGAAAGTGCATCCTAAAAATCTTGTGATCCTTTCTATAGTGGAATTTGATGTGATTCTTGGCATGGATTGGCTTTCTTTATATGGATCTCATATCAATTTCCAAAGAAGGGAAGTCACATTTCATATTCCAGATCAATCTATGATCGTCTATCGATGCAGGGATGAACATAACCTTCTAGTGGAAATTTCTTCCATATTATGGGTCTTGATTCCACTAAATGAAGGTTATTTATCTCAAATGGTTGGAGTGAAACTCACGATTAAGAATACACCTATTGTACGGGAGTTTGATGATGTCCTTCTAGAGAAATTGTCAGGTCTTCCACCAAATCATGATGTTGAGTTTTCAATAGAACTCATACCGGGTGCTATGCCCATTTCAAAGACACCTTATAGAATAGACGCAATTGAGTTGCAGGAATTGAAGAATTGACTCTAAGATAATCTTGATAAAGGATTCATACTCCCTAGTGCGTCACCTTAGGGAGCACCTGTTATATTTGTTAAGAAGAAAGATGGATCAATGAGACTCTGTATTGATTATCGAGAACTTAACAAGATCACTATCAAGTACAAATATCCTCTCCCATGCATTGATGACTTATTTGACTAACTATGCGGAGCTCAATACTTTACCAAGATTGATCTTCGTTCAGGGTATCATCAATTAATGGTCAAAAGGGAGGATATACCAAAGACGGCTTTCCATACATGGTATGGACACTATGAATTTATAGTGATGCCATTTGGTCTTACTAATTCCCCTACTATCATCATGGATATAATGAGTAGAGTCTTTAGAGACTATATTGATCAGTTTGTGGTAGTATTTATAGATGTTATTCTTGTCTATTAAAAGAGCAAGGAAGAACATGAAGATCACTTGAGAATTGTATTGAAGACTCTGAGAAAGGAGAAGCTTTATTCCAAATTTATCAAGTGTGAATTTTGGCTTTAAAAAGTTTCATTTTTGGGTCACATAATCTCAAAAGAGGGAATATCTATGGATCCAGCAAAAACAGAGGTTATAAAAAGATGGTCGAGACCAACAACAGTAACTAAGATCCGATGTTTTCTTGGTTTGGTTGGATATTATCGACGTTTTGTGAATGATTTTTCATGATTATATAATCCACTCACCAGGCTGACTCGAAAAGGCATTATGTTCATTTGGATGGAAGAGTGTGAAGATAATTTCAAGGAGTTAAAAAGAAGGTTATCCAGTGCACCTGTTCTCACACTTTGTTGTAGTGGAGAAAGATTTGTGATCTATAGTGATGCATCCAAGAAGGGATTGGGGTGTGTTCTCATGCAAAATGATAGGGTGATAGCTTATGGCTCATGAAAGTTGAAAATCCATGAGCAAAATTACCCAACTCATGATTTGGAGTTAGATGTGGTAATCTTTGCATTAAATATTTGGAGGCATTATCTTTATGGTGAAAGGTGTGATATTTATACTGATCATAAAAGTATAAAGTATGTTTTCACACAAAAGGAGCTGAATATGCGTCAAATAAGATGGTTGGAGCTGATTAAGGATTACAAATGCTCAATTCATTACCACCCTAGGAAAGCAAACAAGGTGGAAGATGCATTAAGTTGACAAGACCATGTTAGCTTATCCATGATGAGGATCACATAAGATCCAATATTTAGGGATTTACAAAGAATGGATTTTGGAATTATAATGGAAGGGGAAAAATATAATCTTTCTCAAATGAATGTTTAACCATCTATACATGTGAAGATTAAAGAGGCACAGAAAGAAGATGTAGAGTTACAAAAGAAGGTGAGAAATGTTCCTGAATTCAACCTTGATTGTGATGGGATAATAATGTTCAGAAATTGGGTTTGTGTTCCTCCCATCCCAGAATTAAAGAAGGAGCTTCTGGATGAGGCTCATAGTTCTTCATTTTCAATTAATCCTGGAAGCACAAAGATGTATAGGGACCTGAAAGGGTACTTCTGGTGGGATGGCATGAAAAGAGATGTTGCTGAATATGTCTCTCGATGCTTGGTTTGTCAGCAAGTTAAAGTTGAGAAACAGAAGTCTAAGGGGATGTTACAACCATTACCCATACCCGAATGGAAATGGTAAAACATCACTATGGACTTTGTCACTGGACTTCCTAAAACATCCAAAGGAAATAATTATATATGGTTCATAGTTGATCATCTTACAAAGTCGGCACACTTCATTTCTATTAGAGAATATTTCTCTCTGGATCATCTTATCAGGATATATGTAAATGAAGTGGTAAGATTTCATGGAGTACCACTTTCCATTATATCTGATCGGGATCTGAGGTTTACCTCAATGTTTTGGCAAAGTCTTTAGCATACTCTGGATACAGAGTTGAGTTTCAGCACTGCTTATCATCCTCAGACTGATGGTCAGTCTGAGAGGAAAATTCAAACTCTAGAAGATATGTTGAGAGCTTCCTCTATGCATTTCAAAGGAGGTTGGGATCAACACCTACCTTTGGTGGAATTTTTTTATAATAATAGATTTCACTCCAGTATTCAGATGGCTCCTTATGAAGCTCTCTATGGAAAGAAATAAAGGACTCCAACTTGCTGGGATGAAGTTAGGGAATGAAAGCTATTAGGACCTGATCTTGTTGATGAGATGGAAAAAAAGGTCTGATCTATTCAACAACACATAAGAGCAGCTCAGTGTAGGCAAAAAAGTTATGCCGATAACCAAATAAAATACCTAGAGTTTGAAGTAGGTGATAATGTTTTCTTACGAATATCTCCTTGGAAGAGGGTAATGAGATTTGTAAAGAAGGGAAAGCTAATCCCTAGGTATATTGGTCCCTTCGAAATACTGGATTATGATGGCAAGGTAGCTTACCGATTGGAACTTCCACCAAATCTCTCAAGTTCATGATGTGTTCCATGTATCTCTCCTGAGAAAGTACATACCCAATCCTTCACATGTACTCAGCTCAGAAGTTGTACCACTGGAGAAAGATCAGTCTTATGAAGAACAGCCGATAGAGATTCTGGATCGTAGTGAAAAAATTCTATGGAACATGACCACTCACTTGGTGAAAGTTTAATGGAGGAACCACCAATTAGAAGAAGCTACATGGGAGCTTGAGGATATGATGAGGTAGAGGTATCCTCATCTGTTTGTTACAAAGTGACGAATTTCGAGGGCGAAATTCATTTTAAGGAGGCTATAATGTAACACCCGAGATTTTTATGAGAAATATTTTGTTTTTATGTTATATAAATCATCAAAGTAATCTTTCACTACACACAACACTATCTTGGCTTTCTTTACACATAATCGTGACCTTCCTCGATAGCTTGCGTTGTACGCAATACCGAGTTTCACTAAACAATGATATGTTATTAAAATATTATTAAAACTAGCCATTATGAATAGTAATTCCCACTTTTTATTTTATAAATTTTATCATTCAAAAAATAATTCATTTTTGGATTTAGAATATCGAAATTAGCATTGGGTGAAATTTTGGTATTTTTCTGAAAACTTTCAATTTTTGATGAATAGTGAAAACACTGGGTTACTATTTAAAAACCAACTTTTTATTTAAATAATTATTTATTTTATTTAATTTTATTTTAGGTAAAAATTGATACATAATACATATATATGTTCAATTTAATTCATTAGAGTCATTTTATTATAATTTTAGATACATAAAAATTTTATTGAACTTTTCACCGCCTTTTACCCACCTCCTAGTAGAATTTGCAAATTTACATAAAACATAATTTTACCGCTTCTGTAAGTGAAATTTTGAAAATTCGAGAGACACGATTAATATCAAGGAGTAAAATGTGGTTCAATAAGATAAAAATAATTTTTTGGTGAATAGTAACTTTTTACTTTTTTTACCACGGTTAAAAGTAAAATAGGGTAATTAAGGGTAAAAGTGATATTATTATTACCCTAACACATGTCCTAATTCTATTGGATAAGTTTAATTCGAGCAAAAACAACTTTAGGAATAAAATATGACCCTTTAGGTCCACTTGGATTATATTAAGACATTTAATATTATTTTATTTAAAGAAGAGTTAAAATAGTTAAAATCAATGTTTAATAAGTGAAACATTTTTATCATAGGGTTATAAATAAGATAATTTAGACTATAATTATTAATTATAAATCTAAATATATTTCCTACATAATGGTATTTTATTTTTAATTTTTAGAAATTAAATAAGTTAATTTATTTTTGACACAATGATGATGCAGTAATTACCTTGTTAATGAAATATTAACATAATTGATGTTATAAATACACAAATAAATGTAATTTGAGACTTTTTATGAACTAAACTAATTTTATAGGCTAATATGACATATTATTATTGATTTAATTAACGTTTTTTGAACTAATCATGCTGTTATGATTCTCACAAAAATCAATTACCAAATAGTGTCAAAATATACCTAAAATAGTTTTTTAAAACAAATATTATATTATTAATTGTTATTTTATTCCTAAAAATATTAGTTTTTTCAAATGACTTAGATAAGGTTATATATATTAATAATTAACAACTTGGGGTTCTTTTTTCTTGTTATAGTAAGTTTATTAACCAAATAATGTAAGAAAATAAGAAGACACGGTAAAAGTTAAATTATTTAACTTAGAGTTATATCTAACTGATAAGATTAAAATAGTAACCTAAACATGTCTAAAATAAATTGGTTGAGATTATTTCGACCCATCCCCACCTTATCTTCTAAATAAATCAATTTGGAGCTATTAAAAACTGAATATGACTTTATAATAAAATAATATTTTAAGTTTTTCCTAAGGTGCCCCTCTCCTCCCTTATAAAAGGGCACCTCCTCCCTCTCCTCCTCACACCACTTTGAGCCTTCAATCTCGGCCAACCCCTGCCAATTTCTCTTCTACACTTCCCTAGTAATATTCTAGAGGTCCTGTTCTTCTTTAAAGACTAATTTTATTTCCCTAAGAGGAGGTTTCAAAGAGGCGTGTCGAAGAAGAGGTAATATCTGTTACCGATTATTTCAAATTAATTTCTTCCTCTACTTCTTCTTCTTTAGTTGTTTCATTATTAAGTAATAACATCAGTATCACTCATATACTGATATGTTATTATAAATATGAAACAACACTATTTCACCTTTTATCCATCCTATGAAAAATAAAATCACTGCGCGTGTGTACGTATGGAATACCATCTCCACGCCGTGGTTTAATCTGTTTTCCACCACCACCTTACATGGATGGGTATAATGGTGTAAAGAATAAATATATATGATTATTGTAAAGTGATATTGATTCTGAAATAGTATACATACACTCCAATACAATTCCACGATCAGGATAACGATATCATCACCTGTGCGTACGTACGGAATACCGTCTCCACGATCTGATGCGACTCGTTCTACATGATCTTCATTGAATAATGATTATATAAATGAATTGAATGAATAAATATGATATATATTACACTAATACCATTCTGGAAATGAGGTATCTATAACCTAAAAAGAAGAATAAGAATTTATTCTACAAAACACGCATAATAACAAAAAGCAATAAACACCCGAATAACAAGTAGCAATGAAATATTACTAATAAGAAGCAAAGAATCTAAGAATATAACCTTATATGATATCATAAAAATGGGTATGATTCTTTAATAAGTCAAGGACATTATTTAAATCATTATACAGGAGGTTCAGACGCGTACGAAGCAAATCGGACCTAAGGTATGGGAAAATCTCACAATCTCATTTTTATCTGAGATTGTTTATACTTTGGTATTTACTGGGGTGTATTTATCATCCACATCCATGTTTCCTCAATATGTAATATTATTTCTATCCTCCTAAATATTTTTAAATCTAATTTTACCCATTTTTGAGTTTTTAGTAAAAGAAATGGAAAGAATCTTTTGTCGTTTTTATTACGAGGTACTTTTAGACTTTTCCGGCCAAAGTACGAGAAGAATGTTTTTTAACTTATAGGGCCTGAATGGATTTTTAGAACATTATTTCCATGAAGCTTCCTTTAGAAGTTTTCAAGTTTATTTTTAATCAACTTCTTTTAGTTTAAAATTTTATGACATTTTAAGAAAGGAAAAAAAATTTGAAGTAGAAAGGATATTTTCCTCAAGAATGAAGTTCAAGTGGTTTATCAAAATTATTTCCCATATAAGATAATATAGGGTTCTATTTCTATCCATATTTTTACATTGATTTGATTATGATATAATGTAATTATTTTTATAATATCCTTTTATCTTATATGGATTATGTTATGATGGCATGATGTTTATGAATCTCATTTTTATTACATGGGTTATGCTATGATGTATGATTTATGATCTTGTGGAACACATAAGAATGGTATAATTATGAGATGGGTGAGACCTATATCTCCCTCCAATGAATTGGGTAAAGATTTATATCTCATGAGATAGACATGGCTGGAACGGCAGGTTAATCCGGTTCAGTGAAATTGGATTGAAATGAGGAGTGAACTCAGTTCAGAAATGGACTTTGTCTGCTAAGATAGTCTTGGAAATGAGTCTTGAATAATAAGAAATGATTCTCTATAATTATGTGTGTATGCCACAAGGTTTCATGTTTTAAGTTATGATTATTTGGATTACATTTCACTATTATGATTGATACCATGTCATGATATTATGATCTCTTTTTCAGGATATGATTTTCAAAATGTTATTTTCTTAAGAATATGATATGATTGATATTTCTTTTTTTTACCCTTACTGAGATTTTGAGCTCACCATTTTGTATGTTTTCTTTTCCCCAGGTCTGGAAGAAGGGTATTAAGTGGAATATTCCAAAAGGGACTCTAGATATGATGAAATAAATGGGAGATAATGTAGATGATTTATAAAACAGTTGTTTATGTTTCCTAGTTTCTAAAGACACTATACCTATACGGTCCTTTCATGGTTTTGTTATATGTTGTAATAAGTACGATTCAATTTTGAATTAATAACAATGTATGTAAAGTATGGGTCATTATATTCAGGGATAGCCCACTACATCCCTCAGGTCACTCCTGTTGACTTCCCCAGGCTCACTGCCTTTGGTAAAGTCCCAGTCAGTTTATAGATGTGAGAGTCTCTTCAATAGATTTGCATTGAAGTCTTTTCCACTTCTTAGAACAAGACTATGCCTACATCGAAGTTTAGAAATGATGCACTTGTACGCACTGAACCACTAAACCGAATAACCAGAACGTGAAAACAAGTTTCACTGAAAATTTAGTGCAACACCAACCCTTTTCACGCAAGGCCTTCCTATTTCACGCAATATTTCCTTTTCGCGCAAAAAAAATATTTCGCGCGACAACACCCTTTTTCACGCAACTGAATCTTTGACTTTCCACCTCAATTTTTACGCCGTTTTTTTTCGCGCACCTCTTCCTTTTTGTGCACACCTCCTCTTGCCAACAATCTATGTCTTCATTTTCCGATTTTTAGGTCCCAAAATTTATTGTCTACTTGAACTATATGATCACTTTACTGGCACACATTCCGAACTTTAACTGAGGATTGAAAAAAAACACAAACCATACTCCAATTCAAGCATAGAACAGCTATGGTTCCAACAATCTCCCCCCTTGGGTTTGTTGGAAATCAGTAAATAAATTCAATAGAGCACCAGCCACATGCAAAATAAAAATGAAAGAATCAAATCAGCCAACACTCTATGTCTATGTGAGAAATGCTCGGTGTAGAAAACAAGAGGGGAAGCATGAATTGGGATCCCGTGTTTTGGAATTCTCAATGATGCCCAAGAAATTCTCTTAAATTTCCCCAGAAGCATTACATGTCCAATTTTTTCCTTCTTATACTATCACCAAAATCTCATTGTGATACCAAACATATCCTAAATTCATTCTTTTTCCTGAATTTATTCCTTCTCCCCCATTGGAAATAAACCCAAAGATCAGTATTTTCTCATTGAACATATCAAAAACACCCCCTAGATAGTATCTCCCCATAAACCTGTATCATATCCCAAAAAAAATTAAAAACAATTAACATAACAAGGGAGAGGGGTATTTAATGACCTCCTTATGCACTAGGAGGTGGTTGAACCCTGAGGTTCAACCGATGCTTCTCAAACACAGCCGCTGATAGTGGCTTGGTCAGGATATCAGCCACCTGCTCATCAGTTTCCACATGATCCATTCTAATCGCACCTTTCGCAACTTTTTCTTTGATAACATGATACCTAATTTCAATATGTTTTGAATGAGAATGTTGAACATGATTCTTTGTAAGATCAATTGCGCTCTTATTATCACAGTAAATTACCATTGGTTACTTCACCTCATCACCAATATTTGTTAGTTGTTGCTTCATCCATAACAGTTGAGTGTGTGCCTTTGTAGCAGATATATACTCAGATTCAGCAGTACTATGAGAAGTACATTCTTGTTTCTTTCTCAACCATCCAACACATTTATGCCCAATATAAAAGGCTCTACCACTGGTGGACTTTCTGTCCACTACATCACCATCCCAGTCAGCATCTGAAAACACTGATAATTCACTATCCCTGCCTGCAGAAAAGTATAACCCAAAGTTATGAGTTCCTTGAATGTACCTCATGATTCTTTTTACTATTGTCATATATTCCTCCTTTGTATTACTCTAAAATTGGGCCACTAGACATGCTGTAAAGACAATATCTGTCCGTGTCACTGTTAGGTACAGTAGGCTCCCAATGATCATCTTTTACATGGTGAGATCTACAGAGGACCCATCCTCGTGCTTTCTAAGTTTGGTTCCAACTGCAATCGGAGTTCACATTGGTTTGGATTCAATCATATTAAATTTATTAAGATTCTCTCTTGCGTAATTTTCCTGAGATATGAAAGTATAATCTTTATTTTGAGTCACTTGAAGCCCTAAGAAATATGTGAGCTCCCTAATCATTGACATTTCAAATTCTGATTTCATGTGGTTAGAAAATTCATCCACTGATTTCTTCCTGCTGCCACAAAATATAATTTCATCGACATAAACTAGAACCATGAACTAATTTTTGGAGATTTATTCACATAGATATTGTGATCTACTCCTCCTATTCTGAATTCCATATTCTTAAGATTAGAATACATCCGTGAATACAATGCTCGTGGTGCCTACTTCAAACCATATAGATATTTTTTTAGTTTTCAAACCATTGTTTCATTAGTACCAAGAATAAAACCCTCTGGTTGTTCGATGTAGACTTCTTCTTCGAGTACACCATTAAAGAATGTTGTCTTAACATCCATTTGATATAATTTATATCCTATTTGGAGTGTCGTGGCAAGGAAAAGAATGATTGACTCCAGTCTAGCAACTGGAGAAAAGGTTTCTTCAATATCAACACCTTCAATCTGGGAGTATCATTTACATACTAGTCGTGACTTGTTTCGAATAACACTTCCATGCTCATAAAACTTGTTCTGGAAGATCCATTTTGTACAAATCACATTGTGACCTTTGGGTCTCTGGACAAGATCCCGTGTTTGATTCTTGTCAATATGATCTAACTCTTCATTCATGGCTTTCACCCATGATTCATCCGTTGTAGCTTCTTCGAATGAGGATGGCTCCACAACTAATATAAATGCAGATTGTGTGTTATTCCTCATCCTCCTTGTTTTTTTGGGTGAACTCTTTTCCCCAATTATGTTAGATGGATCAATCTCAACTCTTCGATTTCTCCTGTGAGTTTCAGTTTCATTCTCTCCAGCCAAGGTTTCCTCTCTAGATTCTTCTTCTAAGTCAACATCATGATGTGACTATTGAGTGTTTTTTCACCTTCCACTATTCCTGTATTTATATTTACTCCATGTTCATTTTCTTCCTCACTTTCTATCACATCGGCATATGAAATTCGTGAAGCATTTGTGGTTTTCTCTTCAAGGATCTTAACATCACTACTTTCCATAATTCTTCCTAATTGCTTGTTGAAACACTTGTAGGCTTTTATGTTCATTGAGTATCCAAGTAAAATTCCTTCATCTTCATTGTCACCATACTTCCCTTAATTTCCTTCTTTGTTCCTGATGAAGAATTTACATCAAAAAACACAAATGTATTTCAAATAGGGCTTCCTTCCATTCCAAAATTCATATGGTGTCTTCATCTCGCCAATATAATGTCCTGTTCAATTTTGAATATACACTGAAGCTTGAACAGGATTTTTCCAGTAATGTCATGGAATACGACTCTCAATCAGCATAGTTCATGCCATGTTTTTCACCTGTTGATTCCGACGTTCAACAACTCCATTTTTTGTGGAGTTCTCACATCAGCTTCTTCATGTTGTATCCCATACTTCTCTAGGTAATTTTCAAATTCAATGGAGGTGTATTAACCTCCATTGTCAGATCACAACACTTTTATTGTTCTTCTAGTATCATTCTCGGTGATTCGCCGATATGTTTTCATGCAGTCAAGCACTTGTCGTTTCCTATGAATGACAATTACACATGCCATTCTACTGTAATCATCTATGACAAGGACAAAGTACCTTTCTCCAGGACTTCCAGCAAAATTTATCAGCCTGCATACATCTGTATGAATTAGATCAAGAAGATGTGATGCCCTTTTCTTCTTTGGCCGCTATGAATTTCAGACCAGCTTCCCACGAATGCAATCATCACAAGACTTTTCACGCTCACGCTTCAGGTTGGGAATGTCCATGACAATCCTCAGTTTTGATATTTTCTCCCTATCTTTTTGATTGATGTGTCCCAGTCTCCAATGCCATAAATTTTTTTCTTCTTCAACAGTCATGAAACAAACATTTTCTTTACTATCAATCTGATACAAGTTTCCTTCTGTTTTTCATTCCTTTATAAGGGAATTTCCTGTCTTTACTTTGATAATGTAGCCTTTCTGATTAAAAGTAACTATAAGTCCCGATTCACAGATTGGACTCATGCTGAGAAGATTATGATGTAGCCCATCTACATAATGGACTTCAGACTTCTTTAGCTCTCTACTGGCTTATTCATTACTTCCACTGCCTTTGATTTTCAGAGCTCCATCATTACCAAATTGTACTGTACCATCAACCTTCCTTTTGATATCCGTTAACATGCCAGCATTACCTGTCATATGAGACGAAAAACCACTATCCAAAATCTAGGTATTGTTGATTTTTGTAGCTTTGAGGGACACCTCTACAAGGTTGTATTTCTCGATCTTCTTCTTTTCCTTCCAAGAGATATTAGATTAAGTATAAGTTATTGATGGAATTCTAATTATTTATTCCACATAATCAGATTCTTCATACCAATAATCTTTTTCCGGAGGAGAAAACCTATTTGTGAGATCAACACCATCAGGAGGGTGGATATTGACCCGTCTCTGAGAGTTGTATGAATCTCTCCTATCGAATCTCTGCCTACAATTCATAGCATTATGGACAAAGTTAGAATAATGAAAACAGTATCCATAGAAACTATTTCTTCTATAAGATGGAGGATATGAATTCGCTCTCATATGTTGATGTCCAATATCTTCCCCATTCAAGTAGCTCCTTGCCTCTTCTCAATATGACATGGTATGGCCCAGATAGCCACAGAACTTACACTTCATGAGAGGAAATGTCTTATCACTTGAATTTCTCCTCATGCCTTCTTCCTTGGGATAATAGTTGGACTGGCTGTCATTTCTGAAAGTTTGAGGATAATTTTCAGTTCTTCTTTTAGTTTTGATTGAGGGTTTCTTTTTCAGCACATCAGGAAATGTTTCAACAAGTCCAACTTTTATCTTTTTTTCTTTTGGCTCTCTTTACTTCTAGTAGTTGATGTCTTAGCTTCATATCCAATTCCACTCTTTCCCATGCAAGTGGGTCTTTGATCAATCAAGATTTTTCCAACCCCATCTGAACCACACTAGTCTCTTACCAGTAATTCTACATCTGAGAATCTTCCAAAATGAATTTTCTTCCTACCCTCATTTGTGGTTGATTGACATTCAATTTTACTCCTAAGAGTAACAAATTCTTCCTCAAGACCCTCAACTGTCTTGGACTTCTCTTCTAGTCTGGATGAAAGGTCATATATGACCTTTTCTTGTTCTTCAATTCTAAGATTTAGTTCCACAACATCATCTATGCACTCAAGGATTGAAGACTGAACTCTCACTAGTTTTTCTAGTCATTCAATTTCTACTTCAAGCTCATAAATGTATTCTGATGATTCTTCCACCATTTCCTTCCACTTATTGCATATCTTACATTTCTTCTCAAGCTTGGAAAAGGAATCCTTAATTTGAATATTTTGATCACCATTAGGATTAATCTAATTATCTCTACCTTTATTGATCGAGGGTTCTAACTTTTCAATGGTATCCATCATGGAAGCATGGTTTCTTGTTTTAAATTTTGATTCTTCTTCTTCACAAAATTCAATATCACCATCTTCTTCTTCATAGAAAAAACTCTTCTTCTGTATTTTCTTTCCAGATTTGAAGTCTCCCTTTTTGAAAAAATTTTTCCTAGGCTTCTCAATGTCTTCCACTTCACTCTCATCATGATCAAACTTTCTTTGGTACTGAGAGGCAATGTACCCAACTCTTCCACAACGAAAACATGCCAGAGGTAACTTACCTTTAAATTTACCTTTTCCATTATTCAGCTTCTTGGTGATGAGAGAAAGAATTTTATTTTCCTCATCATCCTCACCACTACTATCTTTTAAAATTTTCAGTTTTTTCATGGCTTTGAATGTTATTTCCTTGGTTACACGAGTTGTGTAATTTTCAAGTTTGACTCTGATCTCATATTCCACTAGTATACTTAACATATCATCCAAAGATAGTTTAAATAGATCTACTTCTTCAAGGGTTGAAACCTTTTCAATGTACATAGGAGGAAGCCTTCTCTTGATTTTCTTTACGATATCAATGTCTTTGATTTCGTATCAAAGACCTCGAATTGAACCTACTACTTTAGTAATTTGATTAAAGAATGAATCGGTATTCTCATTAGGATTAATCTTTAGATCGTCAAAACTTTTGGGTAAGACTTCAAGTTTTTCCTCCTTCACTTTGTTGTCTACTTCATAAATGTTTTCATGTTTATCCCACATAGACTTTGCTAAGGTACGACTCATCACCATTAGATAGATCTGATCTGAAAGAGTTGTAGTGATAGCATTCTTAGCTTTAGCATCTACATCAAAAACTTTCCTGTCTGTATCAGTCATAACAAGCCCTGTTGGATTAGTAACTTGTATTCCTTGCATAGTATCAAAGAGGACTTCCATTCCAAGGGATCTTAAATGAGATTTCATTCTATTCATCCAAATATGAAAATTACTTCCATCGAAGAGAGTTATTCCCCTAGCATTGACTACATTATCCATTATGACAAAAGACAGATCTAACACAAGCATCCTTTATGCTCTGATACCACTTGTAGGACCCCGGGACACCCTGAGATGGGAGGGGTGAATCAGGGTGTCAAATTTTCTTTTAAATTTGATGGATCTTGTTCCCACATTGGAAGGAACTAGTCAAACATGTATGATGGATATGATCAGAAATCAAACATCCACATGCAAAGAGATGACACAACACTTTTTACTTGGTTCACCACTGAGGTTTACATCCAAAAAGCATAAACCGATAGGTTGTTGGTCGTAACTAATTCCACTATTTTTTTCGACTTCTGGACTACAAAGTTTCAGGAACAGTCACTCTGTCCCAGGCTCACTGCCTTTACAAATGTTCAGGGATAGCCCATTGTGTCCATCGGGTCACTCCCATTGACTCCCCCTAGCTCACTGTCTTTAGTGAAGTCCCAGTAAGTTTATAGACATTAGTGTCTCTTCAATATATTTTCCTTGAAGTATTGTCCTCTTCTTAGCACGAGACTCTGCTTGCATCTATGTCCGGAAATAATGTACTTGTACGCACTGAGCCACTAAACAGGATAAAAAGAACATGCAAACAAGTCTCACTGAAAATTTCATGCAACACCAACCCTTTTCGCGTAAGGCCTTCCTATTGCGCGCAATATTTCCTTTTTGT
Source organism: Viscum album (assembly GCA_963277665.1). NCBI lineage: Eukaryota > Viridiplantae > Streptophyta > Magnoliopsida > Santalales > Viscaceae > Viscum > Viscum album. The sequence goes on along the minus strand of OY728122.1, from coordinate 464,541,290 downwards.
GTGGAAAAATATTTCATGCAACATCACCCTTTTTCAGGCAACTGAATCTTTTACTTTCCGCAACAATTTTTTCACACACCTCTGCCTTTTTTGCGCATCCCGCAATTTTTCACACATCTCATATTTTTCACGCAAACCGAATATTTTGCGCAGCACATAATATTTCGCGCAACCTGTAATTTTTCATGCAACTCGGAATTTTTCACACAAACCCCCTTACGCGAACCTTTTACGCGCATCATACCTCGGATCTTCTCAAAGTCTTCAACCTTACAGAATGAGGGGGTCACAGCTTATTTATAGGCATCTCATACCCTCGCGCATGAAACCCCCTATGGCGCAAAAAACCTATCATTTGGCACATAATATTTCACTCAGGTATCGTTTTTCACACACATCTCCATATTTTTCATGCAGCCCATGCCTTTTCCATTTTTCAATGTTCTGATTCCAAAACACTACTTGCGCAAAAAACCTCACTCCACTATTTCATGCACCACGCTGTTTTTTGTGCACCACTCTATTTTTCACGTGCCACACTATTTTTCACACATGCCACTGTTTTTCAAGCATGCCACTGTTTTTCATGCATGTCGCTATTTTTTTTTTGCACGCTACTGATTTTCGTGCAAGCCTCCTTTATTTCTCACACCCCTTCCTTTTTGCGCGCACCTCCTCTTTCCAACAACCTATTTCTTTATTTTCCGATTTTCAGGTCCCAAAATTTGGAAAACACTGGATAATAGCGCCAGATTCAATACGGTTGTCTGCTTGAATTGTATGATCACTTTATGGGCACACATTCTGAACTTCCACTGAGGATTGAAAACAAACACAAACCATACTCCAATTCATGCATAGAACGACCATGGTTCCAAAACCTCCCACATGGTTTATGGTGGTGGGGAAAACCTAAACTAAAACCTCACACATGGGTTTTGGTGGTGGGGACCACCTGATCCTAAAACCCCCCAATATTTAATTCCTAAAGGTGGTTCCATCCGAACCCTCATAATGGGAGAAACCCTTAAACTCCCTCTTAAATGTGGGGAAGCCTATTGAACTTCCCCCACTTTAATTGTGTCACCCCCCTTGATTAATTATAAAAACTCATTAATTAAATAATTAGTCCAACTTTAAATTATGCCAAAAAACTAAATAAATAACATATTCTATTATGTTGGCTATTTTATTTTTTGTGGGGATTGGGGAAATTATTTGGAAAAGTAAAAGGGGAGAGCTTTTGGGAGGATTACTCTTCTCCCATGATGAACTTCTTCTAGGAAGAACACTTCTCCATCAAAGAACGCTGAAGTTATCCAGCATCTTCAACTTCTTCCTTGGGACATCCTCCAACATGGGACGTTTTCAATCGATGACCGTCCTTCCCTCCACATTGACGTCAACAAACAAAAGAGGTAGGGTTTTTTTGTAAATTGATCAATGTTAATTTTTCCCCTCACATTGAATTATCCCCCTTGAGCCACTTGCAACCGCTCTAACATGGAGGGTGCGTGCCAAAAAAACATGGCCTAACCCCTCCACCATTCTTCGTCAATGGTGTGTTCTTCATGATGGAAGAAGGTGGATTTGTGCCACGGCGATGAACGAAGAGCGGTCGGCCGAACTGGCCACCGACAAAGGGGTGGCGCACGGCCGCGCAACACGAAGAGGACCGTTGGCCATCTGTCCAGCCGCAGTGGACCGTCGCACCGCAACCTCTACGCTGTCTCGTGCCACCCCCCCCCCCCCCCCCCCGGCCTCCGCATCCTTATTCACCCCGCGGCCTCTATGGCCCATGCGGCCCTTGCAGCCTCCGCCGCCCCGCAGCCTCCCCCACCCTCGCGGCCTCCGCCACCCCCGCGGCCTCCACCATACCATGGCCTCCGCCACCCCGTGACCCCTGCGGCCTCTACGGCCCTTCAATGCCCACGTCCTCCATGACCTCTGCCGCTCCGCAGCCCCTGTGGCCTTCGCAGCCCCGTGCCCCCGACAACCTTTACGATCACCCCACCGCCCTGTGGGCTGCTTCCCAAGCTAGGCCACCATGTTGGTCCGGACCCAGCAGGTCGGGCAAGGTTGACCTGAAATGGGTCGACCTCGGCCGGGTAGGCCCGATCGGGTCGGACCTGACCTGGACCAATTTCGACCATATACTCTCTTTTGGCCATAACATTGGAACCAAGCGTCCATTTGACAAACCGTCTAGAGCATCAGAAACCTTGGAGAGAGACTATCCTTTTGGTATACCTCACTTGCGATTTGGATAGAGTTGGGGTATGTTCGGATTAGATCAAACACAAATACAACTAGGCCCTTGGAACTAAAAGTCTAATAACTTACAGACTGGGCATCTGATTGACGCACCGTCTATTGCGTTGAGACCCCTATTACTTTACGGACCTTTGGGATACTTCTTCAAGGGACTTTATGACAGTTGGACTATCGACCAGTTCTTGAGGAGCAGACCCTCCCGGAGACGAGAAAGTGTAATGAGGGAACTTAGTAGCTGGCTGTGATGTGAAAAATGAATACCGGTCCTATGTGTGTCAGCACCGAGCGATCCTATGTGGGTCAGCACCGAGTGATCATGTGTGAGTCAGCACTGAGTGATCCTTTGTGGGTCAGTAGTAGAGCCTCTTAATAGAGGAAGATGAATCAGTAGTACATCTAATCATTTGTACTTTTGTACCTAAGTTATACCTGTTGTAAGCTCAGTTAGTACCTTTGTGGAACTCTTCTCTATGGCTTACTTGTCTGGTACTTACCTTCGTGGTGTTCCTTCCTTTGTGGAACAGTTGAGCTTTGGGATTTTGGGTTGGACTATGTGTTTCTTCATGATTCACATCGGTATACCTGATAACATAGGTATATGTATGGGAATATACCTAAGTATGGTTGTCACTGGTTAAATTCCTTGTGGTTTATCCTTGGTGGATTTTTCTAGACCATGAGGGTCTCGGGGTCCCTACTGAGTATTGTTATACTCACCCCTATATGGGTTATGCCCGCACCTTGTTGGGTTTTGTGCAGATGAAAGACAGCGTTGATCAGGGCTAAGGGTATTAGGGCGAGACAGGAGCCGGAGGTGGACCACACATTGTGACGGTACGCAGAGGAGACAGGTGGATGTGGAGTGCTGATCAGGCGAATTATACCTACCCTTCAAGTAGGAACCTCAAATGATGACCCAGTAGCTTCCTTTCTTTTTATTCAATTCTATTGTATTTTAGTTGTAATTGTACTATTGCTGTTGGCCCTGTATTCCTGCCCCTTTTTACTTTCAGAACTCTTTTTTCTGTATTGTTGACTTATGTTCGTATCTTGGTGTGTGGTTGGTTGCATATGTTTGTAGGTTATAAAGGCAATTCCTTCCTGGTTATAAGGAATATACCTTTCAGTGCTAGTCGCCAGCCCCTGGCCTATGGAAGGTGGTCTTGGGGTAGTCACGGCACGGGCCCTGGGGGACAGGTCGTGACAAGGGTAATGATGCCACGTAAACTAACTAAATAGTATTAGTTTAAGATATTTTTATTATATTTCCAGCAATGTATTTTCCATTTGGTTTCACTTTAATATCCAAATTACTTTATATTTATTTATTTTTTACATAATTTTAGGTGTATCCCTCTACTCGCTTAAAAAATATAACAAAATTTCCTCCATTATATAATAAATTTAAATCCAATATATTAATGAGTCCATATCCAAAAAAAATCATAGATTACTACCCTCTATTCATCAATTCACTTCTTTCCCAATGATAATCTAATAGAAGCTTATTGTGTACTCAAAATGACATCTCTCAAAAGAATGGTAATTATCTTTCCTCACCCCTTAAATGTCTTTTTAATCTTATAAATCATCTAAATATGATGAATCCACCATAAAATAATTAATATAGTATCATATATATATATATATTATTTTTATAATGGGATAATCGCTTTCCATTTCCATTTCACTTAATGGGAAATGATGTTATCACTCATGATTATGTGGAGACTACCACCTCTAAATAGAGACGTGATTCATATTTTATAAATAAATTAAATTGACTGATATAATGATGTATTTAATTAATAAATATGATATTTATTTCAGAAATATAAATTTGGAAACATAAAATTTTATTTATCATACATTACTTTCCGTTATTATAAAGTGACTTCAATATCCATGTGTACATTTAGAATATGATGCACATGATTAATTTAATTCATTTATCTATATGTGACTCATATGTGGGGATATAAATATGTATATAATTAATATTTATTCTATTTTTTCAATTATTATCATTATTGTGATTATTTACCCATTATACTGATGTGAGAACCAAAATTTTCAAATCGAATCAAACATGAAAAAAGATGTTAAAACCAGGAATGGTGATGATAATGAAATATTTTTGGTGATTGATTGATGAGATGTTATAATTAAACCATTTATGTTAATATAATTATTCAAATTATTCTGTTATAAAATTATAATAAAATTTTTAAAAAATTATATATGTCATTAAAATCACTTATGAACAAATTCATAATTGAGTAAAGGTTTATCATATCACTTCTATTTTTGTGAGGCATATATCATATTCTCCAATTAGTTCTTCCATTATTATATATACTGAATATTTTATATGTCATATAAATAATATATTTATATTCAGGATATTTAAATTAACATATAATGTTATTTTTTCCTTGGATTATGATAAAAATGATACCAAGTCGATAATGGTTTTATGTAAAAATCAATCTTTCTTTTAGCAACGATTATTCTTAAAAAATAATGATTAAATTATATGATATATCTATCGAAATTATTATTTATTTTATTATCCTCTATTCATATCCTTATATTATATCTTTTCCAAAAAATTATCTCTCTCCAAGTGTTCAAAATTATGAAAGAAATATTTAATGGGAAATTTATTTTTTTCTATTTGATTGAGAATAATTTTCATCCATGTAAAAATTTTCAATAAATTATTTTCCTGAATATTTCAAATATACTATAATTATTTATTTATTTCATATTTTTATATTTTTTAATTTATATATATTTTAAAAAAAATTAATCATTATTCTATTTTCCATATAAGGAACTTTTACGAAATGTGTGAATTGATTCCTTGGTTAATCATTTACCACATCAATGAGTTCTCCCATCATATTTACTATTCTTTTACATGAATCTACATTTCCAATTTATTTTTTTATCCAAAATTTATTTTATTATATATATATATAAGTTTTTAATAATTAATTTCCAAATAAAAATGTAATTTTCCTCAAGAAATGTTCTAATGATCTTTTAAATTTTTATTATAGTAAAAAAATGTAATTTGATGTTTTTTTTATTAACTAGGCATATGATCCAATGTTTCTCTCAATATTCATTTTTTGGATGGTATAATATTACATTGATGAAATTTTTATGAGTAATGATTTTGTTTAAAGGAGTTAATCTATTGTAATATAGTAAATTGCATCATCATCTTGTGAATTATATATGAATGGATTATTATTAGTGGAAAAGTGGTTCTATTTTATCACTATGAATTATTGGTTAAGGTTTAATGTTTATGAGCTCAGACGATACCTGATAATTTATCCTAATCCTGAAAGTTGGTACATTATAGGTTATTGGAAGCTCTAAATAGGATACATAATAGGATATCCCAATCCTAAAGATGGAACACTAGTGGTTTTATTAATCCCAATATGTGCCTAATGACTTGATCGATATCCTTGAAGAATGGTTTATATGATTTTGATTATGCTAAAAAATTTATGGAAGTCTATATTACATATTATTTTATATAATATATGATCTCATGTGGGATAATATTTGATTAATCAATGATTAATTTATTAAAAACTATAATTGTTATATTCCATTATTTGGATTTAAGAATTTTTGGGAATAAGTTTTAAATTTTATGATGATGATCTTATACACGTATGATCATGATATGACTTTTTATGATCACTAATTTGTATCTCACATGTTAACCTTTACATTTCATTTGATCTCACACTTTATTATTTTTCTGTTACCCATGTTATGAAGATAGTTTCTAGGTAGGTAATTTCTAAGTTATGTAATTTCTAGAAAGATGGTTGTGGGTGATACGAAAGATATTTCACGATATAAGATGACTGTGAATATTTATAAAAATAAAATGATAACCTTATGGTTATAATAATTTTTTAATTTTAATCCAGATGATGTAATATTTATGTATGTAATTCTTGGATCACCTCAGTTGGTATCATTAGAGGTGTCAGTTATTTAAATAGATTATAATTACAAAATATTACTAAAAACCATTGGAATTTTTGTACAAATTTTACTACATCAAGGAGCATTGATCATGTACATATTATGCTATTTTCCTAGAATATATAACCTTTTAAGTGTATTGGAAATTGGATATGGTTGTGGCACAAGTGAACCTTGGTGTAGTAATGCTTAATGATGAAGATTGGGTATTGATTTAACCACCACTACTACATGATCCATGTTCCTAAGACTATAAACATGTCTCGACACATTGGGAATATGGTTGGGTTAATTAACATATTTGTTACAAACCATTCTGAATAATTTGAATTGATAATGACCATGTATAACCAAGGATATACATAAGGATTCATATATTGAAAATAATTTTTCATGATTTATACATTTTATGAATGATTTTACAAAATAATATGACTTATCAATATGATTATTGTTTCTCATTATATGATTGTTTTGTATATTACATTGAGATACCCCAAAGGAATTATGAATGCGGTGATGAATTAAATAATGTATTAATGACAAGTAAATTAAATGGTAGGTGGAATGAGAAATCTTTTGATTATGCTTAAAAATCCATCTCAATTATTTATTAACAACTTCACCATAAGATAATTTATTTACATCCATAATAAGAAAAATATTGAGATTCATGGGAATCTACTAATGGAATTAAAAAGAGGAAGTAGTATACTATTTTCCACATTCCTAGATTTTAATATTAAGCACCTATATAAATGTCTCAAAAGAACAAGATGATGTTTTTTCTATGAAATATAAGATAATAAAGTGATTAATTATTGATGGAAAATGAAATTTTCAATGGATATAAATAAATTTCCTCCTAATAAACCACTAATAATTTAAATTTATTTTGTTTGAGGAAATATAAAATTATTAATTTTAATGAAACAACCCAAGAAAAAATTATTATAAAAAGCAAGGGCCTAGTATTTTTAATCACTGATCTACATCATAACGGTTAAGGAACACATATCCTATACTCTAGTGACATCTGTACATATATATATATATATATATATCATTGAAAACCACCATTATTAATTAAAATAATCAAATACATCATCTATCCATTGGAGGGAATAGAGGTTCTTCGCCATTTCATGGGTAAATCACTGGATATATATAAAAAAACATAATGTACCATATTCCTACAAGGGGAAAAACTACAGCACAAGACACGCAAGAATAAATGATACCCTTATACAATAATAAGTTGATCTGAATCTTAAAATAAAAATAAAATTGTTCCATATAATAACAATCCACCAAAAATGTAGATACTCAAGGAAGATCTCTATCATAGAATCAATATTACATAGAGGGGTAGTGTGAGAACCTCCTCTAAAAAGATGTCATGTATCTCCTAATCTATCTTTAGGAACATCACATTCTGAGAATCTATTAAAATAAACTCTTCCTTCCTTAACTATGATGATATGTTCTCCATATAAATTTTAACAATTTGATGATCTTGATTACTGATAAAAACTATTGTCATTACAAAAGCATTCAAGTGAAAAATATTACTCCACAAAAACAATAATATAACACATAGAATACAATCAATACATGTGAATAATAATATCATACAACTCTATTTTTAGAATGAAAAATATCGTTGTGTCCAATACTTCCCAATTATTAGATGAGAATGGTGATTTTCCTAAATAAACCAATTATAAACTCAAAATTTTGTATATAAAAACATGGGTGTGGTAATCTCTCCATATCGAGCTCCATTGATGGGATTGAATGAGGTGAATTAGAGGACTGTGGTGGTATGAATTAGACAATTCATAAGATATTTTATAACTTTTGTAATGGGTACCTTTCCTAAATTTGTCATATCAAGTATTGAATACTTCATGCCATGTTTGTAGCCTTTCATTGTTCATATTCCTCACTAACCATGATGAAAAATACATCATTTAAATCTCTCATATCTATATACCTATGAATAAATGACACAATTGGGATATCCTATACCTAATCAACCACCCATGTACTTCCCATAATCCTATTGACCCTATTACAATTTATATTAAGGAAATTGGGAAACTATGGTTAAGTCTACACTATAAATATAAAGACTTACCCAAATTTCCCACTATAAATGGTCATGATATATACATTTTGGTGGATATTACTATATAAATATATCATAATGGATTGAAATTACTATTAAAATATCACCAAAATCTAGCACAAGAGAAGTGGGAAGAATAAGTCTGTGACTAACTTCCCACCGTTCCAATCTCTAACTACCATAACAAATGAGAACCACTAACTATAGATGCACTACATGGAATTTTATAATGAATTCACTCTAAATATTTTCATATATATAGATAAATATTCATTATCATATTATTCATTTGATATCAAATAAATAAATATCAACATCTTAAACATGGTGACATTGTTCTAGACTATTAGATGAAACAACTCCACAAAATATAATACAATAGCATCATCATCATGGAAGATTTTTTTGGGAAATTATAGAGTTTGTTGAATTATAATATATTCACCAAAACACCCAGGTTTCCATATATAAGAGGGAGACATGCCTACTTTAATGATTCCTTATTCATTGAAGAGAAAAATCATCCTGACACTATTTAATAATTAATTGTATTATACCTAAGACTCCTCAGGATTTTCGAGAAATAGAAACCACCACATAAAATAGAACCACTTAGTTGATTAATATCCATAAAAATATAGATCTCCTACCTTGAAAGAATAATATTAAATTTAATAACTTTTTATAATAATCACTACTCGTTATCCTAGTAGGATGAATTCTCCAAATACTTTTCCACACTATAAAAGTGAAACATCAAAAACTTCTTCCTTTAAGACTCATCATCATCTACTAGGTTATTCATTATATGTTTGATTAGTGTATCCATATTTAAAATTCATATTGGAACCCAATATAGATGATACCCAGCAACCATCTATATATCCTAGAATCTAGAGGATCCCATGAATGTAAAAATGTAATTAATTTCGGATCACATTAGATAAATATATTTTAAATTACCCAAAGAACAACCTAAATTGAACACAAGAACATTTAATAATGTATCAGAAACCTCTAATTTTTTATTCACATTAATAATTTTCATATAAATTACAAAATTTAGTAATCATAATGTATTTAAAATACATAACCAGGGGTACTATAATCTAATATCTTTTCTGGTCTCACTTTTTACATCATATTTTATTTTGGACAAATAAAATTTCCCATACAAATCTATAAATACCTCACTAGTTCTAAAATTTGAATTCTAACCCTTCACTTAACCAAATCTATGAATATACACTATCATGAACCTCGTCTATTAGAACACCTATTTGACCATTATTAAATATTTTAGTGACCCGTAATTCTTGGATATAATGGGCCATCGGTTGGATACTATAATAAAGGGTATAAAAACACAAATCGAGGTGATATGTCCACCATAAATCTCAATAATATAATGGAAACCCATGAAAAACCTCATCATTTAAACAATTTGTAAAAAATCATCCCAAAATTTATGTGAATGAAATAAAAAACAATGGTGTTCAAAATATTGAACCAATATGAAAATCTGAGGGAAGTGACGCAACACCCGATCATGGTCTCTATGATATTGTTATCCATTCAATAATTATTAAATCCAACAAGGAATGAAATAGAAATATAAATATACATATATGGGGTTAACAAAAAAATATAACATATAAGATTCTATAAAAAACTCTTTTTGAAACATAGATGATGCATACGTATTCAATAGTTAGAGAAAATTCAAATAAAAACAGCATCAGGATAATATATCAAGAAAATTCCTCTAACCACTTAACAATATATCTATTAACCCTCAAACCCTATAGAATTATGTTTTTATTCTAATATAACTATTAAAACCATATAAATACAAAGACAAAGAATTTATATAAAAGATACAAACGGAATACCATAAAAACATACCACATAACATAGCTGGACACCAAACCCTACCAATATATACCACATCATCATAATATAACTACATATACCATACCAATCATGGTAGGTTAATAAAAACATCTTTTAAATTAACTCTATTCCCTCCTCCTTCCATGTGCATCCCCCTCCATGTATGAAAACAAAACCACCTCATTGAAACTCTATCCCATAGTTATTTTATCCCATTCACCATAATCAAATGCCAATATACTATATATTATGTTTAGATATTATAGAGGGGATAGTTTGGTAGTTATCCTTCCATGTAACCTAAATCATATATTTTTTGAAAATATTTGATACATATTACTTCATATAGGAATTAGTAATGTAAACCAACTCTCATAATGGTGTATAAGAGACAACATGAACAACAATACATAATTGAAAACACAACCCCATCCTAGAGGGTTTGGTCATAAAAAAGTTTTCATTTATAATTATGAGTAGCAATAGCTCAACATACCCAACCACCATAGACCTATATCCACTTACATAACTTATCATTACACAAATTGACCACACTTCCAATTTAAAACCACTCAAAAACATTTTAAACCTCCCATTTGATTATTTAATTATAAATTTTCATATTTACTATTATAATCTATGATAAATTTATTATTATATTTATTTATTAAATCTATGAATATTTTATACTAATAAACTCTTTTCCAAATTCATAATTCAATTACATAAATTGTTATTTAATTTTATATTTACTACCCATCATTTATGTCCTTCAGTCCCATACCCATAACAAAAATTTTTATTCCTATCAATTATTCTATTTTATTATTAAAGAATTATATAATAAAAAACAACCAAACCAAAAACTACGTCATCCTCCAAAAATATCATTCCAACATTTATAACACCAATTTTATATTTTCACTGCATCACTAACATTATTTTCAACATAAACCATGTAAATAGAGCCATAATAACAGTAACATATCATCCTAACCTACACCACTCCAACTAAATCATAGTTTGAAACCAAAATTTCTAAATTAATAACATAATGTGATCATTATAACCATTTTATAGGAATAAAATAAACCTTGAATAATAATAATATAAAAAATTGATCACACCAAACAACCAATCTTCTTTATATACCATTGTTCTTCAAAACCCTTATACATAAAAAATGAAGCATAAATTCATTGAAAATACACATCTAATTAGTTACTATCTTTATGTAATTTCTCAATTATTAATGTGAGAAATAAATAAAATATAATAATATGGTTCCACAACATTATATATATTAATTACAAAATCAATTTCAAGGTAGAAATAACAAATAAAACTTAATAAATAACTAGTGAGTCACTTTAACCATAAAATTTCATTTAGTCTAGATTATGTTTTGGTTAGTATTATTAAAACAATCCAAATATTAATTTATATTTTATATAAGTGCACTGTTACAAGTAAATATGAAATGATAAGTTTCAAATCGAAATCATCAGTGAATCTTCATGATTCAAAGCTTTTGAACAACATAACAATGAGGTTTAAACAACCCCATTTTTCCAAGGATTACCCAAATCATGTATCCATATCAAAAAACATTAAATTAATAATCAAATAATAAACAAAACTAATAAAACCCCTATTCAACTTCTCTTAAGAAGGTTATAAATAAGTGAAATTCATGATATTTGTAAAAATAATAATTATAGGGTTTATTGAATCAAAATGGAATTGATATCAAGGAAAAAATTTGTTTTGGATACATAATATATGGCCAAAATTATAACACCCTTATATATTATATGAGTTCCCTTGAATTAAAGTAAATATATTCAACAACCTATTTTACATGAAAACCTAATTCTAAGTAAATAATCATATATTGTAGCCTATATACTCTATCCATTTGATTGGTGGAAATAAATAGCATTAACCAGATTATGAAATATTTAATTAATTTATTCCATAATAAAAACATTTTTATTAATTCAAAAGAAAAATCATTAATTTTTTTAATAATCATTGCAGCATTAAAATACATATTTTTTGAATAAATGTATTTTTGAAGAGTAATTATTCATTAAAAAATACACTAATCACTTTAAAAAGTGACTATAATGAAATTTTTAGGTATTTTTTCTACAATAATTACTATGTAAGTTTTATAAAGAATATAAATTAAGATAAAATCATTTTAAAGTAAAAGGATTAATTTTTTAGGAAATTGTTTTTCTATGAAAAATTAAATTTTATATAGATAAATTAAATAAATAATTACTGAATAACAATTTTAATGAAACGTATAAAATATTTTGAGATCCATATATTATTTTTTCACATTAAGGAATAGATGTAAATTCATTTTAATGATTAAATAATCATTTTAATGGATTTAGATATATTATATGGGATTATTTTAATATAAATTACTAAAAACAATTTATATATTTTTTATAAAATGTTTTTCATATTTTAAATTAGAATAGATAATTTTTTTAAGGAGTCCAAAATCATTTTTTTGAATAATAAATGGTAAAAATCACATAAATAGGTTACCATGTTTTGTGTTTAAATGAGTTTACCATGGGGAATTAAAAGATTATGTTAATAATGCCACATAAATTAACAAAATTGTATTAGTTGGTGATATTTTTATTATCATTCCATTAATTTATTTTCTATTTGGTTTCACTATCACATAAAAATTACTTTATATATGTATACTCTTTTACATAACTATAGGTGTATCCCTCCACTCACTTATATAATTTAACATAATTTCCTCCATTATCTAATAAATTTAAATAATCTAGATTAATTAGTCTATATCCAAACACCATCATAGATTACTACCCTCTATTCCTCAATTCACTTATTTCCCAATGATAATCCTTTATAAGTTTATAGTGTATTGTAAATGAGGTATCTCAAAGAAGTGATAATTATCTTACCTAACTCCTTCAAAGTCTATTTAATCTTATACATCATCTAATATGTTGAATCCACCCTAAAATAATTAATATAGTATCCTGTATATATATATATATATATATATATATTCATTTTGGGATAATCACATTCCATCCCTATTCCATCAAATGGGAAATGAATGTATCATTCATGTGTATGTGTGGACTACCACCTCTATTTTGCGATGCGATTCATATTCTGTAACTACCTTAAATTGATTGATATAAATATTTATTTAATAAATATATAATTATGGAACCAAAAAAAATTATTTATCTTTCTTTCTATTCTATCATTAGAAATGGAGTTCAATATCCATGTGTAAATTCATAATACGATTTAATTGACTATTTTAATTCATATTTATATATGACTCTTATTTGAGCTTATCAATATTTATATAATTAATAATTATTCTATTTTTATCATTATTAACATTATAGTGATTATTTACCTATTATCAAGATATGAGAACCAAAATTTTCAAATCAAATAAAACATGAAAGAAGTCGTTCAAAACAGGAATGGTGATGATAATGAAATATTTTTAGTGATTGATTGATGAGATGTTTTAATTAAACCATTTACCTTAATATAATTATTCAAATTAATCTATTATATAAAATTTATAAAATTTAAAATATATATATATATGTGGTTAAAATCACATATGAACAAATTCATACTAGAGTAAAGGATTATCATCTCACTTGTGTTTCTTTGAGGAATATATAATATTCTCCAATTATTTATTCCATTTAGAATATATACTGCACATTTCTTATGTTATATAATTATTATCGTTATATTCAATATATTTAAATTACATTTGAAGTTACTTTATTATTGGATTATGATAAAAATGATACCAATCCGATAATGGTTTTATCTCAAAATCACTCTTTTTATACGGAATGATTATTCTTAAATATATGATGATTAAATTATATGATATATCTATCAAAAGTATTATGAATTTTATTATACTATATTTATATTCTTATATAATAATTTTTCTACTAATTTTACTCTTTCCTTGTGTTCATAATTCTAAAATAATGATTTTTTAAAAAAATAGACATTTTTTCTATTTAATTAAAATCATTTTTAGACATGTACAAATTTTTAATAAAATGTTATCATGAATATTTCAATATTATATAATTAATTATTAATTTCATAATTTTCCATTTTTTAAATTATAAATATTTTATAAAAAAAATTATTATTCATTCCAATTTCCAAATAAGTAACTTTTACAAAATGTGTGTGAATTGATCCATTCATTAATCATTTACAACAAAATTGACTTTTCCCATCATCTTTAATATTCTTTTACTTGAATCTACATTTCCAATTAAAATTTTTATTGAGAAATTGATTTTATTATATATATATATGTTTTAAACAATTACTTTCTATATAAAAAATGGAAATTTCCTCAAGAAATGTTATAATGATGGTTTAAATATGTTTTATAGTATTAAAATGTAATTCGATGTCTGTTTTACTCAATTGGGGATATGATCCAATGTTTCTATCCATATTTATTTTCTATATGGTATCATATTATGTTGAGGAAATATTGATGATTCATGTTTTCATTTAAATAAGTTAATCTATAGAAAAAGAGTAAATTAATTCATCATCTGGTAGAATATATATGAATGGATTATTATTAGGGGAATAATGGGTATTTTATATATCTATGATGAATTGGGAAATGTTTAATGTCTATGAGCTCAAAGGGTACATGAGAGGTTATCCTAATCCTAAAAGTGGGTAAATTATAGGTTATATGAAGCTCTAAATAGGTTACATATAAGTATATACCAATCCTAATGAGGGAACACTATTGGTTTTCATAGTCCAAACATGTTCTCAATTTCTTGATAGATATCCATGAAGAAGGATTTATATGATTTTGATTATGCAAATTTTTTATGAAACATTATCTGACATATTAATATACATATTATAGGATATAATGTCACATAATCTTTGATTATTCTATGATTCATTTATTAAAAACTATAATTGTTATATTCCATGATTATGATTTATGAATTATTGGATTTTTTTAAAAAAAAATTGATAATGATCTTATACACATATGATCATCATATAATTTTATATGATCAATGATTTATATCTCACATGTTAACCCTTACTTAACGTTTGATCTAACCCTTTATTTTGTTTTCATTGCCCATGTTATGAAGCTAGTTTATAGGTATGGAATGTCTAAGTTATGTAATTTGTTGAAAACAGGATATGGGTGATACAAAAGATATTTCATGATATAAGATGACTGTGTATCTTGATAAAAATAAAATGAAAACATTATTGTTATAAAAAAATTATTATTGTGTTTTTTTAATTTTAATCCAAATGATGTAATATTTATGTTTGTAATTCTTGGATCACCTCATGTGGTAACATTATATGAGTTAGTTATTTCTAGAGAATAAAATTAGATAACATTACTGAAAACCATATAAATAATTCTACGAATTGGAATACATCAAAGAGCCTTAATCATTTACATATCAGGTTCTTTTCCTAGAATATATATCCTTTTTAGTGTATTGTAAATTGGATATGGTTGTGGAACAGGTGAACCTAGATGTAGTACTGCTTAATGATGGAGATTTGGTATTGATTTAATCATTCTTGATGCTAGATTAGTGGGCCTAAGACTATAAACATGTCTCAACACATTGGGGGATATGGTTTGGTTAATTCAAATATTCGTTATGAACAATTATGAATATTTGAATTGACAATGACCATAGATAACCTAGGATAAACATAAGGATTCAAATATTGAAAATAATTTTTCATGATTTCGACATTTTATGAAGGATTGTACAATATAATATGACTTATCACTATGATTATTGTTTCTCATAATATGATGGTTTTGTCTATTACATTGATGTACCTAGAAGGAATTATGATAAAAATCAATGTGATGATGAATGAAAAGAATATATTAAGGATAAATAAACTAAATTGTAGGTGGAATGTGAAAACATTTGATTATGCCTAAAATTACTTCTCCATTTTTATTAACAACTTCACTATAGGTTAATATACATACATCCATAATAAGAGAAATATTTAGAATCATTGGAGTACAGTTAAGGAATGATATAGAGGAAAGATTATTAAATTTTCCACATTCCTAGATTTGAGTATTAATCACCCTAAGAAATGTCTCAAATGAAAATTATGATGATTTGTTTATGGTATATATGGGAATAAAGTGAATAGTTTATAAAGAAAAATGAATATTTGGAAGAAGATAAATAAATTTCATACTAATACACCACTAATAATTATATATATTTTGTTTGAGGAAATATAAAATTATTTATTTTCCTGAAATAACCCAAGAAAACATTCTTATCCCAAGGAAAGACCTATGATTTTTCAATCACTAATGTACATCATAATAGTTATGGAACACATATAATTTACTCAACTGATCGGTATGTTATCTTATCATTTGTAAGAATATAACCAATGAAAATATTATTATTCTTCCTTTATTTTCAGTTGATGTTATTATGAGCCTTAATTAGTTATACAAATATAGTTCCAAGATCTATTTTCCAAGAAGGGTATTCATATTTCATATTCTAAATGAACTATTGGTTATTTTTTATTGTAAGGATGAATATATGATTCCATTAGAGATAAATTATATATTTTAGTGATGATTCATATTATTATAGGGTATCTATCACACATTGTTGTGTAAAAAATCAATATTGATGATTTTACTATTTATGGCATGTTAGTTTATTTATTTCTATAAGAGAATACTAGTAATACTATGAATCATGGTGTTTCTTTTTCAATATAACACATAACTACTAAATCAATGATATGAATAACTCAATATCGAATGGTTGTGATTGAATTTTATGAAATAAATATGTATTTCTGGAAGAATATAGAAAATAGATTCATCCTCTAAAGTCTGCCACCATGGGGTGAATATGATATTTTTTAATAAAAAAATATTGACTAATGTATCTCTAAATTTATATTAGAAAACTAAAAAAACCATAATATTGAATAACTATCTTCTTCTCTACATTAATGTTTTGTTCGATCAATTTCTAGGAGATCATGACTTTTTCAATATTCATGATCATTTTATATACAATCAATTGAGGGAAAAAATGAAAAATGCGAAAGGATTCCATCCCTAAAATGTATGGAAATAATGAACTTATAGTGATTCCATCTGGTCTTATTAATGGCCCAAATATCATCATAGATCTCATGAATAATGACATTAGAGATTTACCTAATAAATTTGAGTTAGTCTTTATACTAAAAATTCATATGTACACTAAGCGTAACTAAGAGAGTAGAGATAACATGATAATTTATTTTATAATCATATGTTAGGAGAAACTATATAACAAATTTATAAAATGATATTTATTATTAGAAAAGTATCATTATTTGGAAATTTAATCACAAGAAAGGGTATATCTGTAGATACATCTAAGATTGAATTCATTAAACATCGACCCAAAATATCCATTTTTACTATGACCAATAATATTATTTTATTAAAGATACATTATATAATAATTGTCAATAATTTTTCTTGATTTTATAATCCAATAACCTTGTTAACACAATAGGGTGTTAAGTTCCTTTTGACTGATGAATATGTTGACAATTTCAAGTGGCTAAGGGTATGTTTATTCTTTGAAACTATAATAAAAATATCCTACAGTATAAATAGTTTTCTGATCTATAGTGATGAATATATAACAGGAATGATACATGTTATTGTTCATAATTAAATTTCTATATCTTATACATATATTCATTTAATGGTTTATAAAATAAATTTTCTAACCGATGAATATGATTTATCAGTAGTAATCATTGCATTCAAGATATAGAGGATTTATCTTTAGGGATAAAGGATTTATATATTTATTTATTTATTTATTATAAAATAAAAAACAGTATATTCATAGATATGAGTTGATTATGTGATATAGAAGATAAATGTAATTTATTAGTGATTCTGACTATACAAAACTATATCACCTTTTGATGGAATCCAAGGTGGATTATAATTCGAGTCAGAATGACCACATAAGATTCACCATAATGAAGATTGAAACATATCAAATATGTATGTATTTGTAATAGATATGTCTTTAAATCATTTAATAAGGCAATAAATCACCACTTTATCAAATAATATTTAAATCATCTAACCATGTGATGATTAAAGTGAAAAATAATGAAGATGATGATTTACAAATCAAGATGAAAAAATGTCCCTGATTTCATTATTGTTTGTTATGGAATGATATTGTTAAGGAATAGACACCATAATTAGAATTTTAGGTGGAATAACATGAGTATAAATTTTGGGGAGTATGTATATCATTTCATGGAATTCCAACTTTTCAAGGATGAGGGGAATATTTATAATGGGAACTGACATTGATGTACCATACATATATAGAGATTTGAAAACATCACCATGTAATTCCGCATAGGAACCCCATAATGTCCAATGGGTAAAATACTAGTCCTTTTATAGTGTATCACATTTATAAGTCAGGAAACTTCTTTATTATAAATAAATATTTTTCAATTGATCATTTTATAAATATATATATATTATGGAAGAGTATGTATTCATGGAGTACCATATTCTGTTCTATATTATTGAAATATACGGACTATCTCTATTTTCTTGAGAAGTATTCACCATTAATTAGATACAGTGTTTTGTTTTAGTAATTCCTATTATCCTGAGATATATTATTATTTTGGTAAAACCATTACAAACAAATTATAAATTCTAATATTGAATCATATAGATTTAAATGGTCCTTAGGATTAATACCTTTTTTAGACATGTTATCTTAAAACAACACTGTTCACTCAAGATTATAGATTGTTTATTTTAAAACCCTATATATTAAATTACTACATAACTAAAAAATGATAGGAATAAGTTAGATTATGAAGTATAATGGTTCCTAATATTGATATGTAAATATAAAATATGGTTATATCCTCTAAAAATTACATTAAGTAATCTTAGGGACAATAAAATAATTATGCTTACAATATTTGGTGAGATATGGAATTCGAAGATGGTGATAAGTTATTACTACAAATTTCACCATGAATGAATTTTATGAGATTCAAAAAATAATTCATTTATTATCCATTTTAATATTAACCATTTTAGATTATTGATCGAGTAGGGATGGTAGATAATTAAATAGTTCATCTACAAAACAAGTCTCATGATTATGATGTGTTCCATGTGTCTATTTTGTGGAAGTACATACCTTATACCAACCATGTTTTGAAACAAAGTATAAACTTTTAGAGAATATATTTTCACTTAATAATAATCAATAGAAATATTTTATCATACAGCAAAATGTATAAAATACAAGTCCACTTAGCTAGTTAATGTTCTTTGGATGAATTTGAAATTTGAGAAAACTATATGGGGACCTGAGAATGTGATCAAATGGAATTATTGTCATTAGAAGGTAATGGATTGAAGGAATTTTTATGGTGATATTGATTTTAATATGGGTATACTCTAACCCAATGATATTTTATTTTTATTCCATTTAAATAAAATTGATTTACCTGATACATTTATTTATACACAGGCCTAGGTCTAAATGAAGCATGATATATCATGGAGGATTCATAATATTGATGATGGATTGGTAGATATGAATATGATGAAACAAATATATATATATATATGTTGAAAATTTTTCCTTCTATAAATATATTTATTAATTTTTATAAATAATCATTAAATTTTAATAAATTCATTTCCTGGATAAAATACCTGTTGTTCCAATGAAATCTATTTTTCTAGTATGTTTTTTTAATAAAAAAATATTTAAAACTATAAAAATATGATATTAAGGAAATTTTTAATTAATGTTTGAATATTTATTGATTCATTATTTATCTAATGGGTGGTAAGGAAAATTAAATCCATTGAAGGTAAAAAGATTAATTTTATAGATATCTTTTTTATGTGTGTAGAGTTTTTTTGTTAATATTTTAAATAAGTCACTCTCATTTTATGATTATAGTTAATATTGTATAGTGTTAATTAAATAAAATATTTTAATATTAATATAATATTTTTTACTAGAAATTAAATGAATATTTTCACATAATTGTTGTTAAAATTATAATTTTTTAAAACATTTTTCATTGTATTTTGTGGGACAATTTTAGAATTAATTTCCACAAATCTGAGAATTTTGATTTTGATAAAATGGTTTATATATTTTGAGTCCTCATTTATAAATTTATTATATAGGTCACAATAATTTTTTTATAAAATTAATTATTAAAATTTTAAATACATGTAACAACTGTTAGTGTTAAAACAGGTTTATGAGGGGTTAATTTAAAATATAAAGTTAAAAATTAAACTTATACTTGTCTAAATTTTATTTTTTAATTATAATTATACCTTGAATTATATTAATTAACTATATTTTAAATTTATTTCCACTTTCACGTTAATTTTAATTTATTTTATTTAAATATTTTTTGTAATTCATTGTGTGTGTCTCTACTCACATTTTAAATGGAAATTATCGTGCACTGTTATTCACACAATTTATTCCATCAAGATAAGTAAATACCTAATAAAAATCCATATAATCTTCCTTAACTTCATTATGGATCTTTGATTCTTATTGTATGAACATTCTATGAATGATAAATGTTTACACCAAAGGAGGTCACTCATAAAAGATCAAATTGTCTTAGGTAAATATTTCAAAGTCAATTTATTATTAACATTTATATAAATATAAGGTAACTTTACTTGAATAATTATTCAAATATTATAAATATATATATATATATATATATGTTATTATTATTGAGGGATACTCATTTTCGATATCCTAATTATCACATGGGACTTGAAAGTGTCATTCGTGTGTATCTATGGACGACCCCCAACACATACTGATGTGATTCATTTCACATAATTGCCTTAAATTGATGAATATAATGATTTATTTAATATATATGTATTATATTTATGATATAATTATAATTCATTAATGTTAAATTATTTTTTTCTCCATTTCCATCATTTCCTTATAAAATCAAATCCATAATCATTTGTATGTACACGTTTCCATCTCTATGCCCGTAAGGGGCACGGCGCGCTAGGGTTTCTCCCCTCGTCGCCGCCTCCTTCGTCTCGGGTTGCTGCGGTGACTCTTCTGGTGCTCGGCGAGTTCTGGCGGTGATTCTGTGGCTGCGGTGGTGCTTCGTGGACTCGGTCGTCTCCCCATTCGTACCGTTTTGGCAGCGCGGTGCCGGGCCGCGACCGAGTTTTCAGATCCAACGGCCCAAGACCTCCGCCTTGACTTCGGTGTGTGCTGTTGGTGCTTCGTCGTGGTCTTCGAGTGCGTAATGGGTGGCGGCGACGGGATCTGAGCGGCGGGTCTCCAATTTGGCGTACTGGTCTCTTTTGTTTTCTCTTTTTGCTGTTAGTGGGATGAGGTGATGGATTTCGTGCTATTGTCAACTGAAATTTTGCGTTGGTGTGTTTTGGATGAATCTGCTCCGGGTTCTCTTGGATTTGTGTTGCGTGATGGTGGAATTGCTCCCTCGGTGATCTGATCTCGCTGATCTTCTTGCTGAATGTTGGACCAGTATTTCGGATTTGATTCTCTTCCGTGATTTGTTTTTGCTTTTTCGAGATTTGTTTTCGGGAAGATCTCTAGAATGAAGTCGTGGTTGCAGTAATTGCAGTGATGATATGATGTTGAAAGCTGGAAGTTTTGATGTTTTTGTTTGATGAAGATGATGAACTGCTGGTTGAAGTGTTGAATCAGCGGTATGGGTCTTTGGTTTTGGGTGTAATGGTTTGGTTTGTAATTGACTATGTTTGGTGGGGACTTCTTATTGGGTTTGGGAAAGATGTTCGCCCTCATCCATCTCCTTATTTACTGCACTTTTTATTTCTTTTAATAAATGGTCAGGGGTTATTCCTCTGACTGAACTTTCCTGTTTTCCATCTCTATGAATGGTATAATTAATTTTATCATCTATTAGTGTTAGGGATGATTATAAATATTTATATAATTAATAAATATGATATTTATATTATAATTAATATTATGGATAATATGGAACCATTATAAATAATAAATTCCCTTAACCACCATATCAAAACATATATGAAAAATGAAGTTTTTCACACTAAATAGTGATGATAAGGACTGATTCTTAAGGAATGGTTTGATAAGATTTCATAATTAAACCATTAATGTTATTATATGTATTAATTTTATTCTTTTGGAAAATTATAATAAATTGAAATTTATTATAGAGGTTTCTAAAATAACTAAGGATGAATGTCTGACCTGATGTCAGGGTTTCTAGTCTTTTTTTTTCTTTAAGACATATTTCATAAGCCACACTCTTTTTCATGGAATTTATATACTATTATTTTGATATGTTATATCTGTAATACCATTATATAAATTTTTTTAAGATAAGTTTCATTCTATATATTTAGTGGGGTTATTATTCAAAAGATTCCAATGTAGTGGGGGTTTTATGATACAATATCACATTTTACTAGGATTGTTTATTGTTAAATCTATAATGATTAAATTATATAATATATCACTCAAAAATAATATTTATTTTCTTGTACATTTCTCAAATTTACATGTTTTAATTTATTTTACTCTCTCTATGTACTCAAAATTCTAAAATTTTATTTTTATTGAAACTTGAACTTCAATTTCTATTTGGTTAAAAAATATATTTCTTCCATGTGACTATTTTATTTAAAAAAAAGTCAAGATTTTTTTTGTTCTATTTATTTTTTATTTTATTTTTTACCCATGATTGTATTATGAAAAAAAATTTAATAGTCATTATATTTTTAGAATGAGGTACATTTAACAATGGTGTTAAAATAATCTGTGTTTCAAGAGGTATCTTCCACAAGGTGCTAAGATGTAGTTCCTCTATATCTAGGTTTGGATTTTATTATATCGGATGTGAATAATTTTAGGGGTATATAATGATACATATTAGAATAAAAAACCCAATACATATCATATCTTATGTATATATTTACAATATAGTTGATTAGAGATGTAAATTGATGGTAGGGATTATATTTTGATATAGAATATAAGTATATTGTGCGACCTTATAGATCACATCACCAATAGATAACTATAATATAGGTTGTTTCCAATTATTATGAGTCACATTATCAATGTTTTTCATTATATATAATATTTTCTCTATAGTGGAATGATATTTCCTAAATGAGATTCATAAACTGACCCTAGTTGTAGTTATTCAAAGACCTTGGGAATTGTTACACTTTTATCATATTATTGTGGGATTTTCAATATGGTCCATGGGATAAGATGTTTTACATTGTTGATTATAATAGTATATAAAGGTTTGAAATGAATTTTAATAGATGATATAGGGTGGATCATAAAAATATTTTAAATTATTTTGGGAAACATTCATCATCTCTGTATGACCATAATATATTGCATTGTGACGTAGCGTTTTCCAAATTTTAGTATATATTTTGAATACATTATTAATTCATTTTTTATCCTTAATAATATATAATTATTAAATTGATCTAATTTGTTATTTTATATTCAATTTTTTACACTTTTTATAGACATACATTATTACCTTATGAGATGGATTCATTTTGATATGAGGTGAGTTTTATCATTTTTCTGATCAATTATCTTCATTGTCAATCATCATGGATTTTTAAGGGGGCCATTTTGTTTTATTAATTATTGGTTTCAATCATGTTTTTTATTCATTTTTTCATTATATTTTTCTCCATTATTTTATAGTGGTTGGTAATCATTGGATGTAGTAGGTTATTTCTATACTCATATTCAATCTGTAAAAATAATATCCATCATCATCTGGGTGTGATCACTTTCAAAAATAGGTTCATTTCATTTACCAAAAAAAATTTAGGTCAAATTATATGTGATCATGGTTTTTTTGGGTGATGCAATATCATGTGATAGATTATTTTTTTGGAAATATTATATTAAATAGATATAATTAATTTTGAGATATGAACTTTGATTGGGAATAAAATTATATGATATTTATGGATTATTCATGTTATTTTTTTAAATTGATCCATATTGATTGATGTCTAATTTTTTGGACTCATTTATATTGAAATAATTGAATATAATTTTCACCTTCTTAACTAAATACTTTCCTAAGTTAGTTGACAAAATTGAATTTATGGAATCTATAAATTGATAATTATTATTAATTTTTATGTTTAAGGATGTTTGTAGAGTTTTGTTATCATGTATTTAATGAGATTATTCTTATTTTTTTTCTTCTATATTTATATTGAAAATACTAAATAATGTTTATAAAATATTAATTGAAACTGTGAACTGGAATGGTATGTAAGAAAATTGATTTAATGATGATGAAATGATATGTTAAATAGAACAAAAAATAAATGATGGTGGGTATTTGGGAGTTGATGTGTTATGTTTTCTCCCATATAATGTATTTTGTGAAAATATATTATGGGATTAATAATTAATTGAGGTTAATTCTTATTTATAACATTAATATGTTAAATAGGAAAGATGAAAAAATAAATTCCTTTGTTGTTAAAGAGATATTTGATTGAATGTCAAAACTAAAATGGATGGAATGAAGGTGATGTTGTTATAAATATAATGATGCGATATATTGTAAGGGGTTAGTGTACTATATATAAATTATTTTGATTAATGAAAAATTAATTTAATTATGAATATAATATTGATGAAAAATAGTAAGTGGTGGGATTATAAATAAGAAGGATTTTTTTTGGTTATTTTATATTTGTTTTATGTTTTTTTATAATTTGATATTGTTTTTTACAATATTTTTTTCATATGAAATTTATTTTATTAATGCGTATTTATTTAATATTTTTGAATTTGTTTAATTTTTATGGGAAAATTATTTTAAAATAGGGTGTTG
This sequence comes from Viscum album, assembly GCA_963277665.1. NCBI lineage: Eukaryota > Viridiplantae > Streptophyta > Magnoliopsida > Santalales > Viscaceae > Viscum > Viscum album. The sequence continues at coordinate 464,515,909 of OY728122.1, read as the reverse complement.
ATATAGTGGATCCTTATATTTCACAATGGAATTCAGTTGGTTTATGTTTATGGGACGTAATGGCTCAGTGTAGTGAAGTGAATACTAGATGTAATAGACTGATGTAATAAGTAATTGATATGCTGGCTGATTTAGTTATGTAGTAATGATGATGTGATATTGTGGGGTACATTCATGGTAAGATAAGGGAATGAGGTTGGTGTCTAACATAATCATGATAACTTCATGTAAAGAGGATTATGATGATATGTATTTATGTTTAGAGGATAAATGTTTTCGTTGGAGGATGTAAAGTTGATTCCATTTATGATTACATTAAGTGATAAATATCATGATAGAATCATGTATATGTTATATGATGTTCTAGTTTTGGTTTTAGTAGTGTTTTGATATATTAAAATAAGAGATTTTGAACCGTGCATAATGTTGGGATATGTAGATATGTGGTCCAAAAAACATTAGACATTAACTTTTATATACGAGGTGGATGTGAATTACTGGATAATTTTTTATAAAATAATATCATTTTTGACTACATCATGAATTAATTATAACCTAAAATCAAATAATACATTTTTAATGGAAGAAATTTATTTATGTAGTGGAATGATGATTTTAAAAATATTTTCTTTGAAATATAAAATCAATGCTTAACAATTTAGAATTGGAGTAATATTTTTCAAATCAAAATTATTTTTAGTATGTTATATTTAATTAGTTCTTCACGTTGTTAAATTTGGTTTTTGATTTAATTGAAAGTAAAATTATTATCCTTTTTTCCAAAATAAACAAATTAATTTCATCTAAATAAACAATATGGTTAAATTTTTCCTAGATATATATTTTATCCACAAAAATACACATTTGGTTTTCTTAAAATAGATTTTTACAAGTCACCTACGCTAATGATATAAAATTTATTATCATAACTAGAAATTTTCATTTATAAAATTAATTTAATATTTTTCATTTGCGGTTCCAAATTATGTAATTTAGCCTATTTTATTTTTAGGCATTGAAATAAATTACATAGGTAAAAAGTAGTTACTATGATAAAAACCTAAAATGATAAAATTGTAAAATAAAAGACTATAATGATTCATATAATTGTTAAAACAAGTTTACATATTAGTTTTTGATGGATTATAATCCATAATCCTTCCACTAATAAAATATTTTCCACTATGACTCTAAGAAATGTGAAACATGTTCAGTCTTTATATTAAAAAGTTATAATTACATTAAATCCATTTCATTCACCTATAAATGGGGTATATCTAAACACTATTTTTACTAATTTAAATTAAATACTCAACCAAAAATCTACCCTAGTCTATATTTTACCCCTCATCATTTTCAATCAAACATAATCATACAATAATGCCAAGCTAAGGAGCCTTGTGATGTTACACAAGGAGAAGATCCAAATGGACTTATAATTATCTCAATCAAGACCCATTAATTATTTATGTATTATAACCCCTAAAACATATTCTAATAAATTATTTTAACATAAGTATGTAAAATATTATAATATTTTATTATACTAGTGTAATAAAAAATTAATACCCTTACACAATTTATTTTTAAAAATGAATTAATTGTTATGTGTACATGCATAATTCTAGCACCAAGAATGACATCGTTGATTTTGAATCACTTAATTACATTGATGGACCAGAAATAAATTATAATTGATTAAAATTATGTTGATAACATTATTAGATTTCTATAGATATAAAAAATCCATACCTTCCACCCGATCTATGGAAAATGATTGTGTCTCCCATGAAAACATACATAAAACCACACCTACAAATGTGATATATTTGGTTATTCACTATAGGGTTTTATTGATGAAAAAAATATTTTATAAAATAATTATCTATATAAAAATCATATAAATAAGATCAATATAATTTTATAAAAAAAATATTATTCCATTAGTATCACATTCTTAATCATACTCTTTCATAGATTATAGTTTTTTTGGTGTATTTAACAACATAAATTTACAATGTTATTAATCAGTATAATGGGTAAATAAGGAATAATAATTTCTAGGGACATTGGAAAGTAATAATATCATAAAAATTGTTTCTCATTATCAAATAGTTATGATAATACATAATGCACTATTAATATACCATGCCATGATTACCAAAATTATCAAAACAAGATCATCGCAAACTTCAATGGTACAAATCAAAAATAAAATATAAATGAAATAAAATTTTATATTTTGAAAAAATTATAAAACAGCTATTGGAATTTCATTAATAGTATGATAATTAATTTTTTTTAATCCTTTAAACAAGAATCAACACCATTGTTATGAAACTATGGGTAATCAAAGGAGACATAACTAAATAAATTTGATGATAGAAATAAAATATAACTGACTAATAAATTCTTAATAAAAATTGTAAATGAAGATTATAAACGTTTATGGATGTGTAAAAGTTTCATACATATATGAATAATAATTTTTTTAAACAGGATTCTAGTGTATTTTAAAACTAAGGGGTTTCTATATCCTAATTTTAATTAATTATGATATGATGTGTATTAATTATTTTATTCCAATTTTTGATGTATATATTGGAAATTTATATATACAATCATTAATTTTTAAAAAATATTCAGGATTTATAAATTATTCCCTTTTACCTCTTTTGGGTTCTCAATTTGAATGATATTGATGATCTCAGGGTTTCATCTATCAATTTTCAAATCCTTGAGACATGTTTGATATTGTGAAAAATATTTTCATTTTTATTGTCTATTAATATCCCATTAAAAAGTGTGTATCATAAATTATATTTTATTTGTTGTATTTTAGGAATAATATTAAGTTCTCTCTTTATAGGGTTATAAATCAAATTTACTCAAGTCATAAATTTTTTTCACCTATATCATTTAAAATTTAATATATCTTTTGAAAGATAAACCATATTTGGAATTCGTAAAATATTAAGTCAATAACCACAATAATTTTATTATCCAATTTTCATTCATGGGGTTTTAAATTCCTTCTAACAATTTAACTTTCCCCATAGCTCATAGTTTAGTCATTTTTTGTGAAACTGATCCCACATCCTTTTTGGGTGAGTATCATTCAATTCCCAGCCCACTTTCATTAAATGATTTTATGAATGTACATATATATTAATTAATCATTTATTAAGGTCACTTTTTCTACATTTATCTTCCTTATAATGTTTTTAAATAAATATTTTATTTTATTTTTTAGTTCATTTTTTTAAAATAATGGAAAGAGTCACTTTCAAATATTTTTGTGTGAAGGCATATTTCCACCATTTTATATTTATCAATGAATCTTAAACATTATATATTAATAGTTTCTAATATAGAATCGTACTCTTCAATATTTATAAAACTTTCATAATTTAATATTTTATTTATGAAAGGAATTTTTATTTCATATTAACAATGTATTTATATATATCAACCCAAATAGTGTTTTTCAAATATCTATACATATATCGAAATATTTTATGAATAGGGAGGGTTATTGTTTAAATGACACCATAAGAAATTTATCAAAGGATGGATTATGAACTGTTCCTTTTTATCAGGAGAATAATCCATTTATTATATTGACATTTAAAATTATCTAATGTTTTTAAACATGTTTTTCATCTAATTCATTCACTTTATGAATACCCAATATTAGATTTCCTTTTTTAAAGTTTGTTAATAGTGATACAAAGACTTCAATTTAATGGGGAATTTTTTTTAAACAATTAATCCTTTTATCAATCTAACACCCCAAGATTCCACGATACGTTTCCCTTTGAATAATGCAATATCTTGCATTGTACTCAACTTTGAGATTCTTACACACCGTGACCAATCAAACTAGTTGTTATTAATAGTAATACCCACTTTTTTAATTTTTATTAAATTTATCTATCAAAATGAACTTTATTTTTGGATTCAGAATATAGAAATTAGAATAGGGTGATTTTTTGGTATTTTTCTGAAAACTTTAAATTTTTGATTAATAGTGAAAAACAATGCGTTATTGTTTAAAACCGAACTTTTATTTAAATAATTAATTATTTTATTTAAATTTATTTTATGTAAATATTGATACATAATACATATATATGTTCAATGTAATTAATTTGATTCATTTTCTAATAATATTAGATATATAAAATTTTATCAAACTATTTACCGTCTTTTACCCACCTCCTAGGAGCATTTGCAAATTTGCATAAAACATAACTTTACCACTTCTGTTAATGGAATTTCAAAAATATGAGAGAAAAAATTAATATCATTAAGTAATATGTGGTTCAATAAAATGAAAATAGTTTTTGGTGAATAGTAATTGTTTACTTTATTTACCACGGTTAAAAGTAAATATGGTAATTAAGGGTAAAAATGATTTCATAATTACACTAACACATTTCCAAATTCTTTTGGATAAGTGTAATTCTACCAAAAAAACCTTAGGAATAAAATATGACCCTTTATATCCACTTGGATTATATTAGGACATTAATTATTATTTTATTTAATGAAGAGTTAAAAGAGTTAAATTCAATGTATAATAATTAAACCATTTTTAATATAGAGTTATACATAATATAAATTAAAATATAAATATTTATTATAAATATAAACATATTTCCTACATAATTATATTTTATTTATAATTTTTAGACATTAAATAATTAAATTTATTTATGACACAATGATGATGCAGTAATTAAATGAATAATAAAATAATAAAATAATTGATATTATAAATATTATAAATATCCAAATAAATGTAATTTGATAATTTTGATGAATTGAACTAATTTTATAGGTTAATATAACATTTTAGTACTGAATATATGAATTTATTTCGAATTAATAAAGTTTTTGGGACTTAAAAATAATAATTTATTAAATAATGTCAAAATTGTCATAAATGATTTTTTAAAACAAATACTGTATTATTGGTGGATATAATATTCCTAAAAATCTATGGTTATAAAAAAGGGCCTTAATAATATTATATATGTCATTAATGAATCTATTGGGGTTCTCTTGGCTGTTTATAGTATGTTTATTAACTATATAATATAAAAATACAAAGAGACATGGATAAAGTTAAACGATTTAACTAAGAGTTAAATATAAACAATAAGGTTAATATGGTGACCCCAAGCTGTATAAAATCTATTGGTTCAGATATTTAAGAACCATAACTACCTTATAATCTAAATAATTAATTTTTAAGCCATTATAAACCGAAAATTAATTTATTATAAAATAATATTTCAAGCTTTTCCTAAAGGTACCATCACCTCAGTTAGAAAAGGGAACCTCACCTTCTCTCAAATTCAGAACTTAAAAGCCATTTTCCTCAGACAAACCCTACCAAAATATCCTATAAACTATCCTCCCTTTATCCTAAAGTCCTTACATTAGTCATAAATCCATCCTACGAAGCCCTTTTGATCAAATAAAAATGAAGAACCCAGATATGAGGTAAATATTTCATCACCACTTTTAAGTTGTTTTCTTCTTCCACTTCCTCTTTATTTGTTTTTTACATTATAAAATAATAACTACAATATATTCTATATACTATGATGTTATTATAAAAATTTTACCACCATATTCATTATTCTATCCCTCAAATAAATGACAAAGTCACCATACGTGCGTACATACAGATTACCGTCTCCACATCGAGGTGTAGTTTGTTATTCAAACACTTCATCATTTGGACGGGTATAATAATGAGTATAAATGATGTAAATAATAAATATAACATGATAATTATTCAGTATATATTATATACCATCCAATTATATATGATTTTAATATCAAAATAATGATATTGTCGCTCGTGCGTTTGTACGGATTACCGTCTCCACAAACGCGATGAGATTCATTCCCCATCATAATCATTCAAGAATAATTTTCATTTTATGATTAAAAATAATGTTTATGAACATAATATCATTCGTTATATGAATCAAATACATCCTATACATAACAATCATGGCTTACTTACCCAAACATATAAAGGAAAACGAATCAGTTAACACCCGAAACGATGATACTGCTAAAATATCATTAACAAAGATATATTAGAATATCATATATGATATCATATTAATGTATATAGTTATTAAATAATTTAACAACAACTATTTCACCATTATACATAAAGTTAAACTACCCTTTACTAAGGAAAAAAGACAAGGTAAGGGTTAATTTCACAATCTCTTTATTATCCGAGGTTGTTTTTACGTAAGTATCTACTAGGACCTATTTGTCATCCACATCCAAGTTTCTTAAAAATTTATTGCAAAACACTTTTAATATTTACTTGAATATGGGTTAAAGTCATTTATAACCTTGTTTGACTTTTTATAAAATGGTTTCAAATGAATCTTTTTGTCATTTTCCAAAAAAGGTACCTTATGACCTTTTCGACAAATTAAGGTAATAATGTTTCTTTTAAATTTTACAACGGGTGCATCTATTTTCTATCGTTATAACATATTCGAAGTTTCCCATACAAGATTATGATAATAGTTTCAAAATAACTGTTTTATTTTATAATTATATGACTTTTAAATGATTTAAAAATAGAATGATATATTTCTCTAAAAAATAGTTTTGATTTCATCTATGTCAACATACTTTGATGGATTGTGAGCATATTTGAAGTTGATTTATTATGATACAAAACATCCATATTGTATTGAAGGTTTTGTGATATTTTATATTGTATATGGATTATTTTTATACCATTCATGTTATATGGATAATGTATTGACATTTCTTATTCTAGTTTTAATACGAATGTTTATGTTATGTTTAAACCTTTTCTTATGAGGAATTCATGGGACTTAGTAAGTGACGGGTGGAGCCCACTATAGCTCCTCAATGCATCAGAAGGTCACATGAGACAAACTAATGTCTTGGCACAAGGCCTTGATAAAATATTATTTGTAGTCTTGGAACAAAGCCTTGACTATGTGGTTATGAATTCTAACATTATGCATTCCATCATTATGAATATGGCTATTGTAATTTCATGTGATTATTCGACTAGTATAATATCCATGTGAATAATTAAATGAAATTATTTCATTTTATATTTTTCATATTATGATAAGTTTCAGGTTTAAAAAGATTTTGTTTTAGTCTTACATTTCCTTAAATGTTTTTTCTTATTTATGAAAGTTTCCTCTATATTCTTATCCTTGCTGAGCATTTAAGATCACCACTTTCTATGTTTTATTTTTCCCAAGATGCAAAGATGTATGTTATGACTGACCTACAGGGATAGTATAAGGAATATGAGTGTGGCCTATGGAGACAATGTAGTTGTACTTGTTCATTTTATAATGTAATGTAAAACTTATGAATGTATCTAGTATTTCCAAAGCTACTAAACTAAACTGTCTTTCAAGACATGATATTTTGTGATCATGCCAATTTTATGTAATAATGCACCAACTTGGGGTAACTAGGGTCGGGTTCATTATAGTTGGTATCATATGAAGTTTAGTACAAACCTTGGAAGATAGATTTGTAAATAATCTGGTTAGAGAACATTACCCTAAGATAGACTTTGAGGATTAGTATAGAAGAACCTCCTATAATTTTGGTACAGTAGTGATTTTGTGAGATTTCCAAGCAATACATACCATTCTGGATATAAGATGGTAGATGAGGCTCTGGCACAGATGTACCTAGGGGTAAAACCCAAAAAGACCTCTTTTATCTAGACTTGAACGGGAATTGGTCCATGATAATGGGCCTTACTGCACTCTTGGTTACAACACTTCCGAGGGGATATGCTTAGGATAATTCTCATTTTCTTTACAAATCATTATGAAGGGTTTTTGAGTATATACTTCCTCAAAGAAAATATTGTTTTGATTATGGATTATACCCATAAACTGTTCAATTTAGGTTAAGTGTTTTACAAGTTTTGAGTTATGTATTGTGATTCATAAACTAATCTAGTGTATGCCATTATTTAGAAATCGATCCTTGTGGAAGGAATGGAAACCATATTAACGCACATAATCCATGTAGGGATTTCCCTCCTACTCAAGATAATTATATTGGAGCCGGTGAAGCAATTGGTGTGGATCAGCTTATCACCATACTGGGACCACTCACTCAGGTTATGAATAATAACCTTACCCATATAGAACACCACGATCCCCAACACGGAGGATCGATGTTAGATTGCTTCATGAGGAAACAACCACCAACATTAAATGGGGGTACAAATCCATTAGTAGCTGAGCAATGGATAAATTAATTAGAGAAAATATATCACACTTTGGGGAGTAGAGAAAGAGAAAAAGTTTCCATGGAAGTTTATCGCCTCATGGGAGATATAGATTAATGGTTTTCATTGATTCAAAATACAAAAGAAGATAATGAAGTATCAAATATGGAATGTAGGGAGTTTAAAGAGCTCTTCTTAGAAAAATACTTTCCTTATGACCATCAAGAAGATATGGAAAGGTGATTTTTGAGTATGAGGCAAAAGGAGTATGAGAATGTTGAAAAATATGAGGCTTACTTTACAAGGTAAGAAAGGCATGTAAGAGATTATATATGTAACCCAAGGATTAAGATTGATTGATTCTTTGATGGGTTAAAACCATTTCTGTGTCGAGCATTAGTCTCACAATCCTTCTCATCATATGAAGATATTGTCTCATGTGCAATCAAGACCTAAAAATAATTATCTATGTCTTGTGACTTTAAAGTATAGAAGGAGAAGAAGTGATCTTCTAAACACTCTGGAAATAGAAATAAGTGGAAGAAGGGAAAATTTTAATATCCATCATGTGGTAAATGTGGGAAGAAACACCCTGGTACTTTTCAGAAGGGAATGGGAGTCTGTTACAAGCGTGATGAAAAAGGCCACCATGATCGTGATTTCAAGGAGAAGAAATAGTCTGTTGAATGCTACAATTGTAGAGAAAAGGGGCATTATGCAAATTAATGTCCTAAGAGCCAAGGGAACTTACCTCAGAAAAGTACAAGGGAGAAAGGCCAAGCTTATTCTATCATTACTACTGAGGTTCAAGCTCCGAAAGATATGGTGGTAGGTAATTTAATGGTTTCCTCAAATTTAGAAAATGCTTTATTTGATTTTTGGTCATCGCAATGTTTTATATCATCCCATTTTTCTAAGAAAATTAGATATTTTCAAATTGAATTAACAAGGGAGTTTTCAGTCAAACCCCCTAAGGGTATTATCATCGCAACAACGTTTTGTGAATCAGTTCTCATTAGGGCATATAAATGTATTTTATCTGCTCATCTCATCGGCATACCCATGATGTAATTTGATATAATCCTTGGTATGGATTGGATTTCATACCATGATATGAAAATATATTTTAAGAAGAAGGTGGTTACCATTTTTGATGATGATAAGGATTACATTATCTTTAGAGCAAAAATTTCACCACCTGATTCTTATCTAGATCCACACCCAGTAGCTCTACTAAATTTAATTATTGCGGATTATGAGAATGAAATAATTTTTGGAGTGGAAAAGAATGTTTGAGTATAGGATGTACCTATTGTGAATGATTATGTTGATGTGTTTCTAGAGGATTTTACTGGACATCCTCCAAAATGAGAAATTGAGTTTACCATTGATTTATTTCCTAGTTTAAGGCCCATATCAAATACCCCTTAAAGAATGGCCACTATGGAATTAGTGGAACTAAAGAAATAGTTTGAAGAATTGATTAATAAGGGATTTATTTACCATAGTGTTTCTCCATGGGGATCCCCTGTCCTTTTTGTTAAGAATAAAGACAGATCTATAAGATTGTGTATTGAATAAAGGGAGATCAATGTTATAACAATAAAGAACAAGTATCCCCTACCTCATAATGATGATTTATTCGACCAACTTTATGGAGCTCAATATTTTTCAAAGATTGACCTTCAATCTAGATATCATCAGTTGTGTGTGAGGAAGGAAGACATTCCAAACATAGAATTTCGAACGAGGTGCGGGCATTATGATTTTACAGTAATGCCTTTTCGGATTACTAATGCACCCTCTGTTTTCATGGATCTAATTAATAGAGTTTTCAAGGAATATCTAGATAACTTTGTAGTGGTATTTATTGAGGATATCCTGGTATACTCCAAAATCTATAAATATCCTAAAAATCACTTGAACACCATTCTGAAAACCCTCAGAAGAAATCAATTATATGTAAATATTAGAAAGTGTGAATTCTAGCTTCATTAGATTTCTTTTCTTGGCCATATTATCTCTAAAGATGGAATATTTGTTGATCCTACAAAGACCAAGGCAATCCAAGAATGGCCAGCACGGATGAGTATAACTGAGGTATGTAGTTTTATTAGTTTAACAGGTTATTATCGGTATATTTTCTAGAATTTTTCCCGATTGGCTAACCCATTAACTTAGATAACACGTAAAGGGGTTAAATTTGTTTGGAAAAAAGTGTGAATAATGTTTTGAAGAACTGAAGAGGAGATTAGTTAATGATCCTATCTTGACTCTACCATCAAGGAACGATGGGTTTGTTATTTATAGTGATGCATCAAAGAAAGGACTTGGTTGTGTCCTTATGCAGAATGGTATAGGTATTACCTATGCATCATGACAACTAAAAATTCATGAGATAAACTATCCTACTCACAATCTTGAGTTAGAATCTATAATCTTTTCTTTGAAAATATGGAGACACAATATATATGGTGAAAAATGGGAGATTTATATTGATCATAAGATTTTGAAGTATATTTTCTAACAAAAAAACTGAACATGAGGAAAAGGTGATGACTTCAACTACTCAATGATTATGATTGCACAACACACTACCACCTAGGGCAGGAAAATAAGGTTGCAGATGCTTTAAGAAGAAAGGATCATGGAGTTTTGAACAACATGAGAGTTGAAATGGATCCTATTTTCATGGATCTAGTGAAAATGGTTATGGGAATAATCCTGGAAGGAGAAACATCAATAGTTTTTCAAATGGTTTCCAAACCATCTTTACTAAAAAGGATAAAAAGTTCTCAGGCTGATGATGAGTAGTTTCAAAAGAATATTAAAGATGTGAATGATGGGAGATTGAGTGACTTCATATATGAAGATGGTATTTTGAAATTTAAGAAGAGACTTTGTGTTCTTCATGTACCGGATCTAAAGTGGAATTGTTAGATGATGCTCATAGATCCAATTTCTCTGTACATTCTGGTAACACCAAGATGTATAGAGATTTGATGAAACATTTTTGGTGGTACAACATGAAGAGGGAGATTGCGGAATTTGGATCAAGATGTAAGGTTTGAAAACATGTGAAAGCTGGAAGGCAACAGCCTGGAGGATTCATGCAACCACTTCCCATGCCTGAGTGGAAGTGGGATAATATTACGATGGACTTTTTCATGGGGCTAGCAAAGAATCCTATAAATAATGATGCAATATGGGTCATTGTTGATCATCTTACCAAGTCACCACCTTTTCTTTCTATAAGAGAAGATTTACCACTTTAACATCTAACAAAACTATATATTAATGAAGTTGTAAGACTTCATGGAGTACCCTTATCGATTGTTTCTGATTGTGATCCCTATTTTACATCAAGATTCTTGAAAAGTATTCAGAAATCCCTGGTTACTGAACTTCATTTGAGCACTGCCTTCCACCCTCAAACTGATGGAAAACCAGAATGGACTATTAAAACATTAGAATACATGTTGAGAACTTGCACACTTGAATTCCTAGGTATGTGGGATGAATATTTATCTCAGGTAGAATTTTCCTATAACAATACCTTCCATTCAAGTATTCATATGGAACTATATTAAGCATTATATGGAAAGATAGGTCGCACACCTACTTTTTGGGATAATGTTGGTGAAAGAAAACTTGTAGGCCTAGAACTTGTTGAGGAAACAATGGAAAAGGTGAAGGTTAACCAAACCCACATCAAAGCATCCCAAAGTAGCCAAAAGGGCTATGTTGATAACCAAAGGAAGGATTTGTAATTTCAAGTAGGATACCATGTTTTCTTGAAGGTATCTCCATGGAAGGGTGTTATACATTTCGGTAAGAATGGTAAATGATTCCCAGGTACATCATAACTTTAGAAATTCTAGAATGAATTGGAGTTATAGCTTATTGTTTGGCAATGCCTCCAAGTCTCTCCAATGTTCATGATTTGTTCAACATATCCCTGTTGAGAAAGGCATGCCTATCCCAATGCATGTACTCATCTATTAGGAAGTTGAACTGGAACCCGGTCTATCTTATTGTGAAGAGCCTGTCAAAATTCTTGATACAAGAGAACTATTACTGAGAAACTGGACGACTCGTCTAGTAAAAGTTCTACGGAGAAACCATAAGATGGAAGAGGCAACGTGGGAACTAGAGGAACATATGATGAAGAACCACCCGAATCTTTTTCTGCAGTAGTATTCTAGAAATTTCAAGGATGAAATTATTTGAAGGATGTTAGAATGTAACACCCTAGGCTTCCAAGGTACATTTTCCTTTGAATAATTCAATAGATTGCATTTTATGCAACTTCGAGATTCTAACACACCGCGACCAATCAAAATAGTTGTTATGAATAGTAATACTTAATTTTTTAAATTTTATAAAATTTTCCTTTCAAAATGGACTACATTTTTAGATTCGTAATATAAAAATTATCGTAGGGTGAATTTTTGGTATTTTTCTAAAAACTTTCCATTTTTGATGAATAGTGAAAAAACACTACGTTGTTGTTTAAAACTGACTTTTTATTTAAATGATTAATTATTTTATTTAAATTTATTTTAGTTCAAAATAGATACATAATACCTATGTTTGTTCAATTTAATTCATTGGAGCCATTTTGTAATAATATTAGATATATAAAATTTTATCAAACTATTTATAGTTTTTTACCCACCTCCATAGAGCATTTGCAAATTCACATAAAACTTAATTTTACCACTTCTGTGAGTGGAATATCAAAAATATGAGAGACATGGTTAATATTAGTAAGTAAAATGTGGTTCAATAAGAAGAAAATAATTTTTGGTAAATAGTCGCTTTTTACATTTATTTACCATGGTTAAAAGTAAATAGGGTAATTAAGGGAAAAATGATATCATAATTACCCTAAAACATGTCCAAATTCTGTTTGATAAGTGTAATTCGACCAAAAACAACCTTTTAAATAATATATGATCGTTTAGGTCCACTTGTATTTGATTAGGACATTTATTATTATTTTATTTAAAGAAGAGTTGAAAGAGTTAAATTCAATGTTTAAAAACTAAACCATTTTTAATATTGGGTTATAAATAATATAAACAAGACTATAAATATTCATTAGAAATATAAAAATATTTCCTACATAATTAAATTTTATTTATAATTTTTATACATTAAATATTTTAATTTATTTATGACACAATGATGAAATAGTAATTACCTTAAAAATGAAATATTAAATTTATTGATATTATAAATATCCAAATAAATGTAATTTGAGACTTTTGATGAATTAAAATAATTTTATAGGTTAATATGGCATGTTATTATTGAACATATGAATTTATTTCGAAGTAATAATGTTTTTAGGACTTTAAAAAAAATAATTTATTAAATAATGTCAAAATTGACATAATTGAGTTTTTAAAACAAATACTATATTATTGGTTGATATAATATTACTAAAAATCTATGGTTCATCCAAATGGACAAAATAATATTATATATGTCATTATGGAATTTATTTAAGTTCTCGTGGAAGTCTATAGTAATTTTATTAACAATATAATATAAAAATACAAAGAGACATGGTAAATGTCAAACTATTTAATTAAGAGTTAAATCTCAAAGATAAGGTTAATATGGTGACTAAAACCTTTCTAAAACCTATTGGTTAAGATTTTTTATACCCATAACCACCTTAACCCTTAAATAATTCATTTTGGAGCCATTAGAAACTGAAAATTATTTTATTATAAAATAATATTTCAAGCTTTTCCTAAAGTGACCATCACCTCTCTTATAAAAGGGAACCTCACTTTCTCTCAAATTCACACCTTCACAGCCATTTGGCTCGGCCAGCCTCTGCCAAAATATCCTCCCAACTGTCCTCCCTTCATCATATAGACCTTAATTTAGTTATAAATCCAAATTAAGGAGCCCTTTTGATCAAATCAAAAGGAAGAACCCGATGAAGAGGTAAATAATTTCATCACATCTTTCATGTTCTTTTCATCTTCCACTTTCTCTTTATTTGTTGTTTCCATTCTAAAATAATAAATCCAATATATTCTATATACTGTGATGTTATTATAAAATTGGAACCACCATATTCATTATTCTATCCATCCTGTAAAGGACAAAGTCACCATACGTGCGTATGTACGGATTACCATCTCCACGTCGTTGTGTAGTTTGTTATTCAAACACTTCATCATTTTGATGGGTATAATAATGAGTATAAATGATGTAAATAATAAATATAACATGATAATGATTCGGTATATATGATATACCATCCAATTATATACAATTTTAATATCAAAATAATGATATTGTCGCTTGTGCGTACGTATGGATAACCGTCTCCACCAACACGATGAGATCCATTCCCCATCATAATTATTCAAGAATAATTTTCATTTTATGATTAAAAATAATGTTTGTGAACATAATATCCTTCTGTATATTAATCAAATACATCCTATCAATAACAAACATGGATTATGTAACCAATCATATAATGGAAAACGAATTAGTTAACACCTGAAATGATGATACTATTAAAATTTCATTAACAAAGCAATATTAGAAGATCATATATGATAACATATTAATGTATATGGTTCTTGTATAATTTAATAACAACTATTTCACCATTATATAGGAGGTTAACCAACCCTCGACCAAGGAAAATTACAAAGGGTTAATTTCACAATTTCTTTATTATCCGGGGTTTTTTTACGTAAGTATCTACTGGGACCTCTTTGTCATCCACATAAATATTTCTTAAAAATGTATTCAAAATTTTTTTTATATTTACTAGACTATGGGATAAAATAATTTATACCCTTTTTACTTTTTATTAAATTATTTGAAAGGAATCTTTCTATCATTTTCCAAACAAGGTACCTTATGACCTTTTCTACAAATTAAGGTAAGAATGTTTTTTTAACTTATACGGCGGGTGCAGCTATTTTCTGCCATTATAACATAGTAGAATTTTCCCTTACAAGATTATAAGGATATTTTCAAAATATGTGTTTTCTTTTATAATTATATTTCTTCTAAAATATTTCAAAATAGAAACAGTTATTTCTCTAAAAAATGTTTTGATTTAATCTATGTCAACATACTTTGATGGATTATAAGCTTATTTGAAGTTGATTTATTATGATACAAAACTTCCATATTGTATTGAAGGTTTTGTGATATCTTTGAATGTGGATGAGTTATTTTTATACCATTAATGGTTTATGGATAATGTATTGAAATTTCATATGATAGTTTTAATATGAATTTTTATGTTATGTTTTAACCTTTTCATATGAGGAATGCATTGGACTTAGTAAGTGACGGGTGGAGCCCATTATAGCTCCTCGATGCATTGGTAGGTCTCCTGAGACAAACTAGTGTCTTGTCACAAGGGCATGAAAAAATCTTATTTGTAGCCTTGGAACAAGGACTTGAATATTTGGTTTTGAAGTCTGGCATTATGCATTCAATCATTATGAATGTGGCTATTGATATTTCATGTGATTTTTCGACTAATAGAATATCCATGTGAATAAGTAAATGGCATTATTTCATTTTATCATTACCATATTATGTTGAAGTTAAAGTTTAAAATACTTTTATTTTAGTCCAATATTGCCTTAAATGTTTATGCTTATTTATGAACCTTTCTGCTATATTGTTATCCTTACTAAGAATCTAAGCTTACCCCTTTCTATGTTTTATTTTTCCTAGAATGAAAAAAATTATATTATGACTGACCTGTAGGGATAGTATAAGAAATATGATTATGGCCTATAGAGACTATGTTATTATATTTTTACATTTTATATTGTAATATAAAACTTATGAATGTATCTAGTATTTCTAAGGCTACTAAACTAATCATTCCTTCGAGACTTGATCTTTTTTGATCATGCAAATGTTATGTAATAATGCACCGACTCTAGGTAACTAGGTTCGGGGGGTTACAATCAACATAGTGTAAATACCATGTACCTCATCATCATAATCATAGGGTATTTACTTTGAATGATAATTAATAAATATTTAATTCCATTTACATTATAGGGGATTTTAATGATAAGATTATGGATAGAATTAGGAATGATTTGATCACATGATTCCATTTAAAAAATATTTTAATACCATTTTTTTATTATGTCTTAATTTTATGATGAATGATTGAATTTTTTATGGAAACAATTTGTATGAATTATTGATGGGATGGGCCCAAAATACTCCTCTTCTACATTTTTTAGATATTTATATCTCATTAATGTTATAAATTTATATGCATGAAATTAAGTATTTTTAAAAAGAGAGTCTGGATACATACTCGTGATGGTGTGACTGTGATAAGTAACTAATAAGATAATCATATTGTCTTCTTGTATTTGTGGCAATGATTATTTTTATGTGATGCTTCAATGGAATGTTACATTTTCCAGTCAAATATCATTGATTATGATTAGTGATTAATTTTTATTATCTCATTATTACACACACTATTTCCATTGAATATGTGTTTTCATTTGAGATTTCATGTCCTAAAATCATTAATAATGTTAAATGATTATTTTTCCTTATTATTCTTGAAAATATATTTTTTACTCCCATGACCTACTCTCCCTGATGAGTTGCTAAAACACTATATATTTTTATTAAATAAAATATTTAACATCAATAGAAAATATACCATCCTTATATTCCCAATAACTATTTTGGTTGAGATCATTGGAAAATTTTAAAATTTTAAAACTCATACTAGGTCTCTCATATATATGTTTTAGAATACAATATCTGTGATCCCTACTACCACTCTTCTCTATTTATATATAGGATGTCGATATATGTTTATATAATAATTTTTACTTATCCAAAATCCCACTGATTTTTTTTAAAACATACGATACGCCAAATGCTCTATAAAGTTTTCTAAAATAGAGATATTATTTTCATTGAAAGTGCCTAGAATCATTTGAATACATTTTTCATTTAAAACTATAATACATGAATTTAATAAAGCTTTTTGAAAAACATAAAATTTATGTTTCCCTTTAAAATTCATATGGGTTTTTAAAAAATTCATATTGTCATTAGTTTTTGAAAATATGTTAAAATACATGAAATAGATTTCATTAAATAGAAATCACAAATTTTTAAACTGAAGAAAAATAATTTCTTTATGAAATAAAATCCAATAATTTTGAAAAAAAACTAAAAATAAATCCACTTATTTTTATTAAATATATTAAAATCTCAAAAAAAATTATTTATTTGACTTCGAAAATTTAAAACTATGTTGGGGATACCTATCACGTAGAAGATAATGTCGCAAGTGGTTTTTCTTCACTCTTCATCCATCATCATGTTAACAATGTCTATGTTCCAACCTTTAATAAAACATTTTCTTCTTGAACCATTTATTCACTAATATATTCAATCAAAACCTTATTTTCAAAATAATAAACAAGGGAGTATATATACATAACCTCTTATATATGAAAATTTTTATAGACTAGTATTTAAATTTTTATATTTTGTCAATGAGTTAGCAGATATTAAAGTAAATTATTTGAGTAATAAATGGAAATTTTTTGAATAAATTAAGGAAGGTACATACACTATATCAAATATAAAAAACATATATGTAGAAA
The DNA here is from genome assembly GCA_963277665.1 of Viscum album. Classification (NCBI taxonomy): domain Eukaryota; kingdom Viridiplantae; phylum Streptophyta; class Magnoliopsida; order Santalales; family Viscaceae; genus Viscum; species Viscum album. The sequence continues at coordinate 464,497,963 of OY728122.1, read as the reverse complement.
CTTATTCGTAAAAAATATTTGCATCTGATTTAATTCATGTTTTCTAAAAAATATTTCTTAATAAATTTAAAAATCTAAAAATGGAGTTACCTATAAAAGGATTATATTAAACTCATTAAAAACCATAGTGATAGTATAATATTATTATAACAGAATACCCTTGAAATTTTAATGAAATCATTAAAAAAATAGAAGTCAAACACAACATCTTAATTTTAACTTTTTAAGAAAACAAAATTTTTTAGATGAATTTTTCATTAAAAAAACTTAAATAAATTTACCACAAAAAATAATTATTATTGAATTTTTATTCCACCTTATAAAATAATATTTTGAATCCATGAAGTGGAATCATAAAACACCTGATTAACCAATTTTTTTAAAAAGAATCATTGTTTTTATTAATTTTCAAACATATATTAATTTTGGAGGGCTTAGAAATAAAAATTTTGAAACAATTTTCTGTTCAAAAAGATAGAATTGGAATTATTTTTAAAAAAATAGGACTTTATTTTTTTAAAAATTATTCCATTAATAAAATTTTGAAATAATCAATTCTTTTCACAACATAAAATAATATAGAAATATGGGATCCCCTTACCATGACTTGCAAACTGAATAAAATTTTCCATTTATAGAACATCCTCTCCCAAACTATTGTCTAAAATCAATCTCCATTCTCAAAATACGTCAATAAAATATAGCCTCATAGAAGTAACTTAACATGGCATTAGTTATTGAATTCCCAGAAGAATTTTAAATATTCAAATTCCATCCCTATTGAAATTCTAATGGATTATATAGTGATTCAATCTGCAAAAATTCTTCATCGTACATGCATGGATATGATTATCCTAATATATTATAATTACTCAAGTGTGTTGGGGAATATTTAAGATAAACATGTGTTAGGAAATTACAGTTTTAATTTTTCATCATAGAACATGTTCACGTTAGAATTTGAGTTTTACTAAAATTATATAATGATTTTTATAGTGACGTTTGGTTCTCTCCATAACTACAGATGACATCATAATACGTGATGAGATCGTTATATTTTATTTCATCATGATGGATATTGATTTTGAGGGTGAAGAATATTTCATAAACTATGGGCCTAAAATGAATTTCAGAAATATAGAAATGAATTTTTTGTGTATGTGATTGAGGATTTTTAGTAGCAAATAGGGGATATGGGGATGATATGGTTTTTTAGGTGGTAAGGTTGATTATGGGGTTGTTTTCAAAGAATATAGAACATTGAGGTCGTCTATTTCATGGTGATGAATATGTTCAGTGGCCTCCTTACAACACGGACTCTAGGGAAGAAGTTGAATTCCCCCAGTTTTTTTGTTTTTTAATTGTCTATTTTTTTTTCAAAATAATCTTGTGAATATATATATGCATTTATGGGTACATAACTGAATGTTTTTAGTAAAATATAATTATAATATTTTTTATGTAAACCAAAGTCATAATCACAATGTTAATATATATATATATATCTATATGTATGTATCTAAATACATATATTTTTCTATATATACCAATAATTTTTGTATGTATACCATAGTATGACTATAACATGTTATTTTCAATTTATTATTTACTTCCACAAACAAAATATTTTTTTTATAATTTTAGAAATTTATGTATTGTATCCATATTATAATTATATATATATAGACACAAACACATAAATATATTTATGTGTACATATATTATATTAATAATAATCTAATCTTTATTAATATTTTTTAAAATTACCACCATAATAAATATTAAAACTCCTAATATTTTACATTATAATATACACATAATTAATTTAATTAACATATTATTATAACTATAACATTTTATATATAAATAAATAATATTTTCATAATAAATTATATAATATTTATTTATCATTATCATAATTATATTTATTAATGACATTATTTCATAAGTTATATCACTATTAACATATTAATAATTATGTGTTTCATAATACTAAGATTCCTAAAATTATCATTGATAATTATATAAATATTTATATTTGGTAATTTATATGTCATAAATATGTGAAACTCAAATAAATATTTTATATTTTTCATCAAATAAAATATTAATATCTGAATCTAAAACTACTAAATATATATTCTTAAAAATATTATGCCTTATCAATAGTTATAATATTCATCTCAAATGAAATATATTTTTCATGATAAATGAAAATTCTATTTAACATAATATTAATAATTCTTAAATTGTTATTAAAGAAAAAAAACACTCCTAATGTTAATATTTTACATACTTTGGAGCAGGAGTTCACTTGTAATTTTACTATTGAGCGCACACATATTTATTGAACGTTTATCTATGCTAATAATAAATACTAATATAGGTGACAAAATTTGAATGAAATTTCATACTTAGGAAACAGTTTTCATGAACCTTGGTTTGTGGTTAGTGACTTTAATATTATCTCCCCCCCCCCAAGTGAGAAAATGGGACCAACTCACTCCATTATATCTTCAAGAGAGTTTGAATCTTCTATTAGGTATAATAACTTTGTTGAAATTAACATTATCGGTGCCAAGTATACACGATATATAAGACACTATAATAGGGTGGTGGATAGAAAATTAGAAAATGATTTTAAAATTGATATAGATATGGATAAGTGGAACACCATTTCTAGAAAAATCCTTCCTAAACATAATTCTGACCACCATCCAATCCTGTTGAATCTCTCTATCAAACTCCAGAAGCATATTCTTACCTTCATATTTAACAACACCTAGTCTTTTGAACCTGATTGTGTTAAGATTATTAAACATTATTCGACATCCATGCAACATTGTAATGATTCTTTTTCTTGAAACACTAAATTAAAAACTCTTAAACAGATCCATAAAAAATTATGTAGTACCAAATCCAAAAAATTTGATAACGACATTCATTATTTGTAAGAAGAACATACCCAACATCAAAACACCACTACTGGCACTAATTTTTTCACTGATCTACAACATAAAATCAATATTACTATGAATCGTGATTCCTTTCTCAATATTTAATATAACAAGTGAAAACAAATTTTCAAAACCAAATGTCTCCCAAATGGTGAAAGAAATACTAACTTGTACAACTCCCTTTAATGAATCGGGAAAGCTAATAGAACTCTTGATTTCCTGAGAGATGGGGCCAACCTCATTGATATTGAGAATAGCTTTTCCAATCATGTATTCTCTTATTTTTAAAATATCTTTAAAGTTACTACCACTAAAAAGGACCTTCTACATGATCTAATCCCAGTTATGGTCAATGATGAGGATTACTCTTTTCTTACTAGCTTCTCTCCTGATCAAGACATCAGAGACATTGTCCTTAGATTAAATCCTAATAGTGCTCTAGGACCTGATGGTTTCAATAATAGATTCTATCATCAATTTTGGGATTTCATTAAACCTGATGTTTGTAGGATAGTTAGGAATTTCTTTTGTAATGGTATGCTCCCTCACGGGTTGAATGCCCAGTTTCTCTCTTTAATCCCCAAAGTGGATAATACTATATAAATTAACTAATCCAGAACCACTTCCTAAATCAATAGCCTTTATGAAACCACCACCAAGCTTCTTTTTAATTGAAATTCTTCTATAATCAATAAAATTGTTTCATGGGACCAATTTCGATTCTTTAATTGCAGTTCCATTCAATATTGTATTTGTCGTGCCTCTATATTTACTAACATAATAAATATAACTAACAGGGATAGAAATATTTCTATTAATCTTGAATCTTGGAAAGGAAAAACTATCTCTATGGTTGGAAGGATTTTTCATTTCAAATATATGATTGTTTTTAAAATGGTCTACTCTATTATTATTTATAAATGGCCTAATGGTATTCCTAATATAATTAATGTAGTAATAAAAAAATTGGAGCGGAAGAATGTTTGAAAGGAAACTGGTGATTGTTTTTTGGTCGACTTGTTGTGATCCTTTGGATAAGGGTGTCTTAGTAAAAAAAATATCATACTCATTAATGATGCCCTATAAGCCAGATTCACTTGGAACATTTTTTATTAAAACTCTCACTCTATTTTTTTCCTTAATAACATATTTATTGACAAACTAAAGAAGGGAAATTTTAATTACCTAATACCTTCCATTTGGACATCCATTAAGAATGATTTTTCCAACATCAAGTCTAAATCTAGATGGATGGTGAGAAGAGACTCTTCCATGAATATCATTCTTGAAAAATGGGTTGGTGATCCTCTTAAATCTATGATTTCCCCTAATCAACTTCATAATCATAATAAAAATACTATCAAAGATGTTGTTAGCTATCACAGCCTTAATTTTCCAAACAACGATAATTATGTCATTGACAACTACCCTTTTCTAACAATAAACAGTGTTTAATTTGGTAACCTATTCATAATGTATTTCTAAACTCAAAAACATTTTACAACTGTGGATTTATTAATTATGAATGTAATTTTATTTGGATTAAAATTTTTGATAAATTATGGTTAAAACCATCAAGGTCCACTCTAATTTAGTGTATTACTCATAATAGGATTTCCACTGATATTTGTCGTCATTATTTTGGGTTCCATATTTTCTCTTAATGTTGAATTTGTAACCAAATTTGTGAATACATTAACCATTTTTATTTCATTACTATGTTACTAATACTGATCTATGGAATTATGTCCATGATCTTTTTGAAAGTATATAGTTAATTAATGACTTAATAAACTCTCAAATACAATGTTTTGTGGATTGTGAATCCTCTTAGAAAATAAAACGCCTTTTCTTAACTACCATTTTTTTAACATTGTAATGTACTCTGGTAATATTGGAATGCTCTTTTTCATAAAAACTACTCAATTAGTTTACATGCAGGTCGGATGCAGATCCTCATTGCCATTTGAGAAGCTGCTTTGATTCAAAAGGGATTTCCCAAAACCACAGTGAATAACCTTGGGATTCTGCATTGTCTTGGTGTTAATAGTATTTATCCTCAATGTAGATAGACTTTGAAAGTGTTCTGGAAATCTCTACTCCCATAATGGATTAATGTCAAAGTTTACAGTGCTTCTAAATGAAACCCAGGCCCTTTGGGTTGTGGTACTATTTTTAGAAATCACTTCGAGAACATTCTTGGATATTTCTATGGCACTTATGGAATCTCCTCATCTTTGGAGGATGAAATGATGAGTGTGATCTGTGTTATCTCCTTCTCTAACAGAAATGATTTGGAAAAAATCTAGATTGAAAGTCACTCAACTACCATCATTCAAGCTATTAGGAATGGTGTGATGCAACTCGCATGGACTCTTAATACATGTTGGATTGAATGCCTTAATCCACTAATGGATATCAACTACAATATTATGCATGACTTTCATGAATCAAACACAGTGGTAGATGGTCTAGAAAATATGGGAGTCAACCGAGTCAATATAAGGTTAGATGAACTCCCTGTTGATTTACTACCAATTTATGATATAAATTTTTAAAGAATATCATCTTTTACACTCATATAATTCCTTGTTTTAAAAATAATATTTTTTTCTTGGGTATTTGACCAAGAAACCACCTTATTAAAAAACCTAATTGAATAAAGGTGGTTCGGGTAGAATTCCATACAGATTATCAGCAAGGAATCGGGTGTACATAAGAGGTATTCATGAGAGAGAAAAGGGTTTCTCATCACTTATATATCATGAGGGATGTATGGGGGAGGTTCTAAATCAAACCTCATCATTATTAATTACACATAAATGGGCATAACATATAGGAAAATCTTGAATAAAATTGAAATAGAGAGGATCCCTTACCTTAAATATGATGGTGATAATTTTTTGAGATTAATGGCTGGAATAATGAAATTAGGTTCATTAATTAATAATTATAGAACCTATTATAGTTGTAACATATTATTTATAACGTTTTTATGTACATTCATGTCCATTTTGGATGAGTTATGTTGATTAATTTCATTGTTTGTGTGCATTTGTTTCTTGGGTTTCAGGATCAGTTTACCTATTTTCAGGAATAGACAAGCATGTAAGATGATAGTGGTTGTCCAGAATTGATTTAATATGAAATTAGTGAACATCCATAAGATTACATGGTTTCAAATTTAATTTGTTTATAAGGGGTGAAGTTGAATTATTATATAAAACTTTAGTGAGAACCTTTTGGGTTAATTGGAAGTTTTCTACCACAAAGAACATGTTTTGTTTTTTAAAGAAAAATCATTGTGTAAAAACAATTCAAGAAACAAATATGAGGTATAATAAATATATTAAAGTATTTTTCAACCATGAGAATGGTTTCAAGACCACAATTGATGATTGTAGCTAAAATTGAAAACCATATCGTCCTTGAATGTGGTAAATTAACAAATCTTTGATGGTGTCTTTACTACTAATATAAAAGAAGAGTAATTCAGGTTGATAATAAAATATTCCATTATCATAACAACATTAGAGTATATTTAAGGTATTTTATTTGTCATAACATTAGGATGAGGAGATTTAAGGATAGAAAGGAAAAAAATTAACATGAAAAGAAAAATATAGAAAATAAAAAAAAGAAAAGAAAATAAGAATATACCTCTCAATTCGATCTTCCATGAGATACTCTTAAGAGGAGCATATTTGGTCTATTGAGGAGACCAAGGGATTTTGGACATGGGGGAGGATCTTGGGGAGTGATTTCGGTAGAATATTGGCAAGGCATAAGGCTTGAGAGGAGTAAAGAGAAGTGGTAAGGAGGGGTGGTATTTATTGTGTAGGATAGGAGGGTTTTCAAAATATTAGAATCATTATTATATTATTTTCCCATAAGACAAGAAATAGTGATGATTTCAAGACCAAGAATAGTCATAAGTGCATGTGAGTTTAGTATTTGGTGCTTTATTCACTTATGATGTCAGGAATTGTGTATTTACATTATAATATATTTATACAGTAAATAAATGTATTTTACTATTCAACAAAAAATCATGTATTTCATAAAAATCCCAACAATTCACTATAACCATTTTTTGATATATAGGATCAAAAAATGAACTCCATTTTTTTAAAAAGAATTATAAATATGAATAATTTAATTTTTCATTAATATTACAATTTACTCGAAACCCACCAATTTTAAAACATTTATTTTCATATTCTTGGATATAGGTATATCATACTTCCACTTGAATCTTATTTTTATACTATCCTAGTTACAGTTACTATTAATTAGGCTATGTCACTATTTATAAGGTTAAAAATAATATTCATAAGGGTATGTTTCTATTCTACCAAAATTATGTAAGATATATCAGATTCCAAATAACTTACAAGTCACAACTGTGTATGTCAGATTTTTGAAATTCAAATCATAAGAGTGACAAACTTATGATTAAAGGTGACATAGTACATATTAGTTCATTTTTTTCTGATTCCATTTGACTATGTGATATTTTTATAAGAATGATATTTCCATAGAAAATTTTGTGTCATTACATTATCCCCCCTACAAAATTTTTCCCTCGATATTTCATTTTACATTCTAAGCCATAAACTGGTGTGGGTACTTTTCTGTCATTCCCTCCTCCAGTTCCCATTTTTCCTTTTCGTACATGTGGTTCTTCTATAGTACTTTAACTACATAGGTAGTCATGTTACCTAGAAATTTATCTCTACAATCCAAGATATTCATTCGCTTCTCCTCGTATAAATGGTCATTCTCCAACTGTACCACCTCTAAATAGAGTATATGTAAAGGGTCTGATATGCACTTCCTTAAGAGGGATACATGAAAGATGTCGTGTACTTTGGACATTTTAGGTGGAATTTCCAGTTGATAGGACATAGCTCTAACACGATCAATGACCTCGAAGAGGCCAATGTACCTGGGGCATAGCTTCCCTTTCTTCCCAAACCATATGACCTTATTGCATGGAGATATGTGTAGAAATACCATGTGTCTAAAATTTAATTCAAGGACTTCTCTACGATTTTCGGCATATCTCTTTTGTCATTTTTTTCTACCTTGATGTGCTAATGAATGGTTTTCTCCTTCTCCACCATTTCCTCGACCATTTCCGGCCCTATAAGCTTATGCTCACCAACTTCATTCCAAAAGACCATTTTTCTGCACCTTTTCCCATAGAGGTCTTCATATGGTTCAATTCAGATGCTTGAGTAGAAACTATTGTTGTAGGAGAATTAATCTAGTGGAAGATGTTGGTCCCACCATCATTTTAATTCCATATAACATTCCCTCAACATGTATTCTAGTGTCTGAATGGTTTTCTCAGATTGGCCATCAGTTTGAGGATGATATGTCATACTGAAGCTTAGGTCAATGCTTAGAGCATGTTGGAGACTTTTACAAAACATATAGGTGAATCTTAGATCAAGATCGAATATAATAGATAGTGGTATTCCTTGAAAAATTACCACTTATTTGATATATATATACATATCATTGTGTGTGTGTGTGGTTTTTTGTTTGTTTTTGTGTAAAATGATCCAATGATAAGTCCTCTTGAATGGAGATAAAGTGAGTTATCTTTGTAAGATGATCCAAAACAACACATATAGAATAGTTATATCTAGATGTCCTCATAGTCTTGTGACAAAGTCCATGTTAATGTTCTCCCACATTATTATTGGTATGGGTAGTGGTTGCATCATCCCCATGGAAAATTTCCTCTCAGCCTTTACTTACTAACTTATCAGGCACTTTGATGTATATTCACCAATATCAAGTTTCATACTATCTCACCTAAAGTTTTCTCAAAGATCTTCATACATCATTGTGCTACCGGGGTGGATAGAGAATTTTGATCTATGTTCGCCATTCAGAAGATCCTTCTTTATCTAGGGATTATATGGTACACACAATTGTGACCTAAATATTAAAACTTGTTTCTCATCAATCATGAATTATTAGGATTTCCCATTTTTTGTATCTTCCTCCCTTTTTATAATTTCCACATCCTTTCTCTGATAATCCTTTATTTTATCCATGAGGGATGCTTAAGAAATCATTTGATAAAGTATTGATGATGTTCCTTACATAAAGATCCTTGTGTCCATCCTTGGAAAATCTAATATGATCATATACTTTTCAAATCTCACCATTGATAATGATGAAGGAACCTTTCTATATAGAGCATCTGCCACCTTATTTTCCTTACAGGGATGGTAGTGGATTGAGCCGTCATAATCATTGAGAGACATATCCATCTTCATTGGTGCATATTAATCTATTTCTATTTGAATATATAATTGAGACACTTGTGATCAGTATATATCTCCCACTTCTCCCCAGAGAGATAATACCACCAGATTTTTAATGAAAAGATCTCAACTGCTAACTTCATATCATGCATAGGATAGTTTGTCTCAAGTATTTTCATTTGTCTTGAGGCTTAGGCTATCACTTTATCATTTTTCATCAGTACACAGCCTAATCCCTTATTTGAAGCAACACTGTACACCACAAAGAGTTCTCCAATTGTTAGGAGTGTGTGTACTGGTGCAGTTATTAGACATTTGTTCAACCACATAAAACTATATTCACATTTTTTAGTCTAGAAAAACATTACTCCCTTGAGGCATAGGCTATCACTTTATCATTTTGCATCAGTACACAGCCTAATCCCTTATTTGAAGCAGCATTGTACACCACAAAGAGTTCTCCAATTTTTAGGAGTGTGTGTACTGGTGTAGTGATTAGAAATTTTTTCAACCACATAAAACTATATTCAGATTTTTTAGTCTAGAAAAACATTACTCCCTTCTATTTAAACTTGGTCATTGGGTTCAAAAATTGTGAAAATTTCTTCACAAATTGTCAAAAATAGCCAGCTAGACCCCAAAAGCTGCGGATCTCCATTACAGATGTTGGCCTCATCCACTCTTCAATTGCCATTGTATTGTAAGGGCCCACAAATATCCCTTTTATGGTGATAACATTCCCCAACAATGATACTTCCTCCATCTAGAAATCATATTTATTGTACTTTTCATACAACTTATCCCATCACAATTTCTTTGACACGGTATTCAGATGATCCTCATGTTCCTCCGTGCTCTTGGAGTATATTATAATATAATTAATAAATACTACAAAACATTTGTTGAGATAATATCTACTGTAAATATTCACTAGATCCATGAAAATTTAAAGAGAAATAGTGAGTCTAAAATGAATCTCTATGAACTCATAGTGTCCATACCTCATTAGGTAGGCAGTCTTGGGAATATCCTTATTCCTCACCTTTAATTTGTAATATCCTAACAAAAGGTCCACATTAAAGAAATAACTGGCCCTACAAATCTGATCTAACAAGTCATATATAAATGGAAGGTAATACTTATTCATTATTGTGAATTTATTGAGCTCACATTAATCATTAAAGATGTGTATTGATACTTCCTTCTCCTCGATGAAGTGGACTAGTGCATCCCATGGTGAAGCACTCAAGCATATAAAAAATCTTCTACAGATTCTCTTATAACTGCTTCATCAGCTCTTCTAGCTCTACGGTGGCCATTCTATAATGTGTCTTTGATATAACCAGATATCCAAGAATATGTTAAATTGAGAACTCAACCTCTCCATCTGGAGGAAGACCATACAATACTTTAGGAAACACATCATTTCAATCCCTCACGATGGGATTCTCTTCAAGAATGATACTATCCGTTGTCCAAATAATTTGATCTAGACATGCTTTCTCATAAGGAAATAATATCCACACATAAGGCATTGAATCTAATGGAGATTCATCTTTATCCTTACACTTGTAATGAATCATAGGATGCTTTGGTGTGTGATGAGTGATATCCCTTTCCCAATAGTGGATAATTTTTTTGTATAAAGATATCATATCCATGCCCAACATAGCATTGAACTCCACTGAAGGAAGTATGATGAGATTTTATGGTAGGTTCATTCCACAAAATTCAACTAGGAAATAGTTATAAACCATGGATTCAATAATTTCCCCATTCACTATTCTCAATGATATTTTATCCTCTAAATTTTGAGGTGGTGTTTGAATAGGTTTACTAAACTGACATGATATGAAATAACACATAGAACCAGAATCAAATAGTATGTTCAATATTTATAAATTAATAACTAGCATACTTGTCATCACATTGTTGTCCAGCTCCACCTCAGCTGTAGGGATAGGATAATCCCATCCTTGTTGCCTTGGTGGATGTTTTTGATTTACCCCTCCAACCCTTAGCATAGGGAAATTGTTCTCATAATGCCCATGCTCATTAAATTTGTAACAGTATACTATAGGCTGAGAGTTGATCTAAACCTTCCTTTCTTCTTCACCATTAGTGGTATTTTTCATATCCCTTATGTAGTTATTGGGTATATTTCCCAACATTACACATTTCAAGAAATTCTTGGTTCCATTTAGATAGTTCCCAACAATCTTCTTCTCTAAACTTTTACAAGTGGGATATTCAGAAATATTTCCTTCATGGGATTTGTTTTTTGAACCACCCATGTTGTTATCCATTTTCTGATTCTTGTCACTAGGCCCACGAGACAACTAAGAGTCACCAATATCCATTTTGACCTTGAGGGAACAACATAAAATCTCCTCCTAACTCTCTTTTTCTCTGATCTCCAACACCTTTTGTAGACTCGGCTTTATCAAGATATAGAAGTGATCTACCTTGTTTTTGGTGTTCATGACCAATCTATAGGTGTACCATTCAATCCTGGTAAAGTTTTCTTATAGGCCCCAATGTACTCATCTTTCTTATCCTTGGGTCCAAGGAACTCACTTTCCTTCTTGAGATAGAGGGTTCAAGGAAAATGTTTATAGAAATACATCCTCTTTAATTCCTCCCAATACATGGAATCAATTTCCTCTTGGGAAATTTTATTGTTGATTAGTGTCCACAACTGGTCAGCTTCTCCAATGAAAGGAAATTCTTTCAACAAACATTCTCTTCTTCTTATAAATATAGGAGATAGAATTTATTTTCAATGGTGTTATTCTACTATTATGTTAGGAGGGGATCAGAAGATCCTCTAAACATGGGAGGCCTTTGCTGCATGAAGGATTTTACATCAACTTTCTATTTCCTTGGAGGAGGTGGGTGTTCCACAAGATTCATGTTATTATCCATAACTTGATACATCTGAGAAAGTACTATCATAATGTTTTGATCACCCATTCCCATCATATTAGTTATATCATTACGTCAATATTCAAATTTTATATCACATTTGTCATAGGAATGTGTTCTTCATTCCCCACAATTTAATAAGAAAATGAACATAGAATTAGAGTTCTTGTATACATAGTTATTCAATATAAAGGTAAACTATTAAACATAAAAGGATAAACTCATAAAGAAGGATTATATCCTAACTTGTGATACCAAAGTTTTAAATTCAGGTTATCGTCGATCTATTTCAGAACATACATTCTTTTGTGATTTTTTTCATCCCATAATAAGGTTTTGTACTAAACTCGTGAATTTACCAACTCATATCCCACAGGACTGTCAAACAAAAAGTTCAGTAAGTCCCGCTGTTATGTACCAAAATAACTTGTTAGAGTTTTCACTCCATTGCACATCTGTTCTAGATCCATCTCTTCATGTTTTTATATAGAAAAGGATGTGTTTTCTTGATAAACCACTTAATCTATACTTACCATAATTTAATGATGTTTTTTTATACGTAGTCTCATCCATAAGGTTCTCACTAAGGTTCTCTATTCCTAATCTCCAAAATTAACTAGATCATCCTATGATACCAACTACTGTGAACCAAGCCTTTTACATAAGACATTACCTGATTTTAAGCATAATTATACATCAGTGTATCAGCCAAGAATCATAAAACCTATTGTCTTTGAAGACTGGGGACATAAAAAATAAAACATGGGACTTAAAAAACTTCTGTATTTAATCATAATAGTGGGATATTAACTTCTATTATGCTCATACATCTACATAGGGTACCCTAGGGAACATGTGAACAAAGGGATGAGCTAAAAATCCCATTAAGGGAGTATACATAGGAATAAGGCTTTATCACATTGGTTAGAAGTCATGACATAATGATAACAAAAACAGGGAACATAAGGAATCATAGTTTCTAAAAATGGCAGCATATAAACATGGAATCATTGAAATGTGGAAGAATCATAAAACATGAATTTAGTACGAGTTAAGGCTAACCACCATGATAGTTTCCATTGTATCAAAAACCAAGGCTAACCGCCATGATCATTTCACATAGTAACCACCAAGACCATCACACATAACCTCTCGTGAGACTCAATGTTACCCAATACATTAAAGTACTATCTGAGCTCACCAATCATTAGATTCCATGAATATTTTTTCCACATAATGAATCATACTTAATCAATCATATATAAACATAAGTGAACCCATAAGGTTTAAATAATAAAAAGGATAGATTTTATAAAGAAAATGTTGGTTTAAACAGATTATAGACTGCACTTGAAATTGGAAATGAATTCAAGAAGTTCCCTTAAAACAGGTTTTCTTATCGGTAAGTATTGAGGATGGAATCACTTAAACCTTGTATATCCCTGAAAGCGAATATTTAATGGGACATGATACAAGTGTTTGTAGCATTCACATATAATTTATAAGATTAAAAAAATAATAATAGATGACATCATTTATGTAAAAATAAAGATAATGAAACATGAAGGAATAAATGATGTTCATGTCAAATTCCAAATGAATTATCGGCATGGTATTGGGTGTACTTAAAAAAGATTAATGAGAGAGAATGGGGTTTCACATAATTTATACATCTTGATTTCAGTTTGGGGGGTGATAAATCATTCCCTATATTTTGTAATTTCACATAAAAGGTCATAACAAAGAGGAAAATATTGAATAAAAGTTAAATAGAGATGATCCTTTACCATAAGTCTGATGGTGATCTTTGCATTAGATTAATGAAATGAATAATAAAAAAGGTTCATTAATTAATAATTCCATAACCTCTTATATATGTAAAATATTTATTATGACCTTTTTATGTCCATTCATGACTTTTTCTTATGAGTTAAGTAGTTCAATTTCATTGTTTGGGTCTGTTTGTTATCTCGGTTTTCATGGTCGATTTACTTAATTTCATGAATGATAAAACATGTAAGATGATAGTTATTATACCGAAATTAAGTTATATGACATTAGTGAACATAAAATAGATTACATGGTTGTAAATTTAATTTGGTTACTTGGGGTGAAGTCAAACCATCACATAAATCTTTAGTGAAATGTTTTTGGGTTAATTGGTGATTTTTGACCAGAAACAATATGTTCTATTTTATAAACCAAAACCATTGTTTACAAAAGGATTACAAAACCAAATTTGGGGAATAATAAAAATATTATTATCTGGTTCAACCTTGAAAATGGTTTCATGGCCAGATTTGATGATGGTAACAGAAATTTAAAACCCATTGTCCTTGAATGTGGTAAATTAACATATCTCAGATGGTATCTTTACGACTAAAATAAATGAAGAGTAAATGAGAGATGATAAAAAATTATTCCATTTTCATAACAACATTCCAGTACATGTAAGGTACTCGTGTTTTTATAAAAATTGGACTAGGAGATGTATGGATATAAAAGAAAACAAATGAACATGAAAAGAAAAAAAAAAGAAGAGGAATTTACCTATTGATTCAATCTTCATTGAGAGCCTCTTATGAGGAGGGGATTTAGTATTTTGAGGATACCAAGGGTTGTTGGAAGTGGTGGAGTAGGTTAGGGAGTGATATAGGTAGAATATTTGAAAATAAAAATTCTTGAGATGAGTGAAAAGAATAAGTAATGAGGGGTGGTATTTATAGTGGAGTAGAGGAGGGTTTTCATAATATTAAAATCATTAGTTTATTATTTTCCCATAACACAAGAAATAGTGATGATTACAAGACCACGAATAGTCATAAGTGCATGTGAGTTCTAGATTTGGGTCCATACATCACTTATGATGTCATGACTAGTGTATTTATATTATAATGTATTTATATAATAGATTAATATATTTTACTATTCACAAAAAATTCACGTATTTCAAAAAAATCCGAAAAATTCAAACTAACATTTCTAGGACATATAGAATCCAAAACTAAACTAAATTTTTCAGAAATAATTTTCTAAATACTATTAATTAAATGTTTAAATAAAATCACAATTTACTCAAAAAACATCAATTTTAAAACATTTATTTTCTCATTCCCAGGTATAGGTATATCGTACTTCCACTTAAATCATAGTTAGATAATATCCTAAGTAAGGTTACTAATCATTAGGGTATATCACTATTCATACGGGTAATGTTACTATTCATAATGGTATGTTACTATTCATCAATAATTAAGTTGGTCATATTAGAATCCATATAATATACTAATCGCAACTCTGTATGTCATATTTTCGAAATTCAAATCAATGAAGTGAAAAAAATATGTTTAATGGTGAAATATTACATAGATGTTCATTGTGTTGTAATTCCTTGTGATTTTGTGACATATTTATAAAAAGGAAATTTCCATTAAAATCTATTGGTAGTTATACATGATGTTTACAATGTCTATATTTCAAATTGAAAAAATGTTTAGTCTTCACACCTTTTTTAACTAAATTTTTCTATAAAAAATTATTTTAAAAATATTACCCAGGGGTATAACTATAAATTGAAACTTATTACACACACACATATATATATATATGAAAATTCATATACTTATAAATATTTTTCATTTAGTTAAAGGTAAATAAAATATATTGTCTGAGTAGGAAATGGAACGCAAATCAGAATAAATCAATGTATAGACAAAATATATTTCACACATAAATAATATCCTTGAAATAATCTATCTCATAAAAATAATTTTCTTCACGAATAATTATGATTCTAATAAAAAACACATGAATTCATTAATGTTATAAGAGATTTAATAAAAAAATGGTGATATTATACTCTTTAAAAAACATTATAATAAGATATTCTTATAATATAATCCCCTTATACATGAATTGATAACATTAAAAAATTAAAAAAAACAATAAATTGGAATTAGGGTTTTTAAAGGAACCACCTTAAGAGGGATTTTTTTACCAAAACATTTATTTTTAAATAGTTTTCTATATAAAATTATAAATTCAAAATATTCTTCCCTTTTTTTCAAAAAATTGAAACATAAACAAAAAAAATCATAAAAAAATTGTTTCTAAAAAAACTATAATGTTAAATATTTTAAAACATATGGTAGGTTTGGAATGTTTAAAAACTGATTATTTTAAATTATTATCTAATTGAAAGTTAGTTTTTGAAAATACTTAGAGATCTATTTTATGAAGATATTTTTTTACCATACCTAAAATTTTTAAAACCACATTTGAGTGGATGATAAAATAGTTTTGAAATATGGGGTCCCTATATATTATCTTATTAACAAAAGAAATTTTTTTATTTTTAGAACTCCCCCTATCAAAATATCTTATATAAATAGTCTCCTTTCTCACACTAGGTAATAAAAATCCACAGAAGTGGAAGTAATTTAATAGGGTTTAGTGAATAAGCTCCTAATCAGTATAATCATTATTTATAATTATTACCAAATAATATTCAAATGGATTTTTTTGAAAGACATTCCAAAAATGTCATTTCATACAAATTGTGTCAATCTTTCCCCCATCTGTTGTAGGGGAAGAATAGTGTTTTGGAAGACATATAAATAGTATATATAATGTAGTTTTAGTCATCTCATTTCTAACACATCTAATATTCCTAATAAGATCATGAATATACTCTATTATGATATAGAACCCTATCACAAAAGAAGGTGATCAATGCTTCCACTATTGACATCATCATCATTGATGAGCTCGTAATATTTTAAATCACCATGATTGACACTGGATATGAGAGTGAAGAATATTTTTGTGAATTTTAACCCTCGAAAAAACATATATATATATATATATATGGTGTTGTTTTGATTGATATAGGGGTATAGAGGAAACAAGTTTTTTATAAGGAGATGAAAGGTAGGTGTTGTGGTGACGATGATAATAGGGTGGTCATCGGGGTAATGTGAATTGTGAAGTTTTTCAATGTTATTTTGGTGGAATTAGTTGGTATCCCCTCTATTAGGTGGAGGGTAAGGAATAATATGACCACCAATTTCATTATTTTTTTCCTTTTTTCCTATACTTATTTTCACAATATACATATTTACATTGTTGTATGTTTTTATTTGTAATTTCATTTTTATCTTTTTTATATAAACTAACTTCCTAATTACTATAGTCATATATAACCACACAAACATATGTGAAAATATATATACAAATATAATATATTAATACAATTATAACTATTTATTATAAATTTTCTATTTACTTCTAACTCTTCTTTTTTTATTATTTTTTTTAAAATATATTATAGATTTAAGTACAATCCCCATATAACACACACACACGAACACATATATATAAATATATTTATGTGTACATATATTTGTTTACTAATAATATTATAATTACTATATTCCATTTAAATTATGTCCATAATAAATATTAATACTCTAGACCATTGACATAGTAATGTACTCCTATTTAATATAATTTCCTTTTAAATGTTTCTATAAAAATTATTTACCTCAATTATAAATTCTTTACAGTCAAATTGTATAATACATATTCATCATTTACCTATATATATTTATTAATAAAATGTATTTTTTATGTTATATGAATATTTTATTATTAATCATTTTTTATATCAAAATACACATATTCTTAAAATTATTATACAAGTTCACATGTAAATTTAATAATTTATAAATAATAAATATATTCAATTCGAATTAAAATATTATACTTATTATCAAATTTCATGTTACTATTAAAATATCCAATTATTTAATATATTTTCATCAATTAATAAGAGTCATGTAAAATTATCATTTACATTTCAAGTTAATCTTATTTTATCTTCATATGAGTCATGTATGTTCAACATAGTTTTTCAAATCATAAAATTATATTTAAAGAACCCACACACACAATAATATATATATATATAAGAAAATAATAATAATTAATGTTATATAAAATATTAATTTTTAATAAAATATTATAAAATATATTTTTCTATTTATATTTTTTCTTGAATGGTGAAACATTATATAATATAATTCATTGGTCTCTAAAATATATATATCTTGCTCATAATTTTTTATAAGCTTATTAACTAACCCATGACAAGATGGTGATATGTTTTCTATTACTGATTGTTTGAACAAACCCATTTCTTATGTTTCCATTCACTAAGTTATGAAGAATAACTTATGAGGTGTCAAGAAAGGATTCTAGTGTGTCTCAATTTGGGAGAAATGGTTATATGTATACTAAAATATGTTTCATTTGTAGATGACACTAGAATACTATATACCTTTGTCTTATGGGATCATGTCATTATTTTTAATAATTTTTTTATCTTATGAAAATTTTATAAAATAAAGACATACATAGCTTCAGGTATCTCAATATATATCAAATATAGTGCTAAATGATTGTGTTTTTATAACCATACATTTGATTTCTAGTCAGGGATTCTAGAATTATTATAATATAATTGTTAATTATTATAGAAGATTAGTGAAGTTATATTGGGGATTAATATAACATTAATGTAATAATAATACTAGAGACAATTATATGTGCAATAGAACATCCTAATGTATTGATATATTCGATTCTGTTTGTTTTTATAGATATTGCATCCCTTCATCGATATTATAAATAGGATATGATTGTTTCATAGATTACACAAGGGATAATCACCCTGAAAAAGGATGGTTATGTGTCAACTAGATCATAACTCAATACATGATGACGGATCCTAAGGCTGTATAAATGGATTCAAATTCCTAATGGATTTTCACTAGTGATTCATATGTTATTTATTAGCCTTTATAAGGGGAATGAATTTATTTAGGTTGGATACCCGAATAGAAAAATTACCATAAATAACCTAGGTTGAACAAAAAGAGTTATTATATGATTCAATCATATCATGGTTTAAATGAATGTTTTAATGACTGAAATGGTGGTCTCATTAGAGAATATAAAATTAGATTTTTTTGTTTTCATATTTCTATTTACACATATTTGTTGGATATTAACATAATAATGTGGTTTTAATATTTGGTTGTAAATAGGTCCATACAAATGAATTTTACAATGCAATGTCCCTAAAAACTCTAATTGCAATTTAATAAAGTGTATTTTTTAAAAATTGTTAAAATTAAGGAATATATCATGTAATTATTATTATAATAGATATGATGAGTCTCCCATTATCTATTATTTTGTGTTTGATATATCATTATAAAACATATCATGACTTTTTTTTATATCCCACAACATCATTCATTAGTGAAAAATGATTTAAATTTGGAGGATGCAATTAATTTTAGTGGGAAAATGTAACACTTGGATATTTTAAAATCAATTATCTGTAAATTAATTATTTGTCTTATATATTTTTCCAAAGTAAATAGGAAATCTAAAAATGTTGTAAATTATAGAATAAACCATTTTCATATTTAATAATATTAATTAGATATTTATATTATTTATAAAACTATTATGTAATTGTTTAATAAAAAGGGAATAGTTTAAATAAACTCTTTTCATATATGGTTCTATTTAAAGGATTAATTTATTAATTATAGAATTTTAATTTGATAAAATTAATACCATTTTTTAAATAATAATTTAAATAATCACTTTTCCGGAAGTTTTATGTTTTTAGAAAATATTTATTTTTCAGTTAATAGTGAAAATTAAATTATTTTTTGGAAAAATTCATTTCATTCTATGAAATTAAGTAATTTTAAAGACTCAATATGTTTTGAATATTAATTAATTTTACCTATATATAATTTAGTAATATTTAATACACATAATTATTTTAAATTAATATTATATTATGTTTTATTATAATTTTATTTTTGGTTTTAAATAAGGGTTTTTATAAAATATGTTTTCAAATGTTAAATGATTACCATTTTAAATTAAATTTAATAACCCCTAATAGGTAATTTATTAAAAGAAAATATTGAATTATATAATATTAAATATTAGTTTAATTAGAATCATTGATTATTTTTATTCATAGAGATATTATAGAAGCACATTTTTCAACAAAAAATACTCTTCTTAAAAACAAGATGTCTCGTCATGTCTGTGGGATTAATATTAATTTTTTCCACATATGTTATTTTAATTTTTAAAAATGTACTGAAAATTTCATATCAAAATAATTTATAATCTCTTATAAGAACATATTATTTTTTTTATAGAGTGAATAGTGAAAAAGTTTAAATAAATCACGGTGATTGAGGTAAAAATGAGTTTACCGAGGGATTAAACATTAAAATATAGGGGCCAAATGACCTATAAACATGTCAAAAACCTTTTGGATGACTGAATGTCTTCCTCAAACCTCCTTTTATCAATAATATACCAATATTGGGGAATGGTGACCAGAAGAAAACATGGGATGAATTCACTATTTGAAAAAATTACAATGGTACCACTAACCCCACTTATAAATGGTCACCCACTTTCCTCCTATCTTCAAACATTCACACCTATTTGTATTACCAAATAACTTCCCAAATAAGTTCCCAAATTCCCTCCCATAATTAAATAAGTATTATTTTTCATGGTAATCCATACGATAATTTATTTAGATAAAATATATGGAAGCTACAAAAATATGAAGCAATGTTTATGAATGAGAGTTTTTGTTTTATTTTTTTCTCAACACCCAAACATTATTCTTATAAAATACTGATATAAAAACCTCGTATATTAAATTTAAAAATATTTTTTTTATATTTTTTTTACCTGATACACAAACACTTACATAAAATGGGTTATGAAATTATCATTCATGTGTACGGTGGACAACCGCCTCATGAAGCATTGTCATTCGTTTTCCATTTTCACATCCCAAGGTTGGGTATGATGATGGATATAATGTCTATATATGACATTTATATCTTAATTAAAACTATGGAGTAATAATATAGAATATTTACCATCTTTATACTAATATATAAGAGATATGTAGACATATCTCATGTGTGGGATGGAACACTACATCATGAAGTGATGTGATTATTTTTTTACTAACGAGTTATGTGGAAGTTAATAAGGGTAAAGATAATAAATATTTTTGATATAAATGAAATTTTTTCCATATTAAAGAAATTGTTTTCACTATGTAATGAAGATAAATCATTAACATTTTCTCTTTTCTCTCACTGAAAAGAATGATAGCATTGTTCATGAATGTATAGACTATCGCCTCCCCAAATAGATGTGATTATAACTTTAATCATCAATTAAAATTAATGATATATATAAGTATATATAGATTAAAAATATTTAATTAATTTTATAATTATAAATATATAATGATAAAAAATTTCATACAATATTTCCAAAATGATCATCAAGAAAATGAAACGTTACTCAACCATATATACGACCTACCATCTCTATTGTCATAAAGTTGGTTCATTTTTTCTAATCATGATTCAGTATTGGTTTTAAATGTAATATTGATGTATAAATTTGATAATTATTTTTTGATAATTATTTTTTATATTTGTAAATAATTACTACTTTGACCATAGTCAACCTTCAAAATCTATTATTTTACATTAGTCTAATATGATCTAAACATATTACATAAATTTAATTAATTTTGTAATTATATATAAATTTTTAATAAGTGAAAAAAAAGTTAATAATAAACATAAAAATGGATGTGAGGAAAGTAAATAATAAAATATAAGTTTATTATTTGAGAATATAGAGACACAGTTGAAAATTTAAACATAAGTCAAGGGACTTCATCTCAATTTCCTTTCATTAAGTCAAATTTTCTTATTTTTCACCTATATATACTTAATAGATGCATATAAATCACTATTAACATTATATATTATGAAATTATCTATTATATTTATATTTATTGTTTTTTATGTTATTATATAATGGGGTTTACAAATCAACTATTTCTGGAGAGAAAATGGATTTTTCTTTGAAAAAACATCTCTTTTATTACTTTACATCCAAATAATTTTCAAGTCTAGGTTTTTAAAATTATTTATTGAAAAATTTTATAAGTAATAAAAATATTTATAAATTAAATTTTTTTTCTATTTTTATTTTAACTTTATGGGTTTTTAGATGTAATCCTTTTATTTTTTATATTGATAATGTTTTGGAAAGAATAAAAAATTAATTCCCTATTATTAACATACAACATGTCGAAGACTATTCGACTACCATGACTATTACTTAATTTAAAGTTACTTTTAATGATTACATTTTTCATTAAGTGAAAACCCCTTTAAATTTTTTTGGGTATTTTGGTAGGGAAAATGGGGGTTTTTTAATGAAAATGGTACTTTGACATACAAAAGTTATTTGTTTATGAGATTAAAAGATTTATCAAAAGTACAATCATAAAAATATTTTATTCATGTTGTGGTATTTGAGAAATTTACACGATAATTCGGAACACCAAAATATTACTAGGGGTAAATACCACATTTTTTAAGGAAATTACTATGTTTGAAAGCATACATAATATGCCACAAATAGCTTAAATGAACAACTAAATATTTCTATTCAAAAATGATAGTCATTAAATAGCCAATATAATTTTTGTAATGAACATGATTCACTGAAAAATGTATATTTTGTTTAAAAAATTATATATAATTAATTATATAGTGACCAATAAATTATAAATGAAAATGGAACGCTTTTAAAAAAATATTTTTCTGTAAAACTATTACAGTGTGAACAAAACTATTTAGAAAATAATGAAATAACCCTTATTGAATTATATAAATTATATAGATATAATAATCAATATAACATTCAAAAATCATCTTATTTGTTTTCTAAATTTATCATAAAAACAAATCCAATTTTACAGATACAAAAAATAATTTTCTAAAAACTCATATTTTCCACTTTTTGATGGATCCCTTCTTTTAAATATAGTTTTGATACAATTATTAATTTAATTATAAAAAATAATTGTTGTATTTGAATGAAATGTATAAAACTTTTATTTGGAATAATTTTTTATATTTTTATGATAAGATTCATTTTTTGAAGAATAGTGTAAAAAACAACATTTTAATTGAAAACATCATTTTCATGAAATTTATTTATACTCTTAAATTATATAATAAAATTTTTCAATTTTTAGTTAAGTATATTTTTTATAATTTAATATAATTTAGGTCACCAGAATTAACTTCACATTGAAATTTGATATAAAAACATTGTGAACTTTTGAACTTTTTCTATATAAAAACATGTTTTCTTGATCCAATAATGTTGTTAAATTAAATTTAAATTTATTCACATCTAAATTTTGAATTTTGAAAAATTGATTCCAAATTTTTAATCATAATTTGAAAATATACTAAATTTGACCACTTTATTTTTGGAATAAATCAATAGTAACTTTAGTTATCATTCTTATTACAATAGTTAAGGGTGAATCATGTAATTCAGAGTAAGAATAATATTACAAAATTTTAAAACAATTACCCTAATAGTTGTAGAAAATTCATATCTGGAGTTATATTCCACAAAAATAGTCATTGGGACTATTTTTTGATCTCATGGAGACACATGGATGACTTTAATTCATTTCTATTATTTTATACATTATAAAGTAATCTTTTTCATACTCTAGTTTTTGACATGTGAAATATTATTATTAATAAGTAATAATTAGATAAATACGACTATAAATATTTTTTAATGATATAATATTTATATTTATCATGGTAAATTATTTCATAATTTTTAGTAAAGAAATAATTCAATTAAATATGACCCTATGGTGATGGGGTTACTATGTAATATATGGAATGATCAAATAAATGTATTTAAAAATATTAAAATAAATATAAATTGATATAATTATTGTCCTGCATGAATTTTTTGAATGAATAATACATGTTAGTATTTTTTAATATATTATTTTGAAGATATAATTTTTTTTATTTTTAAAAAGTCAATAAATGAGTAGTTTTAAAATAGATATTAATAATATTTTAAAATTATAAAATTTTATTAAATTGTACATAATTTAAAAAGAATTCAATAGTCACCAGAATAATTTTTATGAGATCTATAATTTCATAAATTACTCTTTTATGGTTCTTATTTTATTTTATGTTAATTATATTAACCCTCAATTTGTTAATTATATCTTAACATATTAAGAGTTAATAGGGAAAAATATGGGTTAAACCAAAATGATAATAATTAAAAAATAACAAAAACCTATATAATTTTCATTTTATGAATATATTTAGACAGATACTCAACATATATTCTAAATTACTCAACTTTGAGAAATATTTAATAGATAATTAATTTATATTAATTTAATACCTTGAATAATTCCCAGAGTTCCCCTCCCTTTATAAATGGCACTACTTATAATATCATCACACATGAAGATAACTTTTTTAATAAAATATATTCTAAAATACATTCCTAGAATCCTTCCCTAAATAATAATAGACTTATTTTAGAAAAAACACACACCGTATAGGTATTGAGGAGATAATCAAAGGAAATGACCTGAAGAAGAGGATTAATTTTTATTTAAGTGTCTCTATTTTATTTTTATTCGAGTACCTTAAAATCATATTTAAGAGTGATGAGATAATATATCCAGTACCCTCAATATATTTAAATGTTATTATTTGAATACTATAACCTAAATATCTCCCACTTTCATCAAATGGTAATTGAATTAATTATTTGTGTGAACATGTGTACTATCACCTCCACGAATCGATATAATTAGTTTTCCATTACCATCACTAAATAATGGTTATAATGATGGAATTATTTTTCATAAAGGATATTGATGAAATATTTTTTATTATATAATAATAAATTTTCAATTATGTTATTATCTTTAATGCACATAAAAATGATAATGTCCTTTGTGTGTACATGTGAACTATCACCAACACGAAGCGATGTGATTCTTTATATAGCAACATATCAATTGAATAATACATATAAGTAAATTTAAATGATTTATATGATATTTAAGATATTATTATCATTCTATAATAACAAAATAATAATACCCTTCTTTCCATAATGATCATTGATAAATGGAAGTGATACACATGTGTACATATGACCTATTGTCTCCATGATTATAACATTTTTCATTTTTCATAACCATACATTGATTGTCTGATTTAAGGGTATAATTTGTGTATAAAATTTAATATAATTTAATGAATATTATTCTAGATGTGGTGGAATAATCACCTCTATAATCATTTTTGATTTAACGACGTCTATTTGGACTCATGTACCATATATTATCCAAATGTCTGACATGAACACTAATAATTATATGATTGTTATAACATTATTATAAGTGATATAAAAGGAATAATAAACCTAAAAAAGGTTCTAAAGAATGTAAATATTTATACTATGTTTGTTTTTTTGGATGATCAATAACATATGTGATTAATTGGATTGAAGGTAAGGGACTTCATCTAAATCTCATTTCATTTACTAATAGTTTGATGTTATATAACCACCATATTTTATTAGTTTCATATACATCCTATTTGACTTATCTAGTCATCATTTTATTTTTTAACAAATTATTTAAATATTTTATTATTTTATTATTTTATAGGGATTTCGAGTTAAATTTTTAAAGTGGTATGAGAAACCTTGAATGTTTAATGATTAAATTATAACAACTTTTTCTATATATCAATTGTAAGAACCTGTGTCTCAATTTTTAGGTATCATTCATTATTTTGGGTTGTTTTTTATAAAAAAAGGATGTTTAGGAAATTTTCTATGTATACATTGTGTGCCCTTGAGTACCGGCTGTGTGACCAGTTTCTACATGTAGCCATGTAATCGTTGTGTAAAAGATGAGTACATGGAAATGTAAGGTGACCTGGAAGACCGCATAAAGCAGGGGATTGTTGAGGAAAGTACACAACGTGTAAATTAAATGAAAACACAATGCACTTTTATTTTTATTTGACTAATCAGATTGGGGTCGTGTATCATCTACAGAACTATCTTCTGCTCCCCGTTTTTTGTACTAGAGAGCGATGTACAGTGTAAGAACATTGACCTCCTCTTTTTCAGTCATTCAAGCTCAGATTGAGATGTCACCGGGTGCACTGGATTCCCACCGATCTACGCCATTCTAGGTTGATTCAAGGGATGATATTCAAGATTGTTCATCATACAACATAAAGTTAGGTGGTTTGTTCCTTTCATTGATAGTATTTGGATTATATATGCTAAAAGTGTATAACACCCATGTTTAGGGTATTGAATTGTTTGGAGTTTAACCATGTTTCAGACATGTTATGGTGTTATTGATTGATAAGGGGTTGTTGATTGTGCATAAGGTTTATTTCCATGATTATGGATGAATATTATCGTGTTTGATTATTTATGGATGTTGGGTCTAGAAATCATGTTGGAATTTCTTTTTTTATCATTCCTAGTTTTATTAGGATGGATTTATTATTTATTTTAGATACATTTGATTCACATTGTGAAAGTATGTCCAAAGGGAATTGATAGTGAGAGCATCCTGAGGTAGGGTCATTTACATATAATCAATGATCTGTTCACCCAGAGGTATTGATTTTGAGAGCTTTCAGGTGGTCATAGACCAGAGGGGTTAGACCATGAGATCTACCTAGAGATTAGTTATTAAATTAATGTTGGAACAAATGGAATTTACTATGAGAGCTACCATGGGGTCATTATAATTCATTTTTTCTATGAATACCAAGGGGGTATTGACCATGATAGATAGCAAGGAGGTCATTTGTAAATGATTAGTGTTGTGTGGGACCAAAGGGGAGAGACTGTGTGAGATTTCCTAGAAGGACATCATTTATTGAGTTGATTATTTGTTGAACAAGAGGGGTCAGACTGTGAGAATTTTCCTAGAGGGATACTATTGAATGATTGAATGATTGTGATGAGTCTTCCCAGCTAATGGACAATCTTAGAAAAAGTCTTACTATATTGTTTAGATGGTCTTTTGAGACGTCTGTTAGTTCTAATTATACAAGGGGATATATAGCATAGGATATATCCTAATGTCACATTATTTGATGGTTTGAATAATTTATAAATTTAATTGAATGTAGTTAACAACTGTAGGGTTTTTTTATTTTGAGTACATCCTAGTTTATTGCTTCATTTCATCATATTACATGTTATATATATTCATTGGCAGTTAGGCATAGATATTTTGGTTGTTTCCTATTGGGATTTGCCTCACACCCAGTTTGGATCATGCTTTTAGACCCATACAGAATATATGGTTTTAGGTATAGATAATGGAAAGAACCTTTCTTCCTCATGTACCTGATTGCTGTCGGATCTAGAGAGCATGGCACCAAGCTAAGGATTGCGATGCTTTTGAAGTTTATTATTTTATGTAAATTGGTTTCAATATTTTATTTCTATCATTATTTCTAGTTTGTATATTTTCCTACATACATGAATCATGCATCATTATTTATATATTTTTTGCAGTTGTTTATACTATCAACCTTCTACTATTTACTTTTTTGTATGGTATTACTGATTCTGTTATTATTTAGTACTTTTTATTCCACTATGTATACTCTAACAATGAGGTAATAGTTTCTCAATGATCATTCCATGTCCCTAACTTCTAGTTGGAAACCTCTAGCATTTTGGGAAATGTTCTTGAGGTCATGTGACCAACTGGGTCCAGGGCACCTGTGGTGGCACCCAGAACTGGTACGTTACAATGTTGTAATAGAGGAGTTTCTTTTTTGTTTTTTCTTACTATTTGGATCCTATATATAGGGATTAGAAGGAATAGGTAGTTGGTAATAGTTTTTTCATGGGAGTAGTTAACCCATGAATATGGAAAAGCCATGTCACCTCGAATATTACAATTTTCTTGTTTTTTTTTTATAATTCATTTGATTTCACCATTGGGTGTTTAACATTCATTTTGATATTGTCATTGATATTATTGAGTTTATATTTCTTTTACAACATAATGAGATGAGGGTACCCATATCATGCACCATATAGGCACTTGATAGAGATCACATATTATGCATTATTTTCATGCCATTTAGGGTACATAACTGATTTCATGTTGTTGTGATAGATGTTGTGCTAGATATGCATGTTTTTTTTGATAGATTCCATGATAGAATATTTGATATTATGATAAGGTATAAAAATATGTATATTCCCATTCGGGTGGATGCCAATCTTTGTTTCCTGAGGTGTTATGGGACCTCTTAGATCATAATTTTGGGGATCATGTTTGAAAATTAATTTAATATTGTTATTTTATGATATGAATACAGATTACAAATATTGATTCACAGGGGTATGGGTTCTCCCGATTTAGAATTTTTTATTCCTTGGACAAAAATTTTTGTTTTTAAGGGTTCCAAAGAAGTTTCAGAGGCTTACTATCCGAAAAACAAGACAACACGGTGTGTGGTGTCATGAACACAATCCATTTCTTCTTATATTCTAGAATAAAAAACGTTTATTAAGTAAACACCATGTACTGGGAATACACCCTGTATAGTTATTGATTGTTTGGATGACATTGTGAGAAATGACATGGGGTTGGGAAACTTTTGGCATAACATGCTATGTCTAGATTGTACATGCCATGTGTAGAGAACCATGTATCTGACCATGTGACCAATGACACAGGTGGATTAAACATAGGTTTTACATGCAGTGTCCAGCTTGTACACGCCTTGTAGAGTCGATCTTGTATCTAACCATGTGACCAAATACATAGTAGAAGTAATTGAACTATTATATGCCATGTCTAGGGGGAACACACTGTGGAGTGTTACCTAGGAGAGAAACGTGTAGTTAGAGCTTTGTACAAGTACTTTGGAAAGAGAGAAGATTAAAGTACATGCTATGTCTCCTGGGGAACATGTCGTGTGTATAGATGTTACCTGAACAGGTTCATCAGAGGTACATGCTTTGTTTTAATCTTAAGGGAACACGTCGTGTAGGGGACATACACGACGTGTAACCCAGTTTGGTAAAACATGAATGTTTCTTCTCCCAATCCATTCTTACACATATAAGTTGTTATCCTTGATAATTTTTATCTGAGGTGGGATATTGACCTTGCAGAGTCATTCTGCCAAGATGTCCTCTAGTAGTACCCCAGTTGCAGGGTGATGACCAGACACCAAAAATGATAAATCAGGGACTACTAGAAGATCCTCCCATCATGCCCATCATGGAACCTACTATTATACCGGGAGAAGGTGTTCATGAATAGTTTCATGAAGGATTTTTTAGGATGTTTTAAACTTTATAGGGAGCACTATATTTTTCCCTATCTATGGAAGAGTTGATGTAGGAGTTCCAACTGCGACATCCTCCCACGTTTTCAGGGGATGGAGGACCACAGGCTACGGATACATGGTTAGAGTCCATGCTTACAATCTTTGAGAATCTGGGAGACACGTATTGAGAGGAGGGGGAAACATTTGATGTTCATGTTACATTATTCTTCCACAAAAAGTTGGGATTTCATCATGACATTTCTTGGAAAGCATTTCAGAGGACATTCTATGAGTACTTCTACCCTAAGACATTGAGGGCCAATCAATCCCATGAGTCTATGAATTTGGAGTAGGGTACTCTTTCAGTGATGGACTACTCTTCTCATTTTACAGAGCATCAGTGTTTTGAACCTGTTCTAGGAGGTAATGAGTTATCTTTGGCTTAGAAATTTGAGGATGGTCTCGGGTATGACATCTGATCATAGGTGAATGTCATCAGGCTGACTATGGTGACATCTATAGAGAACCAAGATCTGATTACCAAGCGTTATCCTAGGGAGTTGGGAACTGTGGGCCATGGTGGTTCAGTATCTGGGGCTAGTGACCCTTAGAATGATATAGGAAGCACTGTAAGGAGATTTTAAATGATGTTTATTTAGGTATCTTTGTGGTTTGTTACCTATGCGAGAAGACTGGGCATACGATACCACATTGCCCAAGAGACCCAGTCAAGTCTCGATCGTGAAGAAATATGTTTCATCTTCAATGTTTTTTTAGATGTCATCACCAGAAGTAGGTGATAACGATTATGTTATGACTCCATGTTCATGAGCAAGACCACCAGTTTCTCATCGGTCAAGAAATTGGTGTTCATCATGCCATTCAAGACAAAGAGGTGGTTAGGGTCGGGGTATCCAAATGATAGGTTTTCTGCAACAGTAGGGTGGACCAACTCAAGGTAGCCTAGCAGGGTCGCATGGCCACTGTACAGGTCTGAATTTTGCGATGGAGAGGACCTAGTAGGAGCATGATCTCGAACCCTCAATGGTTATTGGTACGATTCTAGTTTCCTCATTTTTATCGATTTTTCTTTTCAATACGGGGGCTTCCCATTGTTTTATATCTTTTCCTATTGTGGACAGCCTTGGGATTTGTATTTTTACATATGAGGATGTTATGACTCTAGAAACTTCTTTGGGGATTAGGATGAATAGTGTATGTTAGTGCAAGTAGTTACCTCTTGAGGTTGGTGGGTGTCAATTTTTATGGGTCCTCTATATCATAGGGATGGACGACATCGATGTCATTCTCTGAATGGATTGGTTAGTCTCTATTCAGAACATTGTTGACTGATATCATTATATGGTGTGTTTCACATTACCAAAGGATGGGTATTTTCTATATAAGGATGAATGGGACGTACAGGCAGGCCCAGATTGACACGAGCATCATGGGTTGGGAGGAATTACCACCCAGATTTCCAGTTTATAACTAGATAACCTTGGGACTTCACAAATGGAATTTCCTCTAGTGATGGATCATTTCAAAGATGTCTTTCCAAATGACATTTCATGTTTTCCTTCAGTGTGAGAGATATATTTCTCTATTGATATTGTGACAGGAGTGGAATCAGTGTCCATTCCTCCTTATAGGATGGATACACCAGAGTTACAAGAGCTCAAAAAGTAGTTGGAGGAGTTACAGGCAAAGGGATTTATCCAACCCAGAACTTCTCCTTTGGGTTCTCTTGTTATTTTTTCAAAGAAGGGAGATAGTACCCTCATAAATTTCATGGATTATCGAATGTTGAACCATTTTATGGTCAAGAAATGATATCTCTTTCCAAGGATTGATGACATCTTTGATTTGCTTCGAGGATAGTAGGTGTCATCGAAGATTGACATTAGATCTGGTTATCATCAGTTGCACGTTAGACAATTAGATGTACATATTATACCCTTTCGGCATAGGTATCGTCTTTATTAGTATTTGGTTATATCGTCCAGTCTCATGAACATGCCGAAAATATTCATGGGACGGACAAACCGAGTGTTTCATCCTTACATGGATTATTTTTTGGTTGTTGTTGTGTATGATATATTGGTGTACTCTCACACTCAACAAAACCATGCTACTCATCTTGATATCATTTTTAGTACACTATGAGAGCATCATGTTTATGATAAAATCTCAAAAAGAAACTTTTGGATGGACCCAATTCACTTCTTGGGTCATTTTATCTCAGATATTGGAGTGTCAGTAGACCCATATAAAGTGAGAGAAGTAGTTTATTGGGAGCATCCAAGGATCTTCTTTGAGGTGTAGTGTTTTCTTGGGGATGGTTGGTTATTACATGGGATTTATATAAAAACTTTCATGCTTAGAAATTCCACTTAAGGGCCTGAATAGGAATGTTATGAATTACTTGTGGATATATTCCTGTGATTCAACCTTTCCAGAGCTGAAAGGGAGATTGATTTCAACACCGATACTAGTTTTTCCAAAGCTGGGAAAGAGTTACACTATTAACTATGATGCATGTTTTTATGCTAGGAGTAGTTCTTATTCAAGGGGAAGGAGTAATTATTTATAGGTCTCAATAGTTGGTGCCACATGTGAGTAATTACCTAAGGCATGATCTCGAGTTAGTTGTAGTTGTGAATGCTTTACATTGTTGAAGACATTATCTTTTGGGAGAGCATTTTTTGGTGTACAATTACCAAAATAGTCTCAATTATATCATTACTCATCATGATATGAATTTGAGAGAGTGATGGTGGGTTGACTACCTTCATTATTTTTTCATTGAGATTGCCTAGAGGCATGAGAAAGGCAATGCGGTGGCTTATGAGTTGATCTGAAGAACTCAAATACAGGCAGTTCAGGAGGCCAGTAGTGAGTGGCATCTTATGGTTCTATTCTAGGAGATACATTTAGAGGTTCATGATAGACAGGGTCTTAAATTTCATTATACTATAGTTTTTACCACTAATTTTCTGGATCAAGTGCAAATGAGGTAGCTATCAGATCCTAAAGGCCTTGTCCTCAAGGAGAGTGTGTCGGGAGAGGACCATACTCATGGTTGGATCGTAGGTGACAATGAGATATTTCATTTTCATGGGCATGTATGGGTGTCAGTAGACATACGTGAGGAATTGATGAGATATTTTCATTCCTTGGTTTTGGTAGTTCATCCTGGTGTCACCATGATGTATCACGATTTACACTGTTAGTATTGGTGGCCAGATATGAAGAGGGATGTTGCTAGTTTTTTATGAGATGTTCCACTTTTCAGCAGGTAAAGGTAGAGCATCAGCGACCGACATGTATTTTACAATAGTTACCAAGTACAGAGTGGAAATGGAATGACATTATGAAGGATTTCGTGTCTGGTTTACCTTGGTCGCTTCGAGGAAATGTTGTGGTTTGGGTTATGGTTGACAGACTCATGATGGTTGAACATTTATTTCTGATCAAGAAAACCATCAGTGTTGATGATATTTAAAGGTTGTATATTGGAGAGATTTTAAATTTTTATGGGGTTGCACATTATATCATTTCATACAGTAATGCACGATTTAATTATCAGGTCTGGTAGGGACTACATAGGGCTTTGGGTATACAGGTAATTATGATTAAAGATTTATATCCTTAGAAATATGGCCAGTCTGAGCACACAATTCAGGTTTTAGAGGACATTCATTGATCATGAGTCCTGGATTTTGGGGGTTCTTGGAAGAGACACAACCTCTAGTTTATTTTTCCTACAATAAGAGTTTTCAAGTGATGATTTAGGTGGAAGCTTATAAGGATTTGTACGGTAGGCCATCTTGATCACCCCTATGTTGGATTCAGGAAAAAGAAGTAGTAATATTGGGACCTTTTCTTGTCTAGGAGACCACTGAGTAGGTGGAGTTGATTCTAAAGAGAATGGGTACTGCACAATATCTAAAGAAATTATATACTGACTCACGAAGATGACCTCTAGAGTTTCAGCTCGAAGATTAGGTTTTCTTACATGTCACACCAATATTAGGATACATGAGGATTAGGAGATAGAGGAATATTTCCCTGAGATATGTCAAGCTTTTGGAGATTTTAGAAATAGTATTTCCGGTTTCCTATCTGTTTCAGTTACCTTAGTGGTACCGAGCTATGCATGATGTCATGCCTGTTTTTTAGCTATGAAATTACATTTCAGACTAGCCTCATGTTTTTTAACCCTTAGAGGTTGATTTGGAGGTGGATACATCCATTAAAGAGCATCCTAATCTAATTTTGGATCACAACACAAAGGATCTATGTGCATGGTTTGTTCCACTAGTACAGGTTCTATTGCAGCACGAGGAAGTACATGACGAGACATGGGAGAGGGAGGTCGGCGTACGATCATAGTATCCAGAGTTATTTGAAGCTTCTTCTTCACCACCTTTGGAAAGGGAAATTTGGGGACAAATTTCATTAAGGGGGGATGTTTTTAAGAACCCAGATTTCCAATTTTAGGTATAAAACATTATTTCAGGTTGTTTTTATGAAAAGGGATGTTTTGGAAATTTCATAAGTACATGCCATGAACTCTTGAGTACACACCGTGTAACTGGTTTCTGCATGTAGACATTTACTGGTCGTGTAACGGCTGAGTACATAGCAGTGTAAGGTTACCTGGTAGACCGCCTAAATTAGTATCTAGTTAAGGCGAGTACATGGTGTGTACATTAAATGAACACACTATGTACTTTTCTTATTATTTGATTAATCGGAGTAGGGTCACATATCATCTCTAGAACAATCTTTTTCACATGTGCTTTATATAGGATAGATACATATGACTGAATAAATTTAACCACCTCTCATTCCATCATCCAAACTCTGATTGAGACGATGTCAGGTGCGTTGGATTCCCACCAATTTACATCGTTCTAGGCCGATTCAATTTCTAACGTTCAATATTGTTCTTTGTACAGCATGAAGGTTAGTGGTTTGTTCTTTTCTTTGATTGTCTTTGGATTATATTTGCTATAATTTAAGAATACCCTTATTTAGGGTATTGCGTGTTTTGGATTTTAACCCTATTTAAGACCTGTTATGGTGTGACTGATGGAGAATGGTTTATTGATTATGCAAATGGTTTATTTCTTTGATTATGGATGTGTTTTTTCATGTTTGATTGATTATGGATGTTGGGTCTAGAAATCATGTTAGGTTTGCTTTGTTTTCTATACATAGTGTTGTAAGTATGGAGTTAATGTTTATTTAAAATGCATGTGATTCGCATTGTGAGTAAATGGCAAATGGCTATTGACTATGAGAGATTCTTAAGGTAGGGTAATATATGTATAATTTTTGTTATATTGACCTAGAGGTGTTGACTGTGAGAGATGTTGGGTGGTAATTAACTAGAGTTGTTATACCATGAGAACTACCCATAGGTTTGTAATTAAATGAATGTTGGTGCATAGGGAATTGACTATGAGAGTTACCGTGGGGTCATTATAATTAAATTTTTTCTATGATGACCAAGGGGTTATTGACCGTGAGAGCTAACCATGAGGTTGTTTGTAAATGATTTGTGATATGTGTGACCAAATGGGTTAGACTCAGTGAGCATTCTCAACGGTTCATCATTTATTGAGTCGATGATATGTAGAACCAACGGGGTCAGAATGTGAGAACATTCCCAGATGGTTTCTTTTGAATGATTGAATGATTGTGATGATTCTACCAAGCTAATGCATAAGATTAGACTCAGTTTTAAGTGATTATTTAGATGGTCTTTTGAGACGTCTATTTGTTATTATTATACAAGGGGATACCAAGTTAGGCAAGATCCCTAAGTTACATTATTTGATAGATTGAATGATTTATAAATATAAATTAATGTAATTGAAACCTATGGGATTGATAACTTTTGAGTACTTCCTAGATTATTGTTTCATTTCATCATAATACCTGCTATATATATTCACCGATTGTTAGGAATATATCTTTTGGAGGTTGCTTACTAGGATTCATATCACACCTTGTTTGGATCATGCTATTGGACCCAAATAGATTATATTGTTTTAGGTATAGGGAAGCAAAAGATCCCATCTTCCTAAGGTACATGATTATTGTCAGAGTTGGAGAGCATGGGACGAACCTAAGGATTTCGATGCTATTAGAGTTTACTATTTTCTAAACATTAGTTTTAGTACTGTTTTTCGAACATTGTGACTTGTTTGGATATTTTCCTAGACATGTGTGACATGAATCATAATTTATATATATGCTGTAGATTTTTATATTATCATTCTTCCGTAGTTTACTTTGTTTTGTGGTATTAATGATTTCTCCATTCTTTAGTATTTTTTATTCTACTGTGTATACTACTCCAATGATGGAATAGTTTTCCCACTATCAAACTATGGCCCTCGCTCCTAGTCGCCAACCTCTGGGGTTTGGGGAAATTCACTTTATGTCATGTGACCAACCGTGTTCGAGGCACCTATGGGTGACACCCAGAACCGGGACATTACATCAATATTCATGAAATTATTTTACATATTTATATGGATATAAAAGGATTATAAATGAAATTTTATTTTCATTTTTCATTTAATTCATGGATTTCAAAATGAATATTTTTACATGTTTTATAAATAATATTTTGATAAATGGAAAAAAAATATTATTTTTAATGTATACAGTGACAACAACTTATCCATCACAATAACCATTTATTTGTTATTTAAAATCCTATACAATACATCATATTTTAAAAATAAAAATAAACCCTTATTTTTCTTTTCATCATATTTTTAACTGAAAATGGGTTATGAAAATATAATGATTATTTTTATACATGAAATGTTTTCTTATGAGTGGAAATTAAATATAAAGAGTAATATGTTTAAAATTTAATGATTTTATATCTTAATATTTAATATGGGTACATGGACAGTTGAAGTGTGTTTACATGATAAATAATGGATTGTTGGAAATGTTATAACTTCCAATTCCTTGGGAATGGAATTTGGTGATATGGCTATTCTATTTATAATATTGACATGAATAGATGTCAACCACATGCTTATTCAAGTTATAAGAGTGATATGTATAATAAGGTCCAAAGGTATTTTGAAGTATTTTCAATTATTTATATAAGTTTTTGGGAAATATTATGATCACATAAATTGTAATAAATGAGGTTATTTTCAATGGAATGTATTTACTACTTATTACTGGTGAAAAGTGTTACTTTATGACACATTTTTCGGGGGTTTTCATGTTTATCATTGGACTAACTATTACTTTTTTATATCCCTTACTAATATTTTTATGCACAACCCTGGCCTTTTTAATGTAGTTCACATGAAATAAGGTTGAGTATGGATTTGGGATGTTATGTTGAATGTTCTGAAGATTTTTCATAATAATGACCACAGATTATATAAAATTTCAATGATTGTGGGAAAAACTAAATACTTTTAAAAAGTTTTCTATTTTTATTATTGTTGTTTTGTTACATAAAATTTATGTCCAAATTATCTAAATTATTGAACCTAATAATATTATCAGTTTGAAAAATGTAAAATTCATGACTTAACTTAAGATTATATAATTATTTATGGTATACGACTTATTGTTGGTATCAAAGTAGTGTTTTAGACAACATCATAGATTAATATTTTTTGTAAGAGTTTGAGATATCATCATGGGTTCATAATTTAATGGTTGATCATAAGATTAATTTCATTTAAATCCATTTTAATTATTTATGATATTAAAATATTTGGAGATTAATGATATTTTTGAAGAACAATTTTTTTTTTGGTAATTATTTGTTATTACATTTTAGGAAGCAAAATGAAAGGTATGAGATAAAAATTGACGTTAAAATATTATATGATTATTTTTTATAAATTTATCTTATTTTGGGAATTTTATAATAATTATATAGTTTTATAAAAAAGATAACCCAAATGATGGGTGAAAACCCGTAGTATAAGGCCCTAGACTTAAACATAGAATTATCATGATTTAAGCCAAGAATTCACATTGAGAATATTTTATTGTTTTAGAGTTTTAGAGTATTAGGACATATCTACTATATAAAAAGGGGATACAAATAAAACATTGTCCATTTGTTCCTTAATATAAAACATTTTAAGTAACCATGATTTATATTTCCTGATAAAAATCATTTTGACTTCTTCCTATCTCTTACCCATCCTTTTACACTATGAAAATATTTTAAAAAAACTTGGGATAAGCATAGAAAGCTTGTTAAGGGATATAAAATAAGGAAATAAAATGTTAGTCCATGAATATTTATAAACCAATAAGATCATAAGAATACTAAAAAACTTCATAGATATCATAAATCCCTATGGTAACTAGTGTAATCTATATCATTATTATTTTTTAGCTTTTATAGCTACATAGGGTGTAACCTTCATGGTTACATTTAGAATACCACTCATAGTATATTATCTAAATATATTTGGATAAACCTTATTGTTTAACTCCATCACATTTCCCAATTCATTGGGGAGGTACCATGAGCTCACTTGTCTAAGGTTTATCATTGAACCACATGTATACATAAGAAATTCCCATGAACCATAAAATAATCATAACGCATTAACATGCATAAAGGAAAAATAACATTTCCATGTGGAAAACATAAGATATCATTTCAAGATATTGATATAATAAATAAATTATAAAAACAATTTTAAATACCGAAAAACCTAAAAATGGATTATGGTATTTACTTTTCTTTTAAAAACATTATGTCTTGTAGAGGAAGAAAAAAACCAAAAAATGGTCATGGCAGAAGAAAGGTCACTATCACCACATATGTTAAAAAATATTATGTTCGTCATTTAGTAAAATTATTCCTATAAAAATGATTCCACTTGAATCCTAATGAATGAAATTAAATTTCAAATGGGTTTATTATGCACCGTATAAAATATGTTGGTGTATATTAACAAAATATGTCTCAAAAAAAGAACAAAGAGACAAAGTCCCTTACCTTGAGTTTGAATCACCATGTGCAATCATTGTATTCTAAATAATAACCATTTTTTTAATTTATAATTTACTAATAAACTTGTTCAAGTTTATTATACCTTTTAAATAACTTATTAACATGTTATAAAAATTAAATAATTATTTAAGTTCATATCAGACGTTATGTCGATATTTTGTACTTGAGATGAACATGATCATGGATTGATGTCAATAGTCCATGTGGTGATAAGTCCATCATATCTAGATTAATATTCATCACATAATAATTAGTTTTATAAATCAGTTATACTTTTAAATGTATTCATTATATATGGATATGAAAAATGAAAAATGTCACAATCCTAGAGATGGTAAGCCATACATACGCATGAGTAACATTACCATTTATCATTGATCATCATGTAAATAAGGTAATTATTAT
The DNA here is from genome assembly GCA_963277665.1 of Viscum album. Lineage (NCBI taxonomy): Eukaryota > Viridiplantae > Streptophyta > Magnoliopsida > Santalales > Viscaceae > Viscum > Viscum album. Next base: position 464,459,016 of record OY728122.1, on the reverse strand, counting down.
TTTAACTCTAATGAATTTTTGTAATACTATTAAAATCACAATAATAATTTAAATATAGTTATATATATCATACATGTGATGTGGTGAATAAAAACAATTCACAACGCTTTGTGGAGGCGATAGTTCACACGTATGTAAGAACGACGTTTTAATTTTTATGTCCATTGAAGGTAATAAAATAACTGAAATATAATTCTTTCAAAATGATAAATATCTCATTAATATAATATATAAAAATTTGTTCCATCAACATAAATAGTCATAATAGACAGTAGTGAAAAACAAACTGTATTTGTTTCTAAGGCAGTAGTCCACCGTACACATGAACGAAATGGTCATTTACCATTTGTTGAAATTAGAGAAATATATAGATAATGGTAATAAAATAATAAAAACTATGTATATTTCAGATACTATAGTTATTATTTAATCTTAGAAGATGAAAATTTAGAGGAATTGGAAGACGAGATAAAACAGAAATACTTAAAAATATGAAACATCTTCTTCGGTTGATCACCTTTAAAAACACTTCAAAACCTCTAATAATGGTGTCCGGACTAATCTAAGGCCTCAGGTATTTGGGGAGGAATTCTAGGATGAGTTTTGGGTAGATTTTGGCTGAGAAAAATGTTCATGAAGTGTGAGTATTAGTAAAGAGAGGGTAAATATTTATAGTAGAGGTGAGGGGAAACCTTTGAAACTTTTAAAATATTAAATTAATGTAATTTCAATTTCTATTATAAATGGTCCCAAAATCATTTATTAAGAATATATGAGGATTTTTGGTCGAATACCAATAATATTTTTAAAATTTGTAATGTTTTTAAATTTTTCTAAAACATTTATTTTCTGTTTAATCCATATTTTACCCTTTTTCATCTTACTGTGATGTTATGTTATTTACATTTTGGTGGTTAATTTAATTACTATAACATGTGAAATGACCCTAAATTGTTCTATTTATGATATATTAAGACTTATTTTAATTATTTGGCTGAATATGATCTTTTACGAATTTAAAATCATTTAATAAATTATTTTATATTTAAAAATGCCAATATGGTCAATTATGATACTATTCATTAGATGAATTTAAAAAATATCATAATGGGAAGATAAGTTCAAAAAATATTTTAAATTATCATAAAAATTGAAATATTATCATAAAAATTCTAAGATTTCATAAATTAAGATGTATAATATTTAGTTTAATATTTATAATAAATTTTATTACATTGTTACATTAACTACGAAATTACTACATCATATTTGTGTCGCCATTTAATTTAAATAATTTTTTTCCCTTAAAATATATAAATTAATTACATTGATGTCGATAATATTTTTAGATTTCTAATGAAAATTTATAAGTGATAATATCACTTTAATAACCCCATATGATTTTTTTAATCATCCGAGACATGATTATGACATCTTGGTTGTTAATTTAAATAAAATGTTCATATGTGTATTAGTAATAACCATGTGGGTCCATGTGCTCCTAAAATCAACCCAAGGATTCTCATCATCTGGAGACATCCATCCATCCAATGTTACTATTTTTATTCAAAAAGGAAATTAAAACAGAGAGAGAACCAGTGTCTAGGGGGTCTAAAGTAATGAAGTGATTAATTTAAAATTAATTCTCATTGTCAAAACGAGAAAATGAGTTTTTTAAAGTAATAACCATCAAAATATGGACATGTTTTAATATCTAATATTGATGTGAAATTACATACAATGAAAAAAAATTAATTAAACGATAAAAAAATATTTAATTATAATTTAAAATAAATTATAATGATAATATAACTATATAATTATATTATATTAAAATGTGGTTTTGAATAAAAATGTTGTATTTTTTCACTATTCATTAAAATGATTTTTATCAAAAAAATATGATAAATTCATTCAAAGTGAACTTTGATGTCCCTATTCAAAATAAGAGGTTTATTTTGTCAAATAGATAATCGAAAAATCACAAAAACTTTATTTAAAATGTGTTCTCTATCATAAGGTGGTGAAACTACCTTTTAAAAATATTAGAGTGTTTTATGATTAACATTGAATTTATTCTCATTTTAAGCCTCTAAAATTTATTATATGAAAGTAAAGTCATATAATAAATACATGTAAAAATAATATAGTTAGTTTTGTTCTTTCCCACCAATACAACGTTTAGGCGATAACTACCATTTAAAGTAATAATATTAATAATGTATTATTTTTTATTTTATCTTCATATTGTGTGAATAATAAGATTTTGGAGAAAACCATTGTTGATTATTGAGTATTGTATCTATCATAGATCCCATTTAAGGGAAAATTACTATCCAATTACTAAATATTAAAAAATATGAAAACATGTTATTCTATAAATTTTGTGGATGTTACATCCTTCCCCCTTTTGGAAATTATTTCACCACAATTTTATCTACTTATAAAATAAGTGGTGGAATTTCTCCCTCATATAATTTTCATATTCCCATGTTGCATCTTCAATAATGTTGTTTTTTGACAAAATAGTATCATTATGAATCACCTTATTCCACCACACAAGCTCTCTATGATCATTAACCTGGACTGACTGTTCCTTTTAAGAATGATTTTATTCCAACTCTTCAAATTAATGACTCAAAACATGATATTTATCTGAAAAAATACTTTCTCAATATGAAAATATGAAAAACATTGTGTACCTAGGATAAACATGAAGGTAGATCCACTCTTGCGGAAACTAATCCAACATTATCCAGGGTTTAATAGGGTCCAATGAACAACAGACTCAACTTCCCCTTATTACAAAAATGAATCCCACTTTTCCATGGTGATACATTTTAAATGACATAATCACCTACCTTGAATGATAGATCCCTCCTCTACTTATATATATATATTTTCTTTCTACTCTGAGTTTTCCTCATGTGTTTCTAAATCAAATAATCGTTTTTTCCAACTCTTCTACCAATTCTGGTCTCATAAACTTATTTTCTACTAATTCATCCAAAAAAGATGGAGTTCGATGCTTTTTTCCATATAATTACTCAAAATATTCCATATGTATACTGGAATGAAAACTATTATTATATTAAAACTCAACCAATGAATTAAGTTGATCCAAACTCCCCTGGTAATCCATTGATCATACATGTAGGATATCCTCCAAGGATAGAATTGTTCATTCTAACATCCCATATGATTGAGGATGAAACATTTTACTGAAATTTCAGTTAGTTTCCAATGACTTATAAAGTCCTTTACTGAAGTTATAAGTGAATATGAGATCATAATTAAATACAGTATATTGTGGAACTCCATGTAACCTAACTATCTCTCTGAGATACAACTGAGAATATTGATATTGATATGGTGTGTCTAGAATATGATGAAAATTGGAATATTTTTTAAATCAATCAAAAATACCCCAAATCACATTGTTACCTCTATAAGTGTTTGGAAATCCCACTAAGAAATCCATGGAAATATTTTCCATTTTCCACTCTGGTACTAAAAAAGGTTGAGGCATCCCTTTTGTTAATTGTTTTTTAGATTTAACCTATTGAAAAGTCTAACACATCATAGTATAGTCAGTAATATCTCTTTTCTTTATATCCCCACAGTTGTACTCTCAATGGTCTTGGTTCATATTAGTATATCTTGGGTGAACTAAAAATGGAGAACTATGAGCTTCACATAATAACTCTTTCTTCAATTGAAAATCACAAGGAACACATAGACTCTTCTCAAACCTCAAAAAATAATCTTTATCAGTGTTATATTCGGGTAACATACCCATTTGGACCAATTATACCTTATTTTACACCTCACTTTCTTCCTTTGGTGTTTCGTTAATTCTGTTTGATATAGAGGATTTCACTGACACTTGAAACAAAAGAGTGGAATTTCCTACACCTACAATTTCTATGTCAATACTCATCAAATTATTTATCAAAGGTTCATGTTTATAACATAATAAAGTTAATGTAGAATTAACTCTCTAACTCCAAGTATCAAACACTTTATTTTCATTTCTAGTATGGTATTGAATCGTGAAATGATAATCCTTGATTAGCTCCAACAATCTTTTTGTCTCATGTTTAATTATTTATAATTAAATATATACTTCCAAATTTTTTTGTCCGTATATATTTTACATTTTACTCCATAAAGATGATGCCTCTATAATTTAAATAATACAATAAAAACTAATTCCAAATCACATGTAAGGTCATTTAACTTTTGAGTTTTCAACTGTCATGAAGCATAAGAAATTTCATGTTCATTTTGTATTTTGACACAACAATGTCCCTTTAATGAAGCATAATTATATATAAAAAATTATCAATTTCTAGAAGGCAGTTCCAAAACTAGATAATTCACTAATATTCATTTATATTCATAAAAACACTTGTCACATTCTTTTTTAAAGATGAACTTAACTCCATTTCGAGTTAAATTATTTATTTGTGTAGATAAACATGAAAAAATTTCAACTAACCAACACTAATATCACCATAAACCATGAAATCCATGAATATCGGTAATATTTGTGGGTCTTGTACATTATTCAACAACTTATATTTTTATAAGATCAAATTTTATGCAATTTTTAGAAACAATGTGACCAAGGAACTGAATTTTTTTAAACAAAACTCTCTCTAGCTGAATTTTCTATACAATTTATTTTCATTTAAAGTTTTCAATAAAACCCTTAAAGGATGGTAATGATCTTATTTACTTTTAGAATATACCATTATATAGTCAATTAACACAACCAAAAACATATCCATGAACTCTTGGATTATTTTATTCATAAGATCCTCAAATAAAAAAGGTGCATTAGTTAACACAAATGACATAACTACAAATTTATAATGGACATATCTAGTATAGATCACAGTCTTTATAATTTCATCTTCCATTATATTCAACTTATGGTACCTAAACCTGAAGTCATCCATAGAAATATATTATGATCCTTGGATTAGATCAAAAAATAATCAATATGAGGAAAATGATACTTATTCTTAATATTGATGATATTTAAATATCTATAATAAATGAAATGTCTCATTGAACCATATTTATTTTTAACAAACATGATAGGATAAGCCCATGGTAATGGGATAGGATTAACGAATACATTATCTAATAACTCTTGAAATTGATTCAATGACTCTAAAAGATCAATATGATCTATTCGATAAAGGGTTTTTTTAATTGGCATAGCATCAAGAAAAATATCAAAATTAAATTCAAGTTCTTGATTATGTATAGCACTAGGAAACTCATTATGAATAACATAATGTTATTAATTTACCACTAGAACATAATTAATCTGAGTAGTTCCATTTCTTTCAAAAATATGTGAAAGGTAAGACTCATTCCCATATTTTAATAGTTTCTCAGCTTCCTCATATGTTATCAATGGTAAGGGTTTGTTATTGTACTCAAATTGAAAGTTTTTCAGAAAATAATCTTCTTTAGCTCTACATTAAATCATATAATGGTAAATAGAAAGTCAATATATTCCTAGAATAACAATAAACTCTATTAGAGAAAAACTATAAGATTTTTAGGTCGATTTATTCCACAAACAAGGACCAGCAAATTTTTTTAATTTTTTCCCTAAACATTTCCACTAGTTGTTATTACTATAAGTTATAGATACATTTCCCAAGGTAGAAATCGAAATTTACATGAAAATTTATCATAAATGAATTTATATGTAGACCATGAATCAAAAAACACATTTGCATAATCTGAATAAAAAAATGAACATGACACCACTCCATTTGATGGCCCACATCAAGTGAAGTAGTTGCAAAGGATTTAACCACACCCTTCTATTTATAGTCCAGATGCTTCCTATAATTCAAATTTTTCATTGGACACTCATTTTTATAATGACCCATCTCATTACCTTTAAAACATTTCATTGACTATATATCATATTTTATCATACCACTATCTTTTTCAGAGTAATTACATGCTTTATGCCCCATTTTACCACAACTTAAGCACCTCCCAGAATTCAAAAGGCATTAACCGGGGTGCTTTTTACCACAATTTTCAGAAACTGTAAACTTAATTTTCTAACAATCATAATTTTTTTAAGAATTCATCTCTTATTCTGATTACCTAGACGTCAAATTCTACCATTATCAAAGAAAACATGATCATCTATAACTTCCATTTCCACCTTCTCCACACATAAAACATGTTTTTTCAACTTTTGACCTCATGAGAATCCAACACTGTTCGATAATAAGGCATTAAACATGAGAAAAAAAGATTGATTTTACAATAAATATATCAGATGAAATATAGAGTGTATCATTCTTTTCATTTAAATTTCACTTCGTATGCAACCATTGAATCCTTGTCTTTCCTCAATTCACATAATTTTTTTCCATCCAAAGAAAAAAAGCTATTGGAAATTATTTATCAATAAATATTCCATTGAATTCATCCCAATCTATAGAATCAATGTCCTCATTGTCTCTGATATTATAAACCATCAACCATTACTAATTGGCTTCACCTTCAAAATGGTAAACAACAAGACTAATGATTTGATTTTCCAAACACCCCATGAAATCAAAAATATTTTCTTATTATTTAATCCACCCTCCAGCTAGCATAGGGTGATATGATCCTCCAGATGATGAAGGATGTGGCCTTAAGAAATTATCCACCACCAACATATACCCTAAAATTGATCTGGGTGACCTTGTTCATTGATACCACAACAATTTATAGCCTATGTCAATTGTGACATCACAAAAAAAACTATTTTGTTTTTATTCATACCATATCAAGTTGCTGATTTGGAATTTTTTTCCCCTTTGTATGTCTTCCTAGAATAGCTTCCATGTTTCCTCTATAGAAAACCATTCAGAACAAACATATTTTGGATGAATAAACAAGGTAATATTAAAATGTTATATCATTTTAATTTGATCATAAAGTAAGAAAATCATTTATCAATCATCTATTAACAATATCATAACCCCTAAAGTTATTGAAACTGATCAATTATAAAAATTATATGCCACTAGAATTAGAAATTTCATAATATTGATTTAAGTCATGAATTCACATTAAGGATTTTTTCTGGTTTAGAGTTTTAGAGAATTAGGTCATAACTATTATATACAAAGTGGATTAAACTAAAAATGTATCCATTTCTTCGATAATATAAAACATTTAAAGTAAACATGATTTTTTTTCTAGATAAAAATCTTGTTTACTTCTTCCTTTCACTTACCCATCCTTATTCCTTTTAAAAAATTCTACGAAAGCATGTGATGAGAACAAAATGATCTGTAAGGGATATAAACTAAGGAAAGAAAATATTACTCAATGAGTATTTATAATCCAATGATTTCAGAAGATTTCTCAGAACATCAATGAAATCATTAATCATAAAGGTGACTTTTGGAGTCCATATCATACATACATGGTATCTTTTATAGATACATAAGGAGTAACCTTCATGATTACATTTGGAATACCCATCAAAATATATTCCCTAAATCTCTTAGGAGGAAACTTATTGTTTAACTCTATCTCATTTAACAATGAATTAGAGAGCTATCTTGGGCTCACCTATACTCATTTTATCATGGAACCTCCCAAATAAATAAGAAATTCTCATGAACTATAACATAATCAAAATGAATTAACAAGCTTAAAGAAAAATTAACATTTTAACATTGATAATAGAAGATATCATTTCATGTTATTGATATAGGAAATCCATTCTAAATGAAATATTTAGACAAAAATATACAAAAATGGAATATGGTATTTTATTTTATTTTCAAATCATTATGTATTGTATAGGAATCCAAAAAACAAATAATTATCAAGATGAAGGAAATGACGTTCTCACTGCATATGGTAAAAAAAGTTCCCTTTTCCATTTTTTAAAATGATTCATTTAAAAAATATTCCTTCTGAAATTAATTTAAGGAAATTAAACTTCAAAGGGGTTTATTATACACCATATAAAAGAAGGTGGTTTATGTTATCAAAATATTCCCCAATGAAAGAATATTGTATTGATGTCTCGTTCCTTGAGTTCGACCCATCCCATAAATTTTTTATATTCCTAAATAATAAACATTGGGTTATTTCAACATTCATTAGAACCATATTCTTGTTTATTATTCATTTTATATCACTTATTACCATGTTATAAAAATTTTATAATTATTTAAGTTCATATCATACATTTTGTCAATATTCGGTATTTGAGTTTAAATGAACTCGGCTTGATGTATGTAGTCAATGTGGCCATAAGTCCATAATCTCTTAAATAATTTTCATTAAATAAAAATAATATTTAAATTTCAAATATACTTTTAAAAATATGCATAAAATATGGATATAAAAAATAAATTTTGATACAATCAAAGAGGTGGTAAGCCATACATTCGCATGAGTAACATTTCCATTTTACATTAATCATTATGGAAATAATATAATTATTATTTTAACAATCCATAATTATAATAATATTATCATGATCATAATAATCATTTAAAAATACTTATATATATCATACAAGTGATGTGGTGAACAAAAACGATTCACATCGCTTTATGAAGGGGATAGTTCACACGTACGCACGAACGACGTTATCATTTTTATGTTCATAGAAGGCCAGAACATAATTGAAATATTATTCTTTTAAAATAATAAAAATTTCATGAATATCATATATAAAAAAATATTCCATATATATAAAATTCCTTGAGAGACAGTAATGAAACAGAAACATTATTGGTTCGCGAGGTGGTAGTCTGTCATACATACAAACTAAATGTTTGTTTCCCATTTGATGAAATTGGAGATGGATTTAGGTGATGCTATTAACATAAAAACATGTAATTATATCTAGGATACATGATTATTTTTATCATCTTATAATAATATGATTTACAATAATTGGACGATGAAATAATACAAAAACACTTAAAAAGGATACCTCTTCCTCGGTTGATCACCTTGGAAGAACAGATTAACACATATAAGAAGGGTGTTATGCCTAAAGTATGCCTTTAAAATGTAGGGAGGTATTCCAGGAAGATTTTTGGGTTTATATTTTCTGAAGAAAAATGTTCTTTATGTGTTATTATTAAATAATATAAAGTGCATTTTTTTAGGAGAGGGGTGGGTCACCCTTGGAAACTCTTAAAATATTAAATAAATATAAAATCAATTTCATTTTCAAATAGTCCCAAAATAATTTTTTTAGAATAAAAGATGATTTTGTTTTCAAATAACAATATTCTAATTAAAATTATAAATTTTGTTAATATTTTTTAACCATATCATTTTGCATTAAAGCTTATTTTACCCTTTTTAATGTTACAGTGATATTATGTTATTTACACATTATAGGTTAATTTAATTAACTTAACATGTCAAACGACCCACAATTGTGCCAACAATGACATATTTTGACTCATAAAATCAATTTATCTTAATATTATATTATTATTAAATTAATATCATTAAATAAAAAAATTATATTTTAAAATACCAATACTGTCAATTTTGACACTAGGTCATTTGTTTACATTTAAAAACATCATAACATAAAGATAAGTTTGAAACGACACCATTAAATTATCTAAAACATGTAAAAATTATCACCAAAATCCTTGTGTGGAAGAAATTTTGTAAGATAAAATTTATTTGAATATTTATAATATCATCTAGTTGATTCTTTCATTAATTAAGAAATTACTACATCATATTTGTCTTACTGTTTAATTTAATTATTTTTTTCCTAAAAATAAAAACAATTATCATGATGTAAATTATATTTCCATATTTCTAATGAATATTTATATTCCAATGTATAAATTTTTTATCCCAATATAATTTATTTGTTATGAGATACTTGATAATGACATCTTGGTCACTATTTTGAATAAAATGTTTATATGTGTCATAAACACATACATGTGGCTCCAGGTGGTCCTAATATTGACCCAAGGATTATTATGGTCTTGATAAACTCATTAAATTAAATTAGGACCAGTTTTATGACTTTTTATACTATTATGATATTAAATTTACATTTAATTACCCTATTTACCCTTAACTATGGAAATTAAAATAGTTAATAAAGATACAATTCATAATGTACAAAAAAATAGAGGACATAATTAAATTATTTCGAAATTATGATTCCAAATATGGAATCCAATTTTCCCAATTTGAAACAAAGACGTTGTAGTAATTAATTTAAAATTGTTCCCTATTTTTAATTTGAGAAAAACGAGCTTTCTATAAGTAAAATCCATCAAAATATTGACATGAGTTTATATCTAATTTAAATTTTAAATTACTTCTAATGTATAACATTGGATTAAATGATAAAAAATTATTTAATTATACTTTAAAATGAGTAGAAATTATAATCTATCAGTATACATAAATTATAAGAAGATGCTTTTTGGAATTAAAATGCGGTATTTTTCAATATTAATTAAAAAATAATCTTATCAGAAGAATATAAAAAATTAATACAAACTTAATTTTGATTCCCCCATTATAAATAAGAAGATTATTTTTTCAAATAGAACATATTTATGTTTAAAAATTTAGATTTAAAAAGGGTTCTCTATTAAAAGATAGTAAAACTACCTTTTCGAAATATTATAGTGTTTTATGAATAACATTGGATTTATTCTCAGTTTAAGTCACTAAAAATTTTTAGAATAAAGGAAAAACAATTTGAAAAATGTTTAAACATAAAATATTTATTACTATTCATTCCCACCAATATAATTGCTAGGATATAACTACCATTTAAAATAATAATAAAAATTATCAATTTTTTTGATATATCACAATCTTGTGTGAAATGTATGACTTCAGAGAAACCCATTGTTTTGTATCTAGTACCCTATAGAACATAAATCTCCATTAAGAGAAAATTTAAATATAATCCATAAATATTAATAAATATTAAAAGGTATTACTCTAAAAATACAAGGGTTGTTACACATTGCGTCTGGAAAGGCTTCGAGTTTCAAACCCACATTTGAAGAGTGGCATGGGTGCATTACCTGCCACAGGACTACATAAATTCCAAGTTATTCTGAATTTTTATGTTCTACTCAAATTATTTGTTGTATTATGAATAATATTATTTTGGGAATTATCATTTACCAAATATATAACCATGGTATTTTAAAATGATTTTGTGATTAAGTGATTAATTTTATTTCGGAATACAATTGTTATTCATGAATCATTATATGATTATGTTCAATATATTATTAACAGAATTTATTTGAGATGTAATGGTTGAATTATATTTTATATTTAAATTTGATTTCATGCTTATTTGGGTTATTTAAGTAAAGTATTAACATATCTCATAGAATATGTGATACGGGGGATTACTTCAGGGGATGAGACTTCTGGAGTAATCGATTTTATTTAGAGACAATTATAATAACTTTCCTTGATAGATTATATGATCAGATCCCCTAAATATTATTTTTTATCGTTTTTTCTATTATTTTGATTAATTTTATGGAATATTTTTTTAATGGAATATGTTTATGTTTTGGTATTACTGGTTAAATTTGGATATTAAAATAGTTTTCATCGTGAAATGTTTTATTATTTTTGAGGAATATTATTATCATATAATAATAATTTTGGGTTTTTTAATTACTAATGATAGTTGAAATGAATTTTTAATCTTTTTTGGATTATGTGAATCTCTAAAAGTTGATTCTAGTGCTGCAGACATGAAAAATCGATCTTGAATACACATTTATTAGATAAAAAGATAAGTTTTTGTTAGAAAGTGATTAAAGTATGAAATTAAATCTTTCCTTTAAGTATATTTATTTGTGTTCTTATGCAATGAATTTAATTATTTCTTAAAATATATGAATATGAACTTAAATAATGTTATCTATTTTCATTTATTACTAAGAAATCAATAGCACTTTGATCCAACATATTTTTATGGGTTTGAGATTGGTACCTTTATCATGAACATGTTCTCCATAACTCTCAGTCAGAATTTTATAGTTGGTTTTCCCTTACAAGTACATGTTTTCCTATATGGTCGATAGTACGCTTTATCTCATGTCGGAATCATACTTCCCTTTCATTATTTTCTAGTGGAAGTTTTATTAATCATTTTTACATTATCAGATTTCATAAAATGGAATTTCAAAATTCAAACATATAGTTTCTCATCGAATATTAAATTGTAAGTATGAAATTTATCAAATAGTGGGGGATGTATCATCAAGGTTTTTTTATTGAAAATACTATGTTTGATAACATACATCATATGCCACATCGAGCTTTAACGAATGACTAAATATTATTTTTTAAATATGGTATTTATTACAAAGTAATTAGAATGGATGGAGTGAACTGAATTCACTGAATTATGAAAATATTTTTTACAAATGTATTTATAAATAATTATTTGGTGAACAAATAATTATAACAAAAATTTAAAAAATGAAAATAAAAGTAAATGTATTTCTAAAAAACTATTTAAGTGTGAACAAGTGTGTTTATAAAATAATAAAATAACCCTTGTAAGAGTATATTAAGGATATATATATATATATAATATATTCAATCTAATGTTTTAAATTCATATTATGCATTTTATAAACATGATATAAGATCAATTATAATTTTACGAATAAAGTAATTATTTTTATAAAAGACATATCAGCCTACTTTTGATGGAACAATATTATTATGTATTGCTATGAAACATTTACTAATTATATTTGAAAATTTAAACTCCTTAATTGAAATCATAGAATCAAAATTTTCTTTCATAGAAATTGTTTTATTTTTCTAATAGGATATTTTTGTTATATAGTAAAATGATAGTACATTTTAATTGAAAACTGATACATCCAAAAATTTATTTATAGAGTAAAATTATATATATGAATGGTGTAAAAATATAATTAAATAATTTTTTCTCTTAAACAAATTTAGGTCATTGGAGTCAATTTCACAATGAAATTGGATATAAAAACACTATAATATTTTAAATGATTAATCATTAAAAACCTATTTTCTCGATCCATCAATGAGTATAATTTTAAAATAATTATAGAAACTAATGGGTTTTGAATTTTTAAAAAATGATTCAATATTTCAAAAAATAATTTCCATATTTAATAAATTGTTCCATTTCAATTTTTTTTGAAAATTTGAATTGTATCTTTATTAATTATTTAAATTACCACGATTAATGGTAAATCAAGTAATTAAGGGTAAAAATAATATTATAAAATACTATAAAATCTCTCTAAAATGTGTCTAAATATTATTTGTATATATTAATTTTTTCCAATGTATTCCTTTTACTGATTTACTAAGATATTCGATCTACATAGATGACTTTAATGTATTTGTTGTATTTTATTAAAAGATAAGTGAATTTGGACATGCAATTTTTTAACAAGTGAAATATTTTTATTATGATGTAATATAAAAAATAAATTTTTTTTAATATTAATTTTAAATATTAATGATTTATATTATTCATGGTAATTTATTTATAAATTTCTTGGAAATAAATAATTAAATTAAATTGTGACACAATGATGATGGAGTAACTGGTGATTTAAATAAATAATCAAGTAAATGATATTAAAAATAATATAATAATGAAAATTTTATATTATTAATATCAACTAAACATTTTAAGGGTGATTTTGACATGGTATGAATTAATAATTTTTTTTTCAATGGTATCAACTTGTTTGGATATTTTTAAAATATCATGAAAGGAGGAGCGTCAATACTGACACTAATGGTATTTTGAGATATAGAATATTTTATTGAATGATATAAAATTTATAAAAATATAATAATCATCAAAATAAATGGTATAATCCGTAAAATTAAAAAAATTATCATTTATTGGTCTTTTGGAATATTATACTAAAGATATTAACCCTCAGAATATAAATTATATGATAACATGGTAAGAGTTAAAATAGTAAAATAAGGGTTAAAACAAAACTATATGAACTAAAAAATAATCAAAACATGTCTAATTTTCATTGGATTAATTTATTTAGACACATAATCATATTTTATTCTGAATTAATCTTTTTAGATATACTTAAAATATAAAATTAGTATATGTTAATTTAAAAAATTGAAGAATTTGAAGAGTTCCCCTCCACTCTATTATAAAAGGGTCCTACCTCTTATCATTTATTCACACATAAAAACCAATTTAGGTCATCCATGATCTTCATAAATCCCTTCATATAATACCTTACTAAATTCTTGAGGCCTTATTTTAGTCATAACACCATCTTTATAAGTGATATGGGGATAATCAAAGAAAATCACATGAACATGAATAATTGTTTTTATTTGAGTGTTTTTATTTTATTTCATCTTCCAAAACCATAAAATATTATTCAACCATTCTTAAATAATAACTCAAATATCCAAAATATGCTGACATGTTGTTATGTAAATATAATTACCAAAATCCATCTCCACTCCCCTCAATTTGGAAAAGAATTAATCAATAGTTTTTATGTGTGAAATTTCACCTCCATGAATCAATATAATTCGTTTTCCACTAATGTATCTCAATAATGGTAATAATGATGGAATTATAGTGTATATATTATATTCATGAAATATTTAATATTAATAGATAATAATATATCAATAACATTCTTACCTTAAATGAACCTAACAAAGAGAACATTATTCATTCGTACATGTGAACTATCACCTCCAAGAAGTGATGTGATTCATTTTTTGTCAACACCTCACATGAATGGTATGTATAAGAATATTTTAATGATTAAAATGACCGTAATAATATAATTATCAATATTTATTGTTAAAATAATACACACCATCTTTCTATAATGATAATTGAAAAATTCAAATGATACTCATTTGTACGTACGACCTACCATCTCCATGATTATAATGTTTTTCATTTTTCATAACCAAACATAAATAGTTTTATTTAAAGGTATAATTTATGTATAAATGTGATTTTTATTTCATGAATATTATTCTAGATATGATGGAGAAATGAACTATTTGATCATTATCAACATACGTAAATAATTTTGGACACAAGTATCAAATATCATCAAAAAATATAACATGAACATAAATAATTATATAATTGTATCAATATGATAATAAGTTATATATAAGGAATAATAAACTTCAAAATGTTTCTCATTCATGTAAAAAATTATAATATTTTATTTTTTTGGAAAATATAGAACATACATAATGAATTGGAATCCAAGTAAGGTATTTTATCTCAATATCCTTTCATTGAGGCATAGTTTGATGTTATGCACCCAAATTCTATTATTAAGTGTGTATATATCCCATTTTACCTTTCATTTAATTAATTTATTAATTGCCATATATTTTTACATTTTTAAATGATTTTATTTTACGGGTATTATGATTTAATTGTTCCAGGTTGTATGGGACACCTTGAATGATTAAAGATTTAATTATTAAATCTTTCTCCCCATGTAAATATTCAGGATATTATACAAAATATTTTCAAGGAAATAAAATTATTATAATGTAATATTTTTCTCTATTTTTAATTTTATTAAATGTTTTTAAAATGAATAATTTTACATTTTTTATATAGAATCGTTTGACAAATGACAAAAAGAATGTTCATTTTAATGTATATACTGACAAAAAATTCTTGTCCAATGTGACCATTATTTGATAGTTTTCATCCTCTAAAAGAATTAATATTTTTTAAAGAAAAGGAATTTTTTCATTGGATTTTTAGTTAATATTATGGAATTGGGTTTTGAAAATGGATTGATTATTTCTATCACTTTAAATGTTTTCTTACGAGTGAAAATATTATTTTATGCCTTATATGATGAAAAATTCATGATTTTAGGTGATATAAATATAAATTAAAACCTATATATTTGAGGGTTTTTAACATGATAAATCAAGGATGAATGGTTCCATGATAATGTGGGTATTGGTCGTTATATTATAACCTTCAATTCATTGGGTATGGATGTTGTCCGTATGACTATTCAATTTGTATGAGTGAAATGAATGGAATTATGCTTCATGGATATTCCATTTATAATAGTGACAAGTATAATTATATCCCAAAGTAATTTTATTTATTTTCTATTATTTCTATTGGTTTTTTGGTAATATTAAGACTACAAAAAGGGTAAAAAATGGGCTTATTTTCAGTGGAAAGTATTTACTAATTTTTAAGTGTGAAAGGAATTTCATTATGATAATGTTTAGGGGTTGTAATTTTTATCAATGGAATAAAAATTTACTTTTCTTATATCCCTTACTAAGCTTTTTATGATCATCACGTGTTTTTCAATGTTCTTAAATGGAACTATGGATGAATAAGGATTACGATATAACATGTTGAATGTCATGACAAGTTTTTATATCATTGATCGTGATTTATATTAAATGTTTTGGATTTGGGAAAAATGAATATTGTTCAGAAGTGTACATGTTGTATTATTATAGTTTTGTTATGTACGAGTTATGACTATGTTCCCTAATGCTCTAAACTTGATATGATCCTTAATGTGTAAAAAGTAAAATTCTTTACATAATTCAATGTTATGTACTGTTTTAATGTTGGGGAATTATACTAGATGATCCTGTTATATGTTATGTGATTGGGAATCTCATATATTGTCAGGTGATCTAGTTATATGTTACATGATCGGGATTCCTAGATTGCACTGATTGAGCATGTAACAACTTATATGTTGGGGAAGCCAAGATAGCACCGAGTGATTCCATTATATCATAAATGATCAGTGTTCCTATATAGTTCTCAAATTCATTGGTTTCTTCATGTCTAAACCACAATGAATTGGTTAGTTACCAATATGTGCTTATATGAATTTTACTAGGCTCTCGTTACTTCTAATAAGATTTTAGAACGTGTTATGACATTGATGATCTATGTTACGAAGAAGATTTTTTTAATTTATTCCTATGAGTTTTAATGGTTATTTTTTAGCCTTATGGTGAGTCACTTTTTCCTAGGAATTTTTTCAATTTCATATTCTTGATAAACATTATTAATAATGGTAAAAACTAACTGATTTGTTATGTTCTAAAAGGAATAATTGTTTTCATTATTTTTATCACTTAATGAGATTTTTATACTTCACCCATATTTTAAATTTTTTACATAGGATATAAGGATGGATAAGGGAATCAAATAAGTCAACGTGAATTTAATGAATAATTTCCCTAAAAATAAGAAAAAAATATTTTAAAAGCATCATATTATATGAAAAATTGATACATATCATACATTTAAACTTTTTATTATATTATTTTTTAATTCATGAGTTATGACCTATTTTTTTTAAACTATAAAAATAAAATTATCCTAAATGACAATGAATACAAATTCTTATAAAAACTCTAGATTAGTTAATGATTACTTATAGGCCCTTATAGTTTGTATTATATGAAATTTTTTTATATAAATAGTTCTTATATTACTGTTAATAATATTTATATGAATTAATTTTCCTTATGGATAAGTTAAAATTTTATATTATTTAATGAAAACAATGGTTATTATTTTAAACCATAGTTATTTGTAATTTTTTTTTGAAGAGGAAAAGCATAGCTATAGTGGAAGAGAACTAAGAAAAAAATATACTTCTAATTCATTACCCCAAGAGGGATGGAATCAAGTGATTATAATTTTTTTTAATATATGGATATGATAAATGATTATGATTTCATGATTTATTATCACCATAAAAATTAAAAAACATTGTTTGATGATTATATTAAAAAATACTTCTACATTTTAATTTTATGGTTGGAATGTTATGATATGGTTAACTATTTGATAAATGTTTTCCTAGAATTATCGCTTTCATCAAACATATCTATTTTTGTTTTACAAATCGATGCAATAAAATTTCTCAGAAGTTATTATTAAATCTCACAAGATGGATCAATCATTGTAGGAAGAGAAATAATACCTTAATAATTTAAATTTTCATGATTTTAATAATGATGAAGAATAGGTTTTATAAGTTGAAAAAATATTATTTTTTCTTTGAGATTCCCAAAAATAAGAATGGTGTATCTAGTAAGGCTCATAGTTCTCCATTTTGTGGTTCATCCAAGTAGCATAATGATGTATAGAGTCCTTCAAGATT
Organism: Viscum album; assembly: GCA_963277665.1. Classification (NCBI taxonomy): domain Eukaryota; kingdom Viridiplantae; phylum Streptophyta; class Magnoliopsida; order Santalales; family Viscaceae; genus Viscum; species Viscum album. The sequence goes on along the minus strand of OY728122.1, from coordinate 464,440,777 downwards.
ATTTCTATAGGGTTGAAATGAGAAGAGAAAATATTGAATTAATTATGTTGTGGTTAAATTTTCAAACTATTAACATAGCATTAAAAATATGTAATGGAATCCTTTAACCATTTCTGGTAAACGAGTGAAAATGAGAAAAATATCTATGAATTTCATGGTGGGATTGGTAATGAAATCCAAAGGTAACAATGAGATTTTGGTTTTTGTTGATTGAAAAACTAATTATGCAAATTTTATTCCCATTTGAGACATAATTTATAAATATAATATTTCTCATATTTACCTAAAGTATATATCTACATTAACTAGAGTGCATGTCTCCATTGTATCAGACCATGATCCAAGGTTCCCATCCAATTTAATAAAATTACTTCAGAAGTTATTGGGTACTAAATTAATTTTTTGTATATATTTTCATCCTCAATCAGATGGTTATTTGGAATTAAAAATTAATACAATGGAATATAGTCATATTTCATGTCTAATAGATTAACAGCGATTTTGGGATCAACAGCTTTCTTTGGTTGATTTTTCTTATACTAGTAGATTTCATTCTAGTATAATGATGGAACCATTTGAGGAATTATATGGAAAAAATATATACATGATATTTATGGGATTTTTTAGGATAGATTATGTTTATGAGACTATAGATGGTAGAGGAAATATAAAAAATTGTTTTTTTATTTAGTGAAATTTGGGAAGACCTCAAAGTAGAATAATAATATTATTCAGATAACTAGATAAATGATATTTATTTCGAGGCAACTGATCATGGGTTTCTCAATTGATAATTATATAAATGTTTTCTATTTTTTCATAAAAATGGAAGTATATTCCATTAGTACATTATAAAATATAAAATCTATGATAAGGATAGACATATTTCCTATCGAGTAGATTTTCCCCCAATTTCATATCTGGTATGTATTGTTTTTTATGTTTCATTGTTAATGAAATATATGTTAGATACATCAAATATATTAATCCGTGAAGTTGTTTATTTAAAAGGGAACCATTATTATGATGAACTAAAAATTCATATTCTTGATATATGAGATTTTTTATTGTTGAATAAGTTGATTCACTAGGTTAAGGTATTATCTAGAAACCATATTGTTGAAGAGGAAACATGGGAATTTGAGATTTATTTGGGGAAAAGTTATCCCTAATTTTTTATATGAGGTGAATGGGGTTATAATTACATTAAAACACACACAAACACACACACACACACTACACACATAGACTAGAAAGGTAGACCATAGCCCCCCAAGGGATATGCCACCCATAAAGACTTATTTATTTAATATGGGGAACATAGGCCCAGTGGGAATGAGGCCCATAACATGGCCTAAAATCCTAGTGTAGCATCATGAATGTTTCATCTTTCTAATAACATCAATCCCACATTAACAATACTATGTCATGAATGTGTCACCACCTATCTATGTCATGCATGTGCCACCACATGAATAATACATTAATAGTACCAACAACCACATAGATTTGACCCTGGGTTTGATGAAGAATTACATGTAGGCTTTACCGCTCGGGTAATCCCCCAACTACATATATATAATCAGGTAATGAGGTATTGGTGCATCTTGGAACCACCTGTGTGCCACATGTCCCCAATGAGGCCCAATGTGGCCATCCATGGGAATGGGACTCCCAATGGGTTAGGGGGTCCAAGATTTATTATTTGTGGCATCACAAGTGTTTCCTTGCGATAAATTTAACTGACACACTCATGGTTTGGGTGCTATTGATGTAACCAGTCCACCATGCCCTTGTGGGCTGTAAAGATATCCCTAATTGATTAAGAAGTGAATTAAATTGCATAGAAAAAATAAAAAAAGGTGGAATGGATTTAAAAACCAAGATAATGAGATAATAAATCATATTTATATTTATCAATGTTAATTTTAATGTAATATTTATTATAAAAACATTATGTAATTTTTATTTTAAAATGGATATAGTTTTAATAAAAACTTTTTTATGGTTTTATTTGAATGATTATCTTCCAAATATTATAATTTGAATTTCATAAATTGAATATAATTTTTCATATCATCATATAAATATTCACTTTGGAATAAATTTTTCGATATTCCATAAAATATAAATTTTCCAGTGAATATTGAAAACTAATTACATTATTAAAAAGAAGTGTATTTTAAATAAATTAGCTATATTAAAATTATCAATAAGTTTTCAATATGATTAAAAGTATCAATTATATTATTATTTATATTTATTTAACTTAATTACTTATAAAACAACCTTATGTTGGATTTTATTGTATGTTTGTTTTTCGTTTTAAAAATATTTTTAACAAAAAACAATTTAAAAATCTGTAATGTATATCCTTTTTATTTAATTAAAATAATCCCTAATGAGTAATTTTTTAATCTATGTGTACATATAATATATCATTTAATATTATTTTAGTTTTATTAATTTATTATAATTATTTAGATAGTTAATATAGAATCACAATTTTCTTCCAAAAATACTCTTCTTAAGAAGTTATTGTCTTGCGATGTAAGCATGATTAATATTAAATTAAAATTGTCTACTAATGTGAGATGAATTTTAAAAAATGGATTCCTTATTTGGAATATGAATAATTTTTAATATATAATAGGGACAGAATATTTATTTTTCATATTTATTTGTTGAAAAATTTAAAATTAATCAATGTGATTAATGTAAACATATATTTACTGTGGAATTATAATTTCAATATAAGTAGGAAATGACCTTGATAGATGTCCAAAACTAATTTTAATGAAATATTTCATAAATATACCTTCCAGTAATATGTATGGGCCATTATATGGGACTTTTTACTTGAAAACAATGGTGGTTTAATTAACCCTTTAAAAATTTACAAGTTTTCCACTCACCAAATTTATAAAAGGCCACTCACTACCCCCTCAATACAAACCTTAAAATGTAATTATATAGAAAAATTCCATACCATATCACTTAAAAACATTCCTTAAATATTAATTGATTCCATACTTTTGATATTAATCAAAACAAGAATGGATTTAGAGAACACATATAGAAGATACCTGAAGAAGTGGTAACATTCATCTACGAGTGTTTTTTTCCTCCACTCAAAGAATTGTTTCTAATAACATGAATATATAACAACTAAAATATAATTTTTATAATAATATTTTTTTATTATAATTATTATAATTACAACCATGCACCCTTACATCAATTTTTTATGAAATCATCATTTATGTGTGTGGTGGACTACCACCTCGCGAAACGATGTCATTAGTTTTTTTTATTTCAAAATCTCACAGTTTGGTATGTTGATGGATAAAAAGTATATATATTATTGTTCTAACATAATTATACCTATTTATTAATTATATCATTTATATCATTTTAATATTCCAATATGTAAGGGATATGATAATATCTCTAGTTTGAATGGAGAACTGTTTCCCCATGCTACAATGAGATTTGTTTTTCACTACATAATTATTTGGAAGAAAAAAAGGATAATAATAATAATTATATGTTATATAAATGATATATTTATGATATTAATGAAATATTTTTTATTTTCAAAATATAATATATCATTCTATTTTTCCTTCTCAGACATTGAAGAGAATGATAATGTCGTTCGTGGACTTGTTGACTACCGCCTCCTCGAAGCGCTGTGATTTTTTTCAATACCACAACCTAATAATGATATATATAAGTATATAAAACAAAATAATAATTTATTTATGATTCCAATATAATTATAAAATTATAAAATATTACTTATTATATTTTCATAATGATGATTAAAAATTAGAATAATTTCTCACATGTATATACGACCTACTATCCCTATGATCATAACGTTAGTTCATTGTTTATTAACTGATATCATGAATGGTTTTAAATTTATAATTAATTTATAAATATGATATTTATTTCATTATTATTATTCTAGATATTATTAAAAAATGATTCCTTGATCATGGTCAACCTATCAAAGCTTGTTTTTACACATTAGTCAAATATGTTCAAAACATCTGACATAAAATAAATTGATTATGTAATTTTATATAATAGGTTAATAAGTGAAATAAAACAATTAATTATATTTAATAAGGTTCTATAGAAAGTAAATAATAAAAATAACCTTATTATTTAGTAATTTAAATGCACACTTGGAATATTGGACTCAACGTAAGGCATTTCATCTCAATTTCATTTTATTGAGGCATTTTTTGATCTTATCCACCTATATTATTTTATGAGTATATACAAACAAGATGACTTTATATATAATTTATATAACATTTATAATTATATTTAATTTTTTAATGTTATTCTATAATGGTTTTAATGACTCATGTATTTTTTTGTGATAATAGCCTTCTCTATGTAAAAAATGTTTTATTAATATTTTCTTTCCTACAATTTCCTTCATGTCCCTGTTATAAAAATTATTTAATGAAAAAATTTATATGATAAAATCATTTTATAAATTTCTTTTTGTTTTTACTTTTACATTATTTTGAAATGTTTTTCAAAGGAACATTTTTACTTGTTGTATATGGAATGTTTTGAAAATTGATAAAAGGAATTAAATTTTATTAATGTACAAAGAAACAACAATATTTGATAAAAATTAAAATTATTTAATATATACATTACTCTTTGTGATTTTATTATTCTATCAATAAAAAATACAAATTTCATTTTTTTTATTTTTTTCAAAACAGGATTTTCAATAAAAATGGTATTTTGATATTCAACAGAGATTTTTTTATAAGTTGGTTTTTCAAAAGATGAAGAATAAAAATGTTTTTGTCATAATTATAGAATATGATAATTTTACATGAGAAATTATTGATTCCATATTTCTCTAGGGGGTAATGTTATATGTTTTGTGATGGGGCGAGCTAGATAGTGTCAGGTGAGCCCATTACAACTTATACAATGGGGAAACCTATATAGTTCATGGTGAGACAATTATAGATTTAATGATGGGTAAGCCTAAATTTTTATCCAATGAATTTGGGTAATTTTTATTAACATAACTATAAAAAGGGGGGTATTTACAAAAGGGATATTCTATCGATTTAATTGGGATCTACTTATATATGTCACAAGTTTAAAACAATATTTTTAATGTGATGATATATGTTACTATGAAGGGTTTTTTAATTTATTTCTAGGATATTTAATGATATTATTGGAGATAAAAAGTGTGTTTGACTTTCATGTGAATTTTTTTTCACAATATCAATGATTATTGAAGATAAAAGTAAACATTATATGAGTATCCAATATCCCATAGAACAAACAGTTTTACTTCATTTGTTTATATAACTAATTTTTTATGATCATCCCACATTTTATATTGGTTTTTCTAGGATTATGGATAGAAAAGGGAAAGGATTAAGTCATGTTGAAAGTCTTGAATTTTCCATGAAAATAAACCATTCTTGATTTTAAAATTTTAATATTATTGATTAAATGTATAGTAATTTTAAGTTTCCACTTTTTATTATATTGTTTTTTAATTTAATTTTTATGGCCTTATTTTATAGAAATGTAATACTAAAAATATAAATAATGATAATTAATTTATGTAATCAACAACAATTCATGATTATGTAATGATTATATATGGGTAATAATTACAAACATAAAGAATAATTTATTAAAATAATGTTATTAAATATGACAGATATATTATATCTTAAAAATTGGTGTGTAACAATTAAAGTAAATATCATATTAAAACTATATAAAAATATATATTAAAAAATTATTCATTAATTTTAATTAAAAAAATTCCCACATTTTCATTTTTATATTAAAATTAATTCATTTCACATTTAGAACATGAGTTTTATAAAAGTAATTTATTTCTAAATTCCACAAATCCAAATTATTCTATGATGATGTTTTAATATTTTTATCAAATTATAAATTTTTAGGTGGATAATAAATATATAATTTTTCTAAAACTGTAGTTTTAATGACTTTATCGGGAAGTAAGAATAAATTAAATAATTTGAAAAAACATTCATGAAAAATGTGTTTGTTTAGTGAATTTATTCATTTGAAAATACTGTGATAAATTTTTATAGAATCATTTTTAAATTTTTTAAAATTATGTAATAATTTCAAAAAAACAATTTTTAGTATGTTTCTTTTAATTATGGTTTTACAATATGTAATAAGTTTCTTATTTAATATAATTACAATGAAATCAACTTTTTTAATTAAAAAATTAATATCAGGTAAAACAATAACATTGATAACTTAATTCTAGGAAAAAATGTATTCTTAACAAAAAATTCTATAAAGGGTTTTACGAATTGCATGAACTAATGATAAAATTATTTTCTTCTCCCTTGGATGTTTTATTTGATAAATTGATTTCCATATTTGGAATCAGTGGGTACAATTTATATTATTAGATAAATTTTTTTTTTTAACATAAATAACTTAGGTAAAAGTAGCCACCACGATAAAACTATAAATAGTAAAAGTGAAACATTGAAATGTAAAATACTAGAAATTTTCTTCAAAAATTATTTGAAAATGAATGGGTGAGGGATGGGAGAATGTATCTAATCACATAATAAATTATTTTACACTTATTCCAAACATTCCATGTGAAACATTTTCTCATTATTTATTATAAATTAATATTTAAAATTTTTAATTTCCAATCACCAAAAAAATTGGCCCACATTCAGCCAATTAATAATCTCATTTAAAATAAATATTTTTACAAATTAATTACGTAGTCTCTATATAAATATACTCTATGTTAAATAATAATTTACTTTGTAAATTCTCAAGATAGGTATCTTTTAGGTGTTCCCTGATAGAGAATATCCAATGTGCGTGGTAATGTTTTCATCCAAGCTCTCTTAATTGTGTTCTTAATGTATGAAAAAAATTGATTCCCAAAAATAATGTATGATAAAATATGTATTAAAAATATTTGTAAATTTAATTATATAATCTTATTATTCATTTTCTATTATCTCCCTACACAATTTGAAAATTAAAGGCCTCAATATTTGTATTGTTGAACTACCTCAACTACGGACATCATGCATTATTTTTCATCACCACCTTACAAATATTTGTATAAATGTGTATTAAATTTATTAGGTTGATATTTATAACATTATTTATGTTTTTTTATTATAAAAAATCTTCAATAATCTTCTAGATATATAAATACATAATGTATCACTCATGCCTACACGTGGACTACATCCACCTTGAAAGTGAAATATTTTTTCACTATAGTATTTAATTATTAATAAAAAAATTTCTAACAAGATTCAACATGATTAAAACATTTAAATGAAAATATTATTACATTTTAATAATTATATTATTCTAAATTAATTTCTATTTAACCATACACACAAATACATTATATCAAGTTCTTGTTTGAGTTGATTCAAAAACATATATTGAAAATGTTATAAGCATCTATCATGAAATACTACGGAAACATAATTACTAGTAAATTATAAAAAATAACAATTAAATAAATATTTTTTTAGTTCTTGAATTATAATGGTATGATCTAACCCATTGTTAAAATTCCATCCCTGTTTCGTGAAAATTAAAAAAACAAGCTTGTCACCAATGATTTAATCAATAATTATGACCAAAATTCTCTGAAAATGAAATTAAAACATATTAGATAATTATATAACATCTATTACAGTACCTTTAACAATCTTTGACATTTGAAAATTGAATCCTTAAAAATTTATCCAGACCACCATTGTGGAACTAATAGAAAACAAATCAATTAAAACTAATGACAAATAGTGATAAAAATAAAATATCATGAACTAATATATTTCTAATAAAATATTTTGAATAAAAAGAAATTTTCATAAAAAGGATAGTATTCATATAATACCATCCATATTCATTACCAATATTTATTATGAAATTATATTTTCTATTATAATTATAATCCATCATTAATTTTTTTCTTTCCTAATAATCCTCAATTTATAAAAATGTTTTTTGTCCATAGGATTTACTTTTTTAGGAGAATATAATACATTTCCCTATTGGAAGGGTGTTCACAGAGATATAAACACAGTCATTGTATTGGGAAATATTTAAATCAATGATATATTTATTTTATCTATATTTTATGTACCAATTACCTTATCCTATTAATTGAAGGGTATTTACCAAGAATGTTACTGAATAACTTTATAAACTAATTTAATTTCCATGGTTTTATAAATTATGTATTATTGAAGGAATTATGAAGGATTAATTTATATGATTACATTTTGAAATTTTATGTAACCCTTATTTATTGAATAGGTTCTTTAGGATATGATAAATAATTTATTTACAGTGCCACACATATGTATGAATAAATGTGAGGTGGGATTCTATATAGCCCTCCAGTTAATTTTTTAGAAGATTGTATCTCATAGGACATGTATAAATGACTGAAATTTGATTTTACCACAATAAATGGGTATGAATAGTGGTTCATAATTTTATGGGTGTTACTATTGACTTGTGAAGGTGTAGGTGAATGTTGTTACAGATGTAGGTGATGCTACCATGTTCTTATATTTTTTCCAAAGTTCCATATTATGATAAATTTCAAAGTCATTTAGGATTTACTATCCCTATTTCAATGGTTATGCACCATAGATAAACATAATTATATAATTATTATGATATTCCTTTCCTTGGTATATGTATTTATTTTTTTATTAACAAACCTTTTCTCATGTGTTATGTAAAACTATTTTTTCCATTTTTTTCAAAATATATTTTTCACCTACACATGTTTTCCACACGATAATGATATGACCATCATGGTTGTGTTGATAATATTTTTGTTATTAATTCATTGAGAACAGCCCTTTATTATTTTTAAAAATCCCTTGATATAAAGAAGATTATAGCATATGATAAGTGAATAAGGTATTTTTTATGGATAAATAATCAAGTAATGATTACATGTATCGTAAAATAATTTGTATATTGGATTGAGCCTCAGAGACATCAAATCAACCAATATTTTGGTTTTCTGATTATTTATTATATGTTATGTTTAACGTAGGGAAATTTTGTAAAATAATTATATTTTTAGCTAGATTCATCTCATTATGTATCATAGTTAGTGTATAAAGAAGGTGTTCATAGAACCAAACCCTAGATTATGGGTTTGAGGTACCTCATTTCTTTATTTTGGTTATGGAATTGGTTGGGGTTATTAATGGTAAAAATTATTATGGAGGTTGTGAGAAAATGGAATAAAAAGTGGGAAATTATGTGATATATGGAATTCAGTGATTATGATTATTATTATTACTCCTTATATCTTGAATTATTTTTTTGGATATTATCACCCTTTTATTCTATTTCATATTTTTTACATATGGGTGTTCATATATTATAATAAAATGTTCCTTCTGACTACTAAAAATTTCCAACTTGGGTACAATATGTGATGTGTTTACAGGATTCATTAACAAGGATTTGGGATTTTGTTTTTGTATAGTTGATGTACTTTGTCAAAGAATAAATAATTTCAGTCGCATTAATTCATGTTTTTTATGATGTTGTATAACTTAAATGTAGTTAATAATTGGGTTTTGAAAATTTATTCTAGGGAATTTAAATTGTTTTGTGTTTAATAGTGATTTTCTAAAATTCAGTCATTATGGGGGCAATGTCTCCCATAAATGTGTTTTATACCCAGTGTATGAATCACTGACTGGGAGTCTATTAGATTTTGGAATCATAGTTAACTCTTTTAATTAATGAAATATGTGTATGTCTTCCATTAGGGGAGAGTCATGGAAAGAATAAACACTATTAAGGATCAAAGTAATTTCATTCTTACTAGATTTAAATTTCACCTCAACACGAATATATTATTCTTCTTGAATTTTATTTTGAAAAATATTTATTATTTATTTATTGGAATTTTGGCATGGTTGATTAGTCTTTTATTTCTCAACATAATACAAATATTTGTCACATCACTCAATGATTTCATCAATTCATTCATATAATTTTTTGTGGACATATTTATAAATTGTTCACTAAAAACTATATTCATTTGAGTGTATTTTATAATAATTTAAGATATAATTCACCAATATTAATTCATTATTATAAACATTTACATGTTTAAACACAAATTTTAAGATTTTTTAAACAGACAATATCATCATCAATAAACATTTAATTTCAATCTTCTAGATTTATTTATATTTTGGCTAGAATACTAATATCTATAATTATTATTTTTCAATACAGTTCATCATGGAACATGAATCTGTATTGGGGAAGAAATTTTTTCTAGAGTTGTACATATTTTCTTAGATGTGGTAGATAGTTTTTAAGTGTATTTACTATAAAAAAAATTTCAAGATATGAAATTAATTCCAGAACCATTAGTTATAATTATATTAAAATCAATCATTTCTAGTACATATTGTATCTGTTCAGTTGTACTTATAGTATCATATTACATAGATGAATTAAGTTTTACTTAAATAAAATATTAATTGTCTTATTTCATCTTTATTAGTATATTTTATTTTTTAAGGAATTCTTATTGCAGCATTCATAGTTTGGCTTCTTTTACAACTAGTTTTTCGCCAAAATCTATCATGACCTTCTCATTTTCAAAATATTTTTTCTTGTATAGTTTGATGGAATTAATAATATTATATTATATTTTTAGAAACCCTTCTCTATAGTATTCATCCATTCTATATACCTTATTCATTAACGTTATTTACATAATGTTGTTTTCATTCTCTTTAAGTATAGGTTCTAATTCATTTATGATCATTAACTATATATATGTTTCATTACCTAATTACTCATCAAAACCTAAGGAAAATTAATGATTATACATTAAATACATGAAAATTGAAAATTTGGAAAATTATTCTTTCTTTGATTTTTGATTAGATGAAATATATCCATCTTACTCATTACTCATCAAAAAATTTCAATTTTTCATCTTAATTTCATCTTAGTTTTTCCATAATTATATAGATATTTTTTTTTATTTTCCACCATTTCATCATTGGATGTTTTTTATCATGTTCCTCATGTTTAAAATCTAATTGTTTTATCATTGGAAATATATTTTAATGTGCACAAAACCTAAACACGTGAGTAATTTATAGAACATTTAACCTTAATATTTACCAAATCATATTCTAAAAAATTATAGATAAGAAACATGATTCTCTAATTTCCTTCATATGTATCTTAATCAGATTAATCACATTAGTAAATTATATATTTTATTGATATTTCAACTTGATCTTTATCATGTATTCAAAATATTTCTCCCCTCCTTTGTAATGATGTTTGGGTTTCTCATGTCAAAATAAATGAGTATGTTGTATAGAATTTCTAATGTAAGATCATCAATATCAATTAAGGTATAGATTTTCTAATCAAACATATTATAGGAACTTCTCAAGAGATTACAAAAAATATTAGATTCTATGTGATATTATCCCAAGACTCTATTATTACTCCCAATTTCATTAAATCTGGTGAGATTGTAATCAATGGTTTCTTCTCCACCCATTACAATATCCCAATAAATTATTCCCAATATATATAACATCTCTTCATTTACATTTACATTTTTATCATTACTACTCTCATGTTAAACCCAAACCACATTTTCTTTTTATTTCTCATCACATTTGTAATAATATTTTTAAATAAGAACATTAGAATGTTATATCTTGATCTTATATATTATTCATGATTTAAAATTCTATAAATAACATCTATTATCTTGTATAATTATGTTGAAAACACACTATTTTAGAATAGAGTAATTAAATACCCTCATATAATAGAAACTAAATCATCTTATTTTTCAATCCTAGAAAATCATTTCCGTTAAAATTACAAACACCCTCACTATTCACTATTTTGATATTATCTATCATATAATACAAGATAATATAAATAAAATATACTATTCCTCTACCACCACATGTGGGATACTAAATATTATTTATGCTGAGACAAATTTTAATGCTTTTTATATTATTTAATGAATTTATTATGTTAGTGATTCTTGATGCAAACATGTATGAATGAAAAATTGATGAATAAATAGAACATACAATTTTTTATTATTAGGGAAGCATGTTGTGAAGAAGAAATTTTTTCTCACATATGGGATCATATATTCATTTAACTCTGAATAATGAATGTGGATTGAAGATACTTGATGAATCATTTATGTGGGATTTTATATAAGAAATATTATTTCCTTTGGTATTTATTTAATGAATCTACATGGGTTGTTTTGAGAAGAAGTTGTATTGTTATTGTTAATATAGAAAACATAATATAATTAGGTCAAATGATTAAATTATATTGAATCCATTCATTTTATTGGAAAAAATATTAGATGATAATATTGTAAAGGAATAATAAATTCATGCATATTTTATAATTATTAATTTTATGGATGCCTTTCTATTCAAAGGAATTTCCAAAAAAATATCGAGCAGCTCTAATCAACCTCATCAATTAGAGTAGCTAGGATGTCATAAGGAATATTGTCCAATATAACAAATATAAACCATATAGTATAAGAAAAGAAAAATTAGGAGATTCACAAAATAGTTTGGACCCATTTGGTAGTGAGAACAATTGAATATGGTAGAATCATCATGTATGGTGATATTGCAGATCCATAAAAAAGATAGGCACTATGGATAAGATTGGTAATACCATAGAGAATTAATTCTTAAAAAAGGGTTCATTCCAATAATATAATTATGGGATCAATTAATATAATAAAATAATCATCATTTTGAAAAAACTAATACTATTTCATTTTTAACATCTTCACAAACTAATATTTTGTATACCATTGCTATTCCAATTTCATTTCAATCACATACAACGCACTTATTAATAACTTTTAATGACTTCGTATATGTAACTACATGTTGATAAAAAAATGTATCAACATGAACATGAGATTATTACATTAAATAAGATGTGTTATCATGAAGATATGGTGTATTCATAATTTTCCATATTATCAAAAGCAAAACATGTCCTAAAAATAATATAATTTTGGGAAATTGTATAAAATTCATGTGCGGAGTTCATCTCTATTCATAAGGATATTTTATTTTTTAATAATTCTTTATAAATTGTTTTAGCATAATTGAATTTGACTAATATATGACATTATGGTAAATTATAATGTGTTTAAGTTAGGGACATAAAATTGGGTGGAAAAGACAACAAACACATAAAGTAATATAATATTTGTAAGACTTTCATAATAGTAATTCTATTTATATATCAGATTTATTTTTTTTATTAAAATAATATAAAATTCAAGTATTCTATAATTTAATGTTTGAAACATCAAGATGATATTTTTTTATATTCTAGCGGTGATAAAAGGTTGAATTTCCATGAGAGATTCTGATGTTAAAGTTAAGATGTGACACAACCACTATAGAAATATGCATGAAATAACACATGTATTTCTGAGTTTTTATAATGTTTTTTTTTTGTATTTTTGATGATAAATATCAAAATAATGGTTATTATTTTTTACATAGGGGTTAGGTGCAACAATGTTTTTTATTTTTAAAAGGAAAATGAAGCATTATTGGAAAACTAGGTATTCTGATATGTTAATGAATGATAATTTTTAGAGTGTATCATAAAACAAAATGGTGTGAATTCCATAAAATATTTTACCATAATATTATTCTCAAGATACCATGATTATATAAATAAGAAAAAGGTGAACAAAACAGAGTTAGAGGGGTATTGGAGTCTTTAATTTTTAAATATTCAATTATTCTATGAATCATGAGTGTGATATGATACTTCACTAGAAAAAAATGATTTTTTACCAATAAATACATAATAAATGACACTTTTAATATCTTAAAATATTTTAATATGTTCTATAATATGAGTATTTAATATTTGTTTGAAAATATAGATAAGGGATAACTAGTAGGTTAGTTTCTCTGAACAATAAAAGTAGTTAAGTTAAAAAATTCATGTGAAGAATAATAAGAAGTCTTCCATGAATGCATGTGTGTAACTAATATAATAGTATAGAGATATGGTTACAAAAAATACAACTTATATAAGTCCAACATGGAAGGGAGACTCTATTTTGTTACTAGAAATTTTGTTTTACACCATACAGATACAGTATAAAAACCAAGAAGGTTGTTGTTAATGTGTTGGATACATTATACACAATCTAGATAAGTGTAATAAGAGTTCAAGTGTAAAGACCTGAAAATTCCGTGGAGAATTTTTTTTAATAAATGGGAATTTTATGAGTCTGCAGTTTCTGAGGGCACTTGATTTCGAGGCCTGGTGTGTCTGGAATCAATTTCTGAAGTTTTGTTCAGGTAAGTTCAGTAAACGTACGAGCGGGATTTTATATCTTTTGAATAGGTGCTCGGAATTGAAATTTGAGGGCACCGTTGAACTTGCAGTGCTGATATTTGATTAAGGAGACCTTTACCACAGTTGCGTTCTATCGAGGATGGAAGTTAGTTTTTTGGGTTTCTAAATAAAATTTAAATAAAAAAATGTGTTGCATATTTTTTTTTGAATGGTAGTTAAAAACCTCCAATGGGAGGTTTCTGGTAGGGCCACCCACACATAACCTCCCTTAGGAGGATGTTAATAGGTTGGGCCCACCCGAGCCCCTTAATTCCTCTAACCCCCTTTAAACCTCTTGAACTCCCCATAAATGGGGGGAGCTCTTGAACTTCCTATTAATGGACCAAAACTCCCTTATAATTAATTAATTGAGTCCATTGAAATTCTTTCCAACTTCATACATTTAATTAAGTGAACCAACTTAATTAATTTAAATTATTTTGAACTCATTCCAACCATTAAAATAAGGGATAAGCTTATTTTATTTTGGTTGGCATAAGCTTTTTTGGGAGAACTAACGAGAGGAAGAGATCTTGGTAGAGCTTGGAGAACCCTTGGAGGAAGCTCTTGACAGAGAATCTTTTATCCAACGAGGAATGTGAAGAACCTGAAGAACACCCATTTCTCTCCAACAAAAAACGATGGACTTCTCTTCCTCCTTTAACCAGAGCAAGATAGGGAAGCATTGCTGTCTTTGAAGTAAACCGATGGTGTCGACTCGACTCATCTTCACCGAGCTTTTCCTCCACCGATATTGACGAAACGAAATCCATCTTCCATGACTTCCGTCTTCCATGACTCCGGCGTTGATCACCGAAATTGAGGTAGGGGGAATTTGGATTATTTTTACTTGTGAATTATACCCTCGTACTTCAATGATTTTTTTTTGGATTGACGGTGGAAAAATTGTTATCACCTAACACTGAGGGCACGGTCCGAACAAACACAGCCCGACGACCCTCCATTGATTCTTGTTTGTGTTGACAACAGAGGTGGAGCCGATAGGGCCTGGTGTCGTCTCACCGCACCGAAGGAAGGGGGGTCACAGCCGTGCGGGCCGTGACAGATGGAAGAGGCAACGACAGTGGAGACCAAAGGCAGCGGCGACAGCACCGACCGTGCTCCGGCCGCGTGAAGAGACTTGCAGCCACTCAGGCAGCCCGATCCGCGGGGTGATCGGCCGGCCAATCAGACCGGCCCGCTGGAGAAACGCGGCACTCGTAGGCACCGTGTGGAGGAGGATTCGGCCCGCATCTGTGGGACCCTTGGCTGGGCGAACCAGTCGTCCACGTGTCGGCTGGGCTAGAGAACCATGGTGCCTGCAGATGCTGTTTCGGGAGAACTGATGCCCATAGCATGGGCCGCGTGCGCCGGGCCGAACTATCCGGCTACGGCCGGCCAGGCAGAGGAGGATGTGGTGCCTCTTGGCACCACCGGGCCAATAGGACTGGCCCTCAGCGCGGGACAGGTCCGCATGTGGGTCGTGCCCCATTGGGCCGGCCCGACCCCCAGCCGAGTCGGACCCACCGAGCTGGGTCGGGCCGACCAGCCAGCCCACTGGGCTTGACGAGTCGGGCCCATCTTCACGTAAATGCGAATTTTTCCTAGACCGTGTGTCCGATTAACGTGTCGTCTATGGAACTAGGACCCTCATGACTAGGCGGTACTTTTGGGATACTCTAAGTGAGTGTCGGAAAATTTTGGAAAATGGTCGGGTTTGGATTGAGCGTAAATTCGACTGGGCCCCTGGAACAGAAATGCCAATAACTCTCAGACCGGGAGTTCGATTGATGTGAAGTCTGTCACATTGAGTTACTTTTAATGAGACGGAACTGTAGGATACATCAACTCGGGACTTTGTGATAGTTGATGTAATGTCACATGGCTCGAGGAGCGGACCCTCCCGGAATCGAGCGTGCTGTGTGCGGGACCCCTATAGATGGCTGCGACAGCGATGACTACTGTACAAGATTCCTTCGTGGGTTCGAAAGTGATGACTACTATACCAGAATCCTCTGTGGGTTCGACAATGATGATTGTTGTACATGGATCATGTGTGTGTTCGACAGTTCTGACTCTATTCCTGGATCCTGTTTGGGTCCGATAGCTCGGATTAATTATAGCTGGTCATGTATCATGTGTCGGTATGACAGCTTAGATGAGATAGCTAGTCTTGTATCCTGTGTGGGTCTGACAGCTTAGCTGGTCTTGTATCCTGTGTGGGTCTGACAGCTTAGATGAATTAGTGACTACATCTGATCATCTCTATCTCTCATCAAAATATGTATACCTGTAGGAGTTGAGTCATGTCTTTCAACCATTATCATCGTGGTTATTGACTTTACTTCCTTTGTGGGCTAGGTTGTTCTTGGGCTCGAGAGTTAGAGCCAAACTATGATTGGTGACTTAGGTATATGTAGGGAATATACCTAAGTAAGGTTGGTTGAAACTTAGTGATTTTATCTTTCTTTTTGAGTTATCCTTGTTGGATATTGTGAGACCATGAGGGTCTGAGGGTCCCTAATAATAATCGTTATACTCACCCATTTATGGGCTATGCCTGCACTTCGTTGTGTGGGATGCAGATGGTAGACAGCACTGATCGAGGTAGAGAGTTGTAGAGCTGGACGGTACCCATAGGTGGACCACTTGGAGAGATGTACACGGAGCAGACAGATGGACCTAGGGTGCTGAGGAGGCCATCTCTACCCACCCATTAGGTGGGATTCCCAGAGGACGACTCAGTAGTTGTTGTTTTACCTTTTTTCAGTTGTACTAGTTTTATAGTTTTTTGTACCTTACTGTTGGGATTTTATTTATGGCCCCTTTCCTTTCATCACTTTCTTTTGTATATAGTTTTACTTAGTGTTTACTTCCAGTTGTGTACTCTATTGTTTTTGTTTACTTATTAAAGGCAATGCCTTCCCTTTTTTGGGATTATGCCTTTGGTTCTAGTCGCCAGCCCCTGGCCTATGGAAGGCGGGCTTGGGGTAGTCACAGCACGGGCCCCGAGGATGGGTTGTGACAAATTGGTATCATAGGAGTTGGTTCTACCACAGAACTCAAGACTTTGATCATTATTTTCTGTGAAGCAATAGTGTTAAGAGTATTGAGTGTGGTTTTCAGTCTAAGGAGTCTAGTATTGGTGCAGCGCCCGACGTATCCATACACTAGGACCCTGACCTCTGATTTCCGACTCAGTACACAAAAACACTAATTGAGTGTGTTTTTCAAGAGTTTTCTTTTTTGGTTACTTTATGTTAGATCAGTAGGTATATTGTTTTAACAGTGGAGCACCTGTTTTATTTTTAGGTTGTCCCCATGAAGGCTGCCAGCTAGGGTTCCGAGTTATGTACGAGATGGTAGCCCACCGAGTGATGAGGCCTCGGTGCAGGGCCCCATCACAGCAAAGGTACCAGCGGTACCACTGCCCGCTGGGCCACCAATACTACCATCACCAGCAACAGAGAGTGCACGCCATCTGAGTGTGTTGCAAGAGTTCTAGCGCCAGAGGCCGCCCAGGTTCCGGGGATAGACGGACCCATAGGTAGCTAAGGATTGGCTGGAGGATGTTGTGAGAGTTTTCAAATTGTTAGGGATACCAGCCGACCTCATGGTGATCCTTTCTGCGAGTCTCCTGCATACAGCAACAGGAAGATGGTGGAGCCTGATTCTCCAGGTGCATGACGAGGCATCATCGCTCTGGAAAGACTTCAAGAGTCTCTTCCACTCAGAGTTTGTTCCATCCACCCTTCGTGTGGTGTAGATTCAGGAGTTACTTCATCTACAGCAGGGAAGCATGACAGTAGCTCAGTACTCAGCGAGGTTCACCGACCTCTCACGCTACTCCACAAATATGGTACGGGACCCATTCTTCAGGGCCCAGACCTTCGAGCAGGGACTCAGGCATGAGATCAGGGCTTCGATTATCCCCCTCATCATCCCGACGCGGGTAGGGGAGCTGCAGTGAGCCCTTCTAGTGGAGAGTTTTCTCGCTGAGCAGACACCAGCACCGAGACCCACCGCAGGGTGACACGTAGTGGAGTCTTTTGTAGTCGGCAGTAGACAGATGTCGCAGAGGTCCAAGAGGATCAAGCCTTCAGGTGGGAAACCTCAGGATACAGGTTTGTTTGTGCGGGGCACATGAGATAGAGTCTGTTATGCGAGTATTAGGAAGTACTATGCATGTGGCGGGCAGGGTCACAGGGCTCGAGACTGCCCGACTCGCCATGCAGATGAGCAGAAAATAGTAGAGGGACCTCCCAGGCAGAGGCAGAGGTTCGACCATGGAGGTCCATTGAGTGTAAACAGACGTGGAAGAGGAGATGGCCAAGCAGTGGGTGGTAGATGATGTTTCGAGGATCTATCGCCACCACCACCAGGAGGCCCAACCCGACCACAGGGAGATGGCGGGTAGAGGTGGGCTCAGCTACAGGCAGTCGAGGCCTACGACCACGGCTCACCTGAGATGATTCGAGGTACTATCTATGTCTACTCCACCCTTACTATAGTACTTATAAACATAGGTGTGAGTCATTATTTTATTTCCACCACCCTCGTTCGGAGCTCGGAGATTTCGACGGAGCCGTTGGCTTGATCCGTATGGATAGATACTCATACGGGAGCAGACTCAATGATTACGCACTGGTTATGGCAGTGTGAGCTTACTCTAAGAGGCGAGAACTTCGGCTGGGATCTTCTTGTAGTGGCGTCAAGGCCTTATGATGTTATCTTGAGTATGGACTGGTTATCCACAGTTCATTCTCATATTGACTGTATTAGGCACAAAGTGCGGTGTATCCGCACATATGAGACCAGTTTCACCTTCACCGGTGAGAAGGGAGCCTTTGAAGCACAGGATGGACTTGCACATTGGAGGGGGAAGCCGACCACACATCAGTTGGCTAGTCTCATCCTCAGAGCGGTTGATGTACGGAGTCCCGGTTTTCCTGTTATGGTGGATCAGTACGCGTATTTTTTCCCTGACGATATTCCAGGTTTACCTCCTCGCAGAGAGTTGGACTTCTACATATACTTGTACCCTGGGAGGGCACCAATATCTACTCCATCATATCGAATGGCTCCCACCGAGCATCGTGAGATGCGGGTACAGCTGGAGGACTTGCAGGGGAAGGGATTTATCCGACCCAGTGTTTCACCCTGGGCATCTCCAATTTTGTTCTCCAAAAAGGCAGAAAGGAGCTTGTGACTATGTTTCGACTACCGTCGCCTAAATCAAGTGACCGTGAAAAACAAGTACCCACTCCCTAAGATAGAAAAACTATTTGATCAGCTCAAGGGAGTGTGATGGTTCTCGAAGATAGACCTCATGTCAGGCTATTAGCAGCTCAGAGTCCGAGATGAGGATGTGCAGAAGACGGCCTTCAAGTGTCGGTATGGCCACTACGAGTTCTTGGTTATACTCTTCGGCATAACCAATGCTCTAGAAGTGTTCATGAGTCTCATGAACAGGATGTTCTAGCCTTACCTCAATCGCTTTTTCGTAGTCTTCATCGATGATATACCGATTTACTCGACTACTGAGGAGGAGCACGCCAACCATTTTTGGGTAGTACTGGACACACTCCAAGAGAACCAGCTTTATGGTAAGCTCTCGAAGTGCCAGTTTTGGATTCGAGAGGTTCACTTCTTGGGACACATCATCTCGGAGGCTGGAGTTTCTGTGGATCCACCGAAGATCGAGGTAGTACTTGCTTGGGAGCCACCCTGGAGTGTGACGGAGGTACGGAGTTTTCTGGGACTGGCTGGGTACTATCGGAGATTTGTGCCAGACTTCTCCATAGTTTCAGCACCGATTTCAGCATTGAAGAAGAAGTGGAAACCCTTCGTGTGGTCAGAGAGAATCTAGTGGAGTTTTCAGGATCTGGGGCAGAGGTTGACCAGTGCACCCATATTGAGGCTACCAGAGGAGGGCGTTGGGTACATAGTTTACTGCGATGCATCAGGGAATGGACATGGGTATTTCTTGATGCAAGAGTGAGCAGTGATCGCTTATGGTTCATGGTAGTTGAGATAGCACGAGTAGAACTACGCTACCCATGACCTGGATATAGCAGTAGTGGTCTTCGCCTTGAAGATGTGGTGGCACTATCTGATGGGCGAGCGTTTTATAGTCTACTCTGACCACCAGAGTCTCAGGTCATCTTTTCGCAGAAGGACCTAAACCTAAGACAGCGATGATGGCTCTAGTTCCTCCAGGACTATGACTTCAAGATAGTCTATGCTCCTAGGAAGGGGAACATTGTAGCAGATGCCCTCAGCAGAAGATCAGGCATTCAGCTACTAGGAGAGGTGATGGAGCATCTGGTCACGTTGCAGATATCCTTTGTGGATAGAGATGGGGCAGCCTTTCTGTAGTCTCTCACTGTCACTCCTCCACTTCCTCAGTGAGTCAGAGAGGCACAAGATGGAGATGTTGACTGTGAGATGTGATGCACTCAGATATCCTCAGGGTAGGAAACTGATGGATTTTCATAAGGTGGGGAGAACATCATCCTCTTCAGAGGACGTACCATGGTACCAGTTGAACTACTGGAGGAGGTGTTGAGGGAGTTCCTCACTTCCCCTCTAGCAGTACATCCAGGAGTGGCGAAGATGTATCAGGACCTCAAACGAAAGCTCTGGTGTCCAGGTATAAAGAAGGTTGCAGCATAGTTTGTCTCACGATGCCTCACTTGTCAGCAAGTGAAGGCGGTGCACCAGGTTCCAGAAGTCTTGGTTCATCCCTTAATGGTTCCAAAGAAGAAGTGGAATGGAATATCCATGGATTTCATGATGGGACTACCACGTACATCCAGAGGACACGACTCTATCTAGGTGATTATCGACCGACTCACCAATTCAACCCACATCCTACTAATCAGAGAGCAAGGCTCAGTAGAGATCTTGGGACGCCTTTATGTATAGGAGATCGTACGGCTTTATGGTGTTCCATCGACGATCGTCTCCAATCGAGATGCCCATTTCACTTCCCGGCTATGGAAGGGGTTGCAGGACGCTTTCGGGACACAGCTTCGCTTGAGCACCGCCTTCCATCCTTAGACGGATGGCCAGATTGAGAGGACTATTCAGACTCTCGAGAACATACACCGTGCATGTGTCCTTGACTTTGGACACAGTTGGGAGGATCACTTACCCTTGGTAGAGTTTGTGTATAACAACATCTACCACTCCACCATCTAGATGGCACCTTACAAGGCATTGTACGGCCGACCTTGTAGATCGCCTCTGTGCTGGACTGACCCAGGGGAGTTAGCACTTGTGGGACCAGAGATGGTACAGTCTATGATAGAGAAGGTTCAGATCATTCGTGAGAGGATTAAGACTGGACAGAGCAGATAGAAGTCCTATCCTGATAGGAGATGAAGACCACTAGAGTTCGAGGATTGCGACCGTGTCTTTCTATGGGTCTCACGTCGACGAGGTCTATGGAGATTTGGTCGAGGTGGAAAGTTATCTCCACAATTCATTGGACCTTTTTAGGTCCTCAGCAGTTTAGGAAAGGTGGCTTACCACTTGGATCTTCCACCTCAGTTCCACCAGGAGCACGACATCTTCCACATATCTCAGTTGAGGAGATACGTGCACGACCCGTCCCACATCATCGACCACGGGGAGCTATACATCGATGACATGGATACATTCACAGAGGTTCCAGTAGATATTGAGGATCGACAGGATCGGGTCCTGGATGGATGGTCGATTCCTCTGGTGTGCATTCGCTGGCAGCACGGGAATCTCCAAGAGAGCACATGGGAGTGGGAGGCTCAGATGCATGCTGAGAACCCCCATTTGTTCCCTTATTGTGTGTTATATCTTAAGTGGATGTAAATCCCTAAGGTTGGGAGAATGTAAAGACCCTAAAATTCTGTGGAAATATTTTTTTAATACACAGGAATTTTACGAGTCCGCAGTTTCTAACGACACTTGATTCTGAGGCCTGGTGTGCCCAGAATCAATTTCTAAAGTTTTTTCTGCTATATTCAGTAAACGTACGAGTCGGATTTTATATCTTTTCAACTGGTGCTTGGAATTTAAATTTTAGGGCACCATTGAACTCACAACACCGGTATTCACTTAAGGAGACCTTTACCGCAGTTGCGTTTTATCGAGGTTGGAAGTTAATTTTTGGGGTTTCTAAATAAAATTTAAATAAAAATATGTGTTGCTTATTTTTATTTGAATGGTAGTTAAAAACCTCCAAAGGGAGGTTAGTGGTAGGGCCACCTGCACATAACCTCCGTTAGGAGGATGTTAGTAGGTGGGGCCCACCCAAGTCCCTTAATTCCTCTAACCCCCTTTTAAACCTCTTGAACTCCACATAAATGGGGGGAGCTCTTGAACTTCCCATTAATGTGCCAATACTCCCTTGTAATTAATTAATTAAGTCCCTTGAAATTCTTTCCAACTATATACATTTAATTAAGTGAACCAACTTAATTAATTTGAATTATTTTGAACTCATGACAACCATTAAAATAAGGGATAAGCTTATTTTATTTTGGTTGGCATAAGCTTTGTTGGGAGAACTAATGAGAGGTGGAGATCTTGGTAGATCTTGGAGAACCCTTGGAGGAAGATATCGATGGAGAATATTTCATCCAACGAGTAACGTGAAGAACAGGAAGAACTCCCTTTCTCTCTAATGAAAAACGACAGACTTCTCTTCCTCCTTCTTTAACAGGAGCAAGATAGGGAAGCATCGCCGTCGTTGAAGTACACCGACGGTATCGACTTGACTCATCTTCACCGAGATTTTCCTCCTCTGATATTGATGGAATGACGTCCGTCTTCTGTGATGTCCGTCTTCCGTGACTCTGTCATTGATCACCAGAATTGAGGTAGGGGGAAATTGGATTATTTTTACGTGTGAATTATACCCTCGTACATCGACGTTTATTTTTGGATTCACGGTGGCCAAATTATAATCACCTAACGTGGAGGGCGCGGACCGAATAAACACGACCCGATGACCCTCTGTGGATTCTTTTTTGTGTTGGTGATGGAGGCGGAGCTGGTAGGGCGCAGTACCGCCACACCGCACCGGAGGAAGGGGGGTCGCGTCCATGCGGGTCGCGGTGGACGGAAGAGGCAGCGGCGGCGGTGACCGGAGGCAGCAGTGGCAGCGGTGACCAGAGGCAGCAGTGGCAGTGGCGGCCTTGCGCCAGCTGTGTGAAAAGACCGGTGGCTGCTCGGGCCACCCAGTCTATGGGACGAACGGCCGTCCAATCCTGGCGGCCCACTGGACGAACGCGGCGCCCACAGGCGCCGCGTGGAGGAGGACGTGGCCCGCGTCCATAGTCCGCTCGGCTGGGTGAACCGGCCTGCCGCATGCCGGTTGGGAAGGAGAACAGCGGTGCCCGCAGGCGCCACGTAAGGAGAACTGCAGCCCGCAGTGTGGGCCGCGTGCACCGGGCTGAACCGGCTAGCTTCGGCTAGCCTGGAAGAGGAGGAGGCGGCCCCTCTTGGAGTCGCCGGGTGAATAGTACCAGCCCGCAGCACGGGCCGGGTCCATAGGTGGGTTGCGCCCCACCGGGCTGGGCCAACCCCAAGTCAGGTCAGACCCGACGAGCCACGTTGGGCCGACCCGCCAGCCCACTGGGCTTGATGGGTCGGGCCCATCTTCGCTTAAATGAGAATATCTCCTAGACCACGTGTCTGATTGACGCGCCGTCTACGGCACCGAGACCCTCGTGACAAGGCGGTCCTTTTGGGATACTCTATGTGAGTTTCAGAAAATTTTGGAAAACGGCCAGGTTTGGATCGAGCGTAAATCCAACCGGGCCCCTGGAACAGAAATGCCAATAACTCTCAGACCAGGCGTCCGATTGACGCACCATCTATCGCGTTTAGTTCCTTTTGATGATATGGAACTACGGGATACATAAACTCAAGAATTCGTGATAGTTTATGTGACATCACATGGCTCGAGGAGCAGACCCTCCCAGAATTAATCATGTTGTGTGCGGGAACCCTGGAGCTGGCTGTGATAGCGATGATTACTGTACCTGAATCCTCTGTGGGTTCGACAGTGATGACTACTGTACCGGAATCCTCTGTGGGTTCGACACTGATTACTACTATACCTGGATCCTATGTGGGTTCGACAGTTCTGACTCTTTTCCTGGATCCTATATGGGTCTGACAAAATATCTGGTCCTGTATCCTATGTGGGTCTGACAGCATAGTTGGTCCTGTATCCTGTGTGGGTTTGATAGCTCATATGAATTATAGATTGTCTTGTATTCTGTGTGGGTCTGATAGCTTAGATAAGATAGTTGGTCATGTATCCTGTGTGGATCTGATAGTTTAGCTGGTCCTATATCATGTGTGGGTCCGACTGTTTAGATGAATTAGTGAATACATCTGATCATCTCTATATCTCATCAAAAGATGTATACCTATGTGATATGATTCATGTATTTCAACCATTATCATCATAGTGATTGACTTTACTTCCTTTGTGTACTGGGTTATGCTTGGGCTCGATAGTTGGAGTCGAACTTTGATCGGTGACTTAGGTATATGTATGGGCATATACCTATGTAATCTTGGTTGATACTTCGTGATTGTATCTTTCTTTGTGAGTTATCCTTGTTGGATATTGTGAGACCTTGAGGGTCTCGGAGTCTCTACTAAGTATCGTTATACTCACCCCTATACAGGCTATGCCATCACTTCGTTGTTATGGATGCAGATGACAGACAGCACTGATTGAGGTAGAGAGTTGTAGAGCTGGACGGTACTTGGAGGTGGACCACATGGTGAGACGTACAAGGAGTAGAAGGACGGACCTGGGGTGCTGAGGAGGCCATATATACCCACCCTTCAGGTGGGATTCCCGAAGGAAAACTTAGTTGTTGTTGTTTTACCTTTCTGTAGTAGTACTAGTTTTACAGTTGTTTGTACCTTACTGTTGGGCTTTAATTTCCGGCCCCTTTCCTTTCATCACTTTCTTTTGTATGTAGTTTTACTTAGTGTTTACTTCTAGTTGCATACTCTATTGTTTTTTTACTTATTAAAGGCTATTCCTTCGCTTTTTATCAGGATTATGTCTTTGGTGCTAGTCGCCATCCCCGGGCCTATGGAAGGCAGGAATGGGGTAGTCACGGCACGAGCCCCGAGGATGGGTCGTGATATTAAGATAGGACCATCTCATTGCATATCATAGGTTAATTCTATTCGGTCATGTAATCATGGGTTTTAATTGATCAGAAAAGGAATTATCCATATCATATTTAATGATGAACCTTGAATATGTACCATGCTCATTTTTTCAGTGTGAGTGTGTGGAAATAATAATGGTAAGATGAGTAAATGAGATATATATTCACAAAATTTTGTGGATGTTATAAAAATGGATAAAAAGAAGTTTTTTATAAAGGAGAAAAACTTAATTCTTGCCATTTTATTGTTTAACCTATACTAATGTGATCATACATTTGAAATCTGAGATTTTTAAACCACTAATTGAAATCTTACAAATTATGTTGTCTTTGAATAATTGAATCTATCATATAATATTTAAAATAAATTGAATATGTAGTGAATTTTTTTGAAAGGTATATATTAATTATAACACTAAAAATAATCTAAATAACTTTTAGAACAGATATTTAAAATGTCTAAAAATATCATCCCTTCAATGTAATGTAGAAGAAGAATCAGTTTCCCCATAAAATAATTCCATTGAACGAAAACAAATCAGGGTATTATACATACAACAATAAACTACCAAGGAGATATAAAAAATTATACATCTATAGTTTCATTCTATATTTGATATTTCAATGAGGTGATTTATATTTCTTGTCAAAACATTCTTATAGAAGATCAATTACTATGTGGGAAAGATCTAATATTTTAGTATTCACATAATGAGTCAATCCTTGCTTCAAATGATATTCAAAATAATTTTTTACATTATATATTGAATTGTTTTTATTGATATGTTTCAAACATGTAGAAGGATATTTGATACCATGAAAAATAATCAATAATGGGGGAATCCACTTGAACTATAAAAAATTATTAGTGTGTATCATACAATGACATTTAATTAAAAGAGTGTAAAAACTATGGATCTTGAAGAAATGTGATCCAATGTTGTAAAGGACTAGTTTTAATAATTCACAAATAAAAATTATGTCATTTAGGGATATGAATATAATATCCCTACATTAGTTAAAATTCATAAAAACATCACTAATTCCAAGAACTCATAGATGTAATTCAAATCCAACAAGACCTTGGATATTTACACATTGTTCTATGTGATGAATAATTCTCATGATGATGAATTTCAATTAATTAAAAATGAGTTTTAAGAAAAATTTGTGAAATTGGTGAATGAGAAAACCATTATAAATAAACTTATTTATATATTGAAATCCAATTAGAAAATATGGAAAATTCATTGTTTTCACAATGTTATAAGGGAAAAACTGATACCACTAGACAACATTTAGAGGATTTCTCTTGTTCTAAAATGTTTCTCTTATATGAATAAAACATTGGAACCATCTCATGATAAATATATATAATCATTGAATGATTATATATAATCTATCTACAAATTAAATTGTTTTACTAACTCTAATATCTTTTATAATACTATTTTAAATTCAAAAACACTTTATGACCATATAAATAAAAATTAATAATAATTCACTAATAACGATAAGGTTATTTTGAGTAAGAAATAAAATAATAATACAGAAAATAGTCCCCTTTGGAAGAAAATAATGTGATAAAATATAATAAAATAAATCAGTATAAGATTTTGTTCAAAAAATAAAATCATGTATTAGTTTAAATTGATGATGTAGAAAATTGATTGGTTAGAGTGAATGGGATTTTTGATATAATATTTATGTTTTAAAAGATCAAATGATTACGATTTACAAGGGATGAAGATAAAATTTATAAAACATCCAACAACTAAGATGAAACATATGTCTATCTCAAACAGTTTTGAAATCATGGAAATCCATTGAGTATTTAAAATGGATTTGGTCACATGTATGGTGCATTGACATGCATTAATATTATAAAAACACGTGGAAAATGACTATAGAATCCCATATCTTTATTACACAATAATTCATGATTTATTACAAAAAATTAAATATAATACAACCCATAAGATCATAAACTCTATTGTCATTAGGAATTAGGTAACATACATATCAAATAAACACAAGAAAACCCATTATCTTTATTGAAATCATCCATAACATTCTTTCACTTAAAACTACACGAGATAACATAGGGACATATATAATAAAGGGGCGATCTATAAAACCTAGTAAGGGAATAAACATTCCATTACATAAAGGGAACAATACATGATATAAATTAGAAATATCAATCTAAATAAAATGGTTGTGTATCATAGACATGAACAATGGGGAATGATATAGAATGATGACATAAAGGAAAAAATTGTAATTGTGGAAACAATATTGAACACTATATCATAATCATAGGTTAGGGATAACTACCAATACATCATTATCGAGAAATTCCCATTATGGAATTAGGTTTACTCTATAAACCAACATGATTTCTAATGAGAGTAAACATTACCCAATATATTCATGCACTATATAATTCTTCATGCATGTGACATTTTAAATTAATTCTCATGATTATGTATGCACACATAGAAAATAAAAAATTTATACATTCATCATTATATTTTCTTATAGGATTGATGAGTTTAGAATACATAAATTAAATTCCAAATTCAAATAAGTAAATTTTTATAATGGTAAACACTATTTATATAAAATCAGTATGGTATTCACAACACTATTTTTCTGGTGTGGAAAAACATAGTGAAATTTCAGCAGCATAACTGCGTCACATAAAATTCATAATATGGATATATGAGACTAAAATGGGTCAATAAATATAAATAAATAAAATGGGAAGTAATAGGTACATGGAAAGACATATTACAACATTTCTAATTGGAAATGGAAGGCATAAAATATTAAGTAAATATAAATAATGAGGAGAATGGGAGGATCCCTTACCTTGAGAATATGACTTCAAATTCTTAAGGGAGTTTCATTAGAGAATGGGGGAATATTAAGGGACACTAGAGAGCTTATGAAATCTTATGTAAGTTCTCAAAGGATGTTCATTGAATTTAAAGTCGATCTTGTTTTGGTCTATCTAGGAAATGAGTGTCGAACTCTGTATTATTTCCCAAACCTAGCATTCAGAATCTATATAATAAAATAACAAAACCCATAGTATTTAAAATGGAATATTCCCATGGTATCTTCCAAATGGGGGGTTTTTAATTTTTAATATATCTGATTTTTGAAATTACCAAAATAAAACCCCTGTTAATGTGGAAGTGAGTCTTACTCATAAATAAATGATTTTAAATCCATAAAATATTTTTTTGTAGGATTCCTAAAGGAAATATATAATAATTAAAATACACAAATAATCATATTATTTTAAATATAAAAGTTATATTTGGTTTTCGATACCCTTCATAGTACTTATTATGTCACTTTTGGGTCATTGTGATGCAATAATATGCACCATATATTTATATGGTATTTTATTCTTACATTAAATTCTTATTCTCTCTGAAAATTATGATATTTTCATTATTGGATAATTTCAACTACATGATTTAAAAAATAATATTCATTTATTCAAAATAATTTTCTAATCATGTATATTTTAAATTTTTTATATAATAATATAAATTTATTGAGATATTTTTGGTTTTTTGACAATAACACTTTTTAGACACTTTTAAAAATTACATTTGAATTAAAAAATAATAATATGATCATTTATATTTGATTAAAATTATTTACTTTTAGTATTTAACTAAAATTATAATTATTTCAAAAATATACTAATTCATCAAAATAGACAACATAATTGAAATTAAATACTAATTAAAATCCCATTTTTGTTTTATTTTATAAAAATGAAAATCCTTTATAATGTCGTAATAGTAAGAAAACAATATCATTATTGTTTTGAAAAAATAAATTATACATATTCATATAATTAGGGTATCTATAAATATCCCTTGAATACCCAAAAAAATTACCAATGAGTAAGGTGTAAGACAATGAATCTATCAGGGGTGGTTCGATGTACAGTGTTTGGGCCATGATTTCAATGATCTTGAACTACTTCCATAAAAAAAATTTGTAATGATTACATTGTTGGTTCTCAGCATGGGATTGGTAAAGAAAAAATATGATATATTTTTTCTCTCTTATAAGATATATAAATGGTCTTCATATGGTATAATTCTATAGGATGAGTACATCACTTCCTTTTCCTATGTCAAATGGATTTAAGAAAACCCTATATTTATACTAATCAAATGATCTTGGTTAAAAGTCTATATTATTAATGGTAATGGTTCTTAAAATACATATAAATATGATAAGATAAAAAACTGAAGTAGTTCATCTGCTTTCTATAATAATATTACACAGTAATAGATTTAATTAAATAATTATGGGAATTAAATTTATAATATTCTTGGCAATTATATTCATCATACTTTAGAAATATCACCCTAGAAATTTTATTTTACCACAATAAAACTAATTAGGGTAATTATGTTTCATTACTACCTATTATTCACACTTGGCTTCTTAAAATATGTAGCTTCTCCATGACACATTGACCAAATGTATTGTCTTATATCATAGAACTATTTCTAAATGATATAAGATCATCACTATTAAATACCTATATAAATGATCATTCTCCAATGGTACCACCTATGGATTGAGTACATGTGAGGGGTTTGGTGTTAAATTTATGAAGAGGGATACATGGTATGGATCATGTAGCTGAGATAGGTTTGGTGGGATTGGTAACAAATAAGAAACCTCTCTAATATGATCAAGGATCTCAAAGGGGTTGATGTATCTTTTACTAAAATATTTCTTCTTTCCAAGTCCCATGATCCTCTTATATGGAGATATGAGGAGTGAGACCATCTCTCCCTCCTTAAACACTGTGTCTTGTCAACTATTATGAGCATAGTTCTTATTATTAATTTTCGAATCCATTATGTTATCCTAAATGATATTCAACTAGTTAGCCATTTATTCACCCATATCTTGACTCAGCGTCATATGTTAAATGAAATTTTTCCAACATGTCTGGGTTTTTCATATTTTCCCATAATGGGATTTATATAGATCCATTTGATTTATTGAGTGGAAAAATTTGTTTTATAGGAACTTGACCTATGAAAGATATTGTTCTAATCCTCCTTTGAAGTCCATAAAACATTAATTAAAAATATATTCATGTTTATTAATTTCCCACTCAGACTAGTCTTCAATTATGGGTTGATATTCCATACTGATGTTTATCTCATGGTTTATAGAATATTGGAAGAGTTTTTAAAAAATTGTCGTAAATCATAGATCTTGATCATATACAATCGGTACTGGTACTTCATGCAGCCTTACAAGATCTTTTATGTATATCCATCCATTTTGGTTGATTGATAAGTCCTCTAAATTTTTTTTATAATGTGTGTTGTCTTTGTAAGAAAATCCACAAAAATACATATAATAATTTTTCCCATGGATTTATTTGGAATTTCAGTGTCAAATCCCCTGGTGATTTTTCCCATTTCTATATTTTTATTGATAATGGTTGCATAATTTCCTAAGGAAATTTTCCATTTATCCTCCCCCAGCATATATACTGGGAACATTAATGTGTATTCGATAATCTCCTTCTTCATAATGTCAATCTAATAGTTATCTCTTATATTTTGATATATATTATCATTCCATGGGTTAATAGTGAATGTGAATCCATGTGCGTTATTCAAAATATCTATATTTATCTCTTAATTATATGGTACAAATTGTCTAGACCCAAATATAACTACTCATTACTCATTAATTATCATATCTAAAGTTATCAATTCTTTAATATCATCTTCATTTTTATGAATTTCCACATCATATCTTTGGGAATAATTAATATTTTCAAGAAGATATGGTTATGAATGAATTTTTGAATGGATTGATGATGTTCCCACATTTATGATTCCCACTTCCATCTTATTCATGTCGAACAAACTCATATTCCTATAAAAAAAATTCAGTGATAGAATTCATGGTTCATTTCTGATTATAGAGTCATCAAATTTTTTTGATGCACTAGGATGTTAGTGGATTGAGGAGTCATATTCTTTGATCAGCTATAACCATAATAATTGGATCATATTCATCTCCATCTATGTGAATATAAATTTGAGGCATTTTTTATCTGTATATATCTCACATTTCTCCCCAAATAGATAATTCTCCATATTATTAATCTAAATATCACTATATATGACTATTAATCATCTATGTTATAGTTCTGTTCATGAACATTAAACTTCCTTGATGTATAGGCTATCACTTTTTTATTTTCCATTAACACACAACCCAAGCCCTTCTTTGACACAATGTTGAATACCAACAAAATATCTCCTCTAATGGATAGAGTGAGTAAAGGTGTAGTGATGAGACTAGTTTTCAAATAATTTAATATTTATTTACATTATTTATTCAAGGAAAATGTAACTCACTTCTGAGTTATCTTGGTTATATGTTGTGAATAATTTGATAATTTTCTCAAAAATCAATTATAGTAACTAGCTACTCTTTGGAAAGTATGGATATCTATCACAATTGTTGGTATCATCCATCGTTCAATTGATTCTTTCTTTATAGTTTAAATTGATATTCCATTTCATGGGATGATATTCCCCATGAAAGAGATATACTTAAATAAGAAGATGCATTTTATATACATGGCATAAATATTAGAATTTTGAAATGTATTCAGCATAGTGAACAAATGTACATCATCATCTACCATAATTTTGACTATATTATAATATAAAATATAAATACTTCCACGAATATTTTCAATCATTCCCTAATGACACTCTAAATCATGTCCATAAACATTTATTGAGATTTAGTGAGTTTGAATGGAATTACTATGAACTCATAGTGTCTAAATCATGTTTGAAAGGAATTCATTGGGATATAAACCTTTATCATGATAACGTGGTAATATCCCATTCTAGGATCCACATTATCAAATTATTTTCATCCATGTACATGGTTGGGAAATTCATTAATCCATGGTAGAGGATACTTGATCAATATCATGATCTTGTTGAGGTCATGATAGTCAATGAATAGGTTCATTCACCCATCCTTCTTATTATAGAAGAGGACATATACACTCCAAGGTGATTTACTTGGGAGCATGAACCCTTTACCCAAGTTATCTTATTGTTGCTTCATCACATCCTCAATTTCAACAACATCAATTAAATATATATTCATTTATAATGGAAATTACTCATGTATAGGATCAATAGAAAAATCAACTTTTCAGCTTAGAGGAAGACCATGAAATTCCTCCAGAAACATATCATCCTATTCACTCACAATGTTAAGGACTTCAGGTATGATTATTTCCATAGACTCAATTATATGAGTGAGATTTGATTTCTTTTTGGGAAATAAAATCCATTTTTAATATGTTGGAGATAAAGAAGATTCTTCTTCTTCCAAGAACATGTACATAATTATAGGATGATTCATGATATAGAGAGTTATTTACTTCTCATAGAAAATTATGTTTTGCCAATATTGGGAAATAAAATCCATAACTATAATTGCATAAAATTCCACCAAAAGGAGTATGAAAATCATTATTGGGAATCTCATCCCACAAATTGAGGAATGGAAGGAGTTATATACTTTGGATTCTATAATTTTTTCATTTCCCATTTTCAAAGATATCTATGCTTCCATGCTTTGGGTGGATATTTAGTTGTTAAAACAATCCTTCAGGATATGAAGAATTTTTTAGAACTAGAATCAAAAGGTACATTCACTATTCAAGAATGAATAGTTAGCGTTCCTATCACCACATAATTTTTGGGATCAACATATTTTCTATAATTGTAAAATCTCTCCTTCCATCCTTGGAGGTTTTTGGTTGTCTCTAGAAACCAATGTCTTAGTGAATTGGTTTTCAATATTCCCTGGTGCCTTGTTGTTGAAGCAATGATCAATGTGTTGATGGTGTATTTTAGAATTCATTTCCTTGATCATAGTGGTTGGTTTCTCCTATCATAAAAAACTATATAGGTGTCTGTTCCTTCCTGCACCTAATGAATCGCATGGCCCCCTTAGTCAATTTTCATGGAGCTTCATTAAACTCCTTTGACAGGTGGGATGTTGAAATTTATAAGTATCACTAGATTTCACCATCAGACAACAATAATTAAATCCACATTCCTCCACATATCAATGGTATGTCATTGATATTCATCTATCACTATCTCAAATTTGAGAGAACATCAGACAATTTCCTCATAGCTATTAAAGTCATGTATCACTATATATTTTCATACAATATGTTTTTCCATCCAAATAAGTGGTCAACCTTGTACATGTGGTAACAACAAATTTGGGTACATTTCATGCATATTTTTGAAATTTTCCTCATAATCCATGATAGATTCCTCAACTATATTCTTGAGGGAAAGTAAATTTCCTTCAATTTTAAGACACAATTTGTGAGGAAATTATTTATCCAATAAAATTCCCCAATTAATTCCACCCCATAACTTTTATCTCTTCTGCATGATTCATATTCTCAATTAATGTCCACCCATAATTAGCATCACCCTCTATATGATAAACAACTAGTAGAACATTCTCTTTATCATAATGGTAATATTTAGAGTAGAACATCTCAGTGGAGTTGATTGTTTTTTTTTGTGATTAAGGGATTGTAAGATCCATTGAATATCATAGGCTTTTTTTATAAATTTCTCTACTATA
This sequence comes from Viscum album, assembly GCA_963277665.1. Classification (NCBI taxonomy): domain Eukaryota; kingdom Viridiplantae; phylum Streptophyta; class Magnoliopsida; order Santalales; family Viscaceae; genus Viscum; species Viscum album. The sequence continues at coordinate 464,406,377 of OY728122.1, read as the reverse complement.
GGTTTTACATCCATAGGTGTAAATGGGTTCTCTTTGTGATCACAATTTTTTTCATAAACTTACACAGCTAAGAGAGTATCTATGTTCATGATTCCTAATCCCATAATGTAGGGCATTTCATGGGGGAATTCACCACATTTATTGATATAATAGTTGAAAACCATATTCCTACTATTTTTCATCCATTTTCTAGAATTAAGGGAAAATTAGGGATGATTATTTTGAAACCATTAGAAATATAAATGGGGATCAAATGAAATTTATGTGATGTCATATAAATTAAATATGTTTTCTTAATATAATAATTTCTAGGATTAAATATATGTTATCTGTCATGACTCGTCCCCTGGGCCCCATGTCGTGACTACCCCAAGCCCACCTTCCATAGGCCAGGGGCTAGCGACTTGCACCAGAAGGAATATTCCCTAAAACTAGGAAGGTATTACCTTTATAACCTATAAACTCACACAACTAATCACAAATTAGGATACAAGAACAATGTAAAACTAAATAGTAAACAGGGTGTGTGCAGAAAGAAAAAAGGTCCAGAAAACAAGCCTAACTGGAAAGTACAAGAAAACTGGGAAGTAAAAGTAAACTGAAACAACTCCTGTTAACACCCTCCAAGGATCCTACCTGAAGGTTAGGTACAGCTCTCGAACGGTATTTTCTACAGTATGCCTCATCTAAGGTCCACCTCCGAGTTTCCTCTAGAGCTGGTACCCTCATCCTAAAATAGCATTGTTTGTCATTTGCACCAAACACAACAATTTGCGGGAGTAACATGTGCATGGGTGAGTATAATGATACTCAATAGGGACCCTGAGACCCTCAAAGGTCTCACAAAATCCACAAATGTTAAACCACAAAGCATGAAATCAATTGACAACCCTACTTAGGTGTATGCCCATACATATACCTATGTTATCAAGTATTCCCATTTCATTCATGAGAAAACACAAGGCCTCAATCCTTAGCCAAAGTAAAATTATTCCATGAAGGAAACTACCACGAAGGTAAGTACCACAAAGGTATGCAACATAGAAGAATATCACAAAGATATCACCATGAAGGTATTTACCGCAAAGGCATGCCACACAGAAGACTACCACAAAGGTAAAGACTTACCTCACACCAGGTATAACTTAGGAATGGAAGTAAAGATGATTTGATATAACTACTGAATCTTCTTACTCTGTTAAGAGGCAGACCCATGTAGGATCCTAAATCTTCTGACTGAAGTAGGATCCTAGTACTACAGACCCACGTAGGATCTTAGAGTAATCCAACGTGGATTCCTAGAGTAGATCCAAGTGGGATAATGGAACAAAAAACCATGTAGGATCCCAAATCAGAGACCCACGTAGGATCCTAAGGCACAGACACACATAGGATCCCTTTCTCATCTTACAGCCAGCTACAGGGTCCCTGCACTAAACTTTCTTGATTTCGGGAGGATCTCCTCCTCATGCCACAGGTTGACACTCTAACAGCCATGAAGTCCCAAGAAGAATTATTGCATTGGACCGCCACTTAATATGTGTCTCAATGTAATAGACGTTGCATCAATCTCATGATCGGTCTATAATTTATTGGTCTTTTAGTCCTGAGAGCCCGGTAGGATTCGTGTTTGATCAAACCCGACCATACCCCAACATTTTCTAAAACTCAAATGTGACATACCAAAATAATCGTCTCTATAAAAGGTTCACGGCACCTCAGATATTTCATCAAATGGACACATGTAGCTCAAGTTATGCCCGAATGAGTGGAAAAGGGTCGAAGTTGGTCTCGATCTAGTCTGACCCGGCTTGGGCCGACCCAACCCGGTTTGGGTCGACCTAGCCTGACCCGGGTCCGATACTAGGTCTGACCTAGTCTGTTGGGTCGGGCCTAGCCCACTGGGTCCGGTCGGGCCCGTTGGGTAGCCTGCTGGCCCGCGCTGGCCCATGGCTGGGTGGCCCCATGGTGGGGTCCACCATAATTGCCACCCAAGGGGTGGCACCCCTTGGGTACCCGAATGGCAGAGCCGTTCGGGTAGGGTGGTTGACTGGCCGGCACCATGTGGCACTGACAGTTGGCATGTGGGACCCCTGATCCAACTCGGCTCCCCAGCTGGCCGGATGGCCAGCCCTCCTCTGCACGACATGTTCACACGCTACGCCCTCACCAGTGGCCGATAGCGATTCGGCCTCCCCTCGATCGCCATCGCGGACTTGCGCCGTGGCCCATGAATTCCAGGTGGCACGGACGCATGCCACAACCCCTGTCATAGGGCTGGCCATGCGCTGGCCACCGCCCTCGCTCTATCGTGGAAAATTGGTTCTGGGACTTCTCTGGCAGCGCGGTTGCACCACCACCATCTTCACGGCCATCTGGAGTGACGGTCGCCGCTCCCGAGCCCCACTGGTGTCAGTTTCTAGAACAAGTCAGCGGCGACGTTCCTCAGGTCACCGGGCGCGCCCTGGTGGCCAGTTCTTCATTCCGTATACTTTCACACTCATATTGTGACATCTCCATTGATTTAAAACCACCACAATCCACAAAGGTTGCGGAGAGGTCGGGTTGTGTTTGTTTGGTCTAAACCCTCCACATTAGAACGATAACAAGCGGCTTATTTGTTCTTGAATCATGAAGAATGTCAAGAATGGGTAAGGGTTATTCAAAATAACAAACCCTACCTTGTTGTTCGTTGGAGGAATCAAGAGGTAGAAGATGAAGCTGTTGAAGAATGCCAGTGTTTGTTGCTTCCACAAAGTGCTTCTGATACGGGCTCAGTGTCGGTTCCTCATTCTTCATTGGAAAGGAAATGTTCTATGTTGGAGAGAATGTTTCTCCACAATTCTCCCTAACTCCTTTGCCAACTAAGTCCTCCAACCCAACAAAAATTAAGATCCAACTTATTAAAAATAAGTCCAACAATTAATTAAAGTTTATAAAATTAATAAATTTTAGTTGGTTCAATTTATTAATTAGAGAGTTGAGAGGTTTTCCCCCATTAAGAGGGGTTTGTGTGGTCCCCACCAATAAGAATTTAAATTGGGGTTTTTTCTAGCTCGGTTGGTCCACACCTCCATTGTTTAAAAAGGGAGGTTGTAAATATAAAATAAAAGTTTTCCTATATTTTAATTTTATTTCCACAAAAAACACAAAAAATAACTTTCACCCTCGACCTACTTTTGTCAAGGTGGAGTTCTTCTTAAGCGAATAACGGATCTTTCAGTTCAATGGTGTCCTCAGATTTCAATTCCAAGCACCTGTTCAAAAGTTACAAAAACCTGCTCGCACGTTTATTGAACATACCTGAAAAAAAGTTCATAAATTCATTCCGGGATTTCTGGGCCTCAGAATCATGCGACGTCAATTTTCACGGACTCATAAAATTCATTTATAATTAAAAAAATTACATGGAATTTTTAGGTCTTTACATTCTCCCCACTTCAGGGAATTGTATCCATGTAATCCACAACTCAAACTAAGGGAACAAGTGGGGGTACTGAGCATGTATCTAAGCCTCCTGCTCTAATGTGCTCTCTTAGAGGTTCTTGTGCAGCCAACGAACACACACCAAAGGTATCGATCGCCCATGAAGGACTCTCTCCTGTTGATACTCAATCTCTAATAGAACCTCCAAAAAAGTATCCCCATCATCGATGTATAGCTCACCCCAATCAATGATGTGTGAAAGGTCATGCATGTATATCCTCATCTAAGATACGTGGAAGAAGTTGTGCACCCAGTGCAACTGATTTGGAAGAGCTAAATTGTAAGCCACTCGCCAACTCTGATGAGGACCTAAAAAGGTTCGATGAACCTTGGAGATAACTTGCCGCCTTGGCCAAATCGTAGAAAACCTCATAGGGATGAGACACGTAGAAAGACGTGGTCACCATCCTCAAACACCAGATGTCTCTATCTCCTATCAGCATAAGACTTATTACTACTCTGTGCAGTCTTCATCCAATTTTGGATGATCTGTAGCTTCTCTGTGGTAGCTCGTACCATATCTGGTCCCATGAGTGCTGACTCCCCTAGGTCAGTCCAGCATAAAGGCAATCTGCAAGGTCAGTTGTACAGATCCTCGAAAGGTTCCATCCCCATGGTGGAGTGATAGATGTTTTTTTATGAAAACTCCAACAAGGGTAAGTGATCCTCATAGCTGTGACTGAAGTCGAGGATTCAAGCATGCAACGTGTCCTCGAGGTTCAGAATGGTCTGCTCAGTCTGGCCATCCGTCTGAGGATGGAAGGCGGTGCTCAAACGAAGCTGCATCCCGAAAGCCTTCTGCAACCCCTTCCATAGATAGGAAGTGAAACGAGCATCACGATCAGAGAAAATCATTGATTTTACTCTAGTTAGCTGCAAAATCTCCTGCACATAGAGGCGTCCCAAGCTCTCCACTGAACCTTGCTCTCTGATCGGTAGGAAGTGGGCCGACTTGGTGAGTCGGTCGATGATCAACCAAATAGAATCATGAACCTTGGATGAACGTGGAAGTCATATCCCTAAGTCCATGGATATATCATCCCACTTCCACTTTGGGACATCTAAAGGCTGAACTAATCCTGGTGGTACCTGATGCTCCGCCTTCACTTGCTGAGAAGTGAGACACTGAGAGACAAACTCTGCTACTGTTTCCTTCATTCCTGGCCACCAGTGCTGTCGTCATAGGTCCTGGTACATCTTCACCACTCCTGGATGTACCCCTAGAGGGGTTGTGTGGAACTCCCACAAAACATCCTCCTTTAGAGACACTAGTACAATTGTACGTCCTCTAAGAAGGATGACGTGCTCCCCAACTTCAAAAAATCCATCAGGCCCCTACCCTGAGGATATCTAAACACGTCAAGCCTCACAGTCAATGTACCCACAAGGCACCTCCTTGACTCACTGAAGAAGTGGGGGAGTGACTATAAGATATTGAAGAAAATATTCTCCATCACATTCCACAAAGGTTATCCATAAAGCATCCAGCAACTCTATCACCTCACCATGTAGTTATATATCATATCTCCTACTGAGTGCATCTGCTACAATGTTCCCCTATCCAGGAGTATAGACTGTATCAAAGTCATAGTCCTGGAGGAACTCAAGACAGCGCCGCTGTCTCGGGTTAGGGTCTATCTGTGAATAGATATACATGAGAATCTTGTGATCCGAGTAGACTGTAAAACGTTCTACCATCATGTAATGTCACCACATCTTCAAGGAAAAGACCACTGCTGCTAACTCCAGGTCCTAGGTAGTGTAGTCCTACTCATGTTGTCTTATTTGTTGAGAACCTTATGTGATAACTTCTCTCTCCTGCATCAGGACACATCTGATCTCGGTTCCTGATTCTTCTAAGAAGACTACTTACCCAATTCCCTCCTCTGGAAGCCTCAAGATGGGGGCACTAGTCAGTCTCTTCCCCAACTCCTAAAAACTCTGTTGGCATCTCTCCAACCACAATAAGGGTTTCCCCTTCGTCATAAACACTGATAAAGGTGCTGCAAATCTGGAGAAATATGTCACAAACCATTGGTAGTATCCGTCCAACCCCAGGAAACTCCGTACCTCTGTCACACTCCTGGGTGGCTCCCAATAAAGTATCACCACAATCTTTGTTGGATCCACCGCAACTCCAGCCTTCGAGATGACATGTCCCAAAAAGTGAACCTCTTATATCTAGAACTGGCACTTCAAGATCTTACCATAAAGTTGGTGCACTTAGAGTGTGTCCAGGACTATCTGGAAATGATATACATGCTCCTCATCAGTAGTCGAGTAGATTAGAATGTCATCAATGAAGGCCACCACAAAGTGATCAAGATATGGCTGGTAGATCCTATTCATGAGTCCCATGAACACTACTGGAGCGTTGGTCACACCGAATGGCATGACTAAAAACCCATAATTTTCATACTGACATTTGAAAGCCATCTGTTGCACATCCTCGTCTCGTACTTTGAGCTGGAAATAGCCTGATCTGAGGTCTATCTTCGAGAACCACCGTTCTCCCTTTAGCTGATCGAACAATTCATCAATCCTCAGAAGTGGCTACTTGTTCTTCACGGTCACTTGGTTCAGGTTCTGATAGTCACACACAAAGTCTCAATCTCCCACTTGAATTCTTGGCGAACAAAATTAAGGCTTCACTAAGGGTAATTTCTCTAGATGTTCTCACATATCACAAAGCTCCACGGGAGCTATCTGATATACTGGTGTAGATATCGATGCCATCCTGGGGTACAATTCAATGTAAAATTCCACCTCTCTCATGGAGATAGAACTAGAACATCATCAAGGAATACATATGCATACTAGTCCACCATTATAGGATAGCTCGAATTCTCCACATCACCCGCTCTGAGGGTAATTCTAGCCAAATGATGAGTGATTGGCTGCACTCTCCTCTGGGTAAGTCCATCCTTTTCTTCAAAGGCTCCCTTCTTGCTGGTGAAGGTAAAACTAGTCCCATCCATGAGGACACAGTGCACATTTCCCCAAATACAGTGGATTTGTGCATGGATTGTAGATAAACAATCCATACCAATGATGACATCATAAGGTCTTGACTCCACTACTAGGAGATCCTAGCCGAAGCTCTCGCCTCCAATAGTAAGCTAACACTGCCAGTACCAGTGTGTAATCATCGAATCCTCCCTGGTAGGAGTCTATATCTGTACGGATCGTGCCAATGGCTCCATCGGAATATCTGAGCTCCGAATGAGGGCCGTGGAAATAAATGAATGACTGGCACCTATGAATATAAGTACTACATCTAAGGTGGAGTCTACACATATCATACCTCGTATCATCTCTAGAGATCTGTGGTCATAGGCACTAGCTGCCTGGAGCTGAGCTCACCCTTGTCCACCTGCTCCATGTGGTTGTGTTGGACAACCTAGGGGTGGTGGCGGTAACATCTCGAATCGTTTCCCACCGCTAGCTGCACGACCATCTCCTCTTCCACATCTACCTACTCCCTGCGGACCTCCTCGATCGAACATCTATCTCTGCCTGGGAGGTCCTTTGACCATCTGTTGATCATCTATATGGAGGTTCGGGCAGTCACGGGCCATGTGACCCTGCCCTCCACAAGTGTAACATTGTCGGCTCCTCGCATTACTGGCTCTGTCTCCGGTGCCCCGCACAACCAACTATTAATCCTATGGTCGTCCACATGTAGGTCTATTACTCTTGGAACTCTATAATATCTATCAGATTCCACCTGCAGAAGACTCTGCTACGTGATGCCTACTGGTGAGTCTCACTACTGGTGACTACTCAACAAGAAAACTCTCCACTAAGAGGGCTCACTCTAACACCCTCGCCTACGTCGGGATGCTGAGAGAAATCATCGAAGCCGTGATCTCCCACCTGAGCCCTGCTCGTAAGTCTTGTCCCTAAAGAATAGGTCTCGCACCATATCAGTGGATTAGCGTGAGAGGTCGGTGAACCTCACTATGTAATGAGTCAGAGTCGTGATGCCCTCTTGCAGATGAAGAAACTACTAAATGCACACTACATGAAGGGTCGCTGGGAAAAACTCCTCACAAAGAGGGCTCTCAAAGTCTTCCTAGAGAAATGTCACCTCATCATGAACCTGAACCATCATGCCCCACCATCTGCATGTTTCTACCTGTAAAAGTCTGAATGCAAGGATCACAATGAGATCTGATAGGGTCCCTACCAATTGGAAGACTCACACCACGACCTCCAGCCAATCCTCAGCCGCATGTGGGTCTGTCTCACCCCTGAACCTGGGTGGCCTCTGGCATAGGAACTCGTGAAACACGCTCAAGTGGGTTGCACCCTCTGCTGATGTGGCTGGTGGAATTAGTGGTCCAACTGGTAATGGTACCGCTGGTGCCTCTACTGATAAAGGGCCCTACACTGAGGCCTTGTCACTCGGTGGTCTATCCTCGCGTACTATACCCGTAACTCTAGCTGGTTGTCTGTGTGGAAGCATCCTAAAAAAGAAAACAGGCGTGCCACGGTCAATATGTTATACCTAGTGAGCTGACTCAAACTGATCACAAAGAAATCTTTTCAAAACACACACGCAATCAGGGTTTTCATGCACTAAGTCAGAAATCAGAAGTTAGGGTCCTAGTGTATGGATACGTCGGCCGCCACACCAACATTGGATTCCCTAAACTAATAACCACACTCACTAAACTTAATACTATTTTAGTTAAAAAGATCATAGTCCAATGTTATACGGTGGAACCGACTCCTCTGATACCAATTTGTCACGATCCGTCCCCCGGGGTCCGTGTCATGACTACCCCAAGCCTGACTTCCATAGGCCAGGGGCTGGAGACTAGCACGAAAAGGTTTATTCCCTAAAACTAAGAAGGCATTGCCTTTATTACATGTAAACTTGCACAACTAAGAAAAAAGCAGGATACAAGAAAAAAAGTAAAACTAAATAGCAAAAAGGGTGTGTATAGAAAGGAAAAGGGGCCAGAATACAAGCCCAACTAGAAAGTACACGAAATATAGGAAGTACAAGTAAACTGAAATAGCTCATGTGAACACCTACCAAGGATCCTACCTAAAGGGTATGTACAGCTCTCGAACGGTCTTCTCTGCGGTACGCCTCATCTAAGGTCCACCTCTAAGCATCCTCCAGACCTGGTACCCTCATCCTTAGTCAGTGTTGTTCGTCATCTGCACCAAACACAATAAGGTGTGGGTGTAGCCCGTGCAGGGGTGAGTATAACTATACACAGTAGGGACCCTGAGACCCTAAAAGGTCTCAAAAAATCCACAAAGGTTAAACCACAAAGCATGAACTGAACTAACAACCCTACTCATGTATATGCCCATACGTATACCTAAGTTATCATGTATGACCATATCATTCATGATGATACATGAGGCCTCAATACTTAGCCAAAGTACAACTATTCCACGAAGGAAAGAATAACACGATGGTAACCACCATGAAGGTAAGTACCACAAAGGTACGCCACACATAAGAATATCACAAAGATATCTCCATGAAGGTAAGTACCACAAAGGTATGCCACACATAAGACTACCAAAAAGGTAAATACTTCTCTCACAACAGGTATAACTTAGGAACAGAGGTAAATATTCTTATATGTAACTACTAAATCATCTTACTCTGTTAAAGGCAGACCCGTGTAGGATCAAAAATATTTAAACCCATGAAGGATCCCAGTATAGTAGACCCACATAGGATCCTAGAGTAATCCCACTTGAATTCCTAGAGCGGATCCAATAGGGTTACTAGAACACAGACCTACATAGGATCCTAAAGCAAAGACCCACGTAGGATCCTAAGGCACAGACCCATATAGGATCCCTTTCTCATCTTATAGCCAGCTATAGGGTTCCACACTAAGCTCACTTGATTCCAGGAGGATCCACTACTCAACAAATAGTTTGATACTAAAACTACCACAAAGTACCAAGAAGAAGTATTCCAAAGGAACTCCAAGTAATAGGGGTCTCAACGCAACAGACAGTCTGTTAATCTGATGCTTGGACTGTATGTTATTGGCCTTTTAGCCCCAAGGGCCCGGTTCAATTTGTTTTCCATCCAACCTAGCCATACCAAAAAATTATCCCAAAATCAAATGTGATATACCAAAAGAACCACATCTATCCAAGGTTTCTGTCACCGTAGACATTTCGTCAAACAGATGCTCGTAGCTTAAGTTATGACTGAATGAGTATAAAACGGTTGAAGTTGGTCCGGGTCCGATCCGACCCGGTCTAACCGACCCTACTTGGGCCGACCCGACCGATTTCGGATCTACCTGGCCCAACCCGACCCGGTTCAGGTCAACCTGGCCTGAACTGAGTCCGGCCCTGGGTTCGACCCGGCCTGCTGGGTCCTGCTCGGCCTGTTGGGTTTGGCCCGGCCCGGCCCACGACACGGCCCGCGTTGGGCGGCCTACTAGCCCGCACTCGTCCGTGGATGGGTAGCCCCGTTGTGGGGTCCACCACAGCTGGCACCCAAGGGGGAGGCACCCCTTGGGTACCCGAATGGCTGAGCCATTCGGGTTGGGTGGCCGACCAGCTGGTGCCACGTGGCGTAGGTAGTTTGCACGCAGGACCCCTAGTCCCGCTCAGCTCCCTGACAGGCTGGACGGCCAGCCCTCTTCTGGGCGACGTGGTCGCAGGCCCCACCATCACTGGTGGCCAGCAGCGAGCTGACTGCCCCTCCATCACCGTTGCAGACTTACACCGTGTCCCCTGCACGGAGGGTGACGCAGACGCATACCTCCGCCATCGTCACGCGGCCGGTCGTGCGTCGGTCACCGCCCTCGCTCCGCCACGGCCGACGGGCGACGACCCTTCTCTAGCACTTCAGTTTCACCACCACTGTCTTCGTGGTCGGTCGGGTTTCCGACTACCGCTCTCGAGCCACACTGGTGCTGGTCGCCGGCACGGGTCTCCAGCAATGTTCCTTGAGTCACCGGGCGCACCCCGGTGGCCCATTCTTCATTCTGTAGACTTCATCACTGGTCTCGGGACATCGTTATTGATTTAAAACTACCACAATCCACAAAGGTTGCGGAGAGGTCAGGCCATGTTCGTTTGGCCTGAACCCTCTGCATTAGAACAGTAACAAGTGGGTTATTTATTCTTGAATCGTGAAGAACATCAAGAACAGTTAATGGGTATTGAAAATAACAAACCCTACCTTGTTGTTCGTTGGAGGAGTCAAGAGGTAGAAGATGAAGTCATTGAAGAACTTCAGAATTTGTTGCTTCCGCAAAGCACTTCCAATCCGGGTTCGGGGGCGGTTCCACATTCTTCATTGGAGAGGAAAAGTTCTTCGTTGGAGATAATGTTTCTCCACAATTCTCCCAAGCTCCTTTGCCAACAAAGTCCTCCAAACCAACAAAAATGAAGTTCCAACTTATTTAAAATAAGTCTAACAATTAATTAAAGTTGACACATTTAATTATTTTTAGTTGGATCAATTTATTAATTGTATATTTGAGAGGTTTTCCCCCATTAATAGGGGATCGAGTGGTCCCCATCCCCCAGAATTTAAATTGGGGGGGTTTTCTAGCTCGGGTAGTCCCCACCTCCATAATTTAAAATGAGAGGTTATATAAATAAAATATATGTTGTTCTTTATTTTTTATTTCAATGAAAGACATAAAAACTAACTTTCACCCTCGACCTATTGCGGTCGAGGTGAAGTTCTCTTCAAGGAATAACAGTGCTACAAGTTCAATGGTGTCCTCAGATTTCAATTCTGAGCACTAGTTCCAAAGTTACAAAAACCTGCTCACACGTTTACTGAATATACCCGAAAAAAGTTCAGAATTTTATTCCGGGCTCTCCAGGCCTTGGAATCATGTGCCGTCAATTTTCATGGGCTCTTTAAATTCCCATATAATTAAGAAAATTACATGGAATTTCATTGTCTTTACATTATACATTATATATTTACTAAAATTGTCTGAATGTATATTTTCTATTCCATTAATAATGTTTTGTAATCAGATTTTGAATTCACCAACAACATCCCCAAAGACTATCAAACTTGGTGTGCAGAAAGGACCATTGTTGAGAACCAGTTAACAATCAAGTCTCGCTCAACATAGAATTTTTTGGTTTTAACCATATGTACATTTCCTCCAAATCCACATCTATATATAGTATCTAGATAAGGATTTATTGTCTTCATAAACCACATACTTCATATATAACAAAATTTTGGGATTTTTCCTATAAATATTCCTATATATAATTATTTTGGTAAGGTTTTGTATTCCTATTCACAAAAATATTTAAATTTTTCCGTTGATACCAACTATATCAATACTTCACATTATTAAAAATAATTCCTGATTTATTATATATGATTACAAATAATACAACATGGAAGATCGATAATTCTTATTCCCTTTGATATTAGGTACATTACATAACAACATAATATAGGAAAAAGATCATATATATTTTAAAACTTCTTTAACATATTTTCAATTAAAACCATGTTGGTTAACCTAGGGACATACCTAAAAAAGGGGTGAGTTATAAACACAAATATATGAAAAAACATGGAATAATGTAAATGGAATAATAAATGTTTCACAATGTGCATATCAATGGGTCATAAAAGGGTTGATTATCATTAGCATGAACAACGAGTAATGATATAACATGATGACATAAAATAAACATGGGAAATGTAGAGACATCTTAAAACAAAACCTCATAATAATATGTAAATCCTTACTACTAAGATATCATGATGGAAAACATCACATTAAGGAATCAGTTCAAACCCCTTTTAGAAAATCATATCACATTAGACTAAATAATAACCAATCCATTGGAGTGTTATATAATTTTGGGCACACCCGTCACTTTAATTTCATTCTCATTCTTAAGTGTTCTATATAGAGCATACATCACAGATTCAATAATCTTCATATTTTATTCAATGTTTAAGGATTATGGAATTCTTAAATGTAATCTCCCAGTAATAGAATTAAAATTTTATAATGTTGAACTCCCTTGATAGTAAATGGGTATGGTATTCACTACACAATTGTTCTATCATTGAAAATCGTAGTGAAATGTCAACAACATGATGTCGTCACATAAAATTTAAAAAATAGGATGAGGAGATACAAAGGGTTATCTCATTATTTGGATATAAAATGGGATGTAATAGTGACATGGAAAAAAATATCCCAATAATGGGAATTACAAAAGGAGGGAATTAGAAAATTTGAAAACATTAATAATATAGGAAAATGGAGGATCACATACATCAATTATATGACCCCAAATGCTTGGGAGGAGATTCCTGGGTGATTGCGGAACCTTGGGAGGACTTTATTGAGGGGATATTATATGTTAAAGGAATTTTTAGGAAATAAAAATAAGATATTCGGTGATCCATTATAGGAAATGAGTGGGAAATTATTTATTATTTCTCAAATTTCTATTTAGACTCTATATAATAAAGTAACCGAAACCATAATTCATACCATGGTTTTTACCCATTTTTTCTGAAAAATAGGCTAGGTAAATTACATTAAATGTCCATGGGTAAAAATTTATATCCTAATACCCTTGTTGATGTGGAAGTAAATCATATTATTAAAGAAATAATTTTAAAAAAATGAGATATATTTATGGAATTGGAGAATTAATAAATGCCTTATAAATTTAATAAAATAAGTATAAAATAATATTATTTAAAATTGAAAACATATATTTTTTCTTTCATAACCTTTTCTTATTTATTACATCACTTTAGGGTCATTATGATGTTAAAAACACACAGTAAATTTATACAGTATTAAATTTTTAACTGAAAATTCCATTATATCAAGAAATAACGGAAAAAACACCAGTAGATAATTTACATGTTCTGACTTCAAAAGTGATATTAATTTTTTTTTAAATCATTTTATAAATATGTTTTTTTCACTTAAAAAATAATAATCAATATTTATTAAAAATTGATGTGTTTTTTGACAATAACAGTTTTCAAACCCTTATAAAAATTACATTTAACATCATAGAAATTATAGGATAATTTATATTTTTTAAAAATTATTTAATAATATGGTTTTATTAAAATATTATTAATTTTAATTATCCCTTAATTGATCAAAATAGACATCTTAAATGAATTTTAATAACGATTAAAATAATAATGGTTATTTGTTGTAAAAAATGAAAAACATTTATAACGTAATGATAAGAAGAAAATATGGACATTATTATATTAAAATGTATAATATATATATTCATATTATTATGGTTTCGATTCATATCCCTTTAATACATCATAAAATTCCCAATGAGTAATATTATTCATGTAGAGACATTCATGCGGTGGTTTAGGGTACATGGTTTCGATCATGATCTCGATGAGCTTAAACAAATACCAAAAAAGGTTTCCCTCGTGATTAAATTGTTGTATATCATCATGGGATTGGAATTGGTCAAAGCCTTGAAAACTTATCATTATTGGAATCTCAAATTAATGGGATTCATATGGAATTATCCAACAAGTTGAGGCCATCTCTTCCATTGTCTATGTCATTTGGATTTATTAAAACCCTATATTTATACTAATCATATGATCAAAATATAATGGATATATTATCAATAATAAAGATAATTAATGGTATTTTACATATGATAGGATATTATTCAACCAAATATCTACTTTATATTATATAAAAAATATTACATAGTAATACATTTATTTAAATTTCATAATTTTCATTTTATCATAAATGTTCGGGTCGTTATTTTGAAGACCACATAAAATGATGAAAAAAGATGATAAATCTTGTGTAAAATTGGTGAATAAAATTGATAACCAAAATATTTATAAGATTTTTCAAAATTATATTTTTCAATGGGTAGTTACTAGGAATATAATTTTGTTCTAAATAATATGGACAAGTCAATGAAGGACATCACAAAAAAATTCATAAAAATTGTGTTATGGAAATTGGGGAACACTAATAATTCATCTAAAAAATCCATTATTATATGTTAAAAAGGAATAAATCGTGGTTATAATGGTATATTAGCTTAATAATGTGGAAAACTATTTTTGTGATAACCAATCAGAATAAGAAATGTTGAATTTCACAATAGACTGGGTATGTTTTCCAATAATATTCTATTTTTTACAATAGATTTTGAATATAAAAAAATATGGTGTTATAACTTATTGAGGAAAGTTCTAGAGAAACATGAGATTTTTCATATGATTAAAAAAATTGAATGAGATTTATTACTCCAATGTTGATCAGGGAGTCTCAGTAGATCTATCTAGAAGTTGAAGGTATTTAATAATTCTTTTTTATATAACACATTAGAAAAATATAAATAATATTATCCGAGATAGGAGTATGATTCCATGTAATATAGTGATGCGGTGTTGATATATTAAAAATACTTTATTTACTATACCACATGAAAATATATTTTAATAAAAAATAGAATAATGTCAGAATAGTGTCTCAGATGAAAATACTAAGCCTTCCATTAAATAAAAAATGATGGTTTTACCCTAGAAAAGATATAATATATCTATTCATTGTGTTTTTATTATTAGTACAATTGTGAGTTTAATAATAGAAAAAAAAATTAAATAATTTTTTGTCTATTAATTGGATGTAAAATATTTGTCATCTATATAATCTAGGAAATGATCACATTTGATGTAAATATTCATAACCATATAGATTAGAGGAGTGGACCATGGAGGAAAACATCAATAGATGATGAAATTATCATGGATATATGACTGTGATACCATATATATTGTTGTTATAAATAAAATTATTTGATATCACCAACAATAATGATAAAAGATCATTTTTCATCAAAAATCAACATGATATCTAGGTGGGAATAATGTTTTCTGGTTTAATCCCCTATTTTTATTTACTACCTAAAAATTATGACTTATTTCCATTGTAAATAAATTCAATGATCGTTCTTATTAATTTTTCATGGTATAATTATAATTCATATAATTAGGAATTATTGATCATTTTTTCATCTTTTTTCAATAATTTATCTAAAAATAGATGAAGGCCAATACAAAAAATGGCCATCATTCATTCCCAAAATTTATGATTCAGATATTTTCCCTTTTTCCCTTCAAAAATACATTATCAACATTTCATTTGACATATAGTTAAAATTTAAATATGAATTGAGCATTTTTAAATTATTTATTAGTGTAACATATGCTTAACACATTTCTATATTTTTTAATTATGGCATGATAGTGTATCGAAGACTAAAATGGATGATCAATGTTCATTAAAAGTAATATAATTCCCATATTTTTTTCATTTTTGAAAAACATTATTTTGGGGGTTTTTTATAGAAATATAAAAGGCCAAAATACAACTATAAGTGATGTAATATTCTTACATAACTTCATATATATGTTTTTTTATGATCATGATAGAATCAACGGTCATGTTATTGTCTTGGGAAACCAAACATGTGGTACCTACTATTTCTTCAAAATAAAAATACACATGGTGTTCAGTTCAGAAGAACACATTCCATGGGGACACCCTCTTTGGTGGCATTCAATTATGAATAAAGAAAAATATTTTATATTGTGAGACAATTTACCATATCATTCAAATTATTCACACTCTATTCAAACCTTACTCTATGTTGTGTGAGTGTACCACATGACACACTAGCCCTATAGAGTATTATTATGGGTTTATTCCAACAATTCATCTACATAATGGTAGGTAGAATCCCTCTATCCCCTAAGTCTTGTTTGAGTATTATTATGGGTTTATTCCAACAATTCATCTACATAATGGTATAGTGAGGCATCAAGTCCATAGAATATGATGACTTATTCTCTCTAAAAAAAATTCAAGATTGAGTGAGTTATCCCTCCATGTGGCCCAGAGTATTGTGATAAACTCTCCCAGTTACCATGGAACCCTAACACCCAAAACAAAACTGACATAGACATAAGGAGGTCCTAAATACCCTCTAGTTGGTGACAAGATAATGGAATCAAATAATACGAATGTGGGATTGAATTTTCAATTAACATTATAGATTCAAGTGATATGAGTCATCATTCACTAAATAAAACATCACAGGATAAATGTACCATAATTAAAATAAATATAAAAACCCAATGTAAAAACACAAAGTACCAGATAAAAAATATAAAAAAATGTTACAATGGACACAACATCTCAATTCCCAATGATTGATGGAAACAACCACCTCCATGTCATGCTTTCCCTTTGATCAAACCCGGAAAGTGGAAATATACTAATTCAAAAACACAAAGGTATGGTATTAGATAACATCATATTATGTTCTCACCATGTAATCCATAATATGATTCCATAATTATTTAAACCAATAAATCAGTAAATGGTACATGAATAAGGAATATAAGTATAAAATAATTTTTAAAAAATAATAATTTACATTTCAATTGATGGAGATTTTTAAAACAATAGCTTAATAAACATTATATACAAAAAAAATTTATAAAAATTCACAAGTTGTTTTTAAAAAATTTTACAGAAAATGGCATAAATAAAAAAAATAATCATAATAGAGCTACATTGTCATCTTCCAAGAGGTACAATAGTTCCAAGGTATGAGATCCTCACACACTTATATGACTATAATGACAATGTGCACACAAATATCTCTAAAAATGGCCAAATAATACTACCCAACATCCCATTGGGGATAATATCATCCTATAATGTTATGTTATTATAGTAAAATGTCAATCCGTTACTAGGTAATTCATATCCAAGTATATTTTTCCCTACTAACTCACTAAATACCAAGGCTTGAATGTTCTCAATCAATAGTCAATAATATGTAATTTAATTGAAAATTATTTAAAATAAATTTAACCTATATTTTTCATTTTAATTTTCCAATTTCCATTGAAAACCAAAATTGGGTTTTAATAAAATGATTAAAAATTCTTCTTTAAAACAAATGGGGTTTTATCTACAAAATTTATGAAATGTTTCATAAATACAATTTGGAAATCACTTTCCCAAATCCATTTCACAATACCATTTCACATTTAAAATTTTACATTTTAAATTCAAATAATATTAGTCAAATTATATAAACATTCACCATTTCAATGGAATGATGGTATTTCCCCAAATTTCATGCTAAATAAAATCCAAATCATTAATTCAATAAAATTGGTTTTTAACTTACTGATTTAATCAAGTTAAATATAAATTAAAAAATTTAAAATAAATCATGATGTTTACACTTAAATAAACTGGTGAGTCTTAAATGGAACCAACTACATAGAGATCATGGGATCATGAATCCCAATACCCGCAGTGTTAAACTCAAACGAAGACCATCATCTAAGATGATCTATGAATAATTCCTCGATTATTTTTGGTCCACTTTTGTGTATGAGTTTTATTTATTGTCAAAGGTTGTTAGTTCTGATCAAAACGAAGAAGAAGATCCAAATTTAATGGATGTAGGTTGAAGTGATACTTAGATAATTGTTATGAATTCATATCTTTGGATACCATACATGGGGAATTCAATATGTTGTTAAAATCAAACTATTATTACATTGGTCCTATATTCAAATTACATGTATCAAAGGAGATATATTATTTACAATAATGAGTTATCATCCATTTTAGTATGAATGAAGATATTTGGAATTAATATTCCAAAAATAATGGAAGAAGAATAATGGTGGTTGAAGAATAATATAAAAAGATAGTGTGGAAGGGGCTCTGAGTTCTAAGCACTAAGGTGGCCATGCCTGAGTTTTGAGTTTATTAGTGGCCATACATTTTATTTTAACATTTTTTATGAGGCTTACCCAAAAAATTATCCAAACAACAGCTAGCGTAAACCAAGGGAATATGTGGGACTCATGGTCAACCGCACCTAAGGGAAGCCTACAGGTAGGCTGCATGAAGGGTCGTCTGTAATCTCATAGGAGCACACGAGGATGAGCCCATACATAGGATGTGCTAAAGACTGTGAATAGTGTGGGTGTAGAGAACACCTAGAGAATCAGTATGGGGAAATACTGGGAGAGTAAGAGGAAACTTTTGAGTATGTTACTAGATCTAGGTGTCACTATCAATTTGAATATGAATGATATGTATTAGAGACACATTATGATTCATGGATGTGTGAGTTTATATAAAAAAATAGTTTCTATTGGATATTATATGATAAATGTTTTTGGATAGGTCGGATAAAAATTAAAAAATAATTTTTAAATATTAATATGAGAATGGATTGAGGTTTAGAGATTATATTATTACAAATACATTAAAAATTTGTAAAAAAATTATATTATTTTTATTTCCTCGTAATATTTTTTGATTCTTTTACTTTTAAAAAATTATGGAATCCTTTGTTTTAAATGTAATTTGAAAACAATTTCCATCTATAAACATGGTCTAAATCACAAGTAACCAGGATATCAAAGGTAAAACATAACATGATTTAATATGGGAGAATGATAGGAGTAGAAATGGTAATTGAGTAATTTTGTAGTAAATTTCTGCACTGGAATGTATTTTAGGGCACAAAATATGAAAGAAACACAGTGTATGGAAGAACAACCATTCAACTGGGTAGGTTAGTTATAATAGATTTTTTTTGAATTGGGGGGATTCCATGGAGCACCTATTCTTATAAAAAATTGACCATTTCTATGAGTTTCCAATGTTGGATCATTAAAAATATTGCATTAGGAAAAAAAGGTATGATTTCATTTATACCATCTTCCTCTCATGATTTTTTTCTACATCATGACTATTCCATTTGAATTACATTTTGAGAAAAAAATTTATAGCATCAATGAAAGTTAGAATGGTATGTTATAGTTCTTAGTGAGATAATCAAATTTACATTTTTGAAAAGAAAAATTTGATTAGAATAAGTGGATGTCAAACCACAATGCCATTCTGCATGCATAAGTTTCTAGGTTTTCATAATAAGAACATGATATCAGTAGAAAATACTAGATGTGGTTTTTATACAGATCAATATCTGAGATCATCCATGTTTATAAGGATAATTGTTTTGGAAAATTGAAACATATTTTTTCACATGGCATATGACATTGATCCTCTTATGAAAATAAGATACTTTGTAAGAAATTAAAATATTATCAGAATCTATGGGTGGTAAAAATGGAAAATGATTGATTTCATATTATCTTCATAATACTTTCTTGATATTTTTATAATATATAAAACACAATTAATATTTTGAGTCAAAATATATCATATTATGTAATGAACTCTTTTCATGTTTGAAATATCATAGTATTATTTTCAGTGATTCTAGAAATATGTGAAGGATGATGATATGTGATATATTTTTATCATGATGTAAGGAGGAACCCCGACATCAAATATAATATTAATAGAGTCATGCATCAATTTATTTGATTTTATAATATTGTTTTTATAGAATATTTTAAATACAATGATTCATATAATTTTGGATATATTTATTAATTTCTTAAATACCTTGCCTTGAAAATTTTTATAACAAAACATATGTGATATTGGAGGAATAAATATTTTTAGATATTAAATGGTGATGTTCCTTGATGTTATTAATGAGGATGATCCTGGTATTTCAAGAAACTATTTTATTGAAATAATATTCATAATATTTAGTAAATTTATAAATTATATTATGTAAAAACTACTGGGTGGGAGAGGTGTTTAACTTTGTTTTTGTGAAATATTTTTTATGTCATTAAATCAGGTTCATGATCAGATATTTCATCAAATAGAAAACTATTCATCATCGAAGATGACTGATGTTACAATAATAATAATTCCCTAAATGGGATCTTAACGTTGAAGATAAATCAAATAAAAATACAATGCATATATTATTTAATAATGAAACATGAATATATAGAATTTGGATGATGATGAGTGATCTGTATTTCAATTTTCATGTGAATAAAAATCATAAATTTTTGAAGGGAAATAATAACGGGAATCACTAAGGTGAATTTTTTGGGAAAAGAAGTCTTACATTCCCTTATGCAAGTGAATAAAAAAAGATCTATTTCTTTCAAAAAAATTATATTAATTACTCGATTATGATTACAAGGTTGAACATAAATAATTTTCTAATGTCATAATCGGATGATGGACTCTATTATGTTACTTGAAAATATATTATACACAATTGGTTAGAAATATAAAAACCAAACAAGATGTGAATAAATGAAAAATACACTATATACTATCAAGATACATGAAAAATGGGTTCATGATACTCCAAACTTGTTATATCTCATTGGTTGATACAAGTAGTTCATTGTATTGTGTGGTTTTCACGTTACTCTGAGGATTAAGAATATAATTTTTATAAGATTCAATTTTATAATTGGTTACCATGTCTAATGTTTTTTTGGATATTATAATAAAATGGATTTTAGTTAAGATAAATAAGTGATAGATTTAGAATTTATTCCATTTTAATATGAAAAATATAAAAATATAAATTGTTTCAAAAATACTCTAACACTTACTCAACCCCAACATTGTATTGAGTATATATCAATGTAATACTAATAGTTTCACCATTTAAAATAGGGTACGGGTATGAATTAGTAGTTCATTAATAAAAATTTTTAGTTTACTTTTTTTAAATGAGGCTATAATACTGATTAAAATATAATACTTCCTAAATGAACACTTACCCATGTATGAAAAAAGAATAAAATCTATGACAAAAGGCATTAAAAAAATTTAACTAGTTTTGTCTTTGAGTGACTGCATTATCCTTAATTTAACTCATTTCAATACATTTTTATTTATTTTTAGAAGATAATTACAACATATAATAATAGTAGGTAGGGGTGAAAATCCTATAGCTACATATACCAACTTGTAAATGGTCAGAATCCTGCATACTTACCCCCAATAATTTTATTAAAAAGAAAAAACCTATTGACATTGATCTTCAGTAGGTTTAGGATACTCCAACAAAAGAAAAAATGTCTTAATAATTTATATATCTAAGTCATTAAGAGTAAATATTACTCATATGATCAATAAAAATTACATTATTAGTTATTAAATGAGGTATGTTACAATATCTTTTCATTTCAACATTAGGATGAGAATATCCATGAAGATTTACTCATTTCGATCAAAGAATGGTTATTCTTAATTTGTTTCTAAACTCTATCAGGATCACCAAATTTATAATTTTTTCTAAATTTTTAGAATCATATTGTACATGAATACATCTGATATTATTTTCCCTATCTAAAATCTTATGTCTCTTTGTTACCCATTTCTATTCCAGCAACAACATTTAATTTCATTATTTTTTTAAATATAGTATAAATGGAAAAACATGATAGTTCAAGTATTCAAAAATAAATATTATTTAATGTTTTACCATTTTCATTACCTTTGATCATCAAAGAACATATCACCAATCCTTTAATGCAGACTGAAATACTTTTTTTATATTATTTTCAAATCACTTTTAGGAAAAGTGACAAACCCAAAGTCACTTTCAAGCCCACAAAACACATCCAAATCCGAACAAGAAAACAAACACCCAAAAAACCAACAAAAACTAAAAACCATAATTTTCATACCCATCATCACCACCAATGCAGGACCCCTCCTCCATAGTGGTAATTCCCCATTCATAATCCGTATTTAAACACCTTATGAAATCACCATCATAGTCCCGCCTCTCACCATCCAAAGTGATTCGCCCAAAACCATCTTGCTTGGACAGTCTGCCTTTTTTAAAATCCAGGGTCACCCCATGATCCTTCATAAAGGAAGATTTGTTTCACAATGGTCTAGGTGGATAGGATTAACCCTTCCTGACTTTTCTTTTTGGATTAGCAGATGCCACTCCTCCATCCTCAGTCCTGGTTCAATCTCCACCTTGCACTAAATCACTAAAGGAATGATTGACCATATGAACTCTATTCTCCTTGTATCACCTGGGAAGCATCCCCTTCCTCCCAAGATTTCTATATGAGGTTGATTCCTTTCCATCCACATCTCTTCTTCTCCTCTGATCAGGCGTGTTGCAGTCAATCCCAGACAGATGATTGTCCGTAACGCCATCATCCTTACATGCTCCTTTTCCTTTCCCCTCAAGAAAATTTCCCAAGTCGGCAGATTTAAACTGCTGATAAATTGTATTCACCACAATGGATGCCTCCAAAACTTTATAAGAAACCTCACGGTCAGCTTCTCCTACCACAAAATCCCGCATAATGATCTCCAAATATTCATCCTGCTCTGCTGAAATAGAATTCATACCCTCCTCCGCAAGTCCCTGGAACCTATTACTCAAAGGAAACAAATGTGTAGATGAAACACCTGGTCCCCCACTATCCTAGCTTCTCCCATTCCTACCCAAATCCACTATCGTGGAACCTTTTCCACATTCCGCCCTCTATTCCCTCATCTCCATAGTGTCACCTAGATGATGATCCCTTAAAGTCTCCTTAGTAGATGGGTTACCATTCATCTGAGAACCCCAATTATTAGAATTAACCTTTCTTTGTCTCTTTCCTACATCAGGCACCTCCAGATTGCATTGAGTCTTCATAACATCCATCAAGGATGAGCTGAAACCATGCCTATCAGAATCCTTGCAAACCCCTTCTAATAGCTGGTGTACCAAAGGACCCAATGACTAGGAACTCCCATTTTCCCTCTCCACATCAGTTGTCCTCAACTCCCGACCCACCAACGGTTGGATCACAGGGTTAATCCCTACTGTTTCCTCCCTCATAACCGAACATGGTACTCCTGGTGCCAAGGTTTCATCCCCTGTGTTGATGAATCTCTTCAACATATCTCCAGAAGATGTCCAAAACGATTACACGTCAAGAAAAAATGATACAAGTTCTCATAAATAACATGTTGTTTACACCTGTATTCCTTGCCAATTGTAATCCAAAAAAACTCAAATGGGACCCTAGAAGAATCCACCTCAACACATACACAAGGGTTAACTGGATTACACATTGCTTCAGTGTGACTATCCGCACACAGAAATCTTCCCACAAGATTACCCAACATTCTTATATTAGAGGAATTCTAAAAAGGTAAGGGGAGATTACGAAAACTGACCCAAACCACAGCTGAAGGCGAATCCTATTTCATATGAAAATAAAACAACCAACAAATAAGGAAAAACAGAATACCATTGAAACTGTGAGGAGCTCTTGACCAAGCATTAATGAGGTCCTCTTCCGACTCAAAGAGAATCATAATATGATGTCTGTCCAGAAGCCCGACAGTCTCCCTTTCTTGAAGATCCCAAGAGGAGAAAACAAACTTTTCGAACGCATCGACAGAAGGTCTCCTCTATCTGAACCGAGCAACTAGAGTAAGATTCAACAGCGAAGAGGTTTCCATGAAATCGGATGTCGAAATCTGAAGATTAGGGTTTCCATACAAAAGATTCGGAACTTTAGCGCTCACGAATGCTTTCAGAAATGGTAGAAGGAAGTCAAGATTGGAGAAGGGCTGAAAGGAAGGCCTTGTTATCCCAGGAAATGACGAATCCCACTCCCCCACAAAGGGTGGAGGAGCCGGACCAGACACCGTCGTCACCAGCAGAGGGAGAGCATCATAGGGTTTTGCGACAATGGCATGTACGACACCATACCTGAGTAACATGATTAATAATCGATTATTGAATATAATTCCCCATCATTATTTAAAATTGAATCTGATAAGTACAATTTATTCATTATGGATGATAAAAAAATTACTTTGAATGTAGAATTTTACAACAATGTTTTTTATTCCTCATGAAATTAATGTATTTAACAATATTTATTTTTAGTAAATATTTTCAGGCCAAAAACAAATTATTTTTTTAATAAATTAAAAATGTTTTCCTATTTCACAATTAGTTATAATTGTTTGGAGATAATGAAGGTGGGGTTCATCCTATAAGAGATTTATTTGACATGGTCGGTACACAATTTGTATACCCTTATGATACACATATGTGGGTAACCAATTTCATCTACTATATGACACATGATTTGTGAATAGTTTTGAAAATAGTTTTAAAGACATTGGAAACACATTGTATCATGAAAAAAATAAAAAAATGACCTGAAATTGAAACCATTCTCAATCACTCTCTTATCTTGCATTTCACGGCCGAAGGGACCCCAGGATGCAACTCATACCCCTATCCTATTATATTTCTAGGTGATTCACTCCATGATTTAAATATAGATCATCCCCAATAAGGTATCCCATAACATTTCATCCTTTATCCTCAAATTATTCTTGATTTTTATATCCTCCCTCACTGCATCTATCCATAATCTAAAACCTAAGAGGGTTGATGATTTTAAAAAATTGTACATTTTGTTAATATCTTATGAGTTATGGTCTTAAATAATTCCCTTATCTACTTTTAAAGGATTAACATTTTCAATTTGTAACACTAGAATATTTTATTTGTATTTTCTTATAAATAATCATGAAGTATTCGATAGACTTATTTATATATATTACTAAATCTAAATGAATGCATGATATATTAAACCATTATATCATAGATTTAATGTTATGAATAATATTAACAACATAAAAAATATATAAAGTAATTTTTTCCAAAATTAAAATATATTAATTAATTACTATGAAATAATAATTTAATTTTTTCTATAAACAATTAATGATTAAAAGATATATTTTTCTTGAAATGTATTTTTCAACATATTAGGTATTATTATATAATATATTATATTATACACAATTAAAAATTGATTTTAGTGAAATTTATTTTGATGTTATGAATAATCATTTATACAAATGTTATCGAGATGTTAGCAAAGAAGATAAAATCACCTAATGGACAAAAGAGATATTTTTTATAAATCTATTTTTATATGTTCTATGGGTTGTTTTCATAGTAAATTAGAAATATAATTTTTTTATTCTTTTTTAAATTATATTTATATATTATATATTAAATTTAAATATATTTTAATTCATTTAATATTTTTCAATATTCATATAACTAATGCATATTTAGATTTTTGGTAAAAAATGAATTCTATAAATATGGTTTTATTGCATCTCATGATATTAGTTTAAATTTGATATCTATTAAATTTACAAATAGAATTTTATAAAATGGATTATGTATTAAAAATATAAGTTTATAAATGTTTTAATGATGATAATTAAATTTTTGGACATAATAAATCATAAAAATAATAAAACATTGTAACATTGTTAAACGTTAAAACAAGATTTTCGAGGGATAAACCAATATATAAGTGAAATATTTAAACTTAAACATGTAAAATTATTATTTTTTAGGGTTATGAAAAAACCTATTTTAAACTATATTAAAAATATTTTCAATTTTGAACCACATTCACATTAATGTAACATTTTATAATTTAAAAAGTTTTTGTAATTTTATGTGTGTCCGCTCACTCAATTATAAAAGTGAACCACCTATCCAAAATTATAAATGAATTTTGGGACTTCTATCAAGGTAATTTCATAAATAATAACTTTTGTAACTACCTTTTATATTTCATAGAGACCATTTTATTTTCCAAATACCAATAATTCATTTCATAATGTGTAATCAAAATGAGGTCTCTCAAGGAGGAGGTATAAATCACAACTAAATCATTCAAATTTATTTTATCCTTAACCTTTTATAAAACTATTTTATACATCATAACATGATGAATCTAGTATATAAATATTATGAGATATTATTAAGATTATGGATCAAAAATATTCCACATCGGTTCCATTAAATGAGAAATAAATTTATTGCTAGTTTGAATGTATGGTCCACTACCTCCATGTGGTGATGTGATTCATTTTCCCAAACTATAATTCATGAATTATTATGATGTGAAATTAATAAATATATATTTTATTTTTTATATTAATAAGATTATGTTGTGATGGAATTTTATTTCTCATTCTATACTTATTTTTCTAGAAAATTAAAATAGCATTCATGCGTATATAAAAACTATCATCTACATTAAGAGTGTAATTAAATTTTTTCCAATAAAATTAATTTATTATTAGTATTATGTATATAATGAATATATATTATATTTATATCATTATTAAAATTTTGTAGATGATAGAATCATGATCAATGTATAAGGACTAGATCTTTCGAAACGAATCATTTATGAAAGAAGAATCATTTATCTCCTAAAACAACAATATTAAAAAATAGTTATTATGTAATGGATGATAAGATGTTATAATTGTAAGTACCCATATTTTTGTTTCAGGTATGTCTTTCCTTTTTCTGGAGTTTTTGAGAAAAATGAAGTTTCTGGAAATTTTTGAAGTACACGCCGTGTACTCTTTTCCTGCTCGAAGCCGTGTACTGGCCATGTCTGGCCATGTACTCTAAAAGTACACGTCGTGTGCTTTCTTTTTTTCACCAAACGGACTGGGGTCACGCTTGACCACCATAAACATCTTCTTCTAGGTTCGGTTCGACCGAGAGACGTCGTACGACCGTGAAAATTCTCCGGATTCCCAAGCCTCTATCTGTTGGCTGATTCGACTGCAGTCAATTGCGTTGGAACTGCAGTAGTGAGTTATTCCTTCTTCTTGAGTTTCATTCCTTGATTCTTCCCCTTTCTCAAGATATCACGGTTTGATAGTTTTGTACGTTTTCTCAGATCTATGACGTTCAAGGGAGAATCAGTCGTTGTGGTTCAAGTATATCGATCTCCTAGGATCGAGGTAGGTGTTTTGTGACTTACCATTCAAAGTCTTTGAGTTTTACATGCAAATTCCACCAATACTCGTGAACGGGGTGTTTCTTTTTTACCTTTTTTCCCTTGTTGTTTTCCTGCCTTGCTTGTATGCTCATGTAGAGGTAAATTAATCATGTCAAATGATAATTTGTTGTTCTGGGAATTTTTCCCATGCTTTTCTCTGTTACGACCTTTGGGTCTTGTTAGCCTTTGGCTGCTATGATTGTTTCCATGCCTTGTATCTATAGGATGGAGTGTTTTTCATTTCATGATTATTGCCTTGTATATTTTTATCCAAGTAGCTATGTAGGTGTACTTTGGCCTTATAGTATTATCATGCATTGACTGGCATGGGGCTGTGAGAACCCGGTGCTATAGACTATAGGAGGGTAGACCGAGTGAGCTTCCTCAGTGTGTCTTAGACATTATAGGCCACAGGGGATAGATCGAGCGAGCTTCCCAGAGTGCCTTCAGATATTATAGACTATAGGAAGGTAGACCGAGTGAGCTTCCTCAGAGAGTCTTACATTGTTTGAATCTTTGAAGAGCCTTCCTAGGCTAGAGGAGGAATTGACCGAGTGAGCTTCCTCAGAGAGTTTGTGGTATACCTGAGGCTATAGGGGGAATTTACTGAGATAACTTCCTCAGAGAGTCTCTAGACCTTAGGTCTAAGAGGGCTTGACCGCGTGATCTTCCTCAGAGAGTCCCTGACTACCCTAGACTATAAGGGGAATTGACCGAGTGAGCTTCCCTTGAGAGTCTCATAAATTCGTATGACCAAACCAGAGGGGTTAGGCTGAGCGCACTACCCAGAGGGTTGTGATAATTCTTAGTTAGGACCAGAGGGGATGGTTGCGAGTACTTCCTAGAGGGTTTCTTGTTTTTGTTAGTTGTTTTTCTTCACTTTTTTTTTGTGGATTGATTAATGTTGTGTATCATCATGCATTACTTCTTACTGTTCACTACCTACTGTTTTTCTGTTGTTGTTTACTACTTATTGTACTTTTACCTACCATATACTCACTGACTGTTAGGCATAGATCTTTGGGTGAATGCCTACTGGGATTTAGTCTCAGACCCTATTTAGGATATGATTTTGGTCCCAAAAAGACTATGTTGTTACAGGTATATACAAGGGGAAGCGCCCTTCGACTTCTGGTATGTGATTTCTTGGAGCAGGAGAGCATGGGACCAAGCTTTGTCTTGCGATGTTGAGGAGCTGTTTACTTTTCTTTAGTACTTGTTTTGGTACTGTGGTGTTTTCATCATTGTGACTTGTTTGGCTACTTTCCTAGAGTTGTATTTTTCATCATACCATATATTCATATGTGCTCCAGTTTGTTGATTTAATCTTCCATTGTTTATTATTGTTGGTTACTCACTGTTTCCGCTATTGCATGTTTAATTATTTCTACTGTGTACTCTGCCAATGAGGGCATAGTTTCCCCACTATTACACCCATGTCCCTCACTACTAGTCGGAAGCCTCTGGAATTTGGGAAATGCGCTTGAGGCTGTGTGGCGAACCGGCTCTGAGCCCTGGTTAGTGGCATCTGGGGCGAGATGTTACAAAGTGGTATCAGAGGGAGGTTTTTTCTCTTGATTTACTGTTTGGAGCCTTTATCTAGGGATAGGACGGATTCAGTATTTGGTAATAAGTTTTTCCTGGGAGTAGCTAACCCGTGTATAAGGAAAATCCATACTGCCTCGTTAATTGCAGTTTTCACATTTTGAGATTTTACATTTGATATGATTTCACCTAGAGTGATTCACATGACTTGCGTTATTATTATTTTTTGGATATTGCGGTTCTATTTCTGTCACAACCCGATGAGATGAGGGTATGTCATCTCATGCATTATATAGACACCTTTTAGAAATCCCATACCATGCATTAATTCCACGCCATCTAGGGTGCATTAGCAATTGCATGTTGTTGTGATATACTTGGTGTAGATTATGCATGCTGTTGTGATAGATGATTTGATAGAACCCCTTCTATTGTGATAGAGAAATTGATTGTGTTGTACTTTGCTTTAATGAATGCCAATTTTGATTCTTGACATGTTATGGGCCCTCTTGAATCGGAAGATGGTGGATCAGGATCCTGTTTTCTCTTGTAGATGATTGTGGGAGATGTCAAGAATTGATTCGTGGGGAGTATGGGCCCCCGTGGGTCGGAATTTGGCACCTCCTTGCTTTGTTTTCTGTGTTTTCCGGGCTTCTGTGCAGTTTCTGAGCTACTGCCCAGAAAAACCCAGAATACACGGCGTGTACTTTTTGGATATACGTCGTATAGTTTTCAGGCCGTGTCACTGACCGTGTGAGCAGAAATATGGTGTCATGAAAATAACTTCAGAAACACGCCGTGTACGGTTGATGCACATCGTGTAGTTTAGAGCCGTGTACCCGGTCGTGTCACTAACAACACAGGCCAAGTAAGCTCAGGTAGAACACGTCGTGTTGGAAAAGAACACGCTATGTAGTTTTGTCCCAGGTACCCGGCCATGTCACAAACAACACGGGTTGGTGTTACCTTCTCCTATACATGTCGTGTTTGTTCGGAACACGCCATGTAAGGGAATTCATGTAGATGGTTGTGTAACTAACAACACGGGCCGCTGCGACTGTGTCTAGTACACGCTGTGTCCCTAGGGAACACGCCGTGTAGTCTGGGGTTAGTTGGACCGTGTGGGTTAGCCGTGTAAGGACACTTGGGCAGGGTTTTAGAGTTCAAGTACACGCCGTGTAGTTTGGGGGTTACACGACCAGTAGTGGCAGGATTACACGCCCATGTTAATGGCTAAAAGTACACACCGTGTAGTTTTTATACACGCCGTGTAGTCGTGTTTTGTAAAACATGATAGTTTCCTTCCCCTATTCTCATTTTGTACTCTTGTTTATTCAATCTTTGTTAATCCTGATCTAAGGTGTGCTTTTGATCTTTCAGAGTTATGCCTCAGAGACATCCTCTGGTTGTGCGTCAGTTTTCAGACGGTGATCAGACACTGGATATGGCCGATCAGGAACCTCCTATTGATCCTCCTGTTGTGCCAGCCTTGGCACCAGTAGTTATACTAGTCGTAGGCACCGATGCGCAGTTCAGGGAGGATTTCTTGAGGATAATGCAGACTTTCCAGGGAACTCCGCCTCCTGCCCCGTCGATGGATGAGTTGACGAGGGTTTTTCAGCAGCATCATCCTCCTACTTTCTCAGGGGATGGAGGACCCCAGGCTACAGAGTCATGGTTCGAGGCCACCCTGAATATCTTTGATCATCTGGAGATACCCCTAGAGAAGAGGGTAAATCTGGCCACCTATATGATCTGGGACACCGCCAAGAGGTGGTGGGAGGTGATCTCATAGTCAGGGCGTCAGCAAGGTATGTCTTGGGATGAGTTTCGATGCACCTTCTATGACTACTTATATCTGGAGACCCTAAGGGCCGATCGAGCCCAGGAGTTTATGAGTTTGCAGCAGGGTACTCTTTCTGTTATGGAGTACTCGTCTCGCTTCACTGAGCTGCAACGTTTCACACCGATCCCCGCAGGTGATGAGTTGTTTCTCGCTAGGAAGTTTGAGGACGGTATCAGGTAGTAGATCCATTACCAGGTGAATATCTTCCAGTTGACATCAGTATCCTCCATCATCAACCAAGCGCAGATTACTGAGCGCAATCTGAGAGATTCTGGAGTAGTGAGCCAGGGTCGTTCGACATCCAGAGCTAGTGTTACTCCTACGAATAGTAGGAAGCATTGTAGAGAGTTTTCTCAAGGAGATCGAGGTTTGCAGGATGCATCTTCTGGCATCTAGGTTGTATGCTACCAGTGTGGTAGGAGTGGGCATACCGGGCCTCAGTGCCAGAGAGATTCTATGGAGTGCCGATCTTGCAGCAACATGTGCCATCTTCAGCACTTCTGTCACATCTTCTCACATTCAGCTGGTGGTAGGGGTTCCTCTATGACCCCGCGTTCTGGAGATGCTTCGCCAGTTTCCCACCAGTCTGGGAATTGGAGTTCTTCCGGCCGTTCGGGCTAAGGTGGAGGTCGCGGTTGTAGTGGTCAGTCACCAGGTCATCAGTGACAGCAGAGTGGATCAGCTCAGAGCAGTCATCCAGGGGCGCAGGGCCGCGGTGTAGGCCAGTCTTTTTCCATGGAGCAGACCTATCAGGAGCAGGATCTCGGGCCTTCTACAGTTCGAGGTAGGATCTTACTAGCCTCAGTTTTATCTTTATCTCTTTTAGATACTAGTGCTTCCCATAGATTTATCTCTATTGCGGTCATGGAGGGCCTTGGGCTCTATATCTTTTCTTCTGCCAACTCGTTGACACTAAACACACCTTTGGGGACAATGACATCTAGAGTACGTCAGTGTAGAGAGTGCCCTCTTGAGTTTGCGGGGTGTCCTTTCTTATGGGACCTCCATGTCCTAGAGATGACGGGATATGACGTCATTCTCAGTATGGACTGGTTGGTTCCCTTCCAGGCAGTCGTTGATTGCTATCACCGCAGGGTGAGTTTCATATCACTAGAGGGGGAATCTTTCCTTTATAAAGGTGAGTGGGATGTCTAGGCGGGTAGAGATGGACCAGAGCATCATGGGCTAGGGGAAGTTACAGCCCAAATTTCAAGTCTTTATTTGGATGACCAGGGGACTTCACATTTAGACTTTCTCCCAGTTGTGGATCATTTCAGGGATGTCTTTCCAGAGGACTTTTCAGGTTTCCCTCCGGAGCGTGAGGTATACTTCTCAATTGAGCTCATTCCAGGAGTGGCACCGGTGTCCATTCCTTCTTATAGGATGGCTACACCTGAGTTGTAGGAGCTCAAGAATCATCTGGAGGAGTAGCAGGAAAATGGTTTCATCCAACCCAGTACTTCTCCTTGGGGTTTTCCTGTCCTATTTACGAAGAAGGTAGACGGTACCCTTCGGCTTTGTGTGGATTATCAGAAGATGAACCAGTTGACGGTCAAGAACCAATATCCCTTGCTGAGGATAGATGACCTATTTGATCAGCTTTGAGGAGCCCAGGTTTTATCAAAGATCAATTTGAGGTCCTGTTATCATCAGTTGTGCGTTAGACCATCAGATAAACCTCTTACAGCCTTTAGGAGCAGGTATGGTCTATACGAGTATATAGTCATGCTGTTCGGTCTCACGAATGCGCCTACAGTTTTCAAGGCACTAATGAACTGACTGTTCCATCCGTACTTAGACTCCTTTGTGGTGGTTTTAGTGGAAGATATCTTGGTGTACTCTCACACTCGACACGACCATGACACACATCTTGAGATCGTTCTGAGTACACTAAGAAAGCATCATATGTATGCTAAACTCTCAAAGTGCCACTTTTGGATGGATCATATTCACTTCTTGGGTCACGTCATCTTAGAGGATGGAGTATTTGTTGACCCAGAGAATGTGAGAGCTGTAGTTTCCTGGGAGAAACTGAAGAACGTCTTTGAGGTACGGAGTTTCCTAGGGCTGGAGGGATACTACAGAAGCTTCATTCAAGACTTCTCGCACCTAGAATCACCGTTGACAGGTCTGACCAAGAAAGGGGCAATGTTTTTATGGTCAAATCCTTGTGAGTCAGTCTTTTAAGATCTGAAGGGAAGGTTGACGTCAGCACCGATACTAGACTTTCCAGAGACGGGAAAGGGCTACACTATTTACTGTGATGCTTCAGGTATCAGGCTGGGAGTTGTGCTTATGCAAGGAGATGGAGTAGTTGCATATGGGTCTCGGAATTTGAGGCCACATTAGAGGAATTACCCTACACACAGTCAGGAGTTGTCAATTGTTGTTCATGCCTTACGATGTTGGAGACATTACCTTCTGGGAGAGCACTTTGTGATTTTCACCGACAACAAGAGTCTCAAATAGATCTTCACTCAGCGTGATCTGAATCTGAGACAGCGTAGGTGGGTCGAGTATCTTCAGTATTTTGATTTTGAGCTTGCATATATGCCAGGAAAGGGCAACGAAATGGAAGATGCGTTGAGCAGGGGAACTCAGATTCAGGCATCTCAGGAGGCCAGCAGTGAGTGGAAGCTTATGGATCTGTTCTCTGAGATGCACTTGGAAGTGAACGATAGACAAGGATAGACTTTTCTATCTTCTGTAGCTGTTACCTCTACACTACTTGGTCAAGTACGGATGAGGCAGCTATCAGACTCATAAGGCTTAGTCCTGTGGGAGAGTGTTTCAGGATAGGACCCTATTCCTGGATGGACAGTGGGAGAGGATGAGATCTTGTGTTTCCAGGGACATGTATGGGTGCCATCAAACATACGCGAGGAGATGATGCGGGATTTTTATTCCTCTGTTTGGGAAGTTCATCTTGGCTTCACCAAGATGTATCGTGACCTACACTGCAGTACTGGTGGCCAGGTATGAAGAGAGATGTTTCTGGTTTTGTCATGAGATGTTTTACTTGTCAGCAGGTGAAAGCAGAGCATCAGCGACCAGCGGGGATTTTGCAACAGTTACCCATTCCTAAGTGGAAGTGGAAATATTTCGTGATGGACTTCGTGACCGGGTTACCAAGGTCACCTCGGGGGAGTGATGTTGTTTGGGTTGTCTTCGATAGGCTTACGAAGGTTTCACACTTCTTACCGATCAAGGAGACCTTCAGTGTTGATGATTTGGGACCATTGTACATCCGAGAGATTGTACATCTACATGGAGTTCCACACTTTATTATTTCAGACAGGGATGTGCATTTTACCTCTCGGTTCTGGTAGGGACTTCATAAGGCTTTGGGTATACAGGTACTTTTGAGTATATCATACCATCCCCAGACTGATGGCCAGTCCAAGCGCATGATCTAGGTGCTTGAGGATATGCTCCGAGCTTACATGCTAGACTTCGGTGGTTCTTGGGAGAAGCATATACCTTTTATGGAGTTCACCTAAAACAATAGTTTTCAGGAAACCATTCAAATGGAACCATACGAGGCTTTGTACGGTAGGCCATGTCGATCACCCTTATGATAGCTAGAGGCAGGAGAGGCAGCTTTGCTGGGACCTCGTCTTGTTCAGGAGACCTCTGAGCAGATAGAGTTGATTTGGAAGAGGATGGCTACAGCACAGTCTCGACAGAAGTCTTATGCTGATCAGAGAATACGACCTTTGGAGTTCGAGGTCAGGGGTCAGTTTTTCCTGCATGTCGCACTAAGGTTGGGAAAAAAGAGGATTCAGAGACAGGGTAAACTTTCACCGCAGTACATCGGTCTGTTTGAGGTTTTGGAAAGAGTTGGTCTGGTTTCCTATCGGTTGCAGTTACCTCAGATGTATCGGGCCATGCACGACGTCTTCCATGTCTCTCAGCTCCAATGTTACTTTTCAGACCCATCACATGTCTTTCAGCCTGAGGAGGTTGAGCTCTAAGCGGATGCATCGTTTGAGGAGCATCCCATTTGGATTGTTGATCGTAGAACGAAGGTTCTCCGTGGGCGGTCTTTTCCTTTAGTATGGGTGCTTTGGCAGCATGGGAGAGTATAGGACGAGACCTGGGAGAGGGAGGCCGATGTACGATCGCAGGGCCGGAGCTATTCAGGGTTTCTTTTTCTATGCCTCGCTAGGGAAATTCGGGGACGAATTTCCTTAATGGGGGAAGTTTGTAAGAACCCGGATTTTCGTTTCAGGTATGTCTTTCCTTTTTATGGAGTTTTTGAGAAAAATGAAGTTTCTGGAAATTTTTTAAGTACACATCGTGTACTTTATGGGTACACGTCGTGTACTCTTTTCCCACTCGAAGTCGTGTACTGGCCGTGTCTGGCCCACATGCATGGTGTGTAGGGGTGATGTGGAGGCCGATTTTGGTAGAGTACGAAAAGACCTAGTACACGCCGTGTACTTTATTTTTTTCACCAAACAGACTGGGGTTGTGCCTGATCGCCATAAAAGTCTTCTTCTAGGTCCGGTTCGATCGAGAGACGACATACAACTGAAAAACTTCTCCATATTCCTGAGCCTCCATCTGTTGGCCGATTCGACCACCATTGATTGCGTTGGAACCGTAGCGGTGAGTTCTTCCTTCTTCTTGAGTTTTATTCCATGATTATTCCCATTTCTTGAGATATCAGAGTTTGAGCGTTTTGGACGTTTTCTCAGATCTATGACGTTAAAGGGATAATCAGTCGTCATGGTTAAAGTATATCGATCTCCTAGGATCGAGGTAGGTGGTTTGTGCCTTACCTTTCAAAGACTTTGAGTTTTATGTGCAAATTCCACCAATACCCATGAACAGGGTATTGTGTGTTTACCTTTTTTCCCTTGTTGTTTTCCTGCCTTGCTTGTATGCTCGTGTAGAGGTAAATCAATCATGTTAGAGGATAATTTGTTGTTCTTGGATGTTTTTCCCATGCTTTTATCTATTACGACCTTTGGGTATTGTTATCCTTTGGCCGTTATTACTGTTGTCATGCCTTGTGTCTATAGGATGGGGTGTTTTACATTTCATGCTTGTTGCCTTATAGACTGTTATCCAAGAAGATCTGTAGGTGTACTTTGGCCTTATAGCATTATCATGCACTGACTGGCACGGGGCTATGAGAAGCTGCTGTTATAGACTACATGAGGGTAGACCGAGTGAGCTTCCTCAGTGAGTCTTGGACATTATAGGCCATAGGGGATAGACCGAGCGAGATTCCCAGAGTGCCTTCAGATATTATAGACTACCGGAGGGTAGACCGAGTGAGCTTCCTCAGAGAGTCTTACTTTGTTTGAATCTTTTAAGAACCTTCCCAGGGTAGAGGAGGAATTGACCGAGTGAGCTTCCTCAGAGACTCTATGGTATACCTAAGGCTATAGGAGGAATTGACCGAGATAGATTCCTCAGATAGTCTCTAGAACTTGGGGATAAGAGGGATAGACTGCATGATCTTCCTCATAGATTCCCTGACTACCCTAGACTATCAGAGGAATTGACCGAGTGAGCTTCCCCAGAGAGTCTCATAAATTCGTATGACCAAGCCATAGGGGTTAGGCTGAGCGCACTACCCAGAGGGTTGTGGTACTTCTTGGTTAGGACCAGAGGGGATGGTTGTGAGTACTTCCCAGAGGGTTTCCTTTTTGTTTTCATTGTTTTTCTTCACTGATATTGTTGGTTGTGGATTGATTACTGTTGTGTATCATCCTGCATTACTTCTTACTGTTCACTGCCTACTGTTTTACTGTTGTTGTTTACTACTTATTATACTTTTACCTGCCATATACTCACTGACCATTAGGCATAGATCTTTGGGTGAATTCCTACTGAGATTTAGTATCAACACCTTATTTGGGTCATGCTTTTGGTCCCAAACAGACTATGTTGTTGCATTTATAGATAAGGGCAAGCGCCCTTCGACTTCTGGTACTTGATTGCTTGGAGCAGGAGAGCATGGGACCAAGCTTTGGATTGCGATGTTGAGGAGCTGTTTACTTTTCTTTTGTACTTGTTTTGGTATTGTGGTGTTTTCAGCATTGTGACTTGTTTGGCTGCTTTACTAGAGTTGTATCTTGCATCATACCATATATTCATATGTGCTCCAGTTTGTTGATTTAGTATTTCGTTGTTTATTATTGTTGGTTACTCACTGTTTCTGTTATTGCATGTTTAATTATTTCTGTTGTGTACTTTTCCAATGAGGGCATAGTTTCCCCACTATTACACCCAAGGCCCTCGCTGCTAGTTGGCAGCCTCTGGCATTTGGGGAAATGCGCTTGAGGCTGTGTGGTGAACCGGCTCGGAGACCCAGTTAGTTGCATCCGGGTCGGGACGTTACAATAATAAAAACATGAACAATATTATTAGTATGAATATTTATTTGGTGTATAATTATAAAAATATAAAATTTATAATAGAAAAGAAAATCATTTTAAAAATAAAGTCAATCATTAGGGAAAAGTGTTTACTTTAAAATATCATTTTAATAAATATTATTTTTGATTCTATTTTATATGATGAAATTATATAATATATCTCTGAAAAATTATATTAATTTTCTTCAAATTTTTTTAATTCTAGATATTATCATTATTCCATTCATTTTCTTTTCTCAATGTACTCAAAATTCCAAAATAATGTTTTTATGTTAAACCAAAATCATTAATCTATTCATTCATGAATCATTTTATATTATGTTATTTTTTTTCCCAAAAATATGTTTATGATGGTTTATATTATTATAAAATTAGTAATCAATTTAATTTTTCTCAATATTTAATTTCTTTTAAAAATTTTGAAAAAATACTTTATACTAATGCTAGGAATAGAATATTTGTTTTAATGTACAAGGAAATAATGGATTTTAAAAAAATTGTGACTAATATTTTATTTTAATATTCCATTAAAATACTCAATGATTCTTTTATATGAAAATTTTTCAATTATATTTTTTCTTTTCTTATATTTTATATATTATTTTACTTTAATATTCCATTAAAATACTCAATGATTCTTTTATATGAAAATTTTTCAATTATATTTTTTCATTTCTTATATTTTATATATGAGATTTAAAAATGATAACCATATTTTTCATAATAAATATTACCATGGTATTTTAATGGAATTAGTCCTATATGATAATGTCATATAATGATAATTATGTTACACTATAGATATAATCTATTAATACCTTATTTGTTCTTTCTATGTATTATTTATAAATATGATAATAAAATATTAATGAAACTTGTTTACTTTTCCTTTGGTTATTCCATGATGAAATGATAAATGTATTTATGTTCTTATGACTTACATATGAATGTATTATGAAAATATAATGGGTCGGATTGTTATTGAATTCCAATTAATGGAAGAAATATTATGAATTTTTATGATGAAAGGGTATATGGGATGTTATCACTACCCTTAAAAATGTTTCCTATGATGTTATCACTAGCCCAACAGAGGGTATTTGTAAGGTTATCAAAACATAAAATAGGGTACATTGGTGGTTATCCCAATCCCAAACCAGGAAATTGGGTTTCTAGACAAATCCTAAAATATGATTAAATTCTTAGTGGGTATCCTTGACAAAATATTTCTATTATATTTATTATTTGGAAACAATTTAAGCCACTATTTTTTGAAATGATATTGTTCTAATGTTCTTATAAAATGGCTCAGGTTCATTGATTCATTTTCATTTCATATGATATGTGCTACTAAGATTTATATTATAACTCATGATTATCATCTATGAAATACTGGGTAAGGTTTTCAAACATTAATATTATGTTCGTATACCATTATACTCATTATTTACATGTATGATAATTGACATACTTATTTAGAATTACTAATCATATTTTTAGTCCCTTTATTATTTTTCATTTTCCTACGGATATAAAGAAGGATTTAATGTTTGGTAAGACAATGAAGGGTTCTAAATACAAAGAATGTAATGGGTTATGATATTGATATTTTATATAAATGGTTTTTATATGTATAGGATTTTAAAAATACATTATCCCTCTAATAGTAAAGAATGGATTTTAATGATATGTAATGAATATTCATATAAAAATATTCAATATTTTAGTTTCTTTTATTATGGTCACTACACTATTACATCCCTTGGTAGATGTTTCTAAAAATTTGGTTATCATAAATTTAAAAGAATTCATAGGTGTTTTTAATTTAATACTCTAATATGATAAATTATTTTTTTATTCAATTGAATTTATGAATCCTATTTCATAAAATTTTTATGTTATTATAATTGATTTCCAATTTGGTTTTTATAGATATAACCTTACATTCTATCTAAACTAAATGAATAAATTATATTCTAAACTATGAAATATCTATGGTATATTTCATAAATTAATTAGTTTTTTTGAAATTATGTATGCTTGTTTTTAAATTTTTATTGTTTGTGATGTGATTTCAATATAGAACCAAACATTAAATATAGTAATATTAAATCAACAAAGATGAATATTCATTACAAATCATTATATTCCCCTACAAATAGTAATGTATTAGTGTATTTGGAAACATGGATACATAATGAACTTGTACATAAAATATTTGTTTCATATCCCATATATTTCTTCACAAATAGTAACCTTCCAAAAATATGATAATAAAATCATGTCATCATGTCCTAGGAAAAAGGAATGATAATAACTAATGAGATCAGATTCTTATTAAGGGTAAAAAAGGGAAACATCAATCATGGATCATATTAAATAATATATTGTGAATAAGAGTATCTAAACATGATCTAATAATTATATATTCATACCCAATAATTATTACAATCAGGATTCATTGAAGAAATCAAGAGATTTCATAAGACATGAGTCATAAAGTATAAATGAATAAGGCCCATGATATCATAACACTGGCATAAGAAAATTTCATAAAAGAGTGGAATAAAATGGTCAATAAACATATTCATAAAAATCATATCTAAATGCTACCAACTATGACATTTTTGACATAATAGGATTGGGGTAACCACATGTGCATAAAATTTTGGATTGGGATAACCTCTTGTATAGACACATTTGGGCTATATATATATCCACTTGTAGACCCTTTTCTAGGATTGGGATAACAAACCATTTTACCATTTAGGTCATAAAAATTAAATCTTTCTAAAATTTATTAGAGGTATATAATGGACCCACCCATCAAATAATCATTATCTATTTATATTTATGGTAATCTAGGATGAAAAAAATTATCATTTCATTTTAGATTAGCCCATTGAAATGGAAAACATGTGGAATCATGATTCAATTTTCATAATAAATAAGATTATTTTTTCATACATTGTACATTTAAATAAATATCCCTTTCACCATTTCAATAAAAAATAAAAATTAAATCATTTAGAAAATGACAAGAATATTCATTTTAATTAATATTTTTGAAAATAAAAAAAAATTAGTAATGAATTCATACAGTCAAGGGGGAATTAAAAAAACTCTTGAAAATATTTTAAATAAAATATACATATTGAAGTAAAAGTTTCCTGACCAAAGATGGAAATAATGTTGGGTTTCCTTAAAAATATTATTTCGTTCAATTGAATACCTAAATAGAGTAAAATTAAATGAAAAAATTAATATAATGAAATAAACATAATATAATAAAATGAATAATATTTTTGAGTGTTATATTATATAATATCATCATTTTAAATTTAATTATAAACAATCCCTATAAAATTTACATCATAATTTAAAACCCTTACGGATTTGGTAACTTGTGAATAATAACACCCATGAATGAAATAATTTTAATATTAAGATTAAATACCATTACTAAAAAATGTTAAATTATATAAAATTTAAATAGATCCATTTATACTCATTATGAACACAAATATGTTCATAACATCATTCATTTATTAATGAAAAATATTGAGGTGAAGAACCGTCACCTTAAGTTTGTATTGCTTTATAAGCCCCATAAACTACTATATTCCAAATATAAATTTAATATAAACATAAATATAACCATATTAATATTTATAATATCATACATCATTTACTTATAATATCTAATAACTCATTCATTAAAAAACATTCATTATAATCATCATTTTATGTGATAATTGCTTCATATTTCAGGTATGAATTTTTTATTTGTTGTAATCACTTCACTTTGATCATGGTTACATCGTGTATATAATGTTAATATTGATATAAAAAATAAAAAATATTCATTTTATTTATACTTATAAAAATTAATATAAATTCATGATGAAAATTTAATTTTGTCCCTACATGGAGATGGTAGTCTAAATGTACGCACGAGTGATGTTTCCATTTTTTGATGGATGAAATGAAATAAATGTATATATTATATTAAGATTTTAAATAATAATTAATATATCATAATTAAAATATATTAAAATTAAATCTCTCATAATAACCAACCATTAAATATGTTGACAGAAAATGAAA
The DNA here is from genome assembly GCA_963277665.1 of Viscum album. Taxonomy (NCBI): domain Eukaryota; kingdom Viridiplantae; phylum Streptophyta; class Magnoliopsida; order Santalales; family Viscaceae; genus Viscum; species Viscum album. Next base: position 464,365,174 of record OY728122.1, on the reverse strand, counting down.
CATATCACTACATAGAGTCAATAGTCCAAACATACGAACGAGTAGCACATTCATAACCCATTTTATATCGATGAGGTGATTATTTTTATGAAATCCTAATAATCAAAAATCAGTATACATATGATTCTGTATTCATCATGTTATGTTTCGTAATACCATTTTATTGGATGTATATAATGAAATAAAATTGAATGATTTTTGTTATGATTTGTACCATTTTATTAAGAGACCACATTTAGCTTACACCCTATTCCCTGAAATATAGTCATTTAGAAAATAACAGAACCTTTACGACTACATAAATGAATCTAGGATGATGTTATTTTAGGTATATTATGAAATAGAATGCCCAAATTATGTGAACAATTGAGATTATTATTTTCTCTTTTATAAGCGAGGGAAGGGACACATATGAAATTTCCTAAAATATTTCAATAATATAATTTTACATTCCAATTAATGTTTCACCATATGAGCATGAATTATATTTTTGGATAATATGATGTTAAAATATCTTCATAAAATAATTCGTATACATGTTTATGTGTAATCCTGGCCGTTATATCTTTATTTGACCACTCATAAACTAGTTCAAGCCATAATATTTAGAACAAAAGTTAGATGGTTTAAAATTCATCATGAACAAAAAATACGTTTAATTTATTAGATTAAACTAAAAAAATTTGGAATCCAATTCACTAGAATATATTTTTATATTTTTATGTCATTAATTTTAAACAATCATAATAAATGAAATGAAACCCCATTGTTTGGGAAATGAATTTTTTATCATAAAACTATATTTAAAAACATTAATTTCCCTATAAAAATATAAAATTAATGTCAAAATATATAATTGAATATTATAAATATATTTTCTTAAAACAATTAATCAATATTTAATAATTTAATTTCTAAAGATAAAAAACAAATTGTGTGCATGATATCTATTTTTAGAAAAATGTGTTAATAAGGCCAAAACAAATTTATACCAAATTGAAATATAATTATTATTCTTGTGAAATTAATTTTATTTTATAAAACTAATATATTCCTTTTAATATCAAATTAAAAAATATGTAATATTAAAAATACATTATTTAATGAAAATAAATGAGTGTTTTAGAAAAAAAGATGTATTACCATTCACAAGAAAATAGACCTTCTTAGAAATATACTAAAAATTATCACTAATATGATACAATAAGGATAATTTAAAAAATAATATTCATTCCATAATATTAATATTTTAAAAATGTTATAATGTAATTAAATTTTCATGATAAAAATTAAATAGAAAAACTTTTTGAAGAAACCATATTTTTAATGAAAAAACAACTCAAATGAAAAATGAGTACATATTTATTATGAATTATCCATAATTTTTTATTATTTAAAAAAATTACAATTTTTTATAATGTGATAGTTACTATTAATACATGATAATCTAAAAGCTTGGTAATATAATATTACATTATTGTATTTCATTTACACTTGGGGTTATGTTTAACGCACTGTTTCAAATACCTCATGTATATTTTAAAATAAATACATATCAAATCATGGGTTGTTACATTATACCCCATTTAAATTAATTTAATAATTTATATTATGTCACTTTGATATCAATAAATTTGGATATTTATACTTTATTACATCCTCTAGTTCATATGTAGATCTATCAAAGTCTTATTTTTTATAAAATGGTATTCTAGATCCAATTTTTCTACAGGTTTTTTGAAATATAAAAGATTATTCTCCAGTGGTATAAATTATATATCTATTATATTTGAAGGATCAAGTATGTACATCCTATAAATACACACATGGAATACATCTAAATCTAGATAGTGGTTTATTGGAATCACCAAGTGATAAAATGCAGTCCATACTCGTTCTGTAAACTATAAGGCAACAATATAACAACGAATAAAATTTCCATTCTTTCCAAATATCACAACCTTATTCCCTTGAGAAGTTCCAAATTATACCTTCTCACAAATATTTATTTGAAAATATCATCAATCATTGTTAGCATAAATATTCTGTTGAATCTAAATCACCTTACCGAGTTACTGAATAGATCTAATATAATATTCCATTTCCTCAACCAGCTCATTTTTAAATAGATTATTTTCCAACCATTGTCCAATTAAGATGGAGATATTCTCAACTTCCCATAGGGGGGATCATAATTAACTATATGAATGTTTGATTGAGAGCTATTTTTGTATAAAAACTAATCTAGAAGAAGGTTTTGATACCAACCACTATTGAAATCTATAGAAAAACATCTCATTTTATTTTATTTTTTGAATACAACAATCTGACAAAACATTTTATTGAGAATGATATGATATTCTCAAAAAAAATATGTATCCATAGCATGATAAAGACTTTTCAATAACATAACAGTAAACATATAATCACATTCTAGTATAATAGATTGTGGAACTCCCTGAAATATTACCAATTTCTTAAGACATATCATAGTAATCTGATCCTATGATAAATATTCTATAATAGTCATTAAGTATTGTTACATTTTAAGGTGTTATACTAGAACCAAAATTTCATTCTAACCATTATTTTGAATGAATTTTGGTATGACATAATACATGTTCATGGTTACCAACTATATTTTGTTTGTGGGTAATGGTGAGAAAATACCTATAGAAATATGTCACTCAACCTTATTATTATGACATTCCAATCATTATGATATATATTATGAAACGACCCTCTTTATATTGTTCCATTACAAATACTCTTTCTGATCTTTATACAACTTTTTAAATCTATAATTAATATAGATTAATTAACTAGTAGCTTCTTTCTATAGAAATGACTTTTGTCCTGGTGTTTATAGGTTACATAATTTGTTCCCCAACCTTATCAATTCATCATAATAAAGTTTGAACACATGAAAATTTCACCCCTAATTTTATAGATCTACATCCTACTTATACACCTATTTAATCTCTAATTTGATAAATGGTTTATCACTCAACAATGATATATAATAATCACTCCTTACATCATGATTTCAAGGTCCATCGTTTAAAAATAAAATATAAAGTATCTCATTTGTGATCCTCAAAATAGATAAGCTATCATGACCATTTAATCTGAGGTCATCATCCACCTTGTTCACATTCCCAGGGATGAATTATTTTGATAATTCACAATAATTAATCCACTCAATGATCCTCTTTGAAAAAACTTTATCTCTTTTTGGGTGAATATAAACATCATTATTTTATGATCAATATATAAATATCAATATTCTATGTAAAGATAATTCCACCCAATCATTAATCAGATGATTTCCCTACTGACCTCCAAATCATGATTCGGGTAATTTTTCCCATGGACCATTAATTATAATGAGGAATATGATATCACCATATCATTTAGTATATGAATACATCACATCCCATTAATTGATGCATCACTATAAATCTCAAAATCTTATCCACTTTAAGGTAGTTTTATCCTGGGTTCACTAGCTGACCTTCCAATTTTTTGTTCATTTTTCTTTACATCCATCAGTATGAAAGAACAATAATATCTTCAAGGTTAATACAATGAGTATATTAGTCATCCAAGAGAAATACATAAAAAATCATCTATAATTACCATATTATCCAAGAAAACTAAATATATTGGTCACAATATTTGGTCAATGCCAAGGTTAAATAACTTCTGTATATAATGGATCCATTAATATACCATTTCATGATATAATATGAGATTAAATATTAAAAAAATTATAGCTGGAATTCAAATGTGGTGAATTTTTCACACATATTCACCTTCTATATGGTTTTAGTGAATGTTTTAGGAAGAGAATATGCTCATAGTGTGTTTATAACCATTAATATTTTTTCGAATTTGATGGATAATTCACAAAAATTCTAAATAAATAAATGTTAGGAATAATGTAATTTTTCCATAAAATATTTACATAGAAATTACCAGATCCAAGAGAGAAGATCTTCTGTATGTTACATTTACAACAGATTTAAATTATATCTGATTAATGGTAACCTCGCCTCTATAAATATCATCAATGAGGCATTTTTGATCATCTGGAAACTCATTTCAGAACTACCATCATTGTATCTATTGTATACAGATTTATAATCATTCTAATATAAAGGAAATAACCATCTATTTATATAATTTGGGTTTAGGTTAATATATTTTTTAATTAAAAAACGTCCCTTAAATAATATAATAAAACTAATCATATCCAATTCCATAAAATAGAAATATTATTGTTATTTTATAGCTTTTTTTATCTTACACAATGATAAATATATGTTTACCATGAGAAAAATATTATTCAATGGAAAAAATCATAGTTCATTCATTTTCCTCTTTATTTATTGAGTACCCACATTAATATTTAATATATATATATATATATATATAATATTCATAAATAATAGTCCATACCTATTTTGGTGAATAGATATTTATTGAACATTAAATAAATAAAATGGATATTCTTATTCACTATCTAGTGAATAAATAATCATTTAATTTTTGTTATCAATAAAACCTGAATTAGAATATTAATCAGTCTTGAGAATAATATTTTATAAAATAATTATATTCAACTATAATTTAGTTGATAATAATAAAAACACATAGTCTGTGACCCTCTTTGACTATTTATTTTTTAAATTAGTTAGGATGGACCAAAGACTTGATTTATATTTATCAATGGGTTGTGGAACCCAAGAGAATGAATATAATTTCATAATTTCAGAAAGCTACATATAATCTCTTATTGTGAAATATAATTCCTTTCTCCCAATGTCTCATCATGATGGTCTAAAATCCATGTCTTTAACCTATGTTATTGATTTTTATTTCCTTGACTATCTGAAATATTATCATTTTTAGAAAATAACCATTAAATTTAATATGATGTTTCAATTTTATTCAAATGTAAAATATATCACATTATATTAATTCAAAAGGTAAATTCCCTTCCATAAATTATCTATTAATGAAATTTAATTCATGAATCACCCAATATACACTACATCCCATGACCATAAAGTGACATATTTTTGGTCTATAAGTCATGTTGAGTGATTTATGAAAATGATTAAAAATAATATTAATGTCTAAGGAATATTAAACATGCTTTATGGTAGAAATATCTAATGAAATATAAAAATTTCTAATTCATAATAGTGGGTTTGTTACCATAATATCTAGTCTTTTATATTTCCAAGTGACAACATCATTAGATGATGTTTCATCCACTTATGAGTACTCATAGCTAACAATCATCATACTATGTGTCCCATCATTGAACATTATATTACCATAGAAATATATTTCAGAATATATTCATTTAATTTCAAGGTTCCAATAAGAGAAGGGACCAACATTAACAATATAGGATATATATTATTACAATATAGTCATGTATAAAAATGAACAATATATAATAAGAAGTTTGATATTATTAAAATATTTTAATATACTTGTAACAAAATGTACATATTTTTTGTTCAAGAAAAATAAATAAAAATAGATCCCTCTGGGTCTAGAGTAAACTACAAGATATTTTCAATCATCTATACCCCACCTGATGATTGTTTTTTGGTTGAGTTATGGCTTTAGTGAAGTGGTATGTCACATCATATTCTATGGAAATTCTATTCATTGAAAATTCATCTATTTATGTAAAAGTACATCAAGAGATAAAACCATTTATGTATTTTATTTTTTGAAGGTGTGACTTAGGATAATTTTTATGGGCCATTGATGCCATAGTATCAAAATAAAGTGTGATATGGACATTACATCTGGGTAATAAAATAAGATATTGAATGATGTTAACTATCCAAACTGATTTGTTAGTTACCTAGAAAGCTATAATATTCTCAGACTCAGTTTTCGAATCTATGATCAAAAATTATGTTTCTATATTCCTACTCCAAAAACATCCATTCAAGTTCAAAATTTATCTCATCTATGATTTCAGAATGTCTTAGTACGTATATAAGCTAGAATATTCATATCATTTGATAATTAGTTCTCCATATCCTCTATAGTCCAAAAACATATAATTTGTATGCCTTAGATACCTATGTATAGTATTAATGTTCATCCAATGGTGGTAACCTATGTCATCTTGATTTATTCAAGTCACACTTAGGATGTATGTGTCACGACCCGTCCACGGGGCCCGTGCCGTGACTACCCCAAGCCCGCCTTCCATAGGCCAGGGGCTGGCGACTAGCACCAAAGGCGTAAATCCCGGTAACTGGGAAGGCATTGCCTTTATAAAAGTAACAAAACACCACAAAGTACAAGCGGAAGTAAAACACTAAGTACAAAAAGAAGTGCTGGAAAGTAAATGGGCCAGAATACAAACCCAAAAGAAAGTACAACTACAACTAAACAAAGTACAACAGAAAAAGACAACAGCTGGAGGGAAGGAAGCGGCTCCTGGGACGTCCTCCTTGGATCCTACCTGAAGGGTAGGTACAGATGGCGCAGCTCCTGGATCGTTCACCACGAATCCTACCTGAAATGTAGGTACAGATAGCCTCCACAGTGCTCTCGTCTGTCAACCTCCTCCGAGTGTCGTCTCGCAGTGAAGTCCACCTCCGGACACTGACTTGTCGTGTAGTCCACCTCCGGGTACCGTCCAGTCCTCGAACACTCGGCCTCCGTCAGCACTGCCTGTCGTCTGCAACCAACACAACGAGGTGCGGGAATAACCCGTGTAGGGGTGAGTATAACGATACTCAGTAGGGACCCCGAGACCCTCAAGGTCTCACTAAATCCAACAAGGATAACCACAAAGAAGATCTCAACAGATAACCTCTACTTAGGTATATGCCCATACATATACCTAAGTTATCAAGTAACCCATCTCAATCATGAGGAAACACAAGGATCATGAGATCAGCGGATAACCACTACCCAGGTATATGCCCATACATATACCTATGTTATCAAGTAACCCATCTCAATCATGAGGAAACACAAAGGTCAAAAGTCTTAGCTCAAACCAGGATTTTCATTATCGAAACCGTAACTACTGAAGAGCTCCGTCTCTAGAGTGTACAGTGGTCCTGTCACGACTCCGAGGTACTGCTCAATAACCTAAGACTGCTGAGGTACTCCTCCTGTCGAGTACCGCGGGCCACCCACCCAAACACAGTAGTGCTTCCCGCCGAGGTATGTCACTCAAACACAGTAGTGCACACCCCCTAGTAGCCTGCAGAGGTACTCTCCGGACGAGTACCGCGAGTCTGCACTATCACACAGGTAGTGCTCCGTCCGCCATGGGTCTGCACCCAAACAAAGTAGTGCTCCGTCCACTGGGCTAGTGGACTCACTCCAAGTCGAGTCGGTCAAGCAGTCGTCAGGTCTCAGTCGGCTACACGGTCTCCGTACTCCGCATGCTCGTCTCTGGGAGGGTCCGCTCCACGAGCTGCAAGTCGATACTCCAAGTATCACAAGGTCCCACGAAGAAGTAACTCAAAGGACCTCCTCGTCACAGGGGTCTCAACGCAACAGACGGCGCGTCGATCGGACACCCAGTCTGTGAGTTATTAGCCTTTTCGTCCCAGGGGCCCGGTTGGTTTCGTGAGCGAACCAAACCCAGCCGTATCTCAACTGTACCCCGAGCTCTCATAGGGTATACTCATAGGGACCGTTTCTCAACGTGATCGTCAACGCCGCTGACGGTTCGTCAAACGGACGTCCTGTCTGAAAGATATCAGCTTTTCCGTTCCAGGGGCCCGGTTGGATTTCAGGTGCGATCCAACACGGCCACTACCAACTGTATCCAAAACTCGGGCGAAGGATGCCAAAAGTTCCGTATCGTCAACAGGAACTCAACGCAACAGACGGCGCGTCAATCGGACGCACGGTCTGATAGTTATTGGCTTTTTCGTCCCAAGGGCCCGGTTGGTTTTTAAGACAAAACCAACCTGAAAGTACTCCACTTGCATTCAAACCTCGGGCGGAGTGAGCCAAAAGATCCGTCTCACTAAGAGGAAACTAACAAAGCTGACGGCACGCCAATCGGACGTCCGTAGCTGAAGATATGAGTGTTTCCGATCTGAGGGCCCGGTTGGTTTCGTGTACGAACCAACCCGGCCGAACCCAAAGTATTCCGAAACCTTGAGTGCGATAAACCTAAACGACCGTCTTGCTCCAAGGATTGCGTTGCCACTGACGGCGAGTCGTTTGGAGGCCCGTAGCTCAAGTTACGGGCGTTTGAACGAAAGTCGTCCGAAGACGGGGGGTACGGGCCCGGGCCGACCCGGCCCGACCCGAGCGGCCGAGCGGCCGACGCGGGGGAAAGCCGCCGCCCCGCGTGACACCCCCGCGGCACCCGCGGGGTGTCGGCCAGACAGTCGGATGCGCCGCGTGACAACCCCGCGGCACCCGCGGGGTGCCGCGCTGGACACCCGTGGTGACAACCCCGCGGGGTGCCGCGCTGGACACCCGCGGGGTGCCGCCGCCTCCGGCCGCCGCCACCGGCTTCCGCGGGCCGCCGGAGTCGCTCCGGTGGCCCGTTTTCCTTCCCGTCTGCGCCGTTGTTCCTCCCGGGTTCCGTTCTTTACTGCGGGATCATCAAACATCCGTTGCGGCACGTTCCGTCGTCGCCCGCCAAATCCGCAAAACACGAAGAATGACGGAGGGTTGTCGGGCCGTGTTCGTTTGACCCGCACCCTCCGCGTTAGATAAAAGCAATGCGAGAAATTGTTCAACGCATGAACCGAAAATTTTAATAAAATAAAATTGTTCATTTGAAACCGGTTCTTTAATTTTTAAAGAACGTTCACGGGAATATAAAGAGGGGTATTCCAAAATTATAAAATCCCTACCTCGGAGTCGTCGCGCGTGAGCGTTCTTCGCGGAATTGCTTGTCGCGGAAGAGGGGGGATCGTCGCGTCGTCGCGGGAAGGCGTCGCGTCGTCGCGGAACACGGCGTTGAGTCGGAGAACTCAACGCACCATGAAACAGCAGATTTAATTTTAATTAATTAAATCCGTGTTTTGGTTAAGAACCACGAAGGAGATAAAAAGGAAGGTCCGAGACTCTTACCTCAAGCAGTCGATCGAAGACCCGTCACGGAGGAAGAGACGTCGCAGAAGAACGTTGTCGGCGTCGCGGATCACGGCGTCACGTCGTCGATTTCCGGGTTCGGCGTTCTTCGCGTTCTTCGTGTTCTTCGCGTTCTTCGCGAAGGAGGAAGAAGATACAAGGATTTTGTCTCAACGAGAAATCCTCCCAAAAAAGAAGATAGGTTGGTCTTATTTTATTATTATGCCAACACACGAAAGGGGGGTAAGTAACGACCCATCAATTCGTTGAATTAATTCAACGAAAGAAACAGCTCATTTAATTTACGAAAATAAACCGCCCAATTAAATGGTCTGTTAAGAAATTAAGAAAACGTGTCAGTTGACTTTCATAATGACGGGTTTTCGCGGGTGCGTTACTTAGCGGAAAGAAACGGAGGGGCTCGTGCGGGCCCCACCTCACAAATATCCTACCAAGAGGGTAGGATATTTCTTGAGAGTATCTTATCCGGTTCAACTCAGTTTAAGCCGCTTTTAAGTGGCTTCAAACGGCTTCAAGTGAAATGAAAAATAAAGTTGTCGCACAATTTTATTTTATTTTATAACTTAAAACCCAAAAATTAAAAACCACACCAGGGAAAACGCAACTCCGGAAGAGGAGTTTCTAAGCAAATACCGGCGCTGCGATCCCATCGGTGCCCTCAGAATTCGATTCTGGGCACCGGTTCAAAAGTTAGAAAAACCCGCACGTTCGTTCACTGAACGTACCCGAGCCAAACTTCAGAAAATGATTCCGGGCACACCGGGCCTCGGAATCAGGTGCCGTCAGAAGCTGCGCACTTGTAAAATTCCAAAAAAAATTAAGAAAAAAAATTTCCTTGAAATTTACGGGTCTTTACATTACTCCCACCACAGGGCTTTACGTCCCCGTAAAGCTCCAACACAAACTTAGGGAAACAAGGGCGGTACGGAGCACGCATCTGAGCCTTCCACTCCCAAGTGCTCTCCTGGAGGTCCCCGAGCTGCCAAAGAAAGTGCACAAGAGGAATCGACCGTCCTCCTAGGATCCTCTCCTGTCGATTCTCAATCCCCACAGGAAACTCCGTAGAAGTCACCTCATCACCAAAGACCAGCTCCCCATGGTCAAAGATTTGTGTCGGGTCGTGCACGTATCTCATCCGCTGAGATACGTGGAAACGTCGTGCACCTAGTGCAACTGAGGTGGATGGACCAAGTGGTAAACCATCCCGCCTACCCAGCTGAGGACCTAGAAAGGTCCGTTGAACCTCGGAGATAACTTGCCGCCTTGGCCACATCTCTGTAACCCTCGTCGAGGTGAGACCCGTATAAGGACGTGATCGTCATCCTCGAACTCCAGAGGTCTCCAATTCTTGCTGGAACTGAAACTCAAAACGACTGCTACCACGAGAGTAAGGTTGACCGACTCAAGATTGATCGGTCACACCCTCCTATGCAAGAGTTACCCTGCGCTGCCTGGGGTTTCCTTTTCCGCCGACCAAGGAAAACCCATCCCGACGTTTGCCTAAAACCGTCAATTTGAGTATGAACAGTTATTGCCCACTCCATACTCAAACTAACGTCGTAAGGCCTCGACGCTGCCACCAAGATATTCCAACCAGAACTCTCGCCTCAAGGGTCTGACCACACCGTCGGCGTAAGTGTGATTATCGAGTCTCCTCTCAAGGTATCTCCAGACGTGAGGGTCAAGTCCACGGCTTACCGGAAACTCTAGGTCTGGAACAAGATTTGTGAAAGTGAGGAATGATTCATATCAACGTCTGTTACTACAGCAGCTAGTAGTGGACACAGACTGTCCCTTGAATTATTTCTAGAGCCATTGGGTCACACTTCTGGACTGCATGCAGCCGCATTCTTCCACCGCCCTCCAGCTCCCTGAGCCTGGTGGGAATAACTAAGGCGGGTGGTTGTACCATGTTAGGATGTACACCACCTCATGCTGCTCTCCTAGCTGTGCCTCCACGTCTGCTGCTTTGTAGACTCATCTCTCCTTTAAGATTCTTCTTCTTGAAACATTTAACACGCCCGAGGCTCTAAGACTAGCACTGGTTTCCTGTTTCTTACTGCACTGTGCAGTCTTCATCCGCTCCTGGATGAACTACACCTCCTTTGCATACGATCTGGAAGAGCTGCTAAAATTTCTCCTTTGCCGAAAAGAGAAACCCGGTCTCATCCCCTCTCTAGATGAACCACACCCATTGCCTAATATAGTCAATCATGGCATGAAGGATGCATTCATGCCATGGATGACGTCGTAAGGCCTCGACGTAACTACTAAGAGATCCAACTGTCACTCTCGCCTCCAAGGGTTGAGTCACACTGTCGGCATCAGTGTGAGGTCACTGGGTCTCCTCCAGTAGGAATTTCGAAAGTGAGGGTCAAGTCAACAGTCTTAACCAGGACCACTTAGTAACATCACAAAAGAGGACAGGAAAGCAAACATCACAAGATAAGTGTCTTTATTTTATTGCAGCTCATGGTACAAAGACACAAAAACAACATCAACATGGAACTAGAAGTACAAGAGACGTATCCACTAGTTCCGCTCCTGTCCACCTGCTCCAGGAGCTCTACTGACTTGTCCACTGCTCTATTGTTGCTCAAGCATTCGTCGCTGCCTCTGCCTCGGTGGCTCCTTAAAAGCCTATGGATCAACTGTACGAGGAGTCGGACAGTCACGTGCCAGGTGCCCCTTTCCACCGCATGAGTAACACAGTCTGCTTCTGGCACGCCTGGCTCTGACCCCACCCCGGGTGCCCCGCACCACCGGTCCAAAAACCCGAGATCGCCCAACTGCTGGTCTGGTCCTCCTGGACCCCTGCATCATCTGTCTACTGCCCACAGATGACTCGGCTTCTGATCTAAAAAACACGCGGAAAAGGCAGCAGCTCCTGAACACGCTCGGGGTGTAGAGCTACTGGCACAAACTCCACCCTGAAGAAGGTCTCGAAGTCTTCCCATGTGAAAGCCATCCCATCGCAAAACTGGAACAAGTGGCTCCACCACCTGCCTGCTGCTTCCTGAAGAAGGCTGGCAGCAAAGGTCACCATGAAGTCTGATGGCGTCCCTACTAGCCTGAAGATTCCCACCACAGCCTCCAGCCAATCCTCAGCCGCCTACGGGTCCGTCTCTCCCCCGAACCTGGGTGGCCTCTGGCGCTGGAACTCATGCAGTGCGCTCAAGTAGCGGGCATCACCTACTGCTGGGGCTGGTGGCATCAGTGGCCCAACGTATGGTAGTACTGCTGGCGCCTCCGTTGGTGCCTCAACTGCAAGAGGGCCCTGTACCGAAGCCTCGTCACTCGACAGGCTGTCAGCACGCACATCCCTCTGGGCTCTAGCTGGTCGTCCGAGAAAAGGCATCCTGAAAGAAACAACGTAACACGGTCAAACGATTATACCTGGTGAGCTGACCTGGTTTGAGCTGTTTTAAGGGGAAACCTTTGAAAACACACACGCAAACAGTGTTTTCGTGCACAAAGTCTAAAATCAGTTTCCAGGGTCCTGGTGTATGGATACGTCGGCCGCCCGCACCAACACTGGACTCCCTGAACTGAAAACCACACTCGGTACCCTTAACACTATTACTTCACAGAAAGAAAGATCAGAGTCTGCGGTAGAACCGACCACCTCTGATACCAATTTGTCACGACCCGTCCACGGGGCCCGTGCCGTGACTACCCCAAGCCCGCCTTCCATAGGCCAGGGGCTGGCGACTAGCACCAAAGGCGTAAATCCCAGTAACTGGGAAGGCATTGCCTTTATAAAAGTAACAAAACACCACAGAGTACAAGCGGAAGTAAAACACTAAGTACAAAAAGAAGTGCTGGAAAGTAAATGGGCCAGAATACAAACCCAAAAGAAAGTACAACTAAAACTGAACAAAGTACAATAGAAAAAGACAACAGCTGGAGGGACGGAAGCGGCTCCTGGGTCGTCCTCCTTGGATCCTACCTAAAGGGTAGGTACAGATGGAGCAGCTCCTGGATCGTCCACCACGAATCCTACCTGAAGGGTAGTTACAGATAGCCTCCACAGTGCTCTCGTCCGTCAACCTCCTCCGAGTGTCGTCTCGCTGTGAAGTCCACCTCCGGACACTAACTTGTCATGTAGTCCACCTCCAGGTACCGTACAGTCCTCGAACACTCGGCCTCCGTCAACACTGCCTGTCGTCTGCAACCAACACAACGAGGTGCGGGCATAACCCGTGCAGAGGTGAGTATAACGATACTCAGTTGGGACCCCGAGACCCTCAAGGTCTCACTAAATCCAACAAGGATAACCACAAAGAAGATCTCAACAGATAACCTCTACTTAGTTATATGCCCATACATATACCTAAGTTATCAAGTAACCCATCTCAATCATGAGGAAACACAAGGATCATGAGATCAGCGGATAACCACTACCCAGGTATATGCCCATACATATACCTAAGTTATCAAGTAACCCATCTCAATCATGAGGAAACACAAAGGTCAAAAGTCTCAGCTCAAACCAGGATTTTCATTATCGAAACCGTAACTACTGAAGAGCTCCGTCTCTAGAGTGTACAGTGGTCCTGTCACGACTCCGAGGTACTGCTCACTAACCTAAGACTGCTGAGGTACTCCTCCTGTCGAGTACCGCGGGCCAGCCACCCAAACACAGTAGTGCTTCCCGCCGAGGTATGTCACTCAAACACAGTAGTGCACACCCCCTAGTAGCCTGCAGAGGTACTCTCCGGACGAGTACCGCGGGTTTGCACTATCACACAGGTAGTGCTCCGTCCGCCATGGGTCTGCACCCAAACAAAGTAGTGCTCCGTCCACTGGGCTAGTCGACTCACTCCAAGTCGAGTCGGTCAAGCAGTCGTCATGTCTCAGTCGGCTACACGGTCTCCGTACTCCGCACGCTCTTCTCTGGGAGGGTCCGCTCCACGAGCTGCAAGTCGATACTCCAAGTATCACAAGGTCCCACAAAGAAGTAACTCAAAGGACCGCCTCGTCACAGGGGTCTCAACGCAACAGACGGCGCGTCGATCGGACGCCCGGTCTGTGAGTTATTAGCCTTTTCGTCCCAGGGGCCCGGTTGGTTTTGTGAGCGAACCAAACTCAGTCGTATCTCAACTGTACCCCGAGCTCTCATAGGGTATACTCATAGGGACCGTTTCTCAACGTGATCGTCAACGCCGCTGACGGTTCATCAAACGGACGTCCTGTCTGAAAGATATCAGCTTTTCCGTTCCAGGGGCCCGGTTGGATTTCGGGTGCGATCCAACCCGGCCACTACCAACTGTATCCAAAACTCAGGCGAAGGATGCCAAAAGTTCCGTATCGTCAACAGGAACTCAACGCAACAGATGGCGCGTCAATCGGACGCCCGGTCTGAGAGTTATTGGCTTTTTCGTCCCAGGGGCCCGGTTGGTTTTTAAGGAAAAACCAACCCGACCGTACTCCACTTGCGTTCAAACCTCGGGCGGAGTGAGCCAAAAGATCCGTCTCACTAAGAGGAAACTAACAAAGCTGACGGCACGCCAATCGGACGTCCGTAGCTCAAGATATGAGTGTTTCCGCTCCGAGGGCCCGGTTGGTTTCGTGTACGAACCAACCCGGCCGAACCCAAAGTATTCCGAAACCTTGAGTGCGATAAACCGAAATGACCGTCTTGCTCCAAGGATTGCGTTGCCACTGACGGCGAGTCGTTTGGAGGCCCATAGCTCAACTTACGGGCGTTTGAATGAAAGTCGTCCGAAGACGGGGGGTACGGGCCCGGGCCGACCCGGCCCGACCCGAGCGGCCGACGCGGGTGAAAGCCGCCGCCCCGCGTGACACCCCCGCGGCACCCGCGGGGTGTCGTCCAGACAGCCGGACGCGCCGCGTGACAACCCCGCGGCACCCGCGGGGTGCCGCCCAGGACACCCGCGGCACCCGCGGGGTGCCGCGCTGGACACCCCCGGGGTGCCGCGTGACAACCCCGTGGCACCCCCGGGGTGTCGCGCTGGACACCCGCGGGGTGCCGCGCTGGACACCCGCGGCACCTGCGGGGTGCCGCATGACAACCCCGCGGCACCCGCGGGGTGTTGCGCTGGACACCCGCGGGGTGTCGCCGCCTCCGGTGGCCCATTTTCCTTCCCGTCTGCGCCGTTGTTCCTCCCGGGTTCCGTTCTTTACTGCTGGATCATCAAACATCCGTTGCGGCACGTTCCGTCGTTGCCCGCCAAATCCGAAAAACACGAAGAATGACAGAGGGTTGTCGGGCCGTGTTCGTTTGACCCGCACCCTCTGTGTTAGATAAAAGCAATGGGAGAAATTGTTCAACGCATGAACCGAAAATTTTAATAAAATAAAATTGTTCATTTGAAACCGGTTCTTTAATTTTTAAAGAACGTTCACGGGAATATAAAGAGGGGTATTCCAAAATTATAAAATCCCTACCTCGGAGTCGTCGCGAGTGAGCGTTCTTCGCGGAATTGCTTGTCGCGGAAGAGGGGGGATCGTCGCGTCGTCGCGGGAAGGCATCGCGTCGTCGCGGAACACGGCGTTGAGTCGGCGAACTCAACGCACCATGAAACAGCAGATTTAATTTTAATTAATTAAATCCGTGTTTTGGTTAAGAACCACGAAGGAGATAAAAAGGAAGGTCCGAGACTCTTACCTCAAGCAGCCGATCGAAGACCCGTCACGGAGGAAGAGACGTCGCAGAAGAACGTTGTCGGCGTCGTGGATCACGGCGTCGCGTCGTCGATTTCTGGGTTCGGCGTTCTTCGCGTTCTTCGCGTTCTTCGCGTTCTTCGCGAAGGAGGAAGAAGATACAAGGATTTTGTCTCAACGAGAAATCCTCCAAAAAAAAGATATGTTGGTCTTATTTTATTATTATGCCAACACACGAAAGGGGGGTAAGTAACGACCCATCAATTCGTTGAATTAATTCAACGAAAGAAACAGCTCATTTAATTTACGAAAATAAACCGCCCAATTAAATGGTCTGTTAAGAAATTAAGAAAACGCGTCAGTTGACTTTCATAATGACAGGTTTTCACGGGTGCGTTACTTAGCGGAAAGAAACGGCGGGGCTCGTGCGGGCCCCACCTCACAAATATCCTACCAAGAGGGTAGGATATTTTTGGATAGTATCATATCCGGTTCAACTCAATTTAAGCCGCTTTTAAGTGGCTTCAAGCGGCTTCAAGTGAAATGAAAAATAAAATTGTCGAACAATTTTATTTTATTTCATAACTTAAAACCCAAAAATTAAAAACCACACCAGGGAAAACGCAACTCCGGAAGAGGCGTTTCTAAGCAAATACCGGCGCTGCGATCCCATCGGTGCCCTCGGAATTCGATTCCGGGCACCGGTTCAAAAGTTAGAAAAACCCCGCACGTTCGTTCACTGAACGTACCCGAGCCAAACTTCAGAAAATGATTTCGGGCACACCGGGCCTCGGAATCAAGTGCCTTCAGAAGCTGCGCTCTTGTAAAATTCCAAAAAAAATTAAGAAAAAAAATTTCCTTGAAATTTACGGGTCTTTACAGTATGAGAAATCTTGGCTAGTACATAACATAAAATAATTATCTAACCCAATCACTAATTCTTATGGTATCATTAATATATTGTGTCATTCTCCATGTTCTTAAGGGCACAATTTCATGTAAATATAAATTCAATGAGAAAATATTTTATTCTTATGTAATTAATCTCTTTCTCACCTTGTTAACATATGTACTTCAACATTGACAATGCAACCTATTGGATATATCACAATGGATCCTGGTCCTAGTAATATATGATTCTCCACGAAAATTATTTATGGATAATAATTATTTAACTAGTCACTAAGATACTATATTTCTTTTATTAAATATCCAATCGTTATTATTTCATCAACATAAACTATTATAAAAATTTTATCACTCTAAATAAATCAATAATAGATTCATTGATCAAATTTGTACTTCATGAGACCAAAATCATCAATGGATTCATCGATCTCATTGTTCCACAACATGGATTATTTTATTAATCAAAAAATGGATCTTTTATATTTTATAACTTTTTAACATCTATTAGAGTCACAAACGCTTCATATTGTCTCATGTATACATGGTTTTCATGATTCTTCTTAAGGAAATCCATTTTGATATTCATTATAAAAATCAAATAGTAATGGAATTATGTGTCGTAAAGTATAATTATGATATATTTTACTATAGAAATGGGGGAAATGTTTTCTACATATTCAATTCCTTGAAGATTTTTAAAATATTTTTCAATTATTCATTCGTTATATGCATTTAACTCACCATCCATGCAATGTTTCTTCTTGAATAACCATTAACAACTAAAAGGATTTATATCCATAGTAATATCATCTGAAATCATGACCAAATTTTTTTATAAGGAATCTATTATTAAAATTATAACATAATTACACATGGTATCATACGTTCCACAAGATATTCTATTGTAGGTTTAATGTTATTTATTTTAAACAAATAATGATTCACCAACCCTATTTACTAGAAAACCATAACCAAATGTCTTTGTATCCTCTATTTTTCTACTATGATTTAATTTTTTCTCCAAAACATTTTTTTCTATTGGAATGTTCAGAATCTGTTCTTTTGCTAACTCTTGTGTTCCATGATCCTATAAATCATCAAATTCAATATCTCTTGAACAATATCTTTTGTATAAGAAATTTATCTCAATTAAAATTTCATTTATTTAATGTATTAACTTTTTTTGTGGGTCATATAGGTAATATTCCCTTCATTCCATGGGTTATCCTATAATGGTATAGTTTATATCTTGGGATGAATTTTTTATGAAGTGACCTTAAAAAATTATTTATAAAACACACATGTATGTATGAGAACATGATTTTAATTCCACTCCACAAATGGTAATGAATATCATGAACTATTATAGTTGTTAAATAGGTTTGTATTTTTGTTTCTTTCTATAACACATATCTCCCAAAGGATGATCACAGATAGACATGACTCATCCTTGATCCCATAATTTCTAAGAGAGTGAGGTTCAACCTTCCACTTACACCATCTACCTAAGGTTTATAAAGATTATTGATTACAGGTAGAATCCCAATCTACTATAAATAATCAATAAATCCATGATTAAGATATTATATACCAAGTTCTGAGCAGAGTTTCATAATTTACATTACATGTGGGTTCTCAACTTCATTCTTGTAATATATGAATCTCTAAATGGAATTCTACATATACCTCATCATATATAAATACAGATATCGAATAAAGTCATCTGTAAAATTTAAAAAGAACAAAAACCCACCCCTAACTTTAAATGAAATTTGTGTACACGTATTGGTATGAACTAATTGAAGAAGTTTCTCAGCCCTTTCCCAACATTCTAATATATGGGAATTTAATAATTTTTTCCTTGTAAACATGTTTAAAATACACAAAGTGGATTTTTTTCAATTGGGTATAAATATCCATATTTATGTAATTTTTCAACTGATTTTCATATACTTGAACTATCCATCAATTCTGTATTAGGTTTTTCTATGAGAAATGTGAATTGGTTTTTTTATTGATTACCATTACTTGGTTTAGTTAATCTAATACATAATGATAAATATTTAAATGTTCCTCGACATAAAAAAATATTTCTTTACAAAAGAAGGAACATTTATTACCAAAACCAAAAATAAATACATATGTATCAAGTTTAGATAAAAAATAATTTTTATAGTAATTGGTGACACACACAAAAATATAAAAGAAATATTAATCCCATCACCTTCATAGGGTTGTAGTCCCCAATTTCACTGATAGAAAGCTTGGATCTATTTTGTTCTTTTAAATATAATTCCCCTTGTTCAATATTATTGAATATATGTGGCTCATATATTTTAATACATATGTGAGAACCGCCTGATGTATCTATTACCCATTTTGTATAAATAGATACATTTAACAAGATAATTAACACATCTAAATCTTCCCATAATTTCTTTCATGTGTGTAATTTTTCTTCATATATCCCTTCTTATCATAAGTGAAAATGATAACATCATATACCCTAGATTTTCCCCAGATCCTTTTCTTTTTGGATCTATATTGTGTAGAATCTTTGGCCTTATATCTCTTCATATGTTCTTTTATTTTATTTATGATATGGATGGAGTGATTTTTTCACTTCACGTCATTGTTAACATGGTTACATAGAATAAATAGATATAGAAGATACGTCCACATATTTTTTATATTGAAATAAATATAAAAATGGGGAATAAATGGTGGAGTGACACTCGAATGATATCAGTGCATTATTATTTTGGTAATGTAAACCCCATAACCTTTATGCGCTCAATGTACCCACTGAGATGTAGTATATGAGGCTCATTTTGGGAACCATATATAACAAACCAACCCTACTCAACTAGACAAGATGCCTATGAAGGTCCACCACTATGTGAAGAACAAAAATGAGATAATAACATGTATTATAATAAACAGAATCAATGAATATTATTTGGGTAAAATGCATAATAAAGTTAAAATATTCATGAGACATAAAATACAAGGCAATGAGGCCCAACAAGAAATATATAAAAAAATGTCTAAAAAATCAATATGTGTCCATTCATCACCACTAATCCATCCATCAATGAGGATGATGAAATTAAGTGAGACTAAAATTCTACCCAATGCCATTACCTTTATCAAATTCCAATAAAACAACACATACAACCACCCATAGGAGAAATTAGGGTGTGAAAAAACTGACTAGTAGGATAACAAAAAAGAAACAATAAAGTTTCTAATATCAAGAATTTATTAGCTTTAATTTTAATGCAAATACATTTTAAAATGAATATTCATAAAGGAACCCCATTTATAATACATTCAATTATTTTGATAAAGGGCATACCATATTCACCAAAAATAGGAATATTACATGTACGAATGAAATCCATTATGAATCCATGGATAACCTATAAGATAATATTGTTATAAATAAACAATGAAATACATAAACATGAAATAAAAAAATCATAAGTTAGAAGAAAACCATTTTCATTCAAAACTATTTATATACATGCTATAAATGAAAGTAAATCCCAAATCTATTCTTATATTGGATCTATAAAATAAAACCTTTAGTGGAATTACACACACAAAGTTGATGTAAAAAATATTGTGGTATTGCAAACTAAAAGTGTGGAAAGTATTTGAAAATTCCTCAAACGGTACCTAATTTGCTATATTTTTCAAAATAAATATAAAATTACCATTTTCACATTTAATTAAACGTTTTCAATTTTTCCATTCAACTTTCAGGCTTCAAGACCAATTTTAAAACCTAACACATCATCAAAAAGTAATTAATAAAACATTTAGTGTGGGTAAATAATTAAATAATAACCATCTTAAACATGAATATCATCATACAAAACCATTCCAATGTCAAATCATGAATTTTGTATGATTAACTATAAGTAATTGTTAATAATACAATATGATTAAAGAATTAACCCATTTATAGGGAAACGTACCTCAATAAAAAATGAAATATAATAACCATTAAAAATTGAGATTGGAGATAAGAATATAATACTTTTAATGAGAATGAACTTTGAAAACCTAAAATAAATTGATCTTGGTTGAATCTTACTTATTAGACCTTCGAAAAAACATCTTACAAACCATGATTGTTGTAAATATTCAAGATTCTATTTCTATTTTCATTAATATAGTGGATCCTGATCCCTTTTATGTTATAATATGGAATTAAAATCAACTTAGATACCCTATTTCTAAGGTGATTCAAGCTCAATATCTCTAAATAGTTCATATGGTGTCCTCCTATGATGGATTAGTGGATGGTACCCTGATGCTTTCTATTTTTTCCCTTTCTATTTTTGCATATTCCTTTGAGGATTATGTGGCCCTTCTTTGGTGGACCATGTCCTCTCATTTTAGTGTGAAAAAAATAATCTTTGGGTCTCTTTCAATCTTCCATGTGCTCATCGGGGCAAGGGCACCCAAGAAAATTTTTTGGGATGAACCAAGACACTTCTATATTTTTATTTCTTCCTGTTAGGATTTTTTCAAAGTGAGGTCCAGATCCTGATATCTATTAGCTAGTGGAATTTCTAGATATATTTGTCATCCATGGAGGTTTATTGATTTTTAGACTCACACTATATATGTGTGTGGGTCAATCTTCCCAGTATCCTAATTTTTATTAAAAATATTGAATTTCTAGAAAGGATTGGGGTCTTACATGGGGAGTTCCTGTGTGTAGACGCCCATAAACACCAGCTCTAAGAATCATTAATATATAAGACCTTTGAATCTATGGATATATCCTATCATCCACCATAATATCTCCTTTTTTGGGTAGATGGATCACTGGATTATATAGATCATGTGTTTTATCCCTTTGTGTCGCGCTTCTAATCTTCATGTCACCTCCCCAATGAATCCTTTCTATAGTATATAATGAATCCATCAAATACCACCCCTTTTCATCAGCTAGATATTGTTTCCATAGGAGTAACTTGATATTTAGAAGAATGGAAATGTTGGTCATTATTTTAGATGTCATTAATGATTGACATTAATGTAAATGAACCCTTAGATCATCCACCGGTGTCCCATCCTCTTTTCTTATCGACATAGTGGTCGAAACATATTTTTACTGACCAATGAAGGGATCTGATCCCTATAACATTATGCTCTAATGATCCTCAATAAATCATTAGTATGTTCTCCCCTCTATTCCATGAAAGTCAAATTTCTTAGTGTAAACAACAATTTCTTTCATATTCATCGCTGAGATCCTCTTCTCCTCAGGATTCTAGTCCTCTAGGTTTCTCTTATAAATCATATCTTCATAGATACAATTATATATTTTATGTTAAAAAATTTATTTATCTACCTCATACGGTGAATGAGTGTATTATGGGTACTTTCGATGCTTCAATGGATGATCTTATGTCCCCCTCACGACTACAATTTGGTGGAATCTCTCTTCTAGGGTCAATGAGGTGGTGTAATTTAGTTACAAAACAATATAAAGTATCTGGTTCTATCCGGGATTTTATTTTTTGTTGAAACATATTGTATTATTTATGTACTATTTTTAGATATTATATGGATTATTTTTTAGACCAGTCTCTGAGATGAAATGTGATTCTAATTTTGGTGGTGACAATAAATTTTTTTGAAAGATATTAAAATATTAAATATCACCTACTCATGGTTTCCTGAAAAAGTGGAATAACTTATAAATTATTTCCCATATCAGAAATATAATCCCACCATTTAATCCAAAATTTTAGTTTTACCTTACGTGTGATTGACCATTGGTAGGAATGGGTCATTTTAAAAAAAATAGTGGTGAGAAATTAATAAAATAAATTAAATAAAATATATATTTTATTTTTAATTAATATAGTGACTTTATTAACTATAAGATTAAATCTATTGATTTTTTTCTAGGGTTGGATGTTAAACCCTCGATAACTAGACTCGCCTAGTGGAGAGAGTTCTTAGTGAATGACAACAGATTCATATTGGATCTTGGATCATCGCTAAAGAGGAGTTGGAGGATCATGTCATGGGTGGAAGAACAACCGTTATTCTTCAATAATTTATCCATATTCCATGTAGAGTGTGTGTATCAGTTGTTTAATTCCCCATTCTTAATTTATATGATGATCGAAAATCAATTTACGAATAGATTGGTTTGGAAATAGATAAACTAGTGGGAAGGGTTTTATTCTACAGGGTTTATATGGGAGATTCTTCATGGTTATTCAATCCTCTTCATTTATTATTCTTACAAAAATAGATCCTACAAAAATTGAACAATGTATTATGTTTGTTCCTCAGGGTTGTTCTTTGTGATTTTTCTCTAGCTTTTCTCATTCATCATAGGAAACCCCTTGGTTCATGGTTTGACTCCATATTTTCATATAGATCATTGTGGTAATAATTATTGGAGAAATCATATGATATTTTAGATCGAGACTCAGTGTGATATAATGAAGCTGTGATGGTAATAGTGACAGACGGATGGAGGAGGTTTGGAAACACCCAGTTTTTATGCTTCTGGTGTTGAAAACGAACCATATAAACACAATTGATAACACTCTCTCATGACCCATACCATAGTATCTCATGTCGTGACTACCCCATTCCCACCTCTAGTATTCTAGGGGCTAGTGACTAGAACCAAGTATTTATATGCCACAAATAGAAGGAATTAGCCTAAAGTACATGCACCCACACACACTTCTCTAACCCACATAATGATGAACTGTAAAAAAATTAATGAATGCATGAATACCACTATGATTCCCACAACCATAGTACAATAGGTCATAATATAAAAGTAAATGGGGCCAAATTAACCCCTCCCCCTTCCCCACAAAGAGAGAGTCAGTACTCAAGTCCAACTGAAACTATAAAGAGTCCAACTGACTCTAAGTGTGATGACTGTGTCAAAGGTACTCTCTTGGTAAACACCATCGATTTACAACTAGATTTGACATCCAAATTGTGCTTCACTTCAACAATGTGGCTCAACTAAATAATATTAACATAATTCATATTAATTGAATCTGGAAGGAATGGATGCAGTGATGTAGATAAAAGTGATAAAAAGAACTATGGATTCTATAAAATCCCATAACACAAGGCTTGTAATCCAGGATTACATGATGTGTGGGACCCCAGGTTGTGGCACAATAATTTGTACAGAGATAAGGATCACATATAATGTGACCATCCACTAATGAAACAACATGTACATTATATGTACATACACATGGGTTGACATACATAGTCACAAACGCAGCGTGTACTCCCACATGGACACGACATGGCATAAACAGACTGTTTCACCTACAAAACTTCAGTACAATAACATGGATAGGTGACAATGGGTATGGAACTATGTGTCCCTACACATCATGTACTCATCCTACACAATTTGTGTTTGGAGACTATATTCTGTGTGATAATTTACACATGGAAAAATCATGGGATAGTTGAACACATTTTGTACCCCCTTGGACACATCATGTACATAAATCGAGAGAGATTGAGGCTATTTTTTCATGTTTGAACCAGTATAGGTGGAGTGTATTCCCTTAGTCCATTTCATTGAGGGTATACTGCATAATTACATCCACATCATAGGATTTACATCCCCTCTAAAGACTGAGGCTCTGATAGAGTTTTGGTGTCCCTCTATGAGACTAGAGTGTGATCCTCTATCATCCCTTGTGGATTTTGTGGAATCAGCATGACCTCCAAGAGTAGGACATTGATCCTATTTCTAGAGGGCCTCATCATTCGGGTTTTTGGAGTCTTAAAAATTTGATCACATATGTTGTGGGTTGATATAGATATGGTTTGTGGTGTCCCACATCGATTCTAGGCATGACCACCTCTCTGTGTATCATATTATTCTCAGACTGGTACATTCTCTTTTTTTGGGGTATATATGAACTAGATCAATTCATAAGGATTCTCTTATGATAACATAGATCATGGAGTGAGTTATCTTGGAATTATGGTTTCTTCAAGAATAATCATGTGGCTGGTATTTGGTTATGACCTCCTGATGGAATGTTTTTTTCTGAGTATAATTGGGTTCTTTTTTGTACTACTTGTATATGTGATACATTGATACATCTTTTATTGAGGTACATATACATGTTTATTTTTGTTTAGTGTTTTTGGTATGCCTTAATAAGTATTGATATACTCTCCTCTGAATGGGATGTGCACATATGTGTCGTGTCTTGTATAGATTATGGACAATTTGGTGGTGTCCTAGGAGGATTGGGAGCTGGTGGAGGATAACATGAGATGGGTAGACTATAGTGTGTATCAAGAGAATATTTTTGACCTAGTCCCCACAAATAGAGTTGGTTTGACTCTTTATTGTTTCATTTGGACTTCTGTATAGAATCTCTCTTTGTGGTGGGCATGTATTTGGCCTTTTTTACAGTTCCTTTACTTCCTATTGTACTCTATTTTGGTATCATAGTGGTACGCATGCATTCTTTTTGTTTTTCACAATTCAACATTGTGTGGATTGGGGATGTGTGCATTTTTATAGGTACATTAGGCTCATTCCACCCATTTTTTGGATATTCCTACTCCATGATAGTCACCACCCCCTTTCCTATTGGAGACAAGATTGGGAAAATCAAAACATGGGCCCCACTTGAAGGGTCATGAAAGAGGACTAGTATCAAAGGTATTCATCCCTACCATAGGACTAGGAGTTTTTGAGATTTGATTGGGGTAAGACTATTATGTTTTAGAGTAGTTCATTAATTCTAGGGATAGTAGTTTTGGTTCGGTGAACAATGTATCCATACAATAAGACTATGAGCACCTATTTTGGACTCGGTTTGTGATAACACTAGTTGTTGGGAAGATCATCAATACATGCATCATATATGAATGGATGTGTTTTCCATGTAAATCTTTAGTAAACTCCCTATACATACTCTTTTGACTGTAGTACATCGTGTTCTTTTTTAGTATGTTTCCACATAGACAGCTAACTAGGATTCCACCATGTGATCATTAGGATGATCCACCAAATGATGAGGCATTGGTACAAGAGAATGTACTAGAGATTGAACCTCTTGGTGGTATACATGTTATACCACATCCTACTAAGAAGAATCTACTACCAACACTAACATATGAGGATTCGCGTAGGCTGAGGGAATTTTAAGAGTTTCATATACTATAACCTCCAATGATTTAGGGAGATCCAAACCCCTATAAGGATGAGGATTATCTATAGGCAGTCACTAATTCTTTTCACCTTGTGAGAAAGCCTACCGATAAGATGTAATTCCTTGTCATGATACATATTTTGGGATTATCAAGAAATGGTAGAGTGTGGTGACATAGTCAAATGTTGAGATATATCTCTCCTGAACAGACATCAATCATATCTTCATAGAGGTGTTCTATCCATGCATGTTATGATCAGTACTCATAAAAAAACTTATGAATCTAAATTAGAGTATTATAACCATGGAATATTATTCATGGAGGTTTTCAGATCTCTCACACTTCTTTTTGGATATGGTACAATACCAGTTCTTCTATTCTTGGACATTAGGGTAGGGAATTCTCCTGAAAATAGGGTTTCAGTGGTACCCCTTATCATTTCTACCTATGTTGTTTTACTTGAGAGAGATCTATTAGTGTAATTTTTTCTAGTATGGAAAATACCATTATAGGGAGCTAGAAGTGTGCACCTGGTAGCTGAGACCACTATATCATGTAGCCTACGGAAGTCACAGAGATCCAAGTGGGTCAGGTGCTTTAGGAGGTGATCTAATGACTAGGAAAAGCGGTGTAGGGCTCCCAGGGAGACTAAAATAATCTTAGTTATGTGTTTTGTTTCTCTTGCGATGGTTGAGGAAATATGGAATTATATTTCAAGACCTTTCACACTGATTATTGGGAGAATGCTGAGGCATTGCCAAGATAGAGATAAAAATTAGAGCAAGGTGATCTGCACTAGTCTCTCAGAGCTGGTGGATAGGATGCTGGCAGCTATAGGATATGGAAGCATATTACCCTGAGGATTTAGGGATGATATGGGTTATGATATGTTTCTTTTCCACATTATCTCTAGTTTTGATATACTAAGTTTCTAGTCATTATTTTCATACCACAACCCTTGTTCAATAATAGGATATTCTGGTTGAACTATTGACTCAAGACATACATTTGGATACTCATACATGAGGAGAATATGTGATCACACATTAGTTCTTAGAGTGTGACATGGATCTTAGTGGTGGAATTTTTGGTTGGGATCTCTTGGTATCAGTGTTATGTCATTATGGCATCATTCTTAGTATGGAGTGGTTATCCACCGTTCATTCTCGGATTGACTATATTAGGCCATGATTATGGTGGGTCATTAATGATGGGACCATGTTTTACATTATTAGTGAAAATGACATTCTTGTAGTGTAGTATGGGCCCACACATATGAGAGTGAAAACGAGTACTCATATTCTGTCTAGAATGACACTCAATTTAATAGATTGTATGAGTCCCTAGTTTCTTGTAGTAGTGACAAAGTATGAGGATGTCATTCCTAATGATCTATGACCTCTTTTGTTCATTTGAATGGGGCGTGATATTCTAAAAGATCGATCTCAGGTCATATTATTACAAGTTGTGCATATGAGATGAGGATATCCTGAAAATATCCTTTAGATGTCATTACGATCATTATGATTACATGTTGATTCCATTTGGATTGAATAATTCCCTATCAGTGTTCATGGGACTTAGGAGTTGGATCATTGAATACTTATTGTACTGGTTTTTTGTGGTCTTAACTATGACATCCTAGTGTTTTTTGTGTTTGAGGAGGAGCATGAGAGACACATAAGGTTAGTCCAGGACACAATTCTGGGCTCCAAATTTTTTAGAAGCTCTCAAAGTACTTATTCTATATTAGATAAGTCCATTTTCATGGACATATCATCTTAAAGACTAGATTTTCAATGGATTAGGTGAAGTATGAGTAATTACATTCTTAGGAGTCACCCAAGAGTGTAATCAAGGTGTGTAGTATCCTTGAATTAGTAGGGTACTACCCGAGGTATTTACCCAACTTCTCCAAACTGGAATCACCCTCGACATCCTTGACCATGAAAAGGAAGCCTTTCATGTGGATGGAAAAGTTCCACTAGTGCTTTAATGTGCTGATACAGATGTTGAATATTTCTCCCATCTTGAGGATACCCAAGAATGGCATTGAGTATGTGGTATTCTATGATTCATCATGTATTGTTATTAGTTGTGTCTTAATGTATAGTTAAGTGGTGATTTCATATGGTTCACACTAGTTGAGGCCACATGAGCATAATTATGTGAACCATGATCTTGAGTTATAAATGCTAATATATTCATAGAAGATAAGGTGATAGTACCTAATGGGTGAGTGGTTTTCCATCCACTATGACCAAAATAATCTCAAGTATATCTTCTCTTAGAAGGATATAATCATAAGACATGGAGGATGGATAGAGTATCTATATGACTATGACATTGAGGTTGTCTATTCTCCTAGGAAGGGTAGTTTTGTTACATATTCTCTTAACATGAGGTCTAGTTCAGAGTTACTGAATGAGGTGTTAGAATAGTTAGCCCCATTGTAGGTATCAATTTTTGATGTATATGTAGTTGGTTACCTCTATTCGATGGTTATCACCCCAACACTCTTGTAGTGAGTAAAGGAGGAACTTCTTGGTGATACCGGCAGTGAGACCTTACATGCTCAGATGTCCACATGGAATGCTCCTACTATATATTTAAAGGGTGGGAAGAGCATTGTTATTTTTAGAGGAAACATAGTATTACTAGTAGTGTTGTTGGAGGAGGTTCAGAGGGAGTTTCCTACATCCCCATTTTCGATACATCTATGTTTGTAGAGATGTCCCGGGACCACTAAAATCTGTGTTGGTGGCCATGGATGATGAAAGGAGTTGTAAATTTCCCCTAGACGTACTTCGTATTCCTATCATCATTCCATATAGGTGATTGTTTACAAAATCACCATGTCGGAACACTTACAAGAAATCCAAGATTAGGAAACTTCTACATGTAAGAGATATATCACCTTAATGGAGTTAAATAAATGAATGTTTTTAATCATGATGCTCACATTACATCCTGATTATGGAAGGGATAACCATAGCCAATTGGGACCCTGTTGTGCTTGAGCCCAGCATCTCTCCCACAATCAGATGACCAAACTGAGTAGACCATTGAGGTTAAGGATGACATGATGTAATCTTTCATGATAGAATATTTATGTTTCTAGGAGGATCAGCTACCATTGGTGTAATTTTCATAATACAATAAGTTCCACTCCACCATTTATATGGTATCATTAGAGGTTTTTTATGGGTATCCTTGCAAGTCACAACTATTCTGGACTAAACTAAGAGGTTCAACACTCAAGGGTTCATATTTGGTTCCATAAACAATAGATAAGGTTCATATCATCTAGGAGTCTATAGAGACTACATTTATCCTTTAGAAATCTAATGTCAATAAGTGACAAAGGCCTTTGGAGTTTCAGGAAGGAGACAATGAGTTCCGTCTGTTTTCTCCTCGATGAGGATTATAGAGTTTTGGTACTGGTGACAAGCTATATCCAGGGTTCAAGGGAACATTCCAAATACTATGTAGAGTTGTAGAGGTGGAATACCACTTGGTACTACCTCTAAAGTTTAATCAGGTATATGATGTCTTCTATATGTCTCAACTAAATAGGTACACGTATAACCCATCACACAGCACCGAATTCATCAAGACGAACATCGAGGATGGAGATACATTTGTTGTGTACCCATTGGAGATTGAGGATCATTTGGGGAGGATCATTTTTGAGTTATCAATTCCTTTGGATCATGTCTAGTGGAAATGTGGGAATCTATAGGAAAGAACATGGGACCAGAAGGTTTATATTTATGCTATATACCCAAATATATTTTTACAGCCCTTATTTCAGCTTTTTAAGCACATAAATTCCCAAGAGGGGGAGAATGTAACGTCACAGACTTTATATGTATTAATTTTATATATTATATAGATTTTTTTTGAGACCATGATCAATGACTTCATGTGATTCCATGGCCTATTGGGACTTGAAAAATGATTGATATAGTTCTAAATATTTGATAGCATTCCCATGAGGTTTAAATGAAAAATAGGAATAACATATACGCATGTTCTCATATCCAAATTATGTGGGTATCGTTGAATCCCGAATGGTAGTTTTACCATAGGAACAACCTAATGTCAGTCATCACTGGTTTTTTGTGAAAATAGTTGTTAGGGGTTCAAAATTTATTATATAAACTAATTTATTTATTTCTTTTATTATTCATAAACAAGGTGAAATTATCCTCGATAAGAATATCGCTATATATTTTGTCCTTGGTTCAGCCACAAACCACTAGATACCTAGAAGCTATTGGAGGAGAGCATTCTTGGTGGACAATAATCGATCTGAATCAGATCGTGGATCATCATGTGAATGTAGATAGAGAATCTCATCAATGGAGGAAACACAAATGTTATTCTTCAACAATCGATCCAAACTTCAAGTAGGTAATTTGTTTAAATTTTTTAATTCATTGTTCATAATTTCTGCAATGATCAAAAATCAATCAATGAACAGATTGGTTTTTTGATCAATTTACATATGGGAGGGGTTTTATTTTGTGGGGTTTATATGGGAGATTCATCATGGTTATTCATTCATCTTAATTTATCATTAATATGGAAGTGGATAAAGGTTGAAACTGACAATGACTAAGGTTCATTCATTAGGGTTGTTCTTGGTGTGTTTTCTCCCTTTTTTCTCATTCACCGTGGGAGACCCATTTGTTTAAGGTTCAACTCCCAACTAATGGATAAATCATTTCACATGATATTATTGGTGCAACAATCCAAAACTATAGATCTATTCTCAATATGATGCAGCGGTGTTGTGATGTCAATGTTGGCGGATGGATCGAGGTGGTTGGTAAACCCCCTATTTTTGAGCTTCGAGCATGGAATACGAACCGGGAGAACACCTTTGACACCACTATATCAGTATCCATACTTGAAGGTCCCATTACATGACTACCCCAATCTCGTCTTCAATATTCTAGGGGATGGTGAGTAGAACTGAATAGGAATATCCCGCAAATTGGAGGTATTAACCTAAATTACATGTAAAAATTCACACATCTCTATGCCACACAATATTGAAATTTTAAAAGATAAAATAAAGCATGAATAACAAAAAGATCTCCCAACCAGTGTATAATAGGATATAAAGGAAATGTAAATTGTTCCTTATAAAATCCCACCACAAAGGGAGAGTCTGTACAAAAGTACAACTGAAACTATAAAGAGTCCAATATTCTCAATGGGTAACAACTAATTCAAAGGTATTCTCCTATTTAAAACATTAAATTTCTAACTAGATTCGACATCTTGATTGTATTTCCCCTCGATGGCATTGTTCATCCGTAGAAGGTTCACATATTTCATATTTATTAATGCTGAATATGAAGATGGATGTGATGTGGATGTGTTCAGGAGGAAGAACCACTGATTTGAAAAAATTGCATAAAACCTGGCATGTAATCTAGGATTACACCGTTTGTGGGCCCCTAGATGTAGAGTTAGGGTTTGGACAGATTTAAGGATCACATGGTCTGTGAACCTAATCACGTGGCATCTAATAGTCCCTAGAAGACATGGCGTGTACTTATGAAGTACATGTACGCGGGTTGGAGTACACAGGAATGGAAAAGCTGTGTACTCCAACACAGACATAGCTTGAATACACTAACTAGTACACATACCTGGCCAAGAAACACGAATCGGGAACTGTGTGTCTCTACACACTGTGTAGTCATCCTACACGTCATGTATATGGAGAATACATTCCATGTGATTATTTTCACACTATTAATAATTTGGATATATGAACATACCATATACCCCAGGGGACACGCCATGTACTCACATCAAGAGTGATTGAGGCTCTTTATTTTCCTAGTTTGTACTATTATCGGTTGACTTCAATACCATGGTCATTTTCCATGATGGTGCAATGAATAATTAAATCCAAATCATTGGATATTAATCCCCTCTAGAGGTAAATTCTCAGATAGAGTTTTGGTGTCCCTCTTTGAGACTGGAGTGTGATCCTCTATCAATCATATTAGATTATGTATAATCAATTTGATCTCCATATGTAAGATTTTGATCCTCTATATGGTGGGCTACGTCAGAGGGGATTGTGTAATCACTAGCATACAGTCCCCTACATAGATGGTTGATATAGATTGGGTTCGTGGTGTCCCACAGTGGTTATGGGTGTGACCCCTCTCTGTATATTATATTCTTCTCATACTAGTAAGTTCACATTGGGAATGACCCAAAGGAGTTGTACCACTTTGTAGAGTGTCTCTGATTATTAAAAGTCTCGTGCAATGATTTCTCATAGAATGAGTGTAGCTTTGAGAAGAATCTGGTGGCTTCCAATTGGTTATGAGCACCTGATGGCATGGTGTCTTTCCTAATTATATCTGGGTGTTATTATGCTACATTTATCTGTGATACATTGATACATCTTGTATTGAGATAACTATTCTTGGTGAATCGTATTTTGTGTTTTCAGGGATTCATCCTAAGTATTTTTATACTCACCCATACATGAACATTGCCAGCACAGGTCATGTATTGTGTAGATGACAACCCTTTTTGATAGTGTCCAAGGTGGACAATGAATGGGCGGGAACATAGTTGGTGCTGGGCAGACCGAGGTGTTTACCGAGAGGGTACCATCCACTTAGTCTTCACCAATGGATAAGGTTGTAATGTTTATAGTTTCAGTCTGACATTTGTATAGACTATTACTTTGTAACGCTGCTACCCCAAAACCCTAGTGTCAATGAATTATTTTATTACATTGGAATGATTAAATGGAATCAAATCCTGATGGATGGATAAGTTTATTAGTAATAGAAGACCAGATAAAAATCATGATACAGACAATACATAGGAAAAAACGTGATACAATATAAAATGAAAAAAACTACATCCTTGAAAGAATATTTAAAGTTTTTTTCATCATAACCTGGCGAAAATAAACATAATTAAATGGTGAGATCATATGCACTTTAAAAAATTGGATGTTATCATAAAAAGAATCATTGGGCATGGTGAGCAACTAAAATTACATTCCTTTAAAAATAAACATCAGCATGATATGGAATGAATAAATGCTGAAAGAACAATTCAATAATAAAACAAAACCATGGATATTCTACTAGTCAAATATTCACATTGACTATTAATTACTTGTTTTTTAATGATGGAATTCATAATTCCAGACAACATAACCATACTATCAAGGACTCATGCCATGACCATACCTAAAGGGTTAAAAACCAAGACAAGTATGTCTCATGAGACCTACTGATGCCTCGAGGGTCTATAGTTGGCCCCTCCTATCACTTACTAAGTCAAATAAATTCATCATATAAAAAGGGGGATACATATACAACATAAACATCTGTATTGAAAATCTAGAATACAAAATGAGAATACTTCTACTATAACCCATGAATGGTATCAAATTAGCATATCCACATTCGAACTGATCATCAACACATTAACAACATATTTTATATGTTATCAGAAGATATAAAACTCAATTAAGTACAAGTTTCAACTAAGTATGTTGATATAGATGATGCTCCTTTTAAATGATGCCATTGAATATTTCATGAGGAAATATTTTTTAAACATTCCAATGTGTCCAAAACCATTTGAAACATTCAAATAATAATCCACTAGAACATCATGTGAATAATGAGACTGGTGATATGATATATAAAATATTAATACATACACCATATTCATGGTAGAAGTCAAGAAGAAGGAATATATCTAATAATAGTTAATGTGTGATGAGAAAAATCATGTTTACTTTTGAAAGATAATTTCTATTGGAAAATCATTTTTATTTTTCATAAAATCAGATAATAAACATGTATATCCCAGAAAAGAAAATAGAATTAAATTGAAATTATTTTTGGTCATAAATGATGTCCCACCGAATTGAAATCATGTAAAAAGTGTTTTTAGGAATCTTTATAAATAAATCATTTTAGTGAGGTTTAAGGAAAATATTAATGAGATTGTGAAGAAAAAAAAGGAATGTTCATTTTCATAAAACAAGAAATGAACCAAGATATTTTTTCATAATAAAATATTTAATTTTATAAAAATAATTATGTCCTAAAATAGATTATATAGTGTACATGACAATGGGAAAGAATTATGGAAATTCCCTTTAATTAAGATTGTTTATTGGGATGAATCAAGAAGGAAACCATATAAAAACGTGTATATGCCCATAAAAGAAGGATGGTATGATCTGGATATATGATTTTGGATCATATATGCATAATTTATAATAATTATACCAAAATAAAGAATCATTAAATTTGAGCAATGGTAGATAAATACAAACCCAAAATAAAATACATGGGTTTGGGTATAATCCCTTACTAGTTTTTAGTCAATCGAATCCTATGACCAAAAATTAATAATCATAAAATGATACATTGAATACCATGAAAATAATGAGATTCATGATATGATACATCAATTGGTAGTATACATACACTATAAATAATAAATAATTACGAATAAGGAATATGTCACAAAAATGGAAGTGACATGGGAAAACCCTTACTACTTTGTTTTCAATCAAAGAGTATGAACAAAAATTAATAATTATAAAATGAATCATTGAATACCATTAGTTTAAATATATTCATGATATTATATATCAAATGTTAGTATACATAAAACACATACACAAAATAATTGGTGAATAATGTAAATTTACAAAATGTATGTGAGATGAGGAAACCCTTACTTTATATATGAACACGTTCTGCAGTTGACCTTAACATCCTGGATAATCAAATTAAATAAATTAAAAAATAAATTACAAAAATTATATAAATGTATTTGATTTATTATAAATTTATTAAGTTTATTCATGTCCTTTTGGATGTGTTAGATGTTAAATATTTATTGCTTGGGAGTGTTTTCCCTTAGTTTTCACAATTGGTATATTTGTATATGAGAATAGAAGTTCAAGTGTAAGGGATATAATTATCTAAAAATGAATTTATATATTATAAATTAACATAAAGAATTGTAAATTGTTATATATTATCATTTTCTTTCATTATATGATGATGAATCATTAAATAATTCATTTAGTGATAAACGTTTATATTTTTTTGGTAGTTTTTCAATCACAACGAGCTATTTTTGTCCTATTATTTAGTATCATGTACAAATTATGGTTATAGAAACATTAAATAATATATAATAAATATTTTCGAATATATTTGAACCATAAAAATTCTTTCATGACCATCCATTAAGGAAAAATTGAGGAACAAAAGTTCATCGTCCATGAAGGTTGTAAATCGGCACCTCCCGAACGATGATTTCATTTTTAAAATAAAAGAGAGACATAGAGAGTAAGGATATTTATGATGGTTACTAAATTGACATTATTTAATTCCATTATATATATTATTTTGTAGTTATATGATCCTTTGGATAGAGTAGATGAGGAGAGGATAATAAAAGAAATGAACTTGAAATGAAATTAAATGAAAAAGGAATTTGATTTTACCTCTTCAGTACACCTACTTGGGAATATCCTTAAGAGAAGGGGTTTTGGAATTTTTTGTAAGCCCATGATCTACTAGACTTGTGTAGGGTCTAGGGAAGAGTATTTTGGCTGAACTTTGAGAATCTTCAAGTCTTAGAGTAGTGAGGAGAAGAGGGGGTGAAGGGTGGTTTTTATAGTGGGGGAGGGGATGTTTTTTGAATATCATATTCATTATTTAATTATTTTCCTTGAGAATACAAAATAATGTTGATTCTTGTGACCAAAAATATAAATATGTGAATGTGAGTTCGAAAAAACTGTTCTTACATCAACAATCCATCACCTATGCCTCAATAAAGCATTTATTTTTCATTTATCATTAATTATCATATTTAACTATTCAGTAAAAATTAATGTATTTGAGAAAAAACTCAAAAATAAACCCTACCAATTTTTTAAATATAGAATTCAAAAAATGGACACCATTTTATCAAAATAATTTTATAAATATGTGAAATTTTAATTTTTAAATAAAATCATTATTTACTTAAAAAATACCTGTTTTAAATTTAAAACTGATTTTATAATAATTTTAAAACATAACCAAGGTCTCATAAAATTATCTTAAAATAATTACAAAAAAAATTATTTAGGAATACATTTTAGGAAAATGAAATTTAAAAAAAAATCAATTGATTAATTTAAAATTGTAATTAAATTATTATTAGTCACAAAAATACCAACACTTCATTATTAATTTTTTAAACACTCACACTCATTTATAAGGTTCCTAAATTATATTTATAATTTCATGGATGAGGTTACTATTCATAATGATCATGTTAATATTCATAAAGGTAAAATTAATACTCATAATGTTATATTATTATTCATAAGGTTCTAGTTACTATCCACCAAAAAATTATGTTGATCTAATAAGATTATAAAAAAACATACAGATCGCATTGATGTATCTCTGGTTTTTTACATAAATGGAAAATTATGTTTCATGGCTTGAGAAAAATGTATTGGGTCAATAATAATACCAAAAAATAGTTTTTCTAGAGATTTAGTGTTGGGTGTATTACAGGATATATTTTTTTTTAAATTATTGGGGTGTCACGTTCTCCCCTATATTAATAAATTCCATCCTTGAAATTTGAAATTTTATACTGAATGTTAACGTTTTATACTAAAAAATTCCATTTTTTGTAAACCCACATCGAGAATAGGGTTAATAAAATATCCACATAATAAGAGGGGGAGGAAAATTCATAGGTTAAAACAAAACTATGCATTCGAATAGGGTATCATTAGTTTGAAGTGATAATATGTACATTGATGAATAATATAACCATAATGTTCTGATAGATAGTGATAGAAAATATGGTCATTAGTATGTTAACTATCAAAAAGGCATAAATATTGTGATCAGTTAAAAGAACATTGATTTATCAGAAAGAAAACTACACGGATATCATTTTTGTTACAAAATATTTTCCCTTGAATTGAGGGATTCCTTTACTATCTAGATAAGCACTGAAGAAATTAAACATACATGATTAATTTCAATTTCATAAGAATAATATAAATCTTTTTTTGTGATTAAATATATTATTAATTTATTCATAATACCTGAAAATGAACATTTAAGATGAATTATTTTATCATGCTTGATTAATTTGAATCATCTTCAATAGGTCACATATCTCACAAAAGTAAAATTATCTATTAACCAAAACATAAATAGTAATGGTAATATAAGATAATTTCACAAAAATAATAATTATTTAGATTATGAAAACAACATTAATATCCAAAATTAAAATGTAAAGTCCAATTTTCAACATCCATATTTATTCAAATCACTATCATTCATCAAAAAATTATTCTAGATTGTGTCTTGAAAATAATAAGGATTTGTTCATATATTCTTCCAACTCGCATCGATACCAATTAATATCTTTTACATAAAATTTAATTTCCCCGATCATATAATCTCAAATATATTCTTGAAATTTAAATAAATAAACAAGATTACTATATTCCCATAATAAAATCATATTTAAATCCAAAATATAATTCCACATTTATTCCTCAAAATAGTCTATTTACCATATTCTTATAAGATTCCCAAAATTGAAAACATAATCTGAAATTAAATTGTTTACAAAACCAAAAAATAATTTTATAATCCCAATTTTATCTATTTGATAAAATAATTTCTTAAAATCCCAATATAATTCATCAATTATATATTTTAACTCAAATAAAATTCATGATAACAATGACTTCACATAGGCTAGTGGTAGGCACTACAGCCTTATTTCCCATTGGTTGTGGGTTCAAACCCCAAAACCATGCCGAACATGAAAGGTTGTAACCCATCATGTGGGTTGTCCTTTTGGAAAATCCTTATAACATCCAAAATAAATATGATTGGCATCCCTAGAATATGTTCAATCAATAAAAATTCTTTTAACTACGATTTCAATAAAACCTATATACATAAATTCATCATACATTTATTTCCACATTGGGACTTCAATGGTTTAGAAGTCATCTAATAGAATAGTGTATTGACTCACGTAACTCCTAGGTCCCTTACATTTAAGGAAATTAACTATAGTTTCATTATTAGGATTGATTTTATTTCCTTCCATTGAACACTTCATTTTTTATTTGAAATTCATTTATTTATTTCCTTCCTTCCCACACATAAAACATTTCTTTGTTCTGTTGATACATATACCTTGGTGTCTCCTTCCACATGTCTTTTATGATGGATGTTAAGCCTTATTTTCTTATTGGTCTCTACCACTGGATATCTTAGATAAGCCTATTTTTCTATTCTTAGTTTGGTTCGGGAGTTGGTTAAGGTATATATTGTTAATGATATTTCTGGATAACTAATTAGGCATGAGCACAATATCATTAACTTCAATAAACATCTGATTTGTTTCTCCTCATCACCACCTTTTCCACCATGTTTAGTGTTAATAAGAATCATTTGGGTTCCGAACATTGAATAAAACTAGAAATCATAGTGTCAAAAACATATAATTATTTATAGAATATCATGGAAACTTATTTTTAAACTAAAACGTGTTAGATTTAATCTAGAATATTCATTTTCATTATATATTCAAATCCATAATAATGGTTTGTAAGGAAAATTTTAATTATCATAAGCATATCACCCGGGAGTGTTAGACCACGTTTGCAGTAAGGCTTGTTGTCATGTACCAGGTTACACTATGTAAGGCCCAGAACACCTTTTCGAAGTAGTTACTTCTAGTTACAACTATTCCAGAACAACATCAACATGTAGTTTCTAGATAGGGATGTTGTTTTTAATAATATCCACATAATATGTACCTTAAAAATTATAGGTTGTTCTTGTATTATTATTTTCAAAGTCAATCATAGGGTTAAGTTCTCTAAACTATGTTTTCTTGATCTATTTTTCAAGGTTTCTTCTAAACCTAATTTTATAGTGACTGTAACGCCCCTACCCAGAATCTTGGAGTTTCTGAATTATTTTATTACATAGGTATGATTAAAGGAATCAAATATATAAGGATCATTTAGTTTAGCAGCAGTGGGATACCATATAACATTCATGATAACAATAATACATTGGGAAATGAAAATAAAATATGATGCAATATTAAATGAAATAAATTACATACATGAAATATTATTCAATGTTTTCTACTTCATAACATGGGGAGAAGAATATTTATAAATGGGTGATGTCATATTCTTAGTAATACATAGGATGTTATCAAAAAAAATATAGTATTCATGGTTAATAACTAAAAATACATGCCTTTAAAAATACACATGATCATTATATGGCAGGAATAAATTCTAAATGAATAATTCCATAAAATAACATAACCATGGATAATCTAAAAGTAGAATAATCACATGTACCATCAATTAATTGTTTCATAATGATGGAATTCATGATGTCGTTCATCCTAAACATACTATCAAGGCCTCATTCTGAGACCAAACATAAATGGCTAAAAAGAAAAACTAGTTTGTATTAGGAGACCTAATGATGCATCGAGGGGATATAATGGTCCCCCTCCCATCACATATTAGGTCCAATACATTGCAAATATGAAATTGGATATACATAGACAACCTAATCATTCATATTGAAAAACTAACCTACCAAATATGAATACTTCAATTTTAACCCTTGAATGGTATCAAATTACCACATCCACGTTCAAATTGATCATCAATCCATCTAAAAAAATATGGTACATGATATCATAATTGATAAACCTCAATTAATTATATGATTAAAGGAAGTATTTTTACATATATGATGATAATTTTAAATGATACCATTTAAAATTTCGTGATGAAATATTCTTTAGACATTCCAAAGTGTCCCATACCACATGAAACATTCATATAATAATCCCTTAGAAAATCGTTTGAATAAGGAGACTCTTGATTTTATATATCATGGTTTAATAAATACACTAAATTAAATTAATAAGTGGTGAACAACGCATATATCTTATAACAGTTATAGTGATATGAGAAAAATCCTTTTTTACTTTGGAAAGAATAATACTTTTGGAAAATCATTTCTTCTTTTCATAAAATCATATTGTAAACATGTATATACATGAAAAGAAATGGGGAAGGAATTAAAATAATTTTTAAGGCATAAATTATGTCCCAATAAAGTGAAAAAATATTAAAAAAAAAATTAGGAAACTTTAGAAAAAAAATATTTTAGTGGGGTTAAAGGAAAATATTAAAGATATTTTAATGAAAAAAGAAATCATGTTTTCAAAAAACTAAAAATTATCCAAGATAATTTTT
Source organism: Viscum album (assembly GCA_963277665.1). NCBI lineage: Eukaryota > Viridiplantae > Streptophyta > Magnoliopsida > Santalales > Viscaceae > Viscum > Viscum album. Next base: position 464,324,952 of record OY728122.1, on the reverse strand, counting down.
CATGATAAAATATTTTATCTTATAAAAATAACGATTTGTTAATATATATTATAAAGTGCACTAGAAAATGGGTTAAAATTAGAGATGTTCCCTTTAATAAGGCTTGTTTATCCAGAAGAATTAGGAAGGGTGGCATTTTAAAACATGCATTTTCCCATCAAAGAATGATTATATGATCTGGATATATAATTTTCAAACATATAAACATAATTTATAATTAATATAAACAAATAAATAAGCATTTCATTTGAGTAAAGGTGGACAATGTGATACTTGAATGAAATAACAAGGGTTGGAGTAGAATCCTTTACCGGTTTGTAATCAGTGGGTCATATGCCCCAAAATTAATAGTCATATAATTATACATTGAATACCATGTAAATAATTAGATTTTTGATATGATACATAAATTTTCATTACACATATACCATAAATAAGAAATAATTATGAATAAAGAATATCTCACAAAAATAGAAGTGATATGAGAAAACCCTTACAACTTTGTCATCAATCGAGGAGTGTGAAAAACAATTAATATTTAAAATATGAATCATTTAATACCATGAGGATAAATAGACTAATGATATAATATATCATATATACATACATACACAACATACAAGAAATAATTGTTGAATAATGGAAATATTACAAAAATGGAAGTAACATGAGGAATCCCTTACCTTTTTTCCAAACATGTATTGCACTTGACCATAACGTCCTGGATAATAATTTCAAATCCAATAATTAATTAATTGAAAAAATTATATGAATATTTTTTATTTTGTATAAATTTTTTACATTTATTAATGTCCTTTTTATGGGTTACAATATACAAATTTATCCCTCAGAATTGTCTGTTTCTTTGGTTTTCACGATCAGTATACTTGTATATGAGTGTAGAAGTTCATGTGGAATGGATATAATTCTACAGAATTGAATTTATATATTATTATTGAACATATATTAGTATATATGATTTTATATATCTTTTTGTTATATTTTATTAGGATGAATCATTATATAAGTCATTTAGTGATAATCATTTCGATTTTTATGATGGTTTTTCGATCACAATGATTTAGTTTTGTTATATTATTTAGTATCATGTTCAAAGGATGGTTTCGATAACATTACATATGATATAATAAATATTTTAGAATATGATTTTTCATGACCCAACCCATGTCGGGGCTCGATATGCAATTACCTCAAGCCTCCTTTATATGCTAGGGGGAGACAAGCGTAAAAGGTACAACAATCTTGAGGAGGCCTAAGCATATGAACTAGTACACAAAGACTCACCAAAATCAATGAAAAAGTGTAGAATGAAAATAAAAAATATATATTACATAGCTATAAATAATCTTGAAACATGCATCAACCTATATATAGTACAAATACATAAAAGTAATCCCAAAAGGGAAAGGGAATAAATACACAGCCAATGAGAAAAGTCCCACAAACTGGCGGTAACTAAAATGTAAAATAGATGAGACAACACAGATCCTAGATCCTAATCTACAACCATCGTACGTGGCCCAAGCAATCGTATCTCTATGCTCCTCTAAATTCACAATCACATCTATATCATCTACATAAGGCACTACACATGTGGGGAAATCCCATACAAAGGCGAGTATAAAAATACATAGTAGGATGCCCCAAAAATATGAAGGGGCAGCTATAAGAGATACACTGAAGAGGAAATCATTGGATAGAACAAGGTATAGTAAGAAGAGTGCATCTTAACATATTAATAGAGTGAAATTAAACTCATCTAGACACAGTTAGCTTGAAACGGTGATAAGATGAACATCTCATTGAGTCTTTGTTACCTATAGTAGGAGGGTATACTCTTACAACTATGAGAATGTAGACATAGAAATCATTTGGCATACCTCTTCTATCTTCACCTCTTAGAGAAGGGGAGTTACCAAAAAAACAAAGAGGGGGTACTAAAAAGGGATATATATATATATATATATATGCTCAACCATAGATTCTCATACAAGAGAGTAAGGGGATCTTCATCTCATATATCATCCCAAGAAATGAGTCACCAACATTTCTAGAAGTAACCACCAATGATGCTCATCATCCTCATGTTTGGTCTGAATGTAGAAGTAAAAGGGACTGAATTTCCACACCATGATACTATTCTATTTGGGTGGCACTGTCCCTCTCTCATTGTATTAGGCCGCATAACAAGGACACGTCTCAGTGGGGAAAGAACCCCTCATACTCATGATTCCAAATTTGTCAAATCATGTCTCACCACTGATATGTAATTCCAGATGGTGTAAAATCAATGTAGTGTGTAACGAACCAAACATTTATTAATGAAAATTTATCTTGATCTAATTAAATCTATTATTATGTAAAATGGTTATATAAGACATATTCACTTCCTTGGTTTTATGTTTTTGGATTTTAAAATACCGTTATGAATTGTTATCATTTCTAATATATTCATTGAACAGTGATCACATGATTAGTATAAATATAGGGCTTTAACGAATACAATTTACTCAGAAACAGAAATCGATGGCCTCATAGAGTAGAATTGATCCATACGAACCCCATTTTTTAGAGCTCGTAAAGGAGGTAGCGTCACTGGGTTCACTCTTGACGAATCCCAAGATGAGCTTCAACATGTTAAGCTAGAATGAAACTGCCTATGGGATAAGTGGAAGTTAATAGAGATTACCACCCTAACGATGTTATCTGAGCCGCCCCAGGAGTCTGTCACCATCGCACACCTTATCCTTAGGTCATATGTAGGTGTTATAAGGGGTTATGTACCATGACCCTATCACTATGATTAAATGCATTATATTTTTATAGAATGAATAATATACATTAATTTTATTATTGTTACATTGTAAATTGTTTTTAAAGTCAAAAAGTATTATTAGTGAATATTCAATTAAATAATCTATTTGGATGAAATAATGAATTTTTTAATTAAATAATATTTTAATTATATATTATTAATAACATAATTTTTATTAAATATAAATGATAATATATTTTTTTATGAATACAATTAAAAATTTTTATTATGGTTTGAAAACTTTTTTGTCAAAACCCATAAATTTTCAATATAATTTCGGTTTTTATATTAAAATTGAAAATTCAGATATATAGATAATTATTTAGATTAAATTAATATCATTTTTGCATTCAAGATGTCAAAATTATCTAAAGGACAATTTTTCATAATTTTTTGAGTCAGTCGAATTTTTGGGTAAAAATTAAATACCATTTAAATATATAATGTGTTTTATGACATCATAATGACCTAATAGTGATTTAATAAAATAATATAATAAATATTGTTTACCAATATATTTTTTATCTTTAAAATAATGTGATTTTATATTTTTTGATTAATTTTATGGTTCCATAGTTGACCCTCCAGGATATATAAAATATTTTAACTTTTTAAAATTATTTCCTTGAGAGTGTGACTCGCCTCCACATAAGAATGATTAATATTTTAATAACCTCGACCATTGTCCTTGTAAAATATTTTTTCCCACTCCACATTGGTAAAAACCATGGGAAAACCCATTGGGTGGCTTGTGGTTTTGATTAGTTTAATGTGTAGTGTCCAAAACCTAAATTATAATGAACTCCCTCTCCTTTCTTATATAATCCCACTCAATATCACATTCCTCTTCACTCGGAACCTTTGGATCTAGACAAACATCTTCCCTCCTCTCTCTAGAATCCTTCGAACAGTCCTCAATCTCCATAGAAGACTCTTTCAAGGCTCTCCCAAACCTTTGGGATCACACTTCCAAGTATGGGATTTCTTCCTCTTCTCATTTTTGTACAAATTTATTTATGTTGTTATACCATTTTATTTTCAATTAAAAATGTAGGGGTATGATTTTTCAAATTCCCCATACTTCCCTTATTATTTTTTAATGATGAGAGACCTATTTATCTATCATTATTTCCTCCCACATACACCCATTACCATGCCGAAATTCTGTAAGGAATTTTTCTCTTCTCATTTAAATTCATGTAATTATTTTATATTATGCATCTAAATTCCATTTCATATGTTAGGTTATTATGTTCCATGACCCCATTTCATTACATTTATTTTTTAAATGATTAGATACCCCTTTATCTCTCATTAACCAATTTTACAGTTTCTCTTTTACATCGTTATGCTTCCAAAGATACACCAAACTTTCTCATGCCAAAATCATTGTGTAAGTGAATACCGTACCAATTTCTCAATCAAGGGTATTCACCTTTATGAACATGTAATTTTTTATTGGGGAAATACATTTATTTATTCCACATGACTTATTTTTGGAATAGATTATGATATTTAATGAATCCATGTTGTATGATCCATGTGGCACACTAATCCATGAAGGGAAATTTTTAAAAGGGTGTGCCCAGATAGCGCTCCAATGCATTGGGTAAAGATTAGTATCATGATGAGTCAAGTGTAATGAGGGTTTACTCGTGACAATTCAAGTGAAACAAGGGTTTAATCATGAGAATTCAAGTGTAATGAGGTTTTACTCGTGCTCCATGTTCAATGAGCCTTGGTTCATGCTAATATCATGTTAAATGTCGTTGCCACATTTTCATGTTATGATAATCATGTTATATCATACCTTTATCTTCATGTATCTCTTGTGCTCCATTGATATGTATATTGCTTAAAATATACTATATTATTCATGTTATACCTTTTTTACTCCCTTATTGGGATTTATATCTCACCATTTTCTTATGCATGTCCTTAGGTTATCCCATGAAATGCTATGTATGGAGGAATGTTGTGGTCATTTAAAAGAATTTTTCAATAAAGTTATAATGTTTTATGTTCTATGTTGTAATGTAATGTTTCTAATTTCCCAGGACAGTAGACCTATCAATCCTCATTGCTGTATTAAGTGCATGATTATGTAATAAATTATGTTTATGTGTGTAATAAAGAGAAGGGTTGTTATAGTTGGTATCTGAAAATATGTTTAGTTATTTTTGGGATTAGTATTAGAGAACTGCAGTGAAAGAATTACGAATAAGACTAAGTATAATAAAAACATCCCTAAATTTTTGTGATTATAGAGTAAGTGGTATATCAAGTAAATTCATCCCTATCTAGATATGGAAAAGTATAGCTGGCTCTGGAATAGATGTATTTAGGGGTAAGACTCAAAAACACTGATTTGAGATAGAATCAAACAAGAACTGGTGCATAATACTAGGTCTTGGTTCACTCTTGGTTACGACACTCATGGGGGGTATGCTTTGGTAAATTCATACTCTAAGTATGAACCATTATTAATGGAATAAATAATTTCCCCTAAGAATATAATTTGGGAAGTAGATCAAAGATAACAGATTAAAGCCAATAAATTCATAAGTTAAGGAAATAAATGTAATTTATATGTTATCCTTTTTTTAGATTATCTTTTAAGTGCTTCCTTTAAAATTCCATTAATTCCAAAAAAATGGTAGGTAATTAGAGGACTTGGGCTAACAACTGGTGTGAAGATTAATGTGACGACTATTCTAATTAGATGCATAGTCCGATTGGAGTAGGAAACATAAACTTTTTCATGAAACTCTCTCAGTTAACCCATTTTATGAATAAAAAAATGGGTCAAGTGGAAAATTAAACTCCCCTTAAGAAATAACAAGTTGGTATCTTGGGAATCAAGATACAATGGCCTCCTACTTTTAATTGATCATATGATCCCTCAATTTCTGAAAAATGGATCAACTCAATTGAAATGATCATCCCCGTATTTCAATGTTATGAACAAGATATGGTTCTTCTAGATACTTATTTTATGGAGGGTGAAGCTGATCAATGGTAGAAATTGATCACAAATATGAAGCCTGAGGAATAGATAGAGGAATTGTAATGGAAATATTTCTTAAAACAGTTTTTTGATAAATATTTTTTTCACACTATATGACATAAGATGGAAAGGGACATCCTTTCCCTCATGAAAAGAGACGACAAATCCAAAGGAGTGTATGAGTAAAAATTCAAAAGGCATTAATCATACACCTTTGGCTTTGTCGTTACCCCCAAATGCATGGTTGACCACATCTTTGGTGGGCTAAAACCCAACCTACGGAATGCCCTGGCGATCCGTGACTTCGATAGCTATAAAGAAATTTTTCGATGTTCCCTCAAAGTCGAAATGGTGATCGGTGAATCTTAGAAGTAACATGGGGATAATTACTGGAAAGTGGACTTTAATTATGGTAGTCTGATGGATAAATCCTATAGTGATATGAAATTCCATCATCACACTTTCCAATGGCACAGAATGAATCACCACTGAGATTCCATGATGCGGATGAGGAAATGCATTATGTGTTGAAGGGAAGGTAACTTGGCCATTAATTGCCGAAAAGACAAACCTGCTGCTACGCCAGAGGAGAGGAATGATCCTTTTGACACTAAACTCATTGTTCATTACTTCAACAACAAAGAACTATGGAACTTTAAAAACAATTCTCCTGATCTAAGTGTTTTTAGAGGCAACCAACAACCTCCAAGGAAGAAAGTGGATCTTTTGCAACCACTACCATCAAAGCGAACCCCAACAGCAAAGTGGTGATAGGTATGATAGTTATTCATTAAAGAATAGTGAAACTACTTTTTGATTTAGGTTTTACACATTCTTTTATATCCCAAAATTATAGTAGAACAATACCAACCCCACCACAAATCATGGAAGTAGATATTTCTGTGAGAATAGAAAATGGGACAATCATTTCATCCCATGAATATAACTCCCACCTTATCACAATTTGTGGTTTGAAAAGGACAATGAAGCTCATAATACTCCCTCTGGTGGAATTTTATGCAATTCATGGCATGGATTGTCTTTCCTTATATAAAGCCAACATAAATTGTTGTGAGAGGTAAATCACACTCCATATAGAGAATCGACCCCCAATTATATACAATTTCAAGGAGTTGGATGAATATTCTTTAGCACCATCATCTCAATTGTGGATATTAATGCCCTATGATCATGCATATTTTTCTCAGATGATTGATTTTAAAGAAGCAACCATCTTTGAAGGCGTTCCTATTGTGAGGGAATTCACCGAAGTGTTTCTAGAGGAATTTTGTGGTCTTCCACCTAGAATGGATTTTAATTCTCAATTGTTCTTATACTTGGGGTGTTGAAAATATCAAAGACTCCATATATAATTGATGTTGTGGATATTGAGGAGCTAAAGAAAAAACTATAGGAGAATATGGATAAATGGTTTATACACCCAAGTGTTTCACCATGGGGTGCAGAAGTCCTACTTTTCAAGATGAAGGATGGGTCAATGCACCTTTTCATTGATTATCTTGAGCTTAACAAAATAATGATAATGAAAAAGTATCCTATGCCACACATTTATAACTTGTTCGATAAACTACGTAGAGCACAATACACTTCCAAGGAGGTTTTTTGGTCAGGATATTACCATGTAAGGGTGAAGAAGGACGATATCCCCAAGACTACTTTTTGAACAAGATATGGGCACTATGAATTCATAGTAATGACTTTCGGACTCACTAATGATCTATAAATCATAATGCACTTGATGAATCGAGTCTTTACAGAAAACCTACACAAATTTTTGGTACTCTATATGGATGATATTCGAATACACTCCAAAACCGAGGAGGAGCATGAGGAACATCTATGCACTATACTAGAGAACTTTCTAAAGGAAAAGCTCAATGAAAATACAACAAATGTGAGTTCTGGTTGAATTATGTCTCATTCATGGGTAATTTCATCAGAAACAATGGGATATATATGGATCCCTCGAATACAGCTGTAATTGAGGGATGGATGAGGCCAACATCTTTGATGGATATTCATAGCTTCCTTGGGTTAGCTGGATATTATCACTGATTTGTGAGAAATTTCTCACATTTTTCAAACCCTATTACCAAGATAACTCGGAAGGGGGTCACATTTTCTTGGAGTTATTAATGTGAAGATAGCTTTATGGAGTTGAAAAGGAGTCTTATCACTAGGCCCATACTCACACTACCCATAAGTGGAGACATTTTGTGGTATTCAGTGATGCTTCGAAGAAGGGCTTGGGTTGTGTGTTGATGAAAAATGACAAATTATTTGCTTATGCTTCATGGAAATTGAATGTTAACGAGCAAAACTATCCAAAAAATGATCTGGAGTTGGCTACATTATTATTTTCTTTGAATATTTTTAGAAAATACCTCTTTGGAGGGAAGTGTGAAATATATATGGATCAAAAAATCCTCAAGTATATAATTACACATAATGAGTTAAACATGCACAAATGAAGATGGTTAGAGTTGATCAAAGACTATGACTGCTCAATCCATTACCATTTTAGGAAATCAAACCAAGTGGTGGATGCTATATTTGAAAGGACCAAATTATTCTATCATTGATGAGAATTGGAAAGGATCCAATATTCTTAGATTTGAAGAAGAAGGACGTGGGAATCATATAGAAATGAACATCATCAATCCTTTCAGAAAATAGTTCTCAACCATCTCTTTTGAAATGATTGATGGATTTTTCAAAAGGATGATTTGGGAATTATAAAGAAAGTGGAAACTATAAAAAAGATAAATCTTCAGAATTTAATGTTAATGAAGAAAGAATCGTGAGATTTGAGACTCGACTATGTGTTCAATAAAATTTGGAGTTAATGAATGACCATTTTTATGATGCACATAGTTCAAATTTCTCCATTCACCCAAGAAACAAAAAGATGTATCAAGATCTCTAATAGATTTATTGGTGGGATAACATGGAGAATGAGATCACTGAGTATAAATAAAATTTCATAGTATGTCATCAATTGAATGATGAGAGGAAAAAGTCTAAGGGGATGATGTATCCATTACACATACAAACATGGAAATGGGAGAACATAACCATGGAATTTTTCACCAGAAATCTAATGAAATCCAAAGGAAACAATGCAATCTGGGTTGTTGTGGAATGTCTTACAAAGTCTACAAACATCATTCCATTTTGAGAATATTTATAATTGGATTAACTAGAGTGGATATACATCAGAGTAGCGGTAACGCAACATTGAGTACCACTATCGATTGTAGCTGATCGATATCCATGATTCTCCTCCATGTTCGGGAGGACTCTCTAACATGCTCTAAATAATGAGCTGAACTTTAGTATGACTTATCATCTTCAAACTATTTTCCAATCTAAGTGGACTATTCAAACACTTTAGGACATGTTGAGAGTGTTATCAATGGACTTAAAAGTAGGATGGGATCAACATATTCCTCTGGTTGAGTTCTCTTATAATAACAATTTCTACTCATGCATCCAAATGGATCCTTATGAAGCCCTTTATAGGAAGAGTTTAAGAACACTGGAATGTTAGGATGAAGTTAGGGAGTGAAATCACATAGGTCCATAAATTGTCAATGAAATGGGGGAGAATGTTAATATCATAAAACATCACATAAAAGCTTCTCAGAGTCGACAAAAGATCTTTGATGATAATCATCGATGATACCAAGAGTTTGTGGTTAGAGACATGGTATTCCTCTGCATATCACTGTGGAAGAGAGTTGTGAGATTTGGGATGAAGGTAAAACTTAGTCCAAGGTACATCAGCCCTTTTGAGATCCTTGGTCGCATTAGAGCAGTGGCCTATTGACTAGAACACTAACCAAACCTATCTCAAGTTAATGATATATTTCATGTATCACTCTTGAGGAAGTACATACCTAACCCATCACATGTACTCAATTCCGAGGTGGTACCATTGGAGAATGGCCTTTCCTATGAAGATAAGTCGGTGAAGATCATAGATCATAGGGAAAAGTTCTACAAAAAAAAGACAATTCCCCTTGTCAATGTGTTTTCGCATAACCACTAGTTTAAAGAAGAAATGTTGGAATCAGAGGAAGTGATAAATCATAGTTACCATAATCTGTTCGAGTGTTGGAAAAGTAAATTTAGAAGGTGAAATTTTTTAAGGGGGGGATGATTGTAACGACCCAAACTTTTATTAATGAAAATTCCACTTGATATGATTAAATATCATATTATGTAAAATGGTTACATATGACATATGAACATCCTTGGTTTTATGTTTATGGATTTTAAAATACCATTAAGAATTGTTACCATTGTTAATATAGTCGTTGAATAGTGATCACGTGATTAGTATAAATATAGGGCTTTAACAAATTCAATTTACTCATACAAAGAAAGTGATGGCCTCCTCCTGTAGAGTTGTTCTATACGAATCCCATTTATCAGAGCTCATAAAGGAGGTAGTGGCATTGGGATTCACTCTTAACCAATCCCAATCCAAGCTTCACCACATTAAGTTTGAATAGAACAGCCTACGGGAGAAGTGGAAGTTAAAAGAGATTAACAACCGAACAATGTTATCCGAGCTGCCAAAAGAGTCTATAACCATCGCACACCATACCATTAGGTTTTATGTGGGTGTCATAAGGGTTATGTAACAAGACCCTAGAATAATGATTATGTGCATTATTTTTGTATAGAATAATTAATATACATTCATTTTATTATTGTTACTTTGTAAATGGTTTTTAGTCTCCAAATATTATTTTTTAAAATATTCAATTAAGAAATCTATTTTGATGAAATAATGAATTTTTGGATTAAATAATTTTTTAATAAAATATTATTACTAATTAATTTTTATTAAATATAAATGATCATATTTTTTGATGAATACAATTGAAATTTTTATTCAGGTTCGAAATCTATTTCTTTGTCAAAACCCATGAATTTTTAATAAATGTCAATTTTTATTTTAAAATTTAAAATTAACATATATATATAGAATAATATTTGGATAAAAGTAATATCAATTTTTGATTCTGGACATCGAAATTATCAAATGGTTAATTTTTCATAATTTTCTGAGACAATCAAATTTTTGGGTAAAAATTAATTACTGTTTAAATATATAATGTGTATTATGATATAATAATTAACTAATAGTGGATGTAATACAATACTATAAAAAGTTTGTTTTGAAAATATATGTTTTATCTTTAAAACAATTTGATTTTAGATTTTTTTTATTAATTTTATGGTGCCTTAGTGGACCCTCAAAGACTTATAAAATATTTTATCCTTTTAAAATGATTTCCTTGAGAGTGTGACTCGCCTCCATATAAGCAAGCTTAATATTTTAATAATTTCGGAAATTAGACTTATAATAAAATGTTTTCCACTCCACTTTTTCCAAAACCATGGGAAAAACCATGGTGATATTTGTGGTTTTTTGATTAGTTTAATGTGTAGTATCCAAAACCTATATAACAAAGAATTCCCTCTACTTTCCTATATAAACCCACCTAATATCCAATTCATCTTCACTAAAAACCTATTGAGATAGACTAAAGTTTATCCTCATCTCTCTATAATTCTTCCAAGGAGCCCCAAACTCCATATAAGCCTCTCTTAAGCCTCTCTCAAGCCTTTGGGATCACACTTCCATGTAATGTATTTCTTCCTTTCTTATTTTTGTCCAAATTTCATTACATTGTTATACCAACTTATTTTCAATTAAAAATTATGGGTTATGATTTCTCACCTTTCCCATACATCCCTCTTTATTTTTTAATGATGACAGACATCTTTCTCTCTAATTAATGCCTCTCATGTACACCTGTTACCATGCTGAAATTCCGCATGGAATTTCTCTCTTCTCAATTACCTTCAAGTGATATTTTTATATTATGCGTCTATATTACATTAAATATGTTGTAATGTTATGTTCCATGACCCCATTAATTTCCATTTAAAGTATAAACAATGGGATAAAACTTTCTATCTCATCATCCCATTTTATGATTTCTATTTGTTGTCGTTATGCTGTCGAAGTTACACCAAAATTTCTCATTCCAAAATCATTTTGTAAGTGAATACCATACCAATTTATATATCAAGGGTATTAGCCATTTTTCACATGAAATTTTTGATTGGGGACTTAAATGTTTTTTATTCCACATCTCTTATTCATGGAATAAATTATGATATTTAAAGAATCCATGTTGTATGATTCATGTGGCACACTTACACCTGAAATGAAGTGTTTATAAAGGGTGCACCATGGAGGACCTCCAATGTATTGGGTAATGATTAGTATCACAATATGTCAAGTGAAATAAGGGTTTAATAATTCAAATTCAAGTTAATTGAGGGTTTACTCATGATCCATGTGCAACAAGCATTGACACTTTCTAATATCATGTTAAATGTTGTTTCCACGTTTCCATGTTATGATAATCATGCTATATCATGACTTTATATTCATGTTTCTCTTATCCTCTATTGATATTCTTATTTCCTAACATGTACTATATTCTTCATGTTATTCCTTTTTTACTCCCTTACTGGGCTTTATAGCTCACCATTTTCTTATTCATGTCCTTTCGTTATCCTATGCAAGGAAAAGTACGAAAGGAATGTTGTTGTCATGTAAAAGAAATTTTCAATAATGAGGTGGTGTTTTATGTTCTAAGGTGTTGTGTAATGTTCCTAATTTCCTTAGAAACTAGACCTCTTGATTATCATAGTAGTCGTATGTGTAATATTATGAAATAAATCATGTTTATGTGTGTAATAAAGATCATGGTTTTTATATAGTGGACCAAATCCCTAGTGTGTTAGTGGTATTCCACTTTGATGTAGTTGATAGAGAACCCACACCCCTACCGATGGGGGATTCCACACCGATGAAGTGGATAGAGGAAACATGCCCAAGTGCATTATTGTGTACCACTCTAGAATTTATTATAGAGGACCCACACCCTAGTGAATGAAGGGGATACCACACTATTAGTCATTATAGAGGACTCACTCCCTAATGCGTAAGGGGGATACCACTCTGGTAGTCTTCGTAGAGTACCCATTCTATAATGTGTTAGGTGATTCAACTTTGATAGTGTTGATAGAGGACCAACACCCTTTCCAATGAGGGATTCAACTCTAAGTCATCAAGGACCCTCACCCTACCCAGTAGGGGGATTCCACTTTGAAATCATCGAGGAACTACCCTGGCCATCCAAGATAGATGGTACCTCTTTGAAAGAAATTGAGGAACACTACTACCCATCACAACTAGAAGATAAGATCAGGAAACTATGATAAACCAACATAATCACAACAGTCATCAAGAATCTCCGAAAATGGAATCATTCCTGTAAGATCATGTATCAGATCTTGAAATCCACTACAGAGGGAATCATTGTGTTTTATAGGGAATGACACTCCAGATAGGCTACTAACATACCAAAATCTAAGTCCTAACGTTGGAGATACAAGAGATAGTAGAATCATACTATGGTACATGTCGCTTTTGGGGCCCACGCAATGTATGAGAACTCCACATCACATGTTCATGTTTCCAGAAATACTTGGGTACTAAATTTTTCACTAGTACCCTCAGACATACCACTTCCATCCCATAGTACCTATCCCATCATACCAAAAGGTTGGCGAGCACATGATCCTCTTCGTTTGTCCTAAAGGGATAAAATAGAACCATACAGACCCCCCCCCCCAGTTAGGACTATATAGCCAAAAAAATTCACACTTTAATGATCATTTTGGAAAAACACATAGGATTTTCTATTAATTCACCCCAAATAGAGACCTGGTAAAAAGTGTCATATCACAAAAAAAACAGAATAGGAACTATGGGGAAAAATCTTGATTTCAAATTAAGAACCCTTTTTTGATTATGAAACACCAGCCTTAATTTCATTGTTGCGACGCCACTGAGGGAACGTCACTCAGACGTCGTATGTAGAAGTCATGACATGTCAATGTTGTAATAATAATAATGTATTATTATTATTTGAGCATTTTAAAGGCCCAAGCAACAAACCCAAAAAAGGTAACCTATAAAAATCATAAAAATATTTTCCCAATTCCAGTGTCATGTTGTTTCTAACAGTTCAGTAATATGATATCGTACGAAGGAGTTATGTTAGAATTTTGAGTTGACCCCAAAAATAATACTTACATTATAATAATAATATTATCATTTTATGTTTTTATACTCCACAAAGGGGAACACATGATCACCCTCCCCATTTTTCACCACATGGGTGGCTCACCCCAAATGTTTCTCCCCTTCACCCTCCATGACAACCCATCTCATTAATTTATATTATTAATATAAAACTCATGTAAATAATATTTTGATAAGGGATCCACATGGAAATTTCCAAACCCAACCCTAATATAATTTCTCATTATCTATTTTTTCATTTATTATTTTCTACTCCCATACCATCTTCAACCTATTTCAAGGTATCTATATATAAAACCTGAAATGAATACTACTCCTCAACTGAAGCTAGATAGGAAAACATGTTGCCTCCTGTGCTTGCGCATCATGATGATTGTGCTACTCACAACCTACCACTAAATATGGATAGACACTACCCTATCCTCTATCTATAAATTTCCAGTTTTAATGAACCTATTAAATGCCATCACCAATTAGACACCTTCTCATGTAGGATTTCTTCATCTCATCATGATCTAATGCCCCTCAAAAACATCGTTGTTCATAGCTTGGCCAGTAAACCTTCAATTGCTTGGAAAAAGGGTTTAGTACATAATATATATATACACACACATATATAAATGTATATATATATGAAATAGTTGGTGTAATGGTGAGAAGAGAAGATACTGCTGATTAATTTGATGATAAAATTTGCAGAATCACGAAGAAAATAGGTTAATGTTTTGAATCATCCCAACAAAGACCAAAAACAAGTTCAACAAAATCTATGTATCCTAGTAACATCAAGAGATGCATGTTGAAATCATAAACTCAATAAGAGAATTAATGAAAAACGAAACAAAGTGGGGATAAATTCCATAAATAAAAAGTCATACCTTAAGCTATAATCTTTTTCTTGAGGAGAATGTTCTTGTCAACAGAGTAGGAGAACCAATAATTCATCACTCATAAATTTTTCTTGTTACAAGGATTTTTTGATGATCTCCCAAAGGTGGAATGAGAGAGTTCCACCATTAGTGGTGGATGTTAAGGGTAAACCCTATTAAATCATCATAACCACGTATTTATAATAGATCATGGAACTACATAATTGCACCCGCCAATGGTCGCGGGATCTGAACATCCCACGTTGTCCCACATTAGGTCATGCTTATGTAAAACACCACATTACGAACTCAAGGGTGGTTTAAAATTTCCAATCCAAGTACTCCATCAAAAATATATTCAAAACAACGTTTGAAATATAATAAATTTATTTAATTATTTTATTTACAGTTTCATCCTCAGTGAGTTTTTCTACAAAAGTTGTGCACTGAAAAGGGTTATACACCACCTAGTGTAAACACCATGATCTAGACTCAATGGTTTCTACAGATTTAATATCTAAGTTACTGTTTAAGATATATACCATTTCCATTGCACACATAGTACAAAATATGCTAAATATTTTTATAAAATTTATTCTAGGGACATCGGGCCTCAATATTTCATGTCATCTTAGCACCAAACTCTAGATATTTATATAGAAATATTTCAATGTTTTACATAGAAACCCCCAGGTTTATACATCATTCCATCCATTATGACATTCTTCCCCGAAAAGAAAAACATGGGAAACAACTTAGGATACTGAGCCTGCACTTGGATATCCATCTCCTAGGGACTCCCAAAAATTTCATTACTACCATAGCATGGGAACCAAAAATATGGTCCATCGTGCTCCTTTTGATGACATGCATAGGATCAAAAACATACCTCCTCAACTATGTGATGTGGAAAATTTAATGCACACACTCCAACTATTAGGGTTAGGTCAAGGTGGTAGGCTACCTTGCCCTAACATTTCATGGTTCTGAATAGCCTGATGAAACATGGGTGATAGTTTGAATCCTTGGTTGACCCTCAATATCCCATAACACGGCTATAATCATGGTTTGTACCTAGAATTAGGTCATATGATTACCTCCTTTAGAATATCCATCAGGTGAATCGCATAAGGATATCTGGTCACACAAGATTTCAAGGTCAATACAACCCAATATATACTCTCTTAAATGCTTGAGAATTAAAGGATTCAAAATCATCAACTATAGAGAAATTGTACCCTCCATCGCCATTAAGGTTAGGGGTTGGGAAGCTAACTACTCAGAAACATCCCGTACTAGGAGAGCCTGGGACATCCTTATAAGGGAATATTATTCAATGTTTCCCTTTACTAGAATATATAATATCTATAATTCATAGTCCTATAGAATGTTCAACCAGTATCGCCACCTTAGGTTCAGGTCTCTCTGAGTGAAGATGTACCTGAGACTCTGGTGTTCTGCATAAACTACTAAGAAATCTTCTTGAAGGTAGTCTATCCACATCCTCAAAGAGCATATTACTACTACTAGCACTAGGTAGTGATACACATAGTTCTTTTCTTGGGGTCTCGATCACCTTGACCTATACTTGATTACAGTAGTGTCAGGATTGACATTGATCACTCAATGTATCATGAACAGGGTAGATAAGTAAACTCATCCAGCCGCAAGAGGCTATACACCAAATTCACCTGGCATACCCTGCATGTCTTCACCTCTCTTGGAGGGAGATTAACCCCAAACCAGACAATCTGAAAACCCCACTAGTGTAATTCTAAGGAAAAGAGGTCCAATCAGAAAAAATCAACTACAAATACTAGGACCTTCTCTGACACACAACTGTACAACCCTTCCCATGAACACACAAGTCAGTGGGACTCATATACCTAAACATGATACTATCCACATTGGTTAGTAATGAATCACCATCACGGTTTTTCTTGTGTCAAAAAAACTTATCTTGATGGGGATATGACCCCTCTTTCTCATGCATTTGAACTTCTTCGAACAACACCGACACAGGGTTACACTGATTCCCCATATCACTCCAGCAAAACCTCCAGAATGGAGTAGGGAAAAAGAGTATGTCACCTAGTGTCTAATATGTTATACTAAATAAGGTATAAAATACACATAATGTACCTATTATCATCCCATGTGTTGTAGGATTGAAAACATCCAATGCATTAGCTATCTACAGCCCTGAGTGCATGTTCACTATGCCTAGAATTAGCTGCTCGGAGGTCATGGAAGGACCTCGTAGAGTCATACACAAAACACCATTATTCCTTCTCCTCTAACATCACCACATCATAGGGACCACACTATTTTTACCTGGGAGATCCCTGATCATAGTGTACTCTCTTCTGGGATGGTCCACCTACTATTGGCCTATGATGTTCAGCATGTCTGGTCGGATAGTCTCATACCATCTGACCTCACCCATCAAAATAATAGCACGAGACCTCCTTGGGATGACCTGGTTCTCTATGATTCCTTGGCCACATAGGACTATGTGCATGAGTTTGATTATGGTGTGGCCTCCTTCATCAATATCCTATCAACTCATGTTTGTTAGCTGTAGTAGGTGTCTCATCCCTGACTTTCCCATAACTAAACTAGTTAACCATAATTTCTCTAATAGAAATATCTTTTTCACCAGTGCCTTATCCACCCCCTGGTGTAGATGGGGATGCATAGGGTAACTATGTCCACATAGATCTCTATATGGATTCCTTACTCATTTTTCCATGATTAGAAGTAGTCATCGCAAATCAGGTCCTTAGAGTACTGAGACAGGTCTGTGAACCTAGCCACATACTCTTACACCATCATCCCACACTTATGAATCTCTAGAATCACCCAAGATATGAACAGATCATAAGGAGGGGTAGTAATCCTCACAAAACATCTTCTAGAAGTCATCCAACATGAGTACTGACTCAGGTACATCTGTGTAACAAAACTCCACCAACATCCAGTCGCTCCATAGTGAATACTGGAAATCAAATCCACCATATGATATGTTGGTGTCTGAAAAATCCCAAAGTAAAAGACCATAAACTCTATACCAACCTCTACTACATGAGTATATGGATCACTATGAAACCTCACTATTATCTTATGCTAAAACTCATGGAGTTCTCTCATCCTGTGCACATCCTCATCCTTCTCTGCTAGGGATTACTTCTTCTAAATAGGTGGGGGTGTTGCTACCTATCCACCTAAATGAATCGGGATCATATGATGCATCTTGAACTGAGGAATCATCACTCATAGGTTCTTTTTCATTAACCAAAGCTACTATCAAGTCTTGTTTTCATTATAGAGGAATATTGAAACTTATCAAGGAGTATCGCGGTCAAATGATTATATATATATATATATATCAACCACAAAGAGGATCTAACTCAAGAATTATTTTCAATAACTCAATTCTATATGATTCACATAACATAGTTCCCTCCAAAAAATTTCTCATCATGTCAAGTCAACAAACAGGTAATTAGGGTTCTAGTGAAAGGCTATGCCAGATGTCACAACATCACTAGACTCCTTATCCTAGGAGCGTCTCTGCAAAAAAATTTACATTATTTCCCTAAACCAAATGAATATCATTTTATGGAAACATACAAAAAACTTTTTAAGGGTTGAACCACCTACAATACCACTTTTTCATGACCCGGCCCATGTCGAGACTCGAGCCGAAACTACCCCATACCCTGCCTTTATAGGCCAATGGTTGTGACAAGTGCCAAAGGCACAAAAAACTCAAGGATGAATTTCCATATGAACATATGCACACATAAAAAGCCAACAAAATGAAAAAATTTAGAGGGAAGAGAAAACAATATACACCACTACTATATATAAACCACAAACATGCATCAACCTCTAAATGGTACCAATATAGAAAAGTGAACCCAAAGGTAGTCGGGAAAAATATAGACCCACCCAGAAAAGTGATACAACCAAGAATTAACTAATATGTAAAATTTCTAAGAGATACCCACTCCTATATTCCAAGATACATACACCACACATAGTCTATATAACAACCCTGCTTTTTATTACAACTTAAACATGCTTTATTACATAAAACTTCACTTGATCCAACAAAGAAGATCGAGAGGTTTAGTGTCTTTGGGGCTTAGGATCATTTCATAAAAACTTTAAACTTGAAATACAACATCTTTATTGAAAACATCCTTTACATGACCACTACATTCCTTCGTACTTAGCATTGCATGGGATAACCTGAGGACATGCATAAGAAAAGGGTGAGCTATAAAGCCCGGTAAGGGAGTAAACAATGAATAACATGAGGAGTAAAATACATGTTAGACAATAGGCATATCAATAGAGCATAATAGAAACATGAACATAAAGGCATGATAAAGCATGATAATCATAACATGGAAATGTGGCAACAACACTTAACATTGAATTAGCATGAGCCAAGGCTCATTGCACATGGGGCATGAGTAAACCCTCATTGCACTTGAAGCACGAGTAAACCCTCATTGCACTTGAATTAGCATGAGTAAACACTCATTGCACATGACGTATCGTGATACTATACTTTACCCAATGCATTGGAGCGCTATAAAGGGCGCACCCTTCTTAAACATTTCATTTCATGCATAAGTGTGCCACATGGATCATAAAACATGGATTCATAAAACATAATCATTTCTTCCACGATAAAGGAATGTGGAATTCATACATGAAACTTTATAATCAATATGTAAATGTGCATAAAGGTGAATACCCTTGATGGAGAAATGGGCATGGTATTCACTACACAAAGACATTGGCTTAGAAAATCGGTGCGATTTCGGCAGCGTAACGGCGTGACATAAGAATTCATAAAAAAGGTTGATGAGAGAGAAAGGGGTTCCTCATCATATTTACATGTAATGGAAAGTAAGGAGATCATATATATACATGTCCCAACAATAGAAATGGAATTTATATTCATGATACAAAAGTATTGCTTGAATGTAAAAGAAGAGAGAGAAGTTCCTTTCGGAATTTCGGCATAGTAACGGGTGTACATGGGAGGCTTTTAATGAGAGAGAAAGGGTTCTCCCATCATTCAAACAATAATAGGGCAGTATGGGGGAGGTTAGAAACCATACCCCAACATTCATAATTGAAATTAAAAGGGAAATACAACTTAAAGAAAATTGACAAAAATGAGAAAGGAAGAAAAAACCCCTTACTTGGAAGTGTGCTTCCAAAGGCTAGAGAGAGGCTTATGAGAGGCTTCTTGGGAGCTTGGGGCACCTTGAGAGGATTCTAGAGATATTAGGGCAGAGGTTGGACGAACTTCAAGGGCTTTGAGTGAGGAGGAAGTGGGAGCTTGGGTGGGTTTATATAGGAAAGGTGAGATAATTCTTTATTATTTAGGTTTGGGACCCCTTATATTAAAATAATCCAAACCACAAACCATCCCATGGTATTTGCCCATGGTTTCTGGAAAAGGAAAGAGGAAAACAATATTTTACAAGTCCAAGGTCCGAACTTATTAAAAAATTAGGTTTGCTTATGTGGAGGTGAGTCACACTCCCATGGAAATTAATTTAAAAAGGCAAAGTGTTGAATAAGTCTTGAGGGCTCCATTAATGCTTTGAAAAGTAAGTCAAACAAACCCAAAACCTCATTATTTTAATGATAAAACACATATTGGCCGAACATAAGGATTATGGTATTTTATTACATCACCATTGGGTCATTATTATGTCATAAAACACATTATATATTTAAATGGTATTTAATTTTTACCCAAAAATTTGACTGTCTCAGAAAATTATGAAAAATTCACCGTTGGATAATTTCGACGTCCTGATTCCAAAAATAATATTTATTTTATCTAAATAATTTTCTAAATATGTGAATTTTCACTTTTAAAATAAAAACCGACA
Organism: Viscum album; assembly: GCA_963277665.1. NCBI lineage: Eukaryota > Viridiplantae > Streptophyta > Magnoliopsida > Santalales > Viscaceae > Viscum > Viscum album. The sequence continues at coordinate 464,304,092 of OY728122.1, read as the reverse complement.
TTTATAAAAAATTCACGGGTTTTGACAGAAATGGCTTCCAAACCTTAATAAAAAATTTAATTGCATTCATAAAATTATAAGATCATTTATATTTAATAAAAATTAATTTAATATTAATAATAATATTTTATTAAAATATTATTTAATTCAAAAATCCTTTAATTTAATAAAATATAATTCTTAATTAAATAATAACTAAAAACACCATTTGTACTTTAAAAACTAATTACAATGTATCAAAAATGACTAGAAATTATACTCATTATTATATATAAAAAAAATAATGTACATGAACATGGTGCTACTTATTTGTTACATAACCCCTTAAAATAGCCTCATAAGACCTAAGGGTAAGGTGTTCGATGGTGACAGACTCTTGGGGTTGCTCGGATAACATCGCTCGAGTGGTAATCTCTATCAACTTCCATTTTTCCCGTAGACGATCATGTTCGAGCTTGAATTGATGAAGCTCAGCTTGGGCTTGGTCAAGGGAAAAGCCCAAAGATGCCACCTCTTTTCCGAGCTCCGACAAATGGGCTTCGTAAGGGGCAATTCTACTGGATGAGGCCATCGCTTCCTTTTTCTGAGTAGAAATGGTTTCGTTAAAGCCTTATATTTATACTACTCAGATGATCACTGTTCAATGGCTATAAAAGTAATGGTCACAAATCTTAACATAAAACTAAAGAAGTTGACATCTTATAAAAACAATTTTTTTTTCATAAAGAAAAATTTAACTGGATCAAGAGGGATTTTCCATTAATGAAACTTTGGGTCGTTACAACATTCCCCCCTTAAGAAATTTCACCCTCTAAATTTTCCTTTTCCCACACTAAAACAAATGTGGGTAACTTAGCTTCATTATATCCTCCGACTCCCAAGTTGCTTCTTCAAACTTTTGGTTTCTCCACAACACCTTGACGAGGGGCATTGTCTTATTTCGTAGAACTTTTTCTCTACGATCTAAGATCTTCACTGGTTGCTCCTCATAAGAAAGATCATCTTCCAATTGTACCACCTCGGAAGAGAGTACATGTGAAGGGTCCGGTATGTACTTCCTTAAGAGGGATACATGAAAGACAACATGCACCTTGGACATAGTCGGTGGAAGTGCTAGTCGATAGGCCACAGCCCCAACACGATCAAGAATCTCGAAGGGGCCGATGTACCTTGGACTTAACTTCACTTTCTTTCCAAACCTCATGACCTTCTTCCATGGAGATATGCGTAAAAACACCATGTCTCCAAATTTAAACTCAAGGTCTCGTCGACGATTATCTGCATAACTCTTCTGTCGACTTTGGGCTGCCTTGATGTGCTGCTGAATGGTTTTCACCTTCTCCACCATTTCTTCGACCATTTCTGGTCCAAGCAGCTTACGTTCACCGACCTCATCCCAACATGCCGGTGTTCTACACCTTTTCCCATACAGGGCTTCATATGGTGCCATTTGGATGCTCGAGTGGAAACTATTATTATAAGAGAACTCAACTAGAGGAAGATGTTGATCCCATCCTCCTTTAAAGTCCATTGAGCACGCTCTCAACATATCCTCAAGTGTTTGGATAGTCCGCTCGTATTGGCCATCAGTTTGAGGATGATAGGCCGTACTGAAGTTCAGTTCAGTATTCAGAGCATCTTGAAGACTCTTCCAAAACTTAGAGGTAAATCTTGGATCTCAGTCAGACACAATAGATAGTGGTACTCCATGCAACCGTACCACTTCCCTGATATATATCCGTGCTAGTTGATCCAAAGAGAAATCCTCTCGAATAGCAATGAAGTGTGCAGTCTTTGTAAGACGATCCACAACAACCCAGATTGCATTGTTGCCTTTGGATGTCCTTGGAAGTCCGGTGACAAAGTCCATGGTGATGTTCTCCCATTTCCATTCTGGTATCGGCAATGGTTGCATCATCCCCTTAGACTTCTGCCTCTCTGCCTTCACTTGCTGACACACCAGGCACTTTGATGTATATTCAGCGATCTCCTTCTTCATATTATCCCACCAAAAGTTTTCTCGGAGATCTCGATACATCTTTGTGCTCCCTGGGTGAATAGAGAAATTTGAACTATGTGCATCATCCAAAAGTTCATTCTTCAGCTCTGAACTTGATGGAACACATAGTCTTTTCCCAAACCGCACAATTCCTTCTTCATTAACATTAAACTCTGAGGATTTTCCCTTTTTGATAGCTTCCACTTTTTCTTGTATTCCTGCATCATCCTTTTGAGCATCCTTTAACCTTTCCAAAAGAGATGGTTGAGCAATCATTTGTTAAAGGATTGATGATTTTCCCTTCTTTATGATTCCCACGTCCATCTTCATCAAGTCTAAGAAGATTGGATCCTTCTCAATTCTCATCATTGATAGAATAGCTGGATCCTTTCTACTTAGGGCATCCTCCACATTGTTCTCTTTCCCAGGGTGGTAATGTATTGAATAGTCATAATCCTTGATGAGCTCTATCCATCTTCTCTGGCGCATATTAAGCTCTTTCTGTGTGAATATATATTTAAGACTCTTGTGGTCAGTATATATCTCACATTTCTCTCCATAGAGATAATGCCGCCAGATTTTCAATGCAAAGATCACCGCCGCCAACTCCAGATCATGCGTTGGATAGTTTCGCTCATGGATTTTCAACTGCCTTGAGGCATAGGATATCACTTTATCATTCTGCATCAGCACACATCCTAAGCCCTTCTTCGAAGCATCACTGAATACCACAAAAAGCTCCCCACTTGTGGGTAAAGTGAGAACGGGTGCAGTGATAAGCCTCCTTTTCAACTCCTTGAAGCTTTCTTCGCATTCATCACTCCAAGCAAACTTTACTCCCTTTCGAGTTAGCTTGGTAAGAGGGTTGGAAAATCGTGAGAAATTTCTCACAAATCGTCGATAATATCCAGCTAACCCCAAGAAGCTACGGATATCAGTTACCGATGTTGGCCTCGGCCATCCCTCAATTGCATCTGTTTTGGAGGGGTCCACAGATATCCCATTGCTTGTGATGATATGACCCAAGAATGAGACTTACTTCAACCAAAACTCACACTTGCTGTACTTTTCATAGAGCTTCTCCTTGCGCAAAGTCTCTAGTACAGTTTTTAAATGCTCCTCATGGTCCTCCTTGGTTTTGGAGTATATTAGAATATCATCTATAAAGACTACCACAAATTTGTCTAGGTAATCTCTAAAGAATCTATTCATCAAGTCCATGAATATTTCTAGAGCATTGGTGAGTCCGAAAGGCATTACTATGAATTCATAGTGCCCGTACCTTGTACGAAAAGCAGTCTTGGGGATATCTTCCTTCTTCACCCTTACTTGATAATATCCCGACCGCAAGTCCACCTTGGAGAAGTATTGTGCCCCACGCAGCTGATCAAACAAGTCATCAATTCTTGGGAGAGGATACTTGTTCTTTATCGTGATTTTGTTAAGTTCACGATAATCGATGCAAAGCCGCATTGACCCATCCTTCTTCTTGACGAAGAGGACTGGTTCACCCCATGGTGATGCACTTGGGCGTATAAACCCTTTATCCAGATTCTCCTGTAGTTGTTTCTTCAGCTCTTCAAGCTCAACAACAGCCATTATATATGGAGTCTTGGATATTGGTAGTGCCCCAGGTATAAGTTCAATTGAGAACTCAACATCTCTTCTTGGAGGAAGACCAGGAAGTTCCTCGGGAAATACTTCAGCAAATTCCCTCACAATAGGCATTTCTTCAAGGGTGGTTTCTTCCTTGGACTCAATCATCTGAGCCAGATATGCGTGCTCATAAGGTAGTAATATCCATTCTTGAGATGATGGAGCTAAAGGAGATTCATCTTCCTCCTGACACTTGTAAAGAATCGGGGGTCGATTCTCCATATGGAGTGTGATTTCCTTCTCCCGACAATTTATGTTGGCTCTATATAAGGAAAGCCAATCCATGCCAAGAATTGCATCAAATTCCACCAAAGGGAGTATGACGAGGTTCGCCGGGAAATTCAATCCACATATTATAACAGGGGAGGACTTATACTCATGGGATGCAATGATTGCCCCATTTTCTGTACTCACCGACATCTTTACTTCCATGATTTGTGGTGGTACAGGGATTGTTCTACTAAACTTTTGAGATATAAAAGAATGCATAGAACCTGAATCAAAAAGTATGTTCGCTATTCTTGAATGAATAACTAGCATACCTATCACCACTTCGTTGTCGGGGTTCACTTCGGCAGAAGTGATGGAAAAAGCTCTTCCTTGCTATCTTGGAGGTTGTTGATTGCCTCCGATAACCCTTGGATTAGGGCACTGATTCGCAAAATGACCCGGTTCTTTGCATTTGAAGCATTGAACAACGCGTTGAGGTTCGAATGGAGCATTCCTCTCCTCTGTCGCAGTCGCGGGTCCTTCTTGCTGACATTTAACAGCTAGGTGCCCTTCTCTTCCACACTTGAAGCATTTTCTTGTCCCCCTAAGGCAATTTCCAGGGTGCTTCTTTCCACACTTTTGGCAAGTGGGGTGCTGGAATTTCTTAGCGCCGTTGGATTTATCCATCGGACCACCAGCATTGAATTCCACCTTACGCTTCTTGTCCCCATGATACCCCTGTGATTCTCCGATCTCCATTTCAACCTTGAGGGCACATCGGACAATTTCCTCATAGCTGTCGAAGTCACGGATCGCTAATGCTTTCCGCAAGCTAGGCTTCAGCCCACCAAAGAAGTGGTCAACCTTGCATTCGGGGGTAACGACAAAGCCGGAAGCGTATCTTGAAAGCCTTGTGAAGTTTTCCTCGTACGCTCCCACAGATTCCTCATCTTTCTACTTGAGGGAAAGGAAGTCCCTTTCCATCTTAAGACGGAGGGTGCGCGGAAAATATTTATCGAAAAACATCTTCCGGAATTCCTTCCATTCCAAAGCCTCGATCTCCTCCTCAGGCTTCGTATTTTTGATCAACGTCCACCATTGATCAGCTTCACCCTCCATACGATAAGCCGCCAGGAGAACCTTCTCTTTTTCAGAGCATTGGAGGATGGAGAATATCTTTTCAATGGAGTTGATCCATTGTTCAGCGATCGTGGGATCGGATGATCCACTAAAAGTAGGAGGCCTTTGTCTCATGAAGCTTTCAATAGCGACTTGTTCTTTCTTAGGGGGGGTTGAACGTTCCTCTTGACCATTGTTTCTATTCAAAACTTGAGTTAGCTGAGAGAGAAGCGTGAAAAAGTTCGCGATTCCCGCTCTCATTGGATTGGGCATCTCATAAGTACAATCATCACACTGATCTTCACAATGGTTGTTAGCCCGAGTTCTCCTATTACCGGCCATTGGCTGGAATAAAAGAAAGTTAGGGGTAACACATAAAGGGTAATCCAAAGACAAAAGTTGATGACTTATAAATAAACTTTAATCTCTTTAACTCATGAGTCTATAGGATTCAATCCAGGCTTTTCATGATCTTCCTTCTAACATATATTCTTAGGGGCATTTTTCCCTTAATAAGGGTTCATACTAAGATTGTGAATTTATCAAAACATATCCCCCGGGAGTGTCGTAACCAAGAGTGCAGCAAGGCCCGTTGTCGTGCACCAGTTCCTGTTCGAGTCTAGCTCAAAGCGGTGTTTTCGGGTTTTACCCCTAGGATACATCTGTGCCAGAGCCGCCTCTACCTGGTCGTATCCAGACAGGGATGTATTTGTTTGATAAACCACTTACTTAGTATTTACCAAAACTTAGGGATGTTTTTATTATGCTTAGTCTTGTATCTAAGGCTTTACTAGGGTTTCCTAATCCCAAAAATAACTAAACCTATCCTCTGATACCAACTATAACAACCCTGCTTTTTATTACAACTTAAACATGCTTTATTACATAAAACTTCACTTGATCCAACAAAGAAGATCGAGAGGTTTAGTGTCTTTGGGGATTAGGATCATTTCATAAAAACATTAAACATGAAATACAACATCTTTATTGAAAACTTCCTTTACATGACCACTACATTCCTTCGTACTTAGCATTGCATGGGATAACCTGAGGACATGCATAAGAAAAGGGTGAGCTATAAAGCCCAGTAAGGGAGTAAACAATGAATAACATGAGGAGTAAAATACATGTTAGACAATAGGCATATCAATAGAGCATAATAGAAACATGAACATAAAGGCATGATAAAGCATGATAATCATAACATGGAAATGTGGCAACAACACTTAACATTGAATTAGCATGAGCCAAGGCTCATTGCACATGGAGCATGAGTAAACCCTCATTGCACTTGAAGCACGAGTAAACCCTCGTTGCACTTGAATTAGCATGAGTAAACACTCATTGAACATGATGTATCATGATACTATACTTTACCCAATGCATTGGAGCGCTATAAAGGGCGCACCCTTCTTAAACATTTCATTTCATGCATAAGTGTGCCACATGGATCATAAAACATGGATTCATAAAACATAATCATTTCTTCCACGATAAAGGAATGTGGAATTCATACATGAAACTTTATAATAAATATGTAAATGTGGATAAAGGTGAATACCCTTGATGGAGAAATGGGCATGGTATTCACTACACAAAGACATTGGCTTAGAAAATCGGTGCGATTTCGGCAGCGTAACGGCGTGACATAAGAATTCATAAAAAAGGTTGATGAGAGAGAAAGGGGTTCCTAATCATATTTACATGCAATGGACAGTAAGGAGATCATATATATACATGTCCCAACAATAGAAATGGAATTTAGATTCATGATACAAAAGTATTGCTTGAATGTAAAAGAAGAGAGAGAAGTTCCTTTCGGAATTTCGGCATAGTAACGGGTGTACATGGGAGGCTTTTAATGATAGAGAAAGGGTTCTCCCATCATTCAAACAATAATAGGGCAGTATGGGGGAGGTGAGAAACCATACCCCAACATTCATAATTGAAATTAAAAGGGCAATACAACTTAAAGAAAATTGACAAAAATTAGAAAGGAAGAAAAAAACCCTTACTTGGAAGTGTGCTTCCAAAGGCTAGAGAGAGGCTTGTGAGAGGCTTCTTGGGAGCTTGGGGCACCTTGAGAGGATTCTAGAGAGAGTAGTTCAGAGGTTGGACGAACTTCAAGGGCTTTGAGTGAGGAGGAAGTGGGAGCTTGGGTGGGTTTATATAGGAAAGGTGAGAGAATTCTTTATTATTTAGGTTTGGGACCCCTTATATTAAAATAATCCAAACCACAAACCATACCATGGTATTTGCCCATGGTTTCTGGAAAAGGAAAGAGGAAAAAAATATTTTACAAGTCCAAGGTCCGAAATTATTAAAAAATTAGGGTTGCTAATGTGGAGGTGAGTCACACTCCCATGGAAATTAATTTAAAAAGGCAAAGTGTTGAATAAGTCTTGAGGGCTCCATTAATGCTTTGAAAAGTAAGTCAAACAAACCCAAAACCTAATTATTTTAATGATAAAACACATATTGGCCGAACATAAGGATTATGGTATTTTATTACATCACCATTGGGTCATTATGATGTCATAAAACACATTATATATTTAAATGGTATTTAATTTTTACCCAAAAATTTGACTGTCTCAGAAAATTATGAAAAATTCACCGTTGGATAATTTCGACGTCCTGATTCCAAAAATAATATTTATTTTATCTAAATAATTTTCTAAATATGTGAATTTTCACTTTTAAAATAAAAACCGACATTTATAAAAAATTCACGGGTTTTGACAGAAATGGCTTTCAAACCATAATAAAAAATTTAATTGCATTCATAAAATTATAAGATCATTTATATTTAATAAAAATTAATTTAATATTAATAATAATATTTTATTAAAATATTATTTAATTCAAAAATCCTTTAATTTAATAAAATATAATTCTTAATTAAATAATAACTAAAAACACCATTTGTACTTTAAAAACTAATTACAATGTATCAAAAATGACTAGAAATTATACTCATTATTATATATAAAAAAAATAATGTACATGAACATGGTGCTACTTATTTGTTACATAACCCCTTAAAATAGCCTCATAAGACCTAAGGGTAAGGTGTTCGATGGTGACAGACTCTTGGGGTTGCTCGGATAACATCGCTCGAGTGGTAATCTCTATCAACTTCCATTTTTCCCGTAGACGATCACGTTCGAGCTTGACTTGATGAAGCTCAGCTTGGGCTTGGTCAAGGGAAAAGCCCAAAGATGCCACCTCTTTTCCGAGATCCGACAAATGGGCTTCGTAAGGGGCAATTCTACTGGATGAGGCCATCGCTTCCTTTGTCTGAGTAGAAATGGTTTCGTTAAAGCCTTATATTTATACTACTCAGATGATCACTATTCAACGACTATAAAAGTAACGGTCACAAATCTTAACATAAAACTAAAGAAGTTGACATCTTATAAAAACATTTTTTTTTCATAAAGAAACATTTAACTGGATCAAGAGGGATTTTCCATTAATGAAACTTTGGGTCGTTACAGTCTAAGAACCCATATCCCAAAGCTCCTCTAAAATAATGATCACATGTCCATAATTTTCATAAGTCACGACACATGTGAGAAAAGTCCATGTAGGAGTGAGTATAAAAATACTCAGTAGGACTCCCCAAGAAGATTAAAGGGGAGCCATAAGAGATTTATTGAAGAGGAATGTAGTGGATATAACAAGGTAAAGTAATTAGAGTGTAGCTCAACCCAATAATATAGTGAAAGCAATCTAATCCAAACACAAGGAGGTCAAAATGGTGAGAAGATGAAATTCTCATGGAGTCTTTTCTACCTATAGTAGGAGAGTACACTCATCTAACAACCATAATCTAGACACAAAATCATGTGGGATACCCTGCATGTATACACATATCTTAGAAGGAGAGAAATAAAAAACCCAAGGAGTGGGAACTACAATAGGATGTGTGTGTGTGTGTGTGTGTGTTGAACCAAGGAATCCAAATAGAGTGATTAAGGGTATCTTCATCTCACAGCTCATACCAATAAATGATTTTCCAAAAGATCAATTACTAACCAACAATGATTCCAAAAATCCTCACATCTGCTATGAATGTGCAAGTCAAAGAGACTAAATCACCACTCCTTGATACTATAATCTTTTGGTGGCACTATCTCACCCTCACAGTTTTAGGTCATGTCACAAGGACATCTCTTGGTGGGAAAAGTGCCCCTCTAACTCATGAGTCCAATGTAATATCAAATCATGTCTTACCACTAATCTATATAACTGGATGGTGTAAACACAATATAGGGGACCCACTCCATAGTGTGTTGGGGGGGATTCAACTCTGATGTAGCTGATAGAAGACCCACACCCATGCTAATAGGGGATTCCAATATAATGTAGTTGATATAGGACCCACACCCTTGTGCATCAGGAAGGAGACCACTCTGCTAGATATCATAGAGGACCCACTCCCTAATGCATCAGGGGGATACCAATATTGTAGTAATCATAGAGGACCCTCTCCCAAATGTGTCAAGGGAATACCCCTCTGGTAGTCATCATAGAGGATCCACTCCCTATTGATTCTTGGGGATTCCTCTCTGAAGAAGTTGATAGTGGATCTACACCCATGCATATGGGGGGTTCCGCTCTAAGTCATCGAGGAACCTCTCCCTACCTGGTAGGGTGATTTCACTCGAAATGCATCGAGGAACCACATTGTCCATCTATGTTGTATGGTACCTCTCAGAAAGAAATTGAGGAACACTGAAGCCTAGCCCCCACTATAGGACAAGCTTGAGAAACTCTAGTGAACTTTTTTGATCACAGGTATCATCAGTCATCACCATAAATAACATCATGCCTGTAAGATCTCATATAGGTTCTCAAAATCCACTATGGTGGGCACCAACACATTCTACTTGACGTATGGGGACCACATGATGTGTGACCTCACTTCATCACCTGTCCATGTACCCATCCATTCTCGGGTACTAAACTATGCACTGGTACCCCAAGCCATTCAACTCCACTCCTAGATTACATGGCACATCCTACCAAAAGGCTGATGAGCACATGATACTCTTTAGTGGTCCGAATTGGATAAACCATAACATTATTGATTTTCATCCTCAGAAATATTTTGATAACCAAAAAAATCACACTATGATGATCCTTGTGAAAAAATGTGTACGATCGACTATTCATTCATCTGAATCAGTCTCATGGTGATGAAACTACATTTTTCTACATTATCACTGGAACAGTTCTTCATTAGGGCCACACAACAGTCTCGAACACATCATATAGATAACATCATTGCGATCCTCATGGTAAAGAATGTGAGATCAGATTATAATTCATCCTAAAAGGAAACCTGGTGAAAAAGTCACATTTCACCACAAACAACCAAACCGGGCCTCCTGGGGGCACACCATGATTTAAGTTTAATCACCCAAAATTGATCTTGAAATGTATGACTTAATTTCAGGTTCACGATGTGGCTGACGGTGCATCAATCAGAAAATGTATAAATAAGATATGATGGACCAATGATGTAATAATAAGAATATATTATTATTATTTGAGCATTTTGGGGGCCCAATTAGTTAACCCAAAAACGGTAACCAACATAGGCCATAAAATGACCATCTCAATTCTAGGGTCACGTTGTTGATAATGGTTCGTTAATCGGATATTGCATGTAAATGTTATGTACGAATTTTGGTTTGACACCCAAAATAATAATAACATAATTATAATAACATTATTATTATTATATTATTAACACTATAGTTAGGTGGGACACGTGATCCCCACCCCACTTTTCTGTACATGGGTGGCTCACCCCAAAATTTTCTCCCCTTCTCTCTCCCTGACAACCCATCTCATTAATTATTATTATTAACATAAAAACCATATAAATAATATAATTATAAGGGATCCAAATTGAAATTTTCATCCCCCTCCCTCATCCATGTTTTATTTTCATTCTATTTTTTCATTTAGAACTATCTCCCCCATACCATCTTCAACTTACTTCAATGCATTTCCCAATAAAACCCTAAACGTGTATTTCTTTTCAATAGAAGCTACCTAGGAAAACACACTGGCTCATGTGACCAAGCATCATGCAGACCGTGCTACTCATAACCGGCCACTGCATCTGGAAAGACACCAGTCTCTACTCCATCTAGAGATGGACAATTATCATGCACCTATAGTACTCCATCATCAATTGGACAACTGCTTCTATCAAATTTCTTCTGCTCATCCTGATAAGTTGCCCCTCATAAACAACATTGTTCATAGCTTGGCTATCTGACCTTCAATCACAGGGTGAATGGGTGCATTAAAATATATATATATATATATATATATATATTAAACTAGATTATTAATTTTAAGAATATGAGATACCTATGATTAATTTAATAAAAAATATTGCACAATCATGAAAAAAATAGTTCAATGATTCGAATAATCCCAATGAATATCAAAAAGAAGTTTAATGAAGTTTATTTATCTCAGTTATATCATGAGATGATTGTTGAAATCAAAAACTAAATTGTTGAATTTCTGAAAAATGAAAAATGTGGGGATAAAATCCACAAAGCTAAAGTGTTACCTCAATCTTGAGTCATTGTCTAGTGTAGAACTTGCATTCCAATGGAGGAGGAGAACTGTTAATTCATCTTTCTTTGATTTTTCTTGATCCAAGGATTTTTTATTGATCTTCCAATGGTGGAAAGATAGATCTCTTACATTGATGGTGGAGGTTATGAGGAATCCCTAGAAAATTCATATAAGCACCTAATTATAATAGGGTAAGGAACTATTTAGCCGCACCTTCCAATTACCGTGGGATCTGAACATCCTACACCCTCTCACCTTAGGTTGAACTTAGGTAAAACATGGTATTATGAACTCAACTGTGGTCTCATATTTCCAATATGATTCCCCAATCAAAATTTATTTAAAACAACATTCAAAATATAAAAAAATATCCTTGTTTATTTTATTTTTTGTTATGACATCAGAGAATTTTTATATAGAATACTCATACAGAAAAATTTTATACCACACCTAGGGTAAATGTCAAGCTTCAAAATAAATGATGTTTTTATATTTCATATTAGAGCTACCATTTATGATATATCCCATTTCTTTCATTTTCATAGTATAAAATATATTTAAAATTTTTATAAAATAAATTTTGGGCACACCAAGCTCAAAATTGCATGTTGTCTCAACGCATAACTCCAGATATATATATATATATATATTAAAAATAATTAAAATGATAAACATGGTTTTCTATGTGGTTCATCTAAAAAAATGTTTTCATGGCCAACCTTGAAGAATAAATTGAAAAAAAAAGTTTATCATCCATGAATATTGTAAATCGGCACCTCCTGAACGATGATTTCGATATTTAAATAGAATAAAGTGAGAGTGTAAGGATATTGATGAAGGTTCCTCTATTAACATGATATAATTCAACTATATAGATGGTATTGTAATTATTATTATCATTTGGATAGAGGATGTGTCAGGAGTATAATATTAGAAAGGAACATGATGTGAAATTAAAAGAAAAGGGAAGTGGATTTTACCTCTTGAATACACCTCCTTGAGAATCTCATTAAAAGAAGGGGTTTTGTTCTTTTGGGAAGACCTAGATCTCATGGACATGTGGAGAGATAAAAAAAGATTATTTGGGAAGAAAATTGGGAAGCTTTATGCCTAATAGGACTGAGGAGAAGATGGAGTGAGGTGTGGTTTTTACAGTGGAGGAGAGGGGTGATTTTTGAATGTCTTATTCATTATTTTATTATTTTTCTTAATAAAAGAAAATAATTTTTATTATTATAACCGAAATAGTAATAAGTTAATGTGAATTATATCCATGTGTGATTGCATCATCCATACATCACCTATGACTCTTTAAATATTGTATTTAGCATTTATCATTAATTACCATATTTTTCTACTAACTAAAAAATTAATTATTTTTTAAAAATCCAAAAAATTCACCCTATCAATTTTTTGACATGTAGAATTAACAAATGGACTCCATTTTATTAAAAAAAATCCAAATATGTGAACCTTAATATTTAAATGAAATCATTATTTATATGAAAAATATAGATTTTAAATTTACAAATGATTTTATAATACATTCAAAAATTAACTAAGGTCAGATAAATTTATCATAAAATCATAGGACAAAGAAATATTTATTTAGGAATATATTTTATGAAAATTAAATTTATTTTAAATCAATTTTTTTATTTGACATTGTAATTATATGTTTATAACTTACAAAAATACCAACATGTAATTATTAATTTTTAAAACATTCACTCTCATTTATAAGGTTCCTGAATTTTATTTATACATTCATGGGTGAGGGTACTATTAATAAGGGTCAAGATACTATTTATAAGGGTAATATTTATATTCATTATCATACATTACTATTCTGAAAGGAAAAGTTATCATTCACCAAAAGTTAAGTAGATCATTTTAGACTCTATAAAAATAATAATCGCAACAGTGTATGCCCATTTTTTGAAAGTAAAATCACATAACTAACAAAATTATGTTTCATGGATAGTTTATAACTATCTAGTGTAAATAATTATAACAAAAAAGGTTTTTTGTAGAGTCTCTATGTTGTATTCATTAGAGGCAATATAAAAAATATTTTTCAATTCTTGGGGTGTTACAATCATTATAGTGGTCTTCTATTTGGCCATGTTTACTTTTCCTTTACTTCTTGTTATATAGTAGTTGGGGGGTATTAGTTGTATGAATGCATTATTTTAGTAATTTTAATTTCATCATTATATTTCCTATAGATGTGTACATGTGTACAGTTATATTAGGCTAATGCCTCCCATTATTGAGAAATGTCTAGTCGGTGCTAGTCACCAGCCCTGGCCTACTGGAGGTTGGATTGGGGTAGTCACAACATGGGCCCCTCTGGGATAGGTAGTGACATTTTTAGTGTTTATTATCCTTATCATTAAATTTATTACCTAGATAAATGTAATGTTTATCACATATCTATATCTAATATCATTAGGATATTTTTGTGTGATCATCAATTCACAAACCAGTTTGACCCTACATCCTCTATAGGTTTAAGAGGAGTGTGTACTAGATCATGGTAGAGATAAAAAGAAGCATTGTTTTATCCTAACATGATTTTCTCATAGACTCTTGTTGTCAGAACTAGGATACACTCTTTTACATTATACTCATTGTTGTATAAAATTCCCATGGTATTGTAGAACTGATCAATATCAAATTCATATCTAATGATGTTTGTCATAGTACGATCTCCTTAGTTGATATTATCGAGCCTAAGAAGAACATTTCCAAAATTTAAGTCATTTCATGTAGGATTGGTTTTCATTTCTTATTTCATGTGGATAAATTAAAACACTATATATTGATATTCTATGATTCCTCGTTTACAGTGGACAATGTTGTTGTATTAGAACAACATATTATGACCAAAATCAGTGCAGTTGGTGGAAATATCTTCCTAATCATTGTATATACTAAATGTGAACGAATTGAAAGGGGTATTTTATGGTATGATCTAGAATTTTTTGAATTCTTCATATTGGAATGGTTTGTGGGTGGTGATTTTGTTCAATCATGAATATATTATAGATGAAATAAGTTGGATTCTATCGATGGAAAGTCAAAAAAAATACGTTTCTTCCTTCATGTCCAATATAGGGATGATAAATTTGGATTTTACAGGTAAAAATACACCTGTTTCAATAACAAAAATGGTCACATATTCACCTAGTGACAATTATATCATGTCTTAGCCAACATACGAGCTATTTTGGGACTCTTGAAGGAGAGGGCTATTCATAGGGTTCTTTTGGTCTCAGATCACTATCTAATGATCATTATCATGGTTTCAAGGAGGTCTTCCATTGATCACATCCACTTCTTCATGTTTTGGGATTCTAATATTTTTTACCACATGGGGTGAGGTCTTCATGGAAAAAGTCTATTCATGATTATTTATCGACGTGTTTTCATAATAAACTCTAATTTCTAAGAGGGGACAACAAATCATTCCATTCTTACAGACCACTAGATTTTATGATTTGGTATATATAAAAAATGATATTTAACTACATGAATATTGTATAAAATATGATAGGGATGATAATTCCTTTCCATACATACATAATAAGAATAATCATCCTTGTGATTTTTTTCTTGAATAAGACTATGTGGTTTGAGACAAAGAGTGGTTTATATGGGTTAAAGAAGATGATAAGAACCCCAAAAATTTTCAGCCTTTTATGAAAATAAAATATTGAACCATACCTATTATATTCATATAATATGGATCATTCACTAATGATATAATTAATATTGGAGGAATGTCGATGAATTATTTAAAATATACCCTTTCTCATAATAGAACTAGTATGTGTGCTAGATATCCATGTGGAAATAGTGATATTTTAAATAATATCCTAAGTTGGTGTCCTCTTCTATCAATTAAATTTTCCTGTGCATTCATGATGGTAATGAAACATTCTATTTTATTGACTAGTTATACCAAAATACATCCCTAGGGATAGATGATTTTCAGGCATCCGTTTATGTGGTCACTTGTGGTCTTATCAAATACTACATTATTAGTTCATTCCATTATTTTTTTCATAGTGTAGTTCTACCCCTAGCGTTCTATTAAACATTACTTACTCATATCCCCAATGTGAATGACCCATCCTCATTCAATAATTTTTAGACTATTAAAATATAGAATGTCCCACATATAATTTTTGATATAATTCTTTAGAGGAGGCTGTCAAAATATATTCATAACTAGGTGGACATAGAGAAAAATGGGATTATCAATAGTGGATCACCCCATGTGGTTGTTGGATTTACTCAGGAAATGATTATAGAACTCCATAAGAAGGATCATGATTAATACATGGTCATAAAATACAACTTGGATAAGTCATATGATAGAGAGGAATAGAGCTATATTCATAGAGGAATTAACATCTTGGATTTTTTTAATTAGGTGTGTGGCATTTTGTTGTTATACTTTAGTTCTCCATAGTTTTTAATGTCTTTAATGGGAAAAATATGTGGATTCATTAAATCAATGTGCATCCTTAGACAAGATGACCCCATGTCTATATGTATTTTTATCATGGTTCAAGACCCTCTTAGTGGATTCCTCTAGAAGAATTTGATAAATGGAAATGTAAATCTTTTCACGTGAATGAATCAGTTTATGGATCCCCTCATATTTTTAATGAAGATAATTTAATTTTATTCCAAAATGGTGTGAGTAAAATCCTAAAAATGCATTAAATAAATGTTGTATTTTTATATCTGATGGAGTGTTGAAAAGTTAATTGCGATAAAAGTAGTCTCTACATGCATTATGCATGGTTAAAATGATGTATAAAAATGGAATATGTACTGGTATTTCTCTGAATAATGTTTCCCATGGAGTACTTAGGTGAACATATTTCTCCAAAAAGGTTTAAAATTAGTCAGTTTGAGGTGGATGTTAATAAAATCATAGTCCAAATCAACAAATGGATGAATAGTTTCATCCACTATGGTGGAAGAATAACTCAGGTGAAATAAATTCTCCCATATATCTTGATGCATACGTTTTCATTCCTTAGAGTTCCTAATGTAGTAATAAGAAATATCAAAAAGAACATGAAATGTTTTTTATGGGAATCACATTATGATGGAATGTACCATGGGATTTTTTGGAGGTGGATATCCAGACCAATGCATGATGGGGGTATTAATCTTCATAGTATGGGGGTTTCGATGAAATGTATCCGTACAAAACTTTTGTGGAAGTTATGTAAGGATTCCTTATGTGTAGTAAGATCAATATGGTTGAATATGGGTTGATTCCCTATACAATAGGGGAAATGATTCATGGATTTGGAATTCAATTTTTGGAAACATTCCAATCCTCAACCAATAGTCCCTGTGGAATGTGAAATGTTGTAATATCAATTTTTTGTTCAACAACTGGGTAGGTACTCCACTCAGATTCCTATGATGTTCAATCCATGACATTTATTTATATAGGATAGAAAATTGGAATTTTTTCATATAATTCATAGGCTATAATGATGAGAAATTATTTATAGCATTGATATATACTCTAAAATTGATCATTTGGTTTTCATAGAATCACCAACTAGGGTTTTCTTGATTAAGGATTACATGGTTTTTCTCCCACATTATACTAGTAATAATGTTCATGGCTATATAGAATAGTGTAATGATTCCCTGAATCCAATATAACATTATAATTTAGAAATTTTATAATAATTTCATTCATACAAATGAAATAGTTTCTGGGAATGGTGTTTCACTTACCTCATAGTGTTGGTTTTTTGGAATTTCAGTATGGAATTGATAGAGATCTTATTCATCAATAGTGTGTGGGATTCAATGTTTTTTAGAAATATAGGTAATGTTGAGGGTCTCATCATGGATCATTTATCTATTATCAGTCCATAAAATATTTTTATACATGGTGCGGTAGTTAATGAACATGAACATAAGGATATGGATGTGATCATGCCTACAGGATACTGAACTATTTGGAATTATATAATTATTGCACACAATGAAGGGATTTAAAGTTCTGTATTGGTGATTCAGGTTAAATATAGGTGTCTGGTGGTGGAGTTAGGAAATAGAATTAAAAAATTTGATAGAATAAGATCACACCAAATTCTATTTTTATTACATGGTTAATCTCTATTCATCTCTAGAGGAATAAGAGGTTTCATTATAAGTGATATGGAACTATTAAAATCAATAGGAAAGTTGTATCATGATCAATGTGGATTTTTCATGTCATCATAGTCAGATTCGTAGTGGTGGAGTTGTTCTTGATCTCACCAATTTGGTTCCCATTTCTTTTAGTAGCTTCTATGGTCCAGGGAACTATATCATCAAGGACACTAGTGCACTTCATAATGACTGGGAGGTATTCCATACTCACAATCTACCATTATCCATCATCAAAACTAACCCTATAGTCGCTCAAAACTCTATCCAAGCTCATTATTCCACTCCCTAGTCCATTTCTTAATTAATCTAATAGATTAATAGATTTTTCCCTGATGATATTTTCTTTCTTCACACATGGAAAAAACAAAACAATGTGGTGGAAATATTAGAATCTAGGGGACCCTAATACAAGCCTCAGATTTCATTCTCTTATGTTGGTAGCCTTCCCATAGAATTCTTGGATCCTTTTCATGTGGAAACCCTTGAATTTAATTATTTTATACCGCCTTAATCCCCTTATTTCTGATTCTTTCCAATCTTCATGATTGTTTGTTGTGATAGGATTTCTTTGTTCTAATAAAATAATGATTTATGAGTGAAATAAGGAGAGGGAGGTTGCACATAACCGAATGAAGACTACTAACCGCATTGGTGGTCAGCCTCCTTTGGAAAAATGATCTAGTGGAATGAAACACTTGAAACACTCTGGGGAGAGACCTAGGTATTAAGGGAGATGGTTATATCCTGAAATAAGAGGGAGTTATGCAAGAATATAATAAAACTCACTTATAACTAGTGGTTTATGATGTGATATTCAGTCTTCTATAATATATTTCCTATAATTATTATACACTAAAAAATATATATCCTCATGTTAGATTTTATGGAGTGATGATTAAACATAAAAATAAACATTAAAAGTTTAAGACTATTTTATGGCCTAAATTTATTTATTGTCACGTGCACTTTCTTGACATATTGATGCCACTAAACATAAACTATAATATTTTAATTAATTTAATTAATATCTCTTATAGGCAATATAAAAAAGATAAAAATTTAGAAAAATCCTAGAAAAATACTAACACCCTATAATGTATTATAAATATTTATAAATGGACTCCACTAATTAAAAAAAACATACATCCCTAATCATTAAGTCATTTTCCTTGAAAAATATTCTCTATCCCAAAATGGGCTGAAACGTACCTAAAAAAGGGGATCAAAAAAATATCCAAGAATTACGTAAAACAAGGTTTCAAGATGTTACAGTTTCCCCACAATAAACAATATTTATTCCTAGAAAGTCCTTCTGATCAAGGAATTGAAAAAAGGGAAGGCCATAAAGACCTCATTAACAACTCCCACTCACACATATCATGGATATCCTCTCTACACTTCCATTGTACATAGAAAATTTTAATTTGTTCTCTTTATAGAACCTTCCCTTGATGAAAGGTAATATATAGTAGTTTTTTATCTATAGTGTCGTCAAGCTCAATATCAAAATCCTTCCAGTCAATCACATGGTAAGGATCTGGTTGATCCCACTTCAACTGGGAGACATTAAACATGTCATAAATATAAGTAAAATGAGAATTAAATTTCAACCAATATGATTCCCTTCCAAGACACTTCATAGTGTAATAGGGGACAATAATACTTGGTGCCAATATGCCCTATATACCATACCAATGGTGAACCCATGGAAGTGGAAATCTAAGAAAAACAAATCACCACCCCCCAAACCCTAGTATCCAAAAATGATTATCTCAATAGGAATTCTAATGTCTCTATAACATGAACACCCTTATCTGAATAAACTGGACCATTTATATAATTTCATAGATAATACTTCGCCCATCTAAGGTCTTATCTCCCAACTCCACCCTACACAAGGGAGATCTATATGGCCAACAATAAAATTAAAAAAAAAAATGGGCCATCATAATCTAGTATTGATTAATATTTTAAGTGTAAAACTTGAAAAAATTAAAATTATTTTACCAAGGACAAAAAATATCAATCACACATACTCAAAGTATACACTGAAGAACATATATGGGCCTCTCTATATTTCCTTCCATTAGAAACGGTATTTCATCCACAATTTCAGAAGGGAACAAATCACATTCTAAACAACATTCCAAAACCTAGTTGTGAACCTGGGAACCTTATCATAATAAATTTCATAGGTAACCCCATTTATATAAAAGTCTCGTAGTTATATATGTCCTAGATCAATTCCACGTTTTTTAGCTCCATGATTGGGGGATGAACTGATATCTTGAGTTGATTGATAATCAACCAAATTTCCTTATTCACATAAATAGTACATGGTAAACCTATGATAATTCCCATTAAAATACAATCACACTGCCATGTTAGAATCGGTTAGGGCCATAATAAACTTGCAGGTCCCTGGAGATCCACCATAATTTTCTAACACACAAGACACCATTAAAAAAATCAATAAACAAGTCTCTCAACCTTATCTCCCAATTATTTTATCCCAAATATTGATACCTCATGGTAGACATATGTTTCACATAACAACATGAAATGTTTCCATTTTCCATCAACTTATTTCCAGATAAAATGGAATAACAAACCTCTTCAAAAATACAATGATCCACCGGGAGACCAAAATCACCCATATGAGGTCTCCCCACCATTTAGGATTTTTCTAAACCAATAGAACATAGTTATAGGCACCTACTCAATAAAACACATCATCACATGATTAGTCATCCCCTATAAAATCCAAATACACCTCACCACCAACTTCACCCACTAACATTATCATCTTAGTAAGAAATATAAAAATAGAAAACTATTTGACTGAATCCTTCATGGATTGTGTTAGTGATTTCATACTGAGGGTTATCAATGAAAACATTACCTTTCTCAAAAGTATAATTAATTTCAAATTGAAAATTCTAGAGATACAATTTTTATAAAATATTTCACAAGTTCAAATCCCACTAAGTGAAAATAAACATTGTGATTTTATGATTTTAATAGATAGTATTAATCTCCTCAATGTGGTAGTGATGCGATATTTTTATTTCATGAATAGTTTCTGATATCTCATGATTGTGGGTATAGTAGATATTTTCATGACTACATAACCATTATGATCCATAGTCCACGACCTATTTCTCATATGTCAAGTCACACCCAAAACCTGTAGCAAATTCTTTACATAAAACATCGTAACATGGACCTGGTTACAGAAGAATCAAAACTAGTGCTGAAGTTAACCTCTTCATAAATTCCTCAAAAAATCTCCAACATTTATCATTCACCTTAAATATTTCACCCATATAGGTTAAATAATTCATCATAGATGTGATATTGGATACGCCCTAAAAAATCCTCGTGTAATAACCCACTAACCCCAATATGCTAAAGATCTCAAAACACAATTTTGTTATCTCTATGAACATAACTACCTTTTTATTATGGAGAACCACTAAGACACCCCACTCATAAATAACATGCAACAAAAACATCACTTCCTATATCAAAAAATCACATTTTTGACTATTACCATACAAATAATGATCCCTCTGGGTTCTATGAATGATATCCGAATTGTCTATGTGCTCCTCCTCTAGCTTTAATTAAAAAAATATCATCAATGAAAACAAAAACAAAATGGTATAAGAATTCATGATAAATATTGATCATCAATTCCATAAATAAAATAAAATCTTTAGTGGGACCATATGACATAACTTGAAACATGAAATTACCATACTAGTTCTAAATCAATTTATTATGTATATCACCCTCTTAGACTCTCAACTGATTGTACCCTAACAAATGTTTAATAATTGACATTCAATCGGACCCTATAAGATGGTTAAAGAGATCATTTATCATTGAGAATGGATATATATTCCTAACTGTAATCTTCTTTATCTTTTTAATTTCCATGAAAATATTTAGGCCTCCATCTACATTCAAATAAAAAGAGGATAGGTGATTCCCATAGTGACACACTATAATGAATTAGTCCCATAAACCCAAGCTCTACAAAATTCACCTTAGGTAATTCCAACTCAGTTGGTGACATATTCTCTCAAGGAATATAAATGGGTATTATACCACTTAGTAGGTCAATAGTAACATCTACCTCTCTCTATCTTGGTAAACTAGAAAAATCATTAAAATTACTTTAGTGTATTCATACACTACTTCAATAAGTGGACATAACATATAGGGATCAATGGCATCATGGAACATCTCTAATAACATATAATAGATCTACCTAGTGTACAAGTCTATAGGACCTATTCTCCAAGTCCTATAATCCATTTTTACTTGAAAGATATGAGTGTTTCCATCAAAAGATTAAAAATTAATTTTGTGATGATCATATTCAATATGTATCTTAATTTTTTTCATCTAATCTGCGGCATATATAGGGTCAAATATATTAATATCAATCACCAAGAATTATCACACCACCTTAAGGTTAGTTATCATTACTAACATGTGGTACTCTTGAAACATTGATCAATCCTCTTTCTCAATTGAATGGATTGTTATAAAAATAATAATGTAATATTTTAATATAATAAAATTTCATTAACTTAATTTGATGATATAAAATAAATAACAGAATCTATATCAAAAAAAATCTAGCACCATACTAGATGAAATAACAATCGTACATGTTATAGTAACTGGACCAACTTCAGATTCATATTGTTCATACTCCTATATATATAAATTCAGTATTAGATCCTCCTTGGGAAATCCTACTATTAAAATGGATTAGATTAATAGAATGTACACAATGATAGCAAGTATTGTGATCATCCATAAAATCTATCTTGGTTTGAATAGACCTTCCAAATTGATAGTAAAAAACCTACTTCTATCCTAATGAAGACCCATAAACCAATCCTTGATAATACTAGCTATCTATGTGCTTCCTTTTATGTATATATGACTCACCTTGGCTAAAATATTCATGAATAAAAGCTCTAACAAAACATATTATCCAATAAATGTATTCTTTTACCAAATCCACCTTATCAACTAACACTACAAAGGATGGAAAGAAGATTAAAGTCATCAATGACCAAATATTATCCCTCAATATTAACTCAAGCCTCCAGTAAATTAAGTAATCATTGGTTACTACCTCTTGTGAAAAGGGAACGAATATATAAAAATAGATTCAACCCTAATGAATTATAGGCTCCCATTGATCTACAGACATATAAACATTGGCCACTTCCAAATGTAAGGTCTCTAGATAAAACTTCTTGTTTAATATTTTCATGATGGAATCCCATGTACGATCCTCATGATGCATTTATATCCAAATAGAGTACCAAAATCTCTTTAATGGTCTCTATAGAATACCCATGGAAAACCCCACAATAGATTACTCTAGATTCTTCAAAAAAAACATTATGATCCCATCATTATTATAAAACTAATACAGTGATTACAAGGATCATTTTTTACTATTGAATAAGGATGGATTATTCCAATTAAATTCTAACCCATGGTTCATCAATCATCTATTGGTTATAATTCCAACACGGCCTAGAATCTAGAGTCTAAATAGTATGAATCATTTCTTCTTTCAAGACAACTTTACTTGAAGCGTTTCCAATATAACCTATCTCGTAGATTACACAATGGGAGTTATAAGAGTTATTCTAAAGGAATTTTCTATTACTCACAGTGCAAAGTCATATCAATAATTAGTAATTTCCAAAATCATTTGACCATATGTTGGTATACATAATAATTCATTTAAATGAAAATAATATAAATATGTTAGGTATTTTATGAAATAAATACTAAACACTAATTAAATAATATAACCCTTTCAATAAACACCATATCGTGTTCTTTCAGATAACCTCATACACTAAGTTTGACTCTTAGAAAAAATATCGAGTCATCCATGGAAACATAGATTTATTCATGTGAGTGAGAAAGAAAGACCCCTTTTTTGAACCTACTAACTGAATTATGGGGGACCTAACTCCGGTATTCTGGGACATAAATTCAAAACTAGGAATATTCATAAATCACTAGGCATGGTATTCCCTCTAATATAAATTTTTAATGATGCAACCTATGTCAACTTGACATGTTACCCCATATGGAAACCAAATTGGCGATTAAAAACATGATAACAACACGTCGCATGTAAAAAATGAACAAGGAAAACTGATAGTGTACAATGTATAAGTAATAGATCTTTTCGATGATACATTGATTGTCATTCCAAATATCCCAAACTAAAAAAATAAAACAATAGATGTATTAGTAAGTCTATATGTCACCATCTTTCAACATCAAGGAATCCCACTATGAAGACAATGATATCATGAAATACTAAATAGTTACACAATTCTCTTCCCTTAACATCAGTTTGACATTACAAAATCTACAACGACCCAATGAAAAATGTAGGGTCTGATCACAATTCCACAAAATATACTAAAAAATTAGTATATGTTCTAATATTAATAATAAATTATAACTACATTTAAAACAAATACATTTTAAAAATCATATTCATAATGTAAAATCATTTTATAAAAAATCCATTATTTTCAAAAATGATTTCCAATTTCAAAAAATCCATGAATATATCATGTATGAAATAAATTAGGTTTGCAATGATGGATACATTATATGATAATCATGTGAGAAAATAACCATGAAATTTAAAAACATGTGTTAAAACAATCATAAATTACAAATCAAATCATTAGGGATCTAACATATGAGTAAATTTTCTACACAAGAAAGAAAATAACCAATCCACGCCTATGGATTATCCAACCATATAACCTCTAGTGACATAAAATATACTAATGTGAAATTAATCCTATTTTGGCATTAAACATAAAAAGTGTGATAATTCCATTCCATAGGCACTAATGGTTAACCAATGTACTATATTTTTTATCTTCCATTTAAAAATACCATGCTCACATTTCAAATATATATTTTGATTATTTCTTTTACTTTATGTCTTGAAGGCCCCTATTAAAAACCAAAAAAAATATTTTTATAATTTAATCAATCATTTTTTGTGATAAAATACATTTTTTTTAAACACCATTAGAATCCAATATTTCATCATATAAATAAAATAAAATTTCAAATAATGAATTTTCATTGAATTAAACAATGTAATTCAATATAACACGTACTGATTCTATAATTGTCTACATATATAGAGATAGCTATGTAACTAATGGAAGATACATAATCACCTTTGATAATAGATAATAGAAACAACAATGTCATACATTGAAAGTCATAGAATGAGGGAAAAATGATCGAGTGGGGTCACTTCCCATTAATTTGACATTAAAAAAACCCAAAACACACAAAAAATAGAAATTGAGATCAAAAAATAAAACATGAAGATGAAGACTATGCATACATGAAGGAATACTTCTCACCACATTGTGATGATCTAGAACAAGATAAATGTTTTGGTTGGAATGAAACACTACAATTACACCTCTTAGATACCTAGGTCATGAGGGAGATGGATTTACATTAAAAAATGAGAGAGTTACATTAGTGTTGATTAAAACACACTATCTATGAGTGATTCATGGAAAAATTCATAGGCCTAATTCTTTAAATTTCCCATAACACATGTCTGCCAAAAACTAAACATGGGTTAAATTATTATTAAGAGATAATTTAATTGAAAATAAATATTTTATTAATATAAAACCTTTTTTAAGGTAATGGATAGAACCACTTCAACGACTTGTGTCCAGTGTTATACTTGTATTAATATACATACATTTATAGTGTAAATGTTTCCTTCAAATAGTAAAAAATAAATACCCCTACATGAAATTCCTATAAACATACCAAAACTATAAAAATAATTTGATTCATTTATACACATACTCCATTAATTCTAAGAAACATGCGTCACTAATATTTAATTCATTTTTTTCAAAAAATTCTCTTCATTCCAAAAATTCCTGAAACATTCTCAATCAAAAGGGGATAAAAAATAGTTGTGAAGTATCCAGATGAAGATAACATGATGTTAAACAATCTACAATATTCCTCAGAAAAAGAACCATGGATATATCAAACCATTTGTGTCTACATATTTGCTGATAAAACCCATAGAGATGCTCAAGCATGGTATATGAACCCATATCTTAATGAAATATTATGAGTTCACTACACATGATAAATGAACTAAACATTAAACATTGACCATATCACTCAATTGTTTAGAATAGACTATATTTCACGAATCAACTAAGATACCCTAATTCACTTTACTCATCCTGACATGTCACAAGCCCTAAGGGTGTTCCCAATCGCCATTATATAGCAACTAGAACTGGGGTATGAACAGAAAGAAAAGGTAATGGTTTCTCTCAACCAGAAGTATTAAACATGGAATATATATATATATATACAATTTATGGATAGAATACATTGAATAAGATATAGGAATTAATGTTTTAGTCATAACTAAAATAATATATTAGAAATAATACAGCACAAATGCAGATAAAAGACTCCATGGTATGATTCCAATAGAATAGGACCAAAATAAAATATAAAATCACTACAACATGTAATATCATTGGAATACTCCCACTATATCACCACCAATTATGCAGAAAGAGCTCAAAGAAGCCTAATCGGTTCATGGTGGAAAATCTCATTTCCATACATCAAATGGAATAACTAAGTCCTTACACTAATAATGCGATGTCTAGTTCATGAACTAAATAAATTCTAAGGATATGAACCATGTGTTCCAAAAAAAATCCATGTATAACAATATAATCATTTTTAACATTAATGAAAATGAGGCATGATAATCAATTAATAATATTTTATATCAAAATCCTGGTAAAATATTCCCCTTTTATACATTTATAAATAATATATGTTAAAATGTTTCAAATAATATCACTTATATCAATGTCGTTCATTACTTTTATCAGATAATTTATCAAATCCAAATAATAAAAATAAAGAAAATAGTTAACCACATTCCAATGATCATTATCGATATTTTTATATTGAAAACTCGTATCAAGAAATAGAATATTGTGAGCATCATGTCTCTAAAAATATGCACCTAATATAGAGTGTTTAAGAACACCTGAGTGATTAAACCATCAAAAATTTATAACAACTATCAAGTAAAATTGTCCTAAGGATCATAGGAACCCCCATTGAGTGAACCACCTAATAGTATCAATTGATTGGGCATATTGCTACACCTTCCACCTAAGTCCCCAATGAATCCCTTGTGTTACATTTTCCAAATTCAGTTAAAAATTTAATTTCAATAACATTTCATAAATCCATTTAATAATTTATTTTAAATAACTCTATTTTTTATCAAATAACTGGAAAAAAACTTTTTAAAAAAACCAATTTTCACACACACACACTAATCATTAAATCAGTAATTCC
Organism: Viscum album; assembly: GCA_963277665.1. Classification (NCBI taxonomy): domain Eukaryota; kingdom Viridiplantae; phylum Streptophyta; class Magnoliopsida; order Santalales; family Viscaceae; genus Viscum; species Viscum album. The sequence continues at coordinate 464,276,833 of OY728122.1, read as the reverse complement.
ATTGAATTTATTAAAACTATTATCAAAAATAGATAAATAAATGATCATCCCCCATAGGTAAGAGAATAATCACCCAACCTCATACTTGGGTCGCAGATGCATGTAATGGAATGAAACAATATTAATGGAACAAATATATTATAGTAATTTCCCTATAACAGATTCTTGTATCTTAGAATATAGAATATAATTCACTCGGTCAGTGGAGCTAATAAATGAAAAATACATAGAATAATTGACATGTATCACCAGAACCAATAAATGGGTCAGTCTCCATGTAAAGATCCAATAGTTTATCTAGAAATGATCAAGAAGAATGTCCCTGATATATCAATGGATCCAAACATGGAATGTGACAGTTCTTCCATGATCAATGTAAATGAAGAAATAGAATGTTCACATACCTAGAGTGACGCATCACAACAACAATTATGTTCATGCATTGAATGATCTAATCGTCATGGAGATGATATCCAAAAAATATATTCAGATAGATCCATGGTTTTTTTGAAGATTCCTTCATGTTGAATGAAAAAAACCAGATATGCATTATGGTAAAAATCATTGTCCTTGAAATAATAATGGTGTCAAACACTTTCATGATGTGAATTTAATGATTTAAATTATACTATAAAAAAGGTGTTTCCTTAGATTAAAATTCATGATACCTATTATCATATGATGTGGACCAATATCATAGATTTCAATCATTTTATGCTATAATATAGTTCCTAATGTCTTACCTACAACAAATTCACATTGTGTAACCTTTTCAAGGTGTGAATGTTTCCAAAAAAAATACTATGGAAAATCATTTAATAATTCCCCATGTTGCCCTGAACTCGAAATTATGTCTTCTTAAGACTCTGAGACAATTATTCAGGGATCCATTAATTAAGACAAACATACACCCCCAAAACATTTGGGAATTTTCCCTGACAATACTCTATATCCTTGAAGGGTCCGAAATGTAGACAAACTAAAATGGGAAAGTAAAATATATACATGATATACATTAAAGAAAGAAATGTGATTTTAAAAACTCCCCATAATAATAATTTTCATCAGATGGATTCCATGTATATATATGGTGATATAGAAAGAGGTGAGGCCATTGCTCCCACAATGTTGTTAGATGATCCTACATCTCATTAAAATATGATCCATATCACCAAAACACTTTGACCTATAGACTATACATCCCACACAAAAAATTTCCTGAGAATCAATAACATAAACTAGATTCTGTAGAATAGAAATGGATGGTTCTAAATAAATATATTTCCAAATAAGAACATGAAAGGGACCAAGATGATACTTCTTAAGCTGAGATATGTGGAAAACATCATGAATAGATTCAAAAAAATATTATAAATTAAAAATGATAAGAAACATTCAGAAGAATCCCATGGATCACAAATATTCCAACATATATCATAGCAATCATTCCTTGTTTTCTATGTAAAAGGTGACCCGACCATGGTGAAACCTTCATGAAAACAATGACACCAATGGAAAACTACAAATGATGACATCAGAAACCATTATATAATTTTTTCAAACTCTAATGTATAACTATATGATTATAAATTCTTTAAATCATCATAAATGTCTCAATAATGATTCTTAGTCCCATAAGAGAGGCCTCTACCCCCTCTTCTAAATAAATAGGTGACCAACATAGGTGACCATATAGTTCCACCAAGGGATCCATTCAAATCAAAGGCTGACAGTGGTTATTTAAAGAAAACTCAACCATTCCTATATGGATTTCCCAAGATCTAACAAAATTCAATCTATTAGAACATATCCATTCCTCCATTATTTGAATAGTATGCACATTCTATCCATGTAACTATGGATGATGTTATATACACAGCCTATACAACATCCCCATTGCATCCTAAAGACTCATCTCGTACCTGGAGGTAGACCAACCATCCATGATTTATCCAATGGAAAAGGGATCCCCATGTAACCTCACAATCTCATGCACATACATATTACACAGACCATTAGTTTTAGGGGTGTACTTGATTTAAATAAAATTAGATGATTTTTTCAAATGATCAATCATTATTGAGATAACATTCATCTCGAATGGATTCTATGGTAATCCGAAATATAAACATTACAAAGGTAATCCCCTTTCCAAATTGGCACCAGAAGATGCTTGATAAAACTAGAATGTTTTGAATTCTTTGCTTATATATTTTAGATGGTGTAACATCAGGAAACATGATGTAAAATTTCTCACTTCATACCCAACAACCTGAATCAACATCTTATATCACAATGCATCTTAGTAGTTCCCATAGGAATTAACAAAAAAGAATAATGGTAGTAAAAAAATGAGTTCCTCACAAATTATGGGATGAAAAAACATTTCCCAAAGTGGGGAATACCATTTCAAGTGAAATAGAAACATGAAATGATATCTCCCACCATATAGGGTTTCCTTAATTCCTTTAAAATCCTCATTATGTGGATGACCTCATAGAATTGACTCAAGGAGAGATAATGATAACTGAACACTTTTCAATACCATAAATAAAACATTATCCTAATGATATAGATAAAAATGATTAAAGATACCCATAATATTAAAATATTACTTAGATGCAATGATATCCACTAATTTTACTTCCCTACATAGAGTAACCATGATGAGATTCCCATTTCTTTGGGTGGATTTGATGTCTAAATTCAATGCATGAAGGTATTTCCCAAAATTTATCTTTATAAGGCTTAATTAATTTTCATAAAAGATATAATTAATACACTTATGTATTGAATAGTCTATGAAACTATCCCTAAAAAATAGAGCTACCATTATTTATGTTCATGCCTAAGAATGGAAACCTCTAAATCATGAGTTGGGAAATGTTTATCATGCAGTCAAAGAAAATGACATCTATATGATATAACATCATCACCATACATAATAACTCAACCAAAGAATGGGATAATCATATTATACCACATAACCCTTTCTAGTACCACATAATGTTTGAATTTTATTTGATGTCAAAAGTCAATTCAATTCATTGATAAAATAAATAAATTTCATATACCATGTCAATTTCACCTATTTTATGGTAAGTGGTTTCAAATGTGATTTAAACTATGATAAATCCATGATAAAAAATATATATTATCTAGTGATACTATGGAAGCATTTAATCTCATGTACATTATATAGATGATCATGTGAAAATAATTCCTTCAACTTCTTAAGAGTGACTTATAATCCATTGTAATAAATCATGTGACCATGGAAAATCACTTTATGGATCTTTAAAAATCATTTTTAATTATTTAAACATGAACAGTGGAACCTCATAATTCAAAATAAAAAAAATAAGATGGATATTGTTCCCATTCTCGGGTCTCAAATAAACTAAAATTTAAACCATGAAAATGACCACAGAAGTGTCTAAATACTGATGAAATATCATTTTCATTATAGAAATAAAGTATATTAGAGCATTAGTGAGACCAAATGACATCCTCATATTTGCCTAATGGTAATACCTTCTCCTAAAAGATATTTTGATAATATCATACTCCCAAATTCTATGATGATGAAAACTGGAACGATGTGAAATTTTCATAAACCACTTTTCACCAACTAAATAATCAATCAAACAATTTACATGGGGAAATGATACAAATTATTAATCCTCACTCATTTCAACTTCCAATAGTCCTCCCCAAAAAATGTGAACCATCAGCCTTCCTAGAAAATAGAACTGGTGTTTCCCTTGGTGAAACACTATGGAAAAGAAAACCAATCACTATTAGATCATCCAACTTATTCATGAGCTGATTCATCTCCTCTATTTCCATGAGATAATAGATCATTGAGATCAGCTATGTACCTAACACCAGATAAATTTTAAACCATACATCCTTGTCTAGGGGTAGATAAGTTAATTCATCTAGTATTATACGATGAATATTGTTGTCCCCTAAGGGAATATTAAGAGTTTTCACCATGATCAACTATAACCTCAGATAAAAAACTCAAGATCAATGGGATGAAATTCCATGCATGACTAGACCATGGGTCCCACTCTCCCTAAAACACTACAGATCTCTAATCGATACCATATAATGAGAAACAATAATAAAAACAATAAAACTTATCATGATTATAAATAAGAAAATCCAACCCAAATATGGAATAAAATAGATCCCCATAAAGAATAAGGTAATCCCATATTAACTACTCATCAACTATTAATAGAGAAAAAGGAAAAAAACATTTTCTTTCCTCCTCCCAAAATGTGTTGTTAAATATATACCTCTGACTATCACTGGACATAAATTATCCTCAATTTAAAACTCCTCCACTATGTGACTGTTCTTCACTTATGATTAATATGGAAGGGTCCCTATATACATTGACTCATATAACTACGACACAATGACCTTTGGATTTGACAATCCATTAATATAACAAGGGATAGACATATCCTTGATGAATCTCTAAAAATTTCCCTATAATCCACAACTATCAAATATCATTGAAGGAATGGAATAATAATTCATGGTGCGTTAGACCCCTCCACACTAATATAACATTTTTAGAGTAGTACTAGATTTAACTAATTAAGTATAGGAGGTTCTCTATAGGTAACCACCTAAACCATTGATATAATGTTCATGGAATATCCTCTTCTTCCCATAAACACAAAAAAAGTTTCCACTATGTGGGATATGAGGGGAAAATGATCCAATAGTGACATCCATATCCACATCTCTCATTATTTCCCTATATACAACATATACATATGTAGAAATATTCAGCATGAACAAAAATGATCTGATATGTAGTTGGAACCCATTTATTTATATCTAAGAATTCATCTAGTCAATATTTACTCTCTCTAGAGTAAAAAATAGCTACATGAACCGATTGGTGTATGTCGACATAGATTTGTCTCTCTACTACATAAAGAGAAAATTCTAGAACTTTTCCATCATTAGATTTAATGGTTATCAATATATTATGAAAAGGGTCTTGAAACCTTATTATTTCAATCCCATGTTCCTATATCCTTGTACTGTGTAATTACACCATCAATTGTTTAGACCCCATATATAAACACCACACACTTTACCATTATATTTTCAAATATATGCATGAATTCAAAGATCTCATTAATCTTGTACAACGAGTCATATATCTATTTTGGATCATTCATACCACTATTTTATTGTTTTTTAACATTTTATAAATCCCATAGATCGATCCCCTAGTTCTACATCACTTGGTTGTACACTAAAATATACATTGTGGAATTCGAGTACATTTTTGTCCACAAAAAAAATTGATAGCATGATATTCTCTAAAAAATTCTGATCTAAAGGTAGATTCCCCTAAGGAGTATGCACTAAAACCTATCATGGAACACATGGAAGACGTCATGGTGGCATATCACTAAAAATAACAAATTCCTGAAAAAATAAGACATCTAGAAAAATAATTATTAAAACACAAAAACATAAGAAATACAGAGATTAATATAATGAACTCATAATATGAGAAACACAACACAACATACCATGGAAAATTGTCTCTCTTCATGGAAAATCTTGGCAAGGTACTCTATGAAACCTTCCTCTAATGTCCAGATAATCCTATATCTAATCTACTAAATGTCCTAATATAAGGCCCCTTAAAGAAAAAACCAGCCTATAATACAAATTTTTCAGAAACTATACTCGATTCCCTCATGAACCGGGAGCTGAACTGATCAATCACATAATAGAATGGAATTCATGATCCCCAGGTGCTAGCCACTATGACTCGAGAATTAACAACAACATAAGGTATGGATTTCACTGAAACTGATTTGGGAATCAGGGAATATAATTAAATATATATATTCAAAGAATATAGAGAAATATTGGAATAGGAGAGGAAAATATATATATATATATATATATATATTCCATATTTGAAAGAAGATAGTAGAAAGAGTATAACCCAAAAGTGTATAAAAATCATAAGATATGATTACAAAAGAAAATGATAAATCCAAAGGGGGAAAATACATATTATTGAATGGGAAATGTCCCACTATCTCACCAATATTACGCTGACACAGCTGAAAAAATCCTCACCTTCAAAATGTAGTCCCTTCCCATTCCCTCCATCAACAGACCAAACAAGGTATATGAACTATCTATGGGGTGCACAAAGTGTGAGCTAAATCATCTTGGGATGATCTCTCCCATTTATTCTATAACATGGAACTATAAAATAATATGATCATTATAAATATTAGTGGGAAAAATTTAATAATAATTAGTTAAATAAATTATATATCAAAATCATGATTAAGCGTTCCAATTTTTCCACCATTCTAAACAATTGAGTTAAAATTATTTCAATTAATATAAAAAGAATAAATCAAATTCAATGAATGTATGACATATAATATCAAATAAAAAAGGTACAAAACCAATAGTATAGGTAACATCATGCTAATGATTATTTTAGTGTAGGCTAGCTTAAAGACCTATTCCTATAAATTGAAAATCACACACATCTAGTCTATATATTTTTTTGTAGATTGAGAGAGAGTAGGAAAACCCCCATTATGTTAACTTTCCAACATGTCTAACAAGATCCTAGAATATTTGGACTAGGGATCAGATGAATACCCCATGCATGAACCCCATGATTATTTTAATATAAGTGGAATATTTATACATTATCCACCTAAGTACCCAAGCCTTCCCATGTGCTACATTTTCCAAAAAAAATACATAAGACATACATTGAAAACGACATTAAAATTAATTACTAATTATTTTAAAATATTTATTTATTTAATCAGTACATGTGGAATCCAAAATATTCTCAAGACCCGATTTTCACACACATAAAAATCAATATATAAATAAATAGTGCCCTTTTAATTTAAAAAAATTTATACTAGAGAAATAATAGTTTATCCAATAAAAGATAGATATAGAACCACATCTATAAAACATAGGTATAACTCACCCACAATAAACTCCACTAATAATAAATGAATGTAAAAAAAACACTAGTGTCCCTAGAACTAATTACACAACATAGAATAAATTTAACAAGAAATGTAGTGAAAATAGAAGATAAATAACACATACCCAATGGAAAACGCTTGCCACACCACAACCATCAGAAGTATTGGCCTCCAAGATAATATTGAAAAAATAAGTATAAAGGATCATAAAGAGCATCACCAAAACATCAACAGATCTAAAAAGATAGCATAAAAAAACTACTACAATCAATGGGAACAAAGAAGAATAAATATCACACAACAAGAGAGATATAATGTACCAATAATGAATATAAAGAAATGAACAATGAAATATGAAAGGATAGGGGACCCCCAATGTTAGCAGGGAGACATACTAGGTTTCATGGGGGAAGTATTCAAAATAAATTAATTGAATCATACATGAATCATGGTAAAAAAACATGGATCCTGAAATATTCCATATATATATTTCATGATTTACAAGATAAAACAAAAAGTCATCCCCACATATTAAAAAAAATTCCCAATTTTTTTACAAAATGGTCTAGTTTCATGGCTTGTAAAATCATCATGGTATGAACTAGATCATTATATCCTTCATGTATCTAATGTGAATCAGGTAACCTATTCACAAAGTGAATGTTTTTAATTGGAAAATTTAGTAGAATACCATAAAAAAGTCACCCATCTCAACACAAAACCCAAATGACATCCTCTTATGTCTTTGAAAAATTTATACGATGACTCCATCAATAAAAAACAAATATAACTGAACATTAGTTAATTTTTCTTCGACAATGCTCTCAAGCCATGAAAGGTCTAAAATGAACCAAAAAATGGGATACCAACAGAGAAAAAAGATATACCTAAAATAATGTAACAATATGTTACAAAATTTACTTTTTGTTACTCATAACCTTTTCAGGTGGATTGGGTATTGATGATTTTAAAACGTAAGATATCCTTTCATAGCGCAAAAAAACATATTGGTTTCTGAAAAATTTCTAGAGGTTACTACCATTAATGATATGTTCATTCTACACATTGGATTTAATAGATAATGTGGGTAATTTTACTTTTATTTATTCTATAATTACAAAATATTATATCATTAATACTTCAAAATATTAAAATATATGTTAAAAGTAATGAATTTTATTTTTTTTAAGTCTCCCATTTTTTTACCTAGTCCTAATAGATCTCACCATTAAACCCAAAATGTCTAGTTTCATAGACATTCTTATTTTATGGTTTCTTGTGTCCCTTTTCATAACCTAATTGATTGAATAGTCAATTAACCATGGGTAATTAGGTAGTTTGGTCTTTTCTAACTATGGTCTTGTATATCCTTGATCTGTTGAGTGGACTCCCCTCTCCTAAAATAATTACTCATATTTTCTCAACACTTTCCTCCATGTTATATGATGTCTACAGTGGGGTACAACCATTGATGAAAATTTTTTATGTCTACCAAAAAAATTTATAAGAACTACATGATAAAATTAAATTTACCATTGATTGATGGTAAAAAACAAATTTCAATGCATTTCATTCCTAATAATTTAATGAAATTTTTAGTATGACATAATATTTGGGGGGACATTCTATATATTTTTCATAATGTTTTCTTAATTTATCCTTTACATGCCTTTTTAATATTATTTTTTTTCTCTAAAGTGATTAAAAATGTGTATACAAAAAATTTATTCATAGTCCATTTATGTAAATTCCATATATGAGAATTCATCCATTTATTTATTTAATAAAGGTTATGTATCCCAAAAATAAATAATGTATAAGACCAAAAATATAAATGATCCATTCATGATCTTATAGAATGGTTAATTTATGGAGAAGATAATAAATCAAAAAATAACTTATATGAAAACCCATTCTACTAACCTTCAAATGAGTTGAAACATTCCACCTGTACATATATGTATCACCTATGTTTATAGTTTCTCAATTCTATCATGAGATAAGTATACATTCCCAGGAATACTAATTTTATAATTTTTATTTCTAACTCAGTCATAGGTGAGGAGAACAAAATAATTGGTTATGAGTAATGACATAAATAACCTTGGACACATAGGTTCTTCATTATAAATGAGTGAGGTATTAATCAAATTCCACCATATATATATGATAATAATTAATAATTGTAAAACCATGAAATAAATTAAATTAAAAGAATCAAATGAATACAGAATTATTGGTGATGCTCATGAATGATAATACACATGAAAAAAAATCATAAAAGTACATAGTATAATCATACATTTATATTCATTAAATATTAATAAGTTGAAAAAATTAATATTAATTATTTTATTACTTATGTTCATTTATCTTTAATGACCATATGATGTAACTTGATGATACTGATCATTAATTAATTCTTGTAAAATAAATGACATGACAGATAATTAAAGACAACTATAATGAATAAATTCGACTATCTAAATTATTCAAAACATTTATTAAATTTTCAAACAAATTAGATTCTATGTTTTTAATCATATAATTAATTATTTAAATGTAATTTAATTATTACTTTTTATTGGTCAACTACACAATGTGCACATATGATCTACATGTTGTGTTTATTGATTTACTTATACTTGGGATAGACACATGGGGACTCGACGTATACCTCACCTAGACTACATGATATTTACTAACAATATTTATGCCATTTTTTACACATTACATGTGTTCATGCATCCCTCCCAATAACACAATGTGGTCTTAAGATGTGGGACTACATGGAGTGTACTAACCACCTATACATCATGTATCTCTCTTTTTGGGTGTCTATATAACTTGAAAATGAAATCATTTTATATTTCATATATAGAAATTAAGGAACAAAAAATCATGTATGCCAACTACACAATGTTCACTTCATTAGTTACAGAGTCCATATATCTCAAGTGTTTAATAACTATGTATTTGACCATACAACTACCAAAAATTTATATTCTAGACCATTTAAAATATTGGATTTTTATTACAAATAAACATCATCTAATATGAAAATATATGTGATGGTCTGGTCTAGTCTACTTGCGGTGTGACATAAATACAACAAGTGTATTAACTTCTCGGAATTTCATGTATCATGTGACATGACTAGGTTAATTTCATCTGGGTAAATGAAATTTATTCTAGCTACCCATCATGAAACACAATCTCACTAGTCATAATTCTTTTCACTTCATGATGGAATATCTTGGAATTATTCATCTATTCTTATAAATAAATAAATTATTAATGTTGAACAAAGTAAATAAAATTTCAAATACATATTATTATAGAATTAATAGTGTCAATATAAAATATTTAACCATTATTATTCATAATTGATCAATATTAAAGTAAATATTTTTTATTTTTATTCATGCCCTATATTATACCAAATAATGGATTTGGGAGCATTAGTAGGACCAGGTAGAGGATAACCATAATGGATTTCCCAGATTTGATGAATAATTATCCAATTTTTCATGACATAAACTTCGTGAAAAATAATACTTTTATATCAAATAATGATATATAAAAGCATAGAACATAGATATATAATCATTTTCAACTAAAATTTATTTTTAATTGTGATTTTATCTAAATAAATGTTACCTCATATGAGGAACATTCTTTGATTATGATTTTTTTGATCATATTGAAAAATATTTTTGGATTAATGAAATTTCTCATGTAGAATACATGTTAAAACCCCTCTAGTGGTGATCCTCAAGTGTCCTTTTGGTCTATGAGAAAAACACATAGAATGTCGAGTTCAAGTATAATAGATCTCTGGTCTTCTATTTTTAATCATGATTACTTATAGTTATTTCGGCCTTAAAGTATTTTTTCTTGTCATTCTCGTTATTTATAGAATTAATGAATGATTCATATGAGAGATATATCTATTATACACAGCAATTCACAATTCTCAATTAAACCGACACAATTGACATAACCATCTATTTTTTGAGTTGGGTTTTAGGTTAAAATATTATTAAATATCCTAATGGAACTTAAATAATATAATAAAAATTACCATACCACATTCAATATATTATTATTAATATTTTTATTTTCTACCTTAAACTAACTCAACAAATGATAAATAAATTTTCACATTCTTGAAAATTAAGAGATATCCTTGGAAATGATCTTAGTCCACTCATCTTCCCCAACATTTATTAAATACCAAAATAATTAGTTATCTATATATATTACTGATAATTAATTATTTTATTAGAATTTTTGGGAATAAATAAATAATTAAATATTTTAAATAAATGTTCATACAACAATTTGGAGTGTAATTATTTATCTAATTTATGCGATCAATAAAATGTGATAAATATATTCTTCATTCATGAAAATAATATTTAATCAAATATTGAAATTAAAAAATAATTTAATCAATATCAATAGAGACACTTATTGTGTGACCCCCTAGGATTATATCTCATTGAAATTAGGTGGGCCTACCTAATTTTCATGATAATTATATAAAAATTAGTCAAGTAACTGAAGAAAATGAACATAATTTAACACTATCATCAACCACATACAGGACCTCACTATGTAATATATTCCATTTCACTCAATATCTAATCAATAAGGATGTACATATACATCATTAACCTATTTACATGATACATGTATAATTGAATATATAAAATAAACACACATTTACCTCATAGTCATGGAATTTAATAAGATAGTTCAATTTCAGTAAAATCATTGGGATATCAACTTTTATAAAGATAGAAGGGAAAACTCATTCTTCGACTAATATTTTAATGACATGGTATTTATAAAATTCCCAATATACCATTAATACTTTGAGAATATGGAATAATAATTTTGGTTAGTAAATATAGGTGTGTAATTAATGAAATACTTTAAAAATAGTATTGGCATCTAAGAATAATTACACATGGTCACAACAATAATATTCAATGACACATAATCATTTGTAATTCTAACTAGAAGGAAGTTTCACATAATATCACATCATAAATATTATCAAGTGTGAACTTCATGATATGAAGTCTCATCCACTAATGAGTACTCACACTTTATAGTCAATATACTATGTGCCCCATCATATAGGGTTATATGACTCTGGAAATAAATTTATGAATTTCATCATGGAATTTCAAGGTTCTATTCACATTGGGTAACTGCTATGACATTATCAAAATGACATTTATCTTTGAAATTATTACATGAAATTCATAAAACGGTGAAAAATATGTAAAAATATGTTTTATTAATGTTTAAATCATAATATAAATCTAATCCATAGTAAAAAATATTTGGATCTATAACATCAAGTCAAACATTTAGTAAAATCCTTATGTGATCAGAATGCTCTTCCATTCTCAAGGAGTATATAAAAATACAATCTATAAAGACTACCAAAAACTGATCAAGCTAATATGTAAATATGATATGCATTAAATCATTGAAGATATTAGGGGAATTAGTAAGACTGAATTACATCACTAAAAAATAATAGTTTCCTTACCTCAAACAAAAGGTTTCCTTGGGAATGTCTTATCTTTTTACCATTAACTGGTATTAACAAAACCCAAGATCAAAAAATGAAAAATATTCATCTCCATGTAATTGATCAAAAATTCTCAAATAATTTTGATAAGATACATGTTCATAAGTGTGATCTTTTCATGTTCTTGTTAGTCAATATCAACTGGCATGGATTGATTTATCTTACTATCAAAAAAAATAGTAGAACCCTAAGATGAGTCACTTGCCTGAATGATTTCCTAATCATTATTTACCAAGTGTTTATTCTTCAACTATATAAAAACAATTTGGTTCAATCTATATGGTTTCATTCAAATAGGTTTAGCACAAAGTTTTAATTCTATAGAAAACTCAATTTTATCATTCATAGTAAGACTAGAGAACAGATCCAAAAATATAGGAAAAAATCCCAAAAATATATATATATCAACAATGTTGATTTTCTCCCCAACCAACTACCACAAATACCTCCTTAGTGTATGATTCAATATCCATAAAATGGATTTTATTTCCATTTTAATTTCATATTTATCCCCTCACTTATGAAGAATCATATATTGTTTCAGAGTATCGAATATGATTTAAATTCCTTGATAATTGATATGGGATTTATATCAAGAAATCCAATACCTTACAAAAAACATACAATTCATCTATAATAAGAATAAATATATTTTTATTGAGAAAACTTCTGTAAACAATAGTTAAAGAGGAATCATTGACATGATATTTAATTATCAAAATAGTAATAGTTTTCACTACTAGTTCAACATCTAATTAATGAGGATATGAATTATCATTTTCTTGAGAAATTTTATGATATTCATGAAATCATATAACTATGATCAAATAGGGTATTTCAATATTTGATTATACATGTTACCACCTAATGTTTCTCATTAAATAATCAACCCATTTCTAAGAACCAAATCCTTTATGTCTGTATTATACATTGATATCGAGAGTTAAGAATAATTAAATCATCAAAATCATTCATAGTATTTCGAATTCCATGAAACTAATTTTTATTCTATTACACCATTAGTTTTTCCTTTTTTATATGTAGTCATTATCTTAACATATCTTCATAATGGTTCATAATTAAAATGTGAATTATCCCATTCATATCCCAAGGGAGTGTATAGCTTGTTGTATTGTATTAGACCCACTCATCATGTGTGGGAAATGATATACTTAATACCAAATCCACCCCATTCAGTGTATTTACCCATCAACATAATATTTTCACAGCTAAATCCATATTCAGGTTTCTATTGAAGGATTTATTTTCATGGAAAATCACACTCATTTCCTTACAATAACATAGGATGTTCCCTTATACATAGCCATATCATAAAGGATTCCACTAATATTTCCTCATTATAGTTTCCATAAATATATAAGACAAAATACAATAATAACTATAACAAACCAATCATTGCATACATAAATATTATATCATTTTAGATGAATATTCATTATATATCATTACAATCCATGCCCAAAACATGAATGCCTAGTTTATTTGGAAACAATGAAATATTGAAAAAATGATATATAAATTATCTATATCATATCCCACTTATTTATTCATAACATTAACCCTTATTATACATAGTATACTTAAAACCTTTTATCATATCATACTCAAAGGGAAATATAAGAAATGGATAACTCAGCTTCATAGTAAGAGTTAAAAAGTGATATATCGATCAATTATCCTATATAATAATTTCTAGATAAATAATGTTTGATAAAATGATATGAGTATTTAAAATTCATACTATAAAATGCATATATTAATTACTCATTGAACAATGATTTTTAATTTATAAAAAAAATTATAAATGAATCCATAAACATGATCCATAAGAGAATAACATTAGAATAAGATCATGTCATAAATGAGTGGATGATAATGTGGAATAATTTTAATTATAGAAAAATAGTTTCAATGATACCCACAAATTTATTAATCACATGTTACTCTTGGGATAACAACATGTGTTCCTACTTTGGTGTTGGGATATCCTCTTATATAACCCATTATGGGCTTGGGGTAACCTCATGTGTAACCTTTTATAGGGTATAGATAACATATCATGTATCATTTGTTATAATAAAAATTTAGTCATTAGCTAATGCATTTGAGGTATATAAGAGACCCACTTTTCACATAATAACAATATATTCATATTTATTCCATAATTTTATGATAATATTTATCATATCATACAAACATTTGCTAACCTAAAATATGTTTCATCATTATTTCATCATCATAATAAATAATCATCCAAAGAAAGAATATAGATACTATCATTGGATTATATCCCTATAAAATCATAAAAAATACCAAATAATGTTTTTATATTTCAAAATTAAATTAATATATCACTAGATCATTTCCTGAGTAAAATATCCTTTTTATACTAATATCATTGATTTATAATTTATAAATATACAAAAATATTATGTAAATATTTTATATAAAAATAACCAAGTAAAATTGTATTGGAGGCATAAATTAAATTAAAATTCCTGATGGTTGGAAAATTCATTCATGTAGACTGTGTATAAAGAAATATCTCTTTCACATTTTTTAATAAAATTCAAAACTACCTCATATAGAAAATGAAAATCAAAATCATTTATTAAAATTTTTATAAAAATAAAAAATTAGATAAAATAACATTATAATATCATGGTTTATTTTTAAAAATATTCATAAAAAACATTTTAATGAAAATAATGATGGGGAAGAAAAGGATTCTTGAACCAAGATATAAATTAATACACTTTTCCTTAAAAACATTCTTTTGCTCACTTTATTAATTGAAGATGGAGAAAATTAAATGAAAACATTTAATATCTAAAAATAAATATATTACAAGAAAAAAATCATAGAGAGATAGATTATTTAATTTCATTATTATAGATTTATGTATAAACAATCCCAATAAAAATGGCATGGTATCGTAACACCCTAATTATTGTTGTAATATTTTATTCACATACCCTTTGAAAAAAATAATTAGAATTTTAAATTTAAATACCAATAATTATTCAGAAATGATTTAACATTTCAGTGGTCTAGTATATATACCTTATAAATATAAATAATTGTTTAACATCAAAAATGTCTCAAGAGACAAATATTTTCTCAAATAACCCTTACTTCAAGTATGTATTTATTCATAAGCACTCTAACATTATTTATAAAAAATACATGATTTAAAAATTTTCATTGATAATTAATTTTTAAATATTTAGAAGAGTTATTAAATTTTTAATCATCAATATAAAATTAAATATAAACCCCTTTAATCATTCTTCTCATTTCATATGTTTTTTTATTCAATTTCTCAATTTCTTAAATTTTCTAAAGGTTATTTCCCTTCTACCTTCTCTCTTTCTTCATATCTTTCATATTCATGTAAATCATATTGATATTTAATTGAGTTTTTTATAAATTATTTTTGAAAACAAACCACTATAATCATCATCTTCTTCTTTTGTTCCTCACCATTGTAAAATTTGTGGATCTTGATTATTGGTTTCCAATAAAACCGATTGTGTTCATTTTGGTTCTTCATTTCCATTAAATCAAGGGGATAAATATAACTATATAAATATATAATGTGTGGAGGATACATAAGTTCTTAAACTTTACCTATTTCATAACTTCTAAATAGTATTCTTATTTTTTATTTCTGTAGTTTAATTATTACAATGCATTATGTTTTAATTTTCTCTGCGAATGATTTCTTACCATTTTTATATGATTAAATATAATTCATTCAATATAAATTATTATATTTTATAACATTGTTTTAAAAATATTTAATGCAACTTCAACCCCTTATTTATACGTTTACACTGACATACTATTTTTATAAAGGATTCCATTCAATGTTTTCAGAATATAGTTGTTTTAAAAAATTAGTTATAATATTCAAAATTTTAACTAATTTACATGGTTGTTATTTTTAAAATATAATTATTTTAAAACATATAAAGTGGTTCCTAAGGACACTCTATGGGTTTTGTATATTTCAATTTTGGTTCAGAATATATCTATTGGAAAATTCACATGTCCTCTTATCATGGTAGTAAATGATACCTAGTTTGGAAAATTTTTATTCATAAATTTAAAAAGTATGATCCCAGAATTTGTGGAGGTATGTTACTATTTAAATCTTGTTTTAAGTCCCCTAAATTTGGATAGTTATATTTTTAATTGGTGTATATATAGTGTCAAGGTTTCCATAGTGTTTTTTGGATGAAAAATAAAGGGGGTCATCCTATCTTGTGTATATTTCATGGTTGGAAAATAGTTCGCATCAACCATGCACCCAAACAATGCAAGCCATGAGGAAGGGTTCATGGTCAGGTAAACCATGAATGATGGGAGGAAATAGAATATGGGATTTTGAGATATATTCCTCAAGGTTGGAATACTGTTGGTTAGACCATGCGGTATCCCTAGGAAACCTTGTGACCAATCCCCACTAGGAAAGAGGATTGTGCAATGTTGGTGTAATGTTTGGAAAACAATTTGGCCATACCATGCATGTCATTCAAATTGGGATTTTACCCTTTTCCCCATTTAGGATTTTTGTGTTCAACACAATATTTCTCTTAATTTCTTCTCCATCAACCATAGTGACCACAAAAAATCCTAAGGATTATTTAGGATCAATCTCCTTTGATTCTAAGTCATTTGGATCACCCATAGTTGTGAATCAAATCCCCTATAAATTATAACACACCAATTTACTCCCTTTTTGTATTAGGGATTATGTAGTCATTCTTCTCTTTTTGAAGCACTAAAATCCTAATTTTCATGCCTATCATAAGTTGGGGATTAGAGTGTTATTTGGATCTTACTCAATGTCTATGGTTATATAAGAGTTCATCTTTGGGATTGAGGTAGGTGGTCAAAAGTTATATCTCATAGTCCTTATGTCAGTTTCTGTGCACATGGTTGTGCTTTCGGTTCCTTCTATTTTTTCATTGGATTACCTTCATAATATTTGGTAATTTGGTTTTCTAGGTGTTTAATTTCACCCCTTATAATCCTAGTGGGATTTATTGATGTTGATAGGACCCATTATAGGGATACCCATGTAAGGATCCATTACCCAAACAACGAAAATGGTAGTATTGAGAATTAAATTGTTTTGTAATGAAGTCGAGACCTTGATAAATGTGTTGAATTGTGGGTTGGTGTTATTAAATCCAAAAATTCAATTATTTATAGTTGTAAGAATTTAATAAGGGTTACTTGTAATAACTTGAATGGGTTATAAAAATTAACCTAAATTTTCTAAATGACTTATTGGTTGAAATGGAAACATGTAAGTGATATAAAGCATAATAATGGTTTATATATTGAATGAAAATGAATTTTAAATGATTTGAATCTTCTAAGATTATGGTTTCATGGAATGGTTTGTATAATTATTGTTTATTAAATCATATGCACATGGATCATTGGTTTTTTGGATATTAGATTGAGGCACCTTCAATAGTTCTGGATGGATTGAGGCATTAACCCCACCCTTAGAATACAATGTTTAGGGAGTTGAACAAACGATATGGACCCATAATGGTTGAATTAGATGAAACTACTTATAATGAGAATATAATGTAAGTATGAGGTGATTGTACTGAAATTTTTTCCCTAGAGAGATATGGAACTCAAATATTCTGGTATGCATAGTAGTTTTTGTAATAGGCCATTGTGTAAGAATTTAATTTCCTAACCCATGGAAAAAAATAGTGAAACTATTTAAGTGAAAAACATTATAAAATGATTCCAAATTTATATCTTTTCCCATTAATATTTTTATACTACATGCAACCACTATCTTTTTAAACTGTATATCATGTAGTCACAATTTCTAGTGGTGTATTGAGTTGTACTCACACCCTGCACCGGATACCATTAGGTACCTGAGAATATTTCATGGTTTCATGTTAGGACTAGTGAAAAGTTTGTTTCCAAGATGGTTTATTGGGCATGGAATGTGAATGATGGAGGGGACCTGAATCTATTTCAGTGCCCATTTTGGTTATTCATCTAGTTTACCTTATTTTAGTGATGCATTTATGCATAGAACTATATGAAATGACATTCTATAATTAATATTTTGTAGTTGGATTGTACCCAGTTCTAGGAAATATATTGTAATTTATTTTTTAGTTTGTCATGTTTCCTTTATTTCTATTTGGTATCTTTTGTGGAACACCCAAATAAATGGGGTATAGTCTCCCCCATAATATCTGTTAGTCCCTTGCTACTAATCAGGTGCCTCAGGTGTGAAGGGATGCATTCTCAAGGTCATGTGGATACCTAGCACGATGAATTGGTTTAGTAAAATCCCGACAAGGGTCATTAAAAAGTGTTAGAAGAGATGGTTTTTTATATAGTTTTACTATTTGGGAATTGTATACTGTATATTTGGAGGTTATGGGGTTTTGAAAATGAGCTCACACTTGGGTTTTGATAACCCATACATAGGGGAAAACCCATGTGCCCTTGGTGGTATTGTAAATCATATTATGTTTTGTTATAGCTGAATGATATTTCACCATTATGTGATATATGTTTTTGTTTTATTTGACTATTTTATGATATTTTACTCATGGATAGAATGGAAAATGGATGTACATTAATGAATCAATTTTGGTGCCTTGGGTTATTGGTGGCATGCATCATGGTAGGGACGTGTGGGGAAGATGTGTGAGACATGAGGGACACAAATCATTTCATTTTCATTGAAATTTTGAAGGAAGTGTTGTTTAATAATGTTAATTTTTATGGGTAAATGGGAATAATGTGATGTAATGGATAAATTGTTGTGAATAACTATGTTATAAATTGGTTAAATGTTTGGTTGTCATAATTTGTGAAGTATATTAGGAGCCTAACTAAGAATGATTTCTGTCGTGATGGTAAAATGGTTTAGAAATGGGGTATAATAAAATACCTATTTAAATTTTAGTGAGATTACCTCTTGTTGAAAATGAAATAAGGTAGGGATGCATATGTTTGGTGAAATAGTTATGGTGATATACTTTGCAATAGTGTGTGTGGAATGGTTTTTTCATTGCTTGTGTTGATCCTTGTTTCTTTGAAAACTCTAGATGATTTTTTGTTATGTGTTATGAGATGTCTGTTTGGAATTATAGGAATATGCCTCCATGATTCTAGGTGATGATTGTATGTAAATATTATGTCCCTGAAAAATAACTATTATTATTGGAGACATAAAACCCACTAGTTCATGGAAATAGTGTAGAGTAGTAGTTCTGTAAGAACTTCTCTAATATTTAAAAAATGATGGCATTGGATCCAGGGTGGGTCATGCTAAGAATGTTTGAGTTGACATGGTATATTTATATTCAAAACCCACAATCTATTAATGTATAGGGTAGACACGATTTATAATAGTTCTAGATAGGGTCCATTCAGATTATTCTTGATCACTTAGAGGCTCCTCCTTAGAAGAGAGTAAATTAGGTTTTTTCCATGTTGTGAGGAAAAATAAGTGATGCTGATACATTCTGGTTCAAACCTAATATACTAATGGTGTGATGTGGAATTATTTCTAGGAAATTGTTTTAGAAAATTTCATTCTAGATGACTAATAAATTTGAAGTCTATGAGTATTATGATGTTACCAAGGGGTTTATTTTAATAGTGGATTATGTTGCACATTTCACTGACATAAAATGATTCATTCCATCATTAAAAATTGATGTGGAAGTTATGAAAAAATATTTACATTATTTTATTAGACATGATATTATGTCCCATGTGAATAAATTCTCTTTGGAGAGTGTTACTGATATAGTGGATCATGCCCTTATTTTAGAGGGAAATCTCAATGATACTTTTTCTAGATGACATGTAGTTAACATTGGGTGACCCAGTGGTCTGAAATATGATAGTAGGATGTGCCTCTTGGATATTTACATGAGGTAATTCATGGATAGGGTTTCCAGAAAAGGTAACAAGCCTCCCTAAGAAGTTATCTTGTTTTCTTATATCTGTTTTATAAGCCATGATACATGTGTAGTCAATGTCCCCGACCACCTGTTTTTTACTGACCATGTGGTAGTTTGGGTAATGTGAATAGGTTTTTTATGAAACCTCAATATATGGGTACTTATGGGGGATTTATAATGATATATAGTACATGATAGGTTCCAATTACCCCATATTATTTAGGCAGTTTGAGCTCTACCAGCCATACCAGTTGAGGTAATGGTCAATGTAATCCCGGACGAGAGAATATATATCAGCAGAGTAGTGAATCACTAGGTACTCAGACAGGAGACCACAGTAGTGGAGGTGGTTATATTTATGTTGTTCATCCATTACCTAGAGGTGGCATGGCTAGGCCATTGACAGTTCAAGGAAAATATTCATAGCTTCCACACTCACTAGTTCCTAATTTGATACATGTGATTCAAATTATTTTATATCATATCATATTATGAGGGTGTGGGGCCTAGTAGTGGATCATGTGTTTGGAGTCATGTTGATTAATACACTATTAGGGTTGTGAGTATAAAATAATCATTTGTGTAAGGACTATGATCTCGAGGATTGTGGGGACCATTTTCCTAGTGACTTGTTTGTGCTCAAAATTTTTGGTTTTTATTTGATATTGTGAAGGTATTTGTTGGTGTTGTACCAAGGATATATTTATTGTTACATTTTTAGGTCATGTTAATTTCCCCATAGGGGAATAGTTATGTTCCTCATGAGGCATGAGATATCTGATCATGATGTGCTGGGATAATTTTTCAGCAATTGGGTGAACTCACATCCCCAAAGTGTCTTGTCATATGCTTTATGTGGGGGAGTAGAGAATTCTATCAGTCCTCCTATGGTGGATATATTTGAGGATGTGTTTTTGGAAGACTTTTTTGGGCTATCATCTAAGATAGATTTTGAGTATAGAATATAGTTTCATATATGGTCACGTCAAGTTTCTTTTCTTCCATACATAATGGAACTGGTATAACTATAATAACATAAAAATCATTTTGATGAACTAGGGATCCAGGGTTTTATTCAACTGATTATGTCACCTTGTAGATATATAGTGATTTATCCTAAGATATTTCATGAGTCTAGGTGGTTGTGTGTTTACTATTGGAAGATGAATCAAATGATAGTTAATAAAAAATAACCTCTTCCTTGAATTGGAGATGTTTTTTACTAGATAAAAGGTCTGTCAGTGTTATCTCAAATTGTTATGAGATCAGGGTATCAACAGTTATGGGTGAGACCTTCCGATGTGCCTTAGACTAATTTCAAGAGCATGTACGGGTTATTAGATTTTTTTATTCCCTTTGGATTATAAAATTAACTATCAGTGATTATGGACCTAATATACATTATCAATCATGCATACCTAAATTAGTTTGTAGTTTTCTTTTGGATGACATATTTGTGTACACTAAGAATCATGATTATCATTCCAAACATCATGACATCTACCAGATTACACTAATTGATAATAGTCTATATGCCAAGCTATCAAATTTTCATTTATGTATTGATAAGATAAATTTTAGATGTCACATCATCTATATGTAATGTGTGTTGGTGGACCTAGAGAAAGTGGAAGCTGTTGTGTCTTGGGATGAAACCATGAATGTGTTTCCTATTCGATATTTTCTAGGTTTTACAGGCTATTACTGAATGTTCATAAAATTAATTTTCATTTGGATGCACGACATTAATGCTTATCCATGAAGTTAATCATATGTGAATGGATTGAATCATGTTTTAATGCTTTTTTTAGTTAAATAAGTAGATGAAAATTTTTCCAATTTTGATCTTACCAACCCCGATATGGTGTATTACTTGTTTCATGATGAATCTGATATTGAGATAGGGGTTATGATGATGTATAATGATTAGTATGGGGTGTAAGGGTGATTCTAGTTGGGTCCTCATAAATGAAATTTCCCTTTG
This sequence comes from Viscum album, assembly GCA_963277665.1. Taxonomy (NCBI): domain Eukaryota; kingdom Viridiplantae; phylum Streptophyta; class Magnoliopsida; order Santalales; family Viscaceae; genus Viscum; species Viscum album. The sequence goes on along the minus strand of OY728122.1, from coordinate 464,254,222 downwards.
AATGATATTAAATTGGATGTCGTGGTTTATGCTTTAATGTGTCAGTGACAATAGTTTTTGGGAGAGAGTATTGTTGTTATACCAATCTTAAGAAGAATATATATGTTTTCTACCAACATTATTTGAGTCTTTGTTAGTGAATATGACTTGAATAAATATACCCCATTGATGTTGAGTTAGTTTACACATCGGGAATGGTAAATAGTGTCACGGATTCTTTGAGTAGAAAGACCCAAAATCAAGCAATACTAGAATCCAATTATGAGTAGAGTAAGATGGTGTTGCATGTGGGGATGCATCTAAAGGTGTTTATAGCATCCCGTCTTTTTATAACATAACTTTCATTTCATTACACGGAACTGAGGATCTTTAAGGTTTAGTGTCTTGGAAACAAGGAACATAATACATGAAAAGAACATAAAACATTCTTCTTAAACACTTGAAAGGCTTCTCCTTAAGTTCATCCTAGGTTCATTACTGCATATCATAACCTGGGGACATACATCAAAAGAAAGGGTGAGCAGAAGGCCCAGTAAGGGAAACAAGAGAAACATTTTACAAGTGAACTTGAGATACTTCAATAAGGACATGAAAAGAACTTTAAGGCATGAGAAAGGAATCATGAGATATATCATAATAAAATCACATTTTTCATAACATGAAGATTTGGCTGCAACATTTAATATTGACAATCATTTCGTTTCACCAAGGTCCATCCCCAAGGTGTCATTAAAAATTACCAAGGTTATTCACCAAGGTATGAGTCTAAAAGTCATCTCTAGAGATTAAGTCTTTACCCAATGCATTGGAGAACTATCTGGGCGCACCCTTGACATGTCTTTATTATCATGTGAGCCACATATATCATCATCAATCATTTCATAAACAACCCATATAGCATAAAAGAAATGGGTTTCATTTCATAATCATAACGTTTTAAAAACTGCTTTAAAGACATGATCTTTATGTCACTTTAAACCCACGGAAAGGGGAAGCGGGTTTCATGTATGTAAATCCCAGAATTTAAAATAGAACATTTTGATATATATATTAATACCCTTGTATAAATAAGAGCTTTGAGTATTCACTTTATAACATAAAATAATTTTGAGAAAAGAGAAAGGCATTTTGAGACAAAAATTCTACAGCATAACGGCTATGTTACAAGGTTTTAGAAAACATTGAAAAGAGAGGGAAGATGGGTCACCCACCCATAAATGACCCATAAAACAGTAGGGGGACAGAATATAAGGGATTTAAGAACATGGTAATTAAATTTTAAAGATATACCATATGAAATGAAAAAACATGGAAGTGAGACAAAAATAAGATTTCTCTTATGAAAATTCGGCAGCCTAACGGCGTCACTTAAACTTTAATAAAAAAAAGATTTGACAAGATCAAATAGGGTCTCTCATCATATGATCATAAGAGATCAGTATGACAGATATAGAGATCATACCCCAACATAATAAAAAGTAACTTGAAAGACTTGACATTAAAATCGAACTTGAAAAATGAGAAGGGTGAAAGAATTCCTTAAAAAATTCGGCAGCCTAACGGCGTCACTTAAACTTTCATAAAACGAAATAATGAGAGTAAGAGGGGATCTCTCATCATATAAACATGAAAAGGGCAGTAATAATAATATAAAATAACATCCTCTCACATAAGAACATGGAGCATAAAAGGAATGACATAAAAGAGATTACATGAAAAGAAAGAGAGAGGTCGGATCCCTTACCTTAAAACGTAACTCTTAAAACTCAATGGTTTGGACCTTGAGGGCTTTGGGGAACCTTGGGAGGACTCCTTGGGAGGTAAGGAGACCAGAACTTGGTTGGGGGAGAGTTGGGAGTGAAAACTAAAGGAGGAAAGGGTGGGTATTTATAGGGAAAGTGAGGGGACAAGGCATTAATGGCCAAGGGACACCTCACAAGTGCTTTTCTCAAAACCATGTTCTCTCCCTTGGCATTTATCATGGAGTTAGGCCACATGGGGATCCCAATACAATAATTCATCACCCTTGGCCGGCCAACCCTTAAAATATCTCATGACATCATCATGACACAGTTATGATGTCATTAAACATACCGAAACCCTAAAACTGCATTTTTACTATTCACTGAAAAATTCATCTTTCTCAGAAAAATCCCAAAATTTCACCTTAACCAAATATCGATGCTCTAATTACATTTATGAACTCCATTTTATAAAAATAATTTTCTAAATATTTTTAATTTAATTTCTAAATAAAAGCACTATTCATCGAGAATTTATTTTTTTCAGAAAAATCCCCAAAAATTACCATAACATAATATCGATGCTCTGAGTTCAAAAATAAAGTCATTTTTATAAAAATAATTTTCTAATTATTTATAATTAAATTTTTAATTAAAAAACACTATTCACCCGAAAAAACTAATACTTGGCTAATAATTTATGAAACCGTTATTTACCCATTTTATTGAATCACATTACTTAATCTTGGTGTCTAAATTATATTAAAACTTTCTTTGAGTGAAATTACTAATCCATTTGGTCACATTACTAATCCTAAGCGTAAAATCACTATTCATAATTTACTATTCATCAAAAATTAAGTTGATCTTATTAGACTCCAAATTCCTTACTGAACACTTTTGTAGAATACTATTTTTTGAAAATCATTACACATCATTAATTATTTAGGGTTTACATAAATATTTTAAAATATCCTTTTTTAAAAATTCATCAATAAAATATATCCTAAAATTATCCGGACATTTGAAATTTCACAAACATCACTAAAGGAAGAAATCTAAATTCAATCATCTCAAGGGATTACACAAAGAATCTAGGGTCTCATCACATAACCCCTTATAACACCAGCATATGACCTAAGTGTATGGTGTGCTATGGTGAGAGAATCTGAGGGAGGCTCAGATAACATTGCCCTAGTAGTAATCTCTACTAACTTAAACTTCTCCCGCAGGCGTTTCCGTTCAAGCTTGACACGCTGGAGTTTGGCTTGGGCTTGGTCCAAAGTGAAGCCCACAGATGCTACCTCCTTCCCAAGATCTGATAAGTGGGCTTCATAAGGTTCGAGTCTACTGGATGAAGCCATCGACTCCTCTTTCTCCATTAACCATTAACATCTTATTAAATCATTAAGAGTAAGTTAATATACTATTCAAAATGATTGGGTCGTTACATCCTTCCCCCCTTAAGAAATTTCATCCCTGAAATTTATACTTGAGGCCTAGTTGAAAAGGTGAGGGTAATTTTGCTTCATCGTTTCCTCAGGCTCCCAAGTCACTTCTTCATATTTATGATTCCTCCACACCACTTTCACAAGGTGAGTAGTCTTGTTTCGTAGAACCTTGTCTCTACGGTCCAAGATCTCCACTGGCTGCTCCTCATAAGAGAGGTCATGTTCCAGTTGTACCACATCTGGGTTCAGTACATGCGAAGGGTCGGGTATGTACTTCCTCAAGAGAGATACATGGAAGACATTGTGAACTTGAGCTAGGTTTGGTGGAAGTGCTAGACGATAGGCCACTGCTCCTATGCGATCAAGGATTTCATAGGGGCCAATGTACCTAGGGCTGAGCTTCCCTTTCTTCCCAAACCGCATGACTCTCTTCCATGGAGAAATTTGAAGGAAGAATTTGTCACCAACACCAAACTCCAAGTCCCTTCGACGATTGTCAGCATAGCTCTTCTGCTGACTCTGAGCAGCCTTTATGTTTTGTTGGATGGCATGAACCTGTTCTGTCATCTCTTGCACAAGATCAGGCCCAAGAAGCTTTCTCTCACCAGTTTCATCCCAACAAGTAGGAGTTCTACATCGCTTTCCATACAGAGCTTCATAGGGTGCCATCTGAATACTCGAATGGAAGCTGTTGTTATAGGAGAACTCCACTAATGGGAGGTGTTGATCCCATCCACCTTTAAATTCCATTGAGCATAATCTCAGCATGTCTTCAAGTGTCTGAATAGTCCTTTCAGATTGGCCATCAGTTTGAGGATGATAGGCCGTACTAAAATTCAATTCAGTACTCAGAGCATGTTGAAGACTTCTCCAGAATTTTGATGTGAATCTTGGATCACGATCAGACACGATGGATAGTGGTACCCCATGCAGCCTTACCACTTCCCTTACGTATATCTTGGCAAGCTGATCCAGAGAGAAATCTTCCCGAATAGAGATAAAATTGGTTGTCTTGGTGAGACGGTCCACAATAACCCATATCGCATTGTTTCCTTTGGATGTTTTTGGGAGACCAGTTACAAAGTCCATAGTGATATTATCCCACTTCCATACTGGTATGGGTAGCGGTTTTAATACCCCCTTAGGAAGTTGTCATTATGCCTTTACTTGCTGACACACAAGGCACCGTGTAGTGTAATTAGCAATCTCCCTCTTCATGTTATCCCACCAATAATGATCACGAAGGTCTCTATACATCTTAGTGCTTCCCGGATGTATAGAGAAAGTAGAGCTATGAGCTTCATCCATCAGTTCTTTATTTATCTCCGGAATAGATGGAACACATAGTCTTGTACGAAATTTCAATACACCTTCTTGATCAATATTGAAATCAGGGAACTTCCCATCCTTTACAGCCTCAAACTTCTCCTACAGCAAAGGATATTCTTTTTGAGCCTTCTTAATCTTCTCTAGTAATGAAGGTTGAGAAATCATTTGGGATAGGGTTGATGATGTCCCTTTCCTTATAATTCCCATGTCCAATTTTACTAGATCTTTAATCAAGGGATCTCCTAGGATCCTCATTGTTGCCAGAACAACAGGATCTTTCCTGCTTAACGCATCCGCGACTTTATTTGCTCTTCCAGGGTGATAATGAATTGAACAATCATAGTCTTTAATAAGCTCCAACCATCTCCTTTGTCTCATGTTCAATTCTTTCTATGTGAAAATATACTTTAGACTTTGGTGGTCAGTGTATATATCACATTTCTCCCCATAAAGATAGTGCCTCCATATCTTTAGAGCAAAAACAACTGCCGCTAGCTCTAGATCATGCATAGGATAATTCTGCTCATGAATCTTCAACTATCGAGATGCATAAGCAATTACCTTGTCATTTTGCATAAGGACGCACCCAAGCCCTTTCAGAGATGCATCACTAAAAATAACGAATCCTTCTCCGATAGAGGGTAGTGTTAATACAGGTGCAGTAACCAATCTCTTCTTCAGCTCTTGGAAACTTTCCTCGCATTCCTTTGTCCAGATGAACTTAACCCCTTTTTGAGTCAACTTGGTTAGTGGATTAGAAATCCGTGAAAAGTTTTTCACAAACCTCCTATAATATCCCGCTAAACCAAGGAAACTACGAATCTCAGTTACTGTTGTTGGTTGAGGCCACTCCTCCACAACCATTGTCTTTGCAGGGTCAACCGATATTCCTTCATTGGTTACGATGTGCCCCAAGAAAGCCACTTGTTGTAACCAAAACTCACACTTGCTGAACTTTCCAAAGAGCCTCTCCTTCCGCAGAGTTTTCAAAATAACCCTCAGATAATCTTCATGCTCCTCACGACTTTTTGAATATATCAAAATATCATCAATAAAAACTACCACAAAGTTATCAAGGTAGTCCTTAAAGACTCTATTTATCAAATCCATGAAAATAGAAGGAGCATTAGTCAAGCCGAAGGCCATAACAGTAAACTCATAATGCCCATATCTTGATCGGAAGGCAGTCTTTGGAATATCTTCCTTCTTCACTCTCAGTTGATGATAACCAGATCGAAGGTCAATCTTGTAGAAGAATTGAGCCCCACGAAGTTGGTCAAATAAATAATCAATTCTTGGAAGAGGGTATTTGTTCTTCACTTTGATCCCATTCAGTTCTCTATAATCAATGCATAACCGCATTGATCCATCCTTCTTCTTTACAAAGAGAACTGGTTCTCCCCAAGGAGACACACTCGGACGGATAAACCCCTTCTCCAACAAGTCTTGGAGTTGTTTCTTTAACTCTTCTAGCTCCACATTTTCCATTCTATACGGAGTCTTTGATATCGATTGAGACCCAGGTACGAGTTCAATGGAGAAATCTACCTCTCTTTCGGGGGGAGGTCCAGGTAACTCCTCAGGAAATACATCCATGTATTCCTGAAAAATTGGAACATCTTCTATTGGTATGCTCCCTTTTCCTTCTCCATCATCACAAATTAACTCCATAAAGAAAGCTATAGGAGGTGCTTATAGATAGGGATCAGTTCGGGATATCTCTACTTGGAAGATAACTGTAGGTTGTTTATTCAAGACTACTAAGATTTACTTACTTCTGCATTTGATCTTAGCATTATACTTTGAGAGCCAGTCCATCCCTAGTATAACGTCGAATTCCAACATGGGAATGACTACTAGATTTGCGATAAGATTGTGCTCACTAAAGTAAAAACTAGAGTCTCTAAAAACTGTTGATGCATGGATAATCCCACTTCGAGTCTTGACTGACAACTCTACCTCAAGCAATTCTGGGATTGATTCTATATTCTTTGTAAACTTGGAGGAAATAAAGGAATACGTAGAACCAGAATCAAACAAAGTAGTTGCTAGTTTTGAGAGGACAACAAGAGTACCTGCTACCACATCATTCGGAGCTTCAACTTCAGTTGTTGTGATAGCAAAAGCACGACCTTGCTCCCCTAGCCTTTGCTGAGGTTGATGGTGATTCCCTTCCAATGCCCTTGGATTTGGACAGAGATTAGCATAGTGCCCAAGCTGTCCACACTTGAAGCAATGGACTTCGGGTAATGCCAGAACTATCTTTCCTCTGTCGTTAGTGTTAGGGAGTTGAGGCTTCACCTCACTACGACAATTCCGAGCAATATGGCCTCCTTTTCCACACTTGTAGAACTTGCCACTTCCGACCAAGCAGTTCCCCGGATGCTTCTTCCCACATTTATTGCATGTGGAAAGTTTCATTTGCTTTCCACATCTTCCCTGATCAAAAGTCTTCCCTAAACTGGGCTCCAACAATCTCTTCTTTTCATTGGATTTATGAGACCACTGTGTCTCACCAAACTCTAGCTCGACTTTCATTGCACTCTGTACGATCTCCTCGTAGCTATCGTAGTCCCAGTTGGCTAAATTCTTCCGCAGGTGAGGTCTCAGTCCATCAAAAAATCTATCAACCTTCCCACTTGGATCCATGACAAAGCTAGAGGTATATCGTGAAAGTCGGGTGAAGTTCATCTCATAGCTTCCGACAGATTCGTTCTCCTTCTGCTTCAGCTCGAGAAACTCTTTCTCCATTCTTGTTCTCATGGAACGAGGGAAATACTTGTTAAAGAATATTCCCTAGAATTCTTCCCACTCCATAGCTTCCATCTCTCCTCTAGGCTTCATGTTTTTGACCAGTGACCACCACTGGTCAGCTTCTCCCTCTAGGCGATAAACAGCAAGGGTGACTTTTTCTTGTTCCGAACAAAGGAGTACAGAAAAGATCTTTTCAATGGAGCTTATCCATTGTTCCGCAACCAAAGGGTCAGTAGATCCACTGAATGATGGTGGTAGTTGACGCATGAAGGACTCAACAGAATGTTTTTCCCTTCGTGGTGAGATCGTCCTCTCAGCTTGATTCAAGTTATTACTCATAACTTGAGTCAGTTGGTTCATCATTCGAATGAATGTTTCCATTCCGGCTTCCATCGGAGGGTCGTCAGCACATGGTGCATTACGGTCACCATCGGCACGGTTCCTCCTATTGCCCGCCATTTTCTAAAAGAATAAAACCTTAGTGAGAAACTTATTTCATTTATGAATCTTTTAACTAAGACTTCATGCTTAGACAATTACACTTCTCTATAATTCCTTCATAATGATTCATAAAAAGCTTGTGATTAACCAAACATATCCCCCGGGAGTGTCGTAACCAAGAGTGCAACAAGGCCCGTTATCATGCACCAGTTCCCGTTTGAGTCTAGCTCAAAGTGGTGTTTTCGGGTTTTACCCCTATGTACATCCATGCCAGAGCCGTCTCTACCTGCTCGTATCCAGACATGGATGTATTTGTTTGATAAAACCACTTACTCAATACTTACCAAAATACCAGGAAGTTTTCTTATATTTAAACTTTTCTATAGGGTTCTTCCTAAAGTTTTTATATCCTAATTTCCACAAATAACTAAACCATCCTTTGATACCAACTATAGCATCCCGTCTTTTTATAACATAACTTTCATTTCATTACACGGAACTGAGGATCTTTAAGGTTTAGTGTCTTGGAAACAAGGAACATAATACATGAAAAGAACATAAAACATTCTTATTAAACACTTGAAAGGCTTCTCCTTAAGTTCATCCTAGGTTCATTACTGCATATCATAACCTGGGGACATACATCAAAAGAAAGGGTGAGCAGAAGGCCCAGTAAGGGAAACAAGAGAAACATTTTATAAGTGAACTTGAGATACTTCAATAAGGACATGAAAAGAACTTTAAGGCATGAGAAAGAAATCATGAAATATATCATAATAAAATAAAATTTTTCATAACTTGAAGATGTGGCTGCAACATTTAATATTGACAATAATTTCTTTTCACCAAGGTCCATCCCCAGGGTGTCATTAAAAATTACCAAGGTTATTCACCAAGGTATCAGTCTAAAAGTCATCTCTAGAGATTAAGTCTTTACCCAATGCATTGGAGCGATATCTGGGTGCACCCTTGAAATGTCTTTATTATCATGTGAGCCACATATATCATCATCAATCATTTCATAAACAACCCATATATCATAAAAGAAATGGGTTTCATTTCATAATCATAACGTTTTAAAAACTGCTTTAAAGACATGATCTTTATGTCACTTTAAACCCACGGAAAGGGGAAGCGGGTTTCATGTATGTAAATCCCAGAATTTAAAATAGAACATTTTGATATATATGTGAATACCCTTGTAGAAATAAGAGCTTTGAGTATTCACTTTATAACATAAAATAATTTTGAGAAAAGAGAAATGCATTTTGAGACGAAACTTCTACAGCATAACGGCTATGTTACAAGGTTTTAGAAAACATTGAAAAGAGAGGGAACATGGGTCACCCACTCATAAATGATCCATAAAATAGTAGGGGGACAGAATATAAGAGATTTAAGAACATGTTAATGAAATTTGAAAGATATAACATATGAAATGAAAAAACATGGAAGTGAGACAAAAATAAGATTTCTCTTAGGAAAATTCGGCAGCCTAACGGCGTCACTTAAACTTTAATAAAAAAATATTTGACAAGATCAAATAGGATCTCTCATAATATGATAATAAGAGATCAGTATGATAGATATAGAGATCATACCCCAACATAATAAAAAGGAACTTGAAAGACTTGACATGAAAATCGAACTTGAAAAATGAGAAGGGTGAAAGAATTCTTTAAAAAATTCAGTCGCCTAACGGCATCACTTAAACTTTCATAAAACGAAATGATGAGAGTAAGAGGGGATCTCTCATCATATAAAAATGAAAAGGGCAGTAAGAGGAATATAAAAGAACATCCTCTAACATAAGAACATGGAGCATAAAAGGAATGACATAAAAGAGATTACATGAAAAGAAAGAGAGAGGTCGGATCCCTTACCTTAAAACGTAACTCTTAAAACTCAATGGTTTGGACCCTAAGGGCTTTGGGGAACCTTGGGAGGACACTTTGGGAGGTAAGGAGACCAGAACATCGTTGGGGGAGATTTGGGAGTGAAAACTAAAGGAGGAAAGGGTGGGTATTTATAGGGAAAGTGAGGGGACAAGGCATTAATGGCCAAGGGACACCTCACAAGTGCTTTTCTCAAAACCATGTGCTCTCCATTGGAATTTACCATGGAGTTAAGCCACATGGGGCCCCCAAAACAATAATTCATCACCCTTGGCCGGTCAACCCTTAAAATATCTCATGAAATCATCATGACAGAGTTATGATGTCATTAAACATACCGAAACCCTAAAACTGCATTTTTACTATTCACTGAAAAATCCATCTTTCTCAGAAAAATCCCAAAATTTCACCTTAACCAAATATCGATGCTCTAATTAAATTTATGAACTCCATTTTATAAAAATAATTTTCTAAATATTTTTAATTTAATTTTTAAATAAAATCACTATTCATCGAGAATTCATTTTTTTTAGAAAAATCCCCAAAAATTACCATAACATAATATCGATGCTCTGAGTTCAAAAATAAAGTCATTTTTACAAAAATAATTTTCTAATTATTTTTAATTAAATTTTTAATTAAAAAACACTATTCACCCAAAAAAACTAATACTTGGCTAATAATTTATGAAACCGTTATTTACCCATTTTATTGAATCACATTACTTAATCTAGGTGTCTAAATTATATTAAAACTTTCTTTGAGTGAAATTACTAATCCATTTGGTCACATTACTAATCCTAAGCGTAAAATCACTATTCATAATTTACTATTCATCAAAAATTAAGTTGATCTTATTAGACTCCAAATTCCTTACTGAACACTTTTGTAGAAGACCATTTTTTTAAAATCATTACACATCATTAATTATTTAGGGTTTACATAAATATTTTAAAATATCCTTTTTTCAAAATTCGTCAATAAAATATATCCTAAAATTATCCGGACATTTGAAATTTCACAAACATCACTAAAGGAAGAAATCTAAATTCATTCATCCCAAGGGATTACACAAAGAAGCTAGGGTCTCATCACATAACCCCTTATAACACCGGCATATGACCTAAGTGTAAGGTGTGCTATGGTGAGAGAATCTGAGGGAGGCTCAGATAACATTGCCCTAGTAGTAATCTCTACTAACTTGAACTTCTCCCGTAGGCGTTTCCGTTCAAGCTTGACACACTGGAGTTCGGCTTGGGCTTGGTCCAAAGCAAAGCCCACAGATGCTACCTCCTTCCCAAGCTCTGATAAGTGGGCTTCATAAGGTTCGAGTCTACTGGATGAAGCCATCGACTCCTCTTTCTGCATTAACCATTAACATATTATTAAATCATTGAGATTAAGTTAATATACTACTCAAAATGATTGGGTCGTTATAGTGTCAGATGAACAATTTAAGTTTTCCATTTCATCCTTGAATGTTGATTATTCTCTCCTACGCATAATCATGGTGAGGTAGTGTGAGGGTTCAAAGTGAATGGGCATGAGGGAAAGTCTTGATAGTGGAAAGACACCTTCCCATTGGATGGATGATAATGATGAGATCATTTATGTTCATGTTCATGATTTCCTTCCTACTTATGTGTGTGAAAAATTGATCTGCTATCTTAATGCATATAAGTGAGAGTTAATTCTTTATTTATCCTAAATGTGTAATGGTCATGGTATACCATATTGATGGTCCCAGAAGAGTAAATAAGGTGTGGTTTTCATGACATGATGGTACACCTTTCATCATGTGAAGGCCTGGCATTAGTGATCGGGTAGTTGGTTGCTTCCATTAACCATTTCAAAACAAAAATGGGATGATGTGATGATGGTTTTATTAGTGGTACATTTTTGGAATCCTCATAAGAAATATATGATCAGGGTAGTAGTGGATCAGGGGTTCTAGTTGAAACATTTTTTGGGATTCAAGGGACTTTCACCATTGAACAGTTTGGTAAGATTTATATTCAAGATATAGTATGATTTCATGGGTTGATGGAGACCATATTGTAGATATTTATCTACATTTTACTCCACACTTATGTCAAGGGTTACAGAGTGTGATTGGTACTCATGAGTTTTTTAGTGTGAAAATCCACCTATAAATGGATAGGCAGTCAGAGCATACTATTCATGTACAATAGGACATGTTGAGGGAATGATTCTAATATTTAGGTGAATCATGGGGGAGGCACATGGATCATTTTTAGTTCTCCAATAACAAGTGTTACCAAGAAAAAAATAAGATGGAACCATATGAGGATATCTATGGGAGTCCATGTATATCATAGTTATGTTGGATAGAGGCAAGGGAATTAGATTTTTTGGGGACGAGTCTCACGTAGGAGAAATTAAAGTTGGTTTATTTAATCCAGTATATAATGGCTATGGATCAGAGTTAGAAGAATTCATTTTCAGATCGGTTTCATTGACCTCATGAGTTCATGATGGGTAATCGTGTGTTTATTCGGTCTTCTCAAAGGTTGGGTCACCATCAAAATTTTCACATAGGGTAATTTTTCACCCAGGTACATGGGGCCATTTGATATTATGGAGAGGATATGGCCCTTGGGGTACCAATAGGCTCTTCTACAGCAGTATAGTGTTATGTACGATGTTTTTCATGTGTCAAAACATCTATAGAATCATTTGGACACATTCCCTATTATTAATGATAATGATTTTGAGAATGAGGTTGATGCATCCTTTCATGTGCAACAGATTTGTGTTTTGGATCATAGTGATAATGTCTTTTATGGAAGGACTGTGCATTTTCTTTGGGTGTTATGAAAAAAATGGTAATTTACTGGAACAAACATGGGAATGGGAGATGGATTTTTTAGCACAATTTCCAGACCAATTTTCCCTGGGAGATCTATGATTCCTAAGGAGAGTGTTGTGAGGAAGAGACTTTACACATTGGGGAGGTTGTAATATCATAGATATTAGGGATGTACGCTCCTATTTAAATCTTGGGTTTTATCCTTAAAGATGCATAATTATATATTTACCAGGTTCTATGGAGGATGGAGGGTACCTCAGGTGTTTGAAACATGAATGTAATGGTGAATCAGTCCATCCTATGCACGTTTCACCCTTGGTTCATGGTTATCCATAATAGTGTTCCCAAAAAATGCTAGCCAGTAGGAGGGGTTCATGGTTAGGTAAACTGTGAAAGTGTAGAGACCAAACCAAACGAACATGGAAAGATCCATTTTCACTTGGTTAGTTCATGACTTATTAAACCCTGAGGGATCCCTAGGTAACTGTGTGATCTATCCCATCTTGGATATAGGCTCAGGCAAGGTTGGAAGATGATATAGAAAACCATACTTCCAACCCATTCGGCTCAATAAATGTGGGATTTTACCCTTTTATCGCATTTTGATTTTTGAGTTCTACCAGATTTTTATCCACCTTTGTTCTCTAGATACACAAGTGTTGAACCTAATTCCCATGTATTCCCATGGATCAATCTCTATTGCTTATATTCTACATAGATCACCCTTGGGTGGGAATAGAAATTTCTAGTATGTATAACACTCCTCTAACTTCCCCTTTTCTAATTTGGTATTTTTTATCTATTATTCTCCTTATCATTCCCTAATATCCCATTTTCCCGATGGATATTTTTATGGGCTTCAAGTGGTCTTCATATCTGACTCAAAGGAGGGTGGTTAAGTAATCATTGATCTTCTGAATCATGGTCGGTGGTATACATGTTATATCCCATAGTCTATGAACATGTGGTTCTAATTTTATTTTTTTCTTATGGGGAATTTGATTCCCTTCATATGATTTTGTACATTGGTTTTCTATGTGAGTAATTTCACCCCACATGATCCTGGTGGGATGCATTGTTATTGACTAAACCCATTTTAGGAACACCCATGGGGTGTTCTATTATAGTAATAAAGAAAATCGTAATGATAATAAATGGATTGTTTTTTAATGAAGTAATCATCTAGAAAAATGTGTTTACATCTTCGTTCGGGTAGTAAATTCGAAAAATGGTAGTTGTGTCTAGTTACTATCATAGAATAAGGGTTTGTTGGGATAATCTGTATTTTTTCAACTAATTAAGGAGATTGTGTTAAATTAATTAGGTGTTGTAATGGAAAAAAGGAAAGTGAGCTAATTCATAATAATATTTATGTATTGGATGAAAATTAAATTGTGAATGACGAGTGTATTGAATGATTATGGTTTATTGAAATGGTTTATGTAATGATACATTATTATATATTATGCACATGGCTTAGTGGGGTGTGAGAAATTGGACTGAGGCTCCTCCATGTTTCATTTTACACTAAGGATTTAAACCCCAACCCTAGAATGCACGGGTTATGGAGTCAGAATAGAGGATCTAGGTCTCTAATAGTTGTGTTGGATGAAAGTACATGGAATCAGGCTCAATGTTTAGTTTCATTTAATTTTTTATAAAATTATTTACCAATAGAGGGAGGAAACTCAACCTTTCCCTTATGCATATTAGTTGAGCGACATAGGCTGATTTGTTATAAATTAATTTCAAAAATGATGGATGAAATAGTGAAGTATTTTAATTGAATATTGTTAATAAATGGAACATGATTTAAATATTTTTCACCTTTTTATTATTTTATTACATGTATAAATGACCATTTTAGACTGGATATCTTTTATACATCATTGGTGGTGGCCTACTAAGTTATAATCACACCCTGATCAGGCTGCCATTAGGTACCTAGGAAGATTTAATGGTTGTAGGTCATGATAAGGGAAAAGGCTCTATGATAGTTGAATGGTTCGAATGGGATGTTCATGGTGGAGAATCTAGAATTGGTGACAGAACCCATTTTTTTAGATTCTTCTATTTGACCATATTTTGGGGATTTCCGAACACATGGAACTATATGACATGATATGGAAGAATTAATATTTTGTAGTGGTATTGTACCCAGTTTTGGGAAATATTGGTAATGCATGCTTTTTCTATTTCCTTAATTTCTATTTGTGATCTATTTTATTCCTCTCTAAAAAAGATGGAATGGTCTCCCCACATGATCTGTTAGACCCTCACTTCTAGTTGGCATCCTCATTCATAAGGGGAGGTGTTATAAAAGCCATGCAGTGACCCACCTCTAGGAACTTGATTAGTGGCAACTATGGTGGGGATGTTATATAAAACATCTAAAAAATTATAGGCAACATGTGCTCCCAAATACATAATAGCTTATGAAATAAATAAAAATTATATTAATTATCTAAAATATTCTTTAGATCATAATTATTTTAATTAAATTTTTAATCATAAAATTAACCATAAAATCTATAAATTTATTATTGTAACTAATGAAGGAACAAGATGTGATAAAGATACATGGCTTGATATGTTTAGAAAAAATTTCAAATGATTTAGTAACAATACAAATGAATCTCTTAGGAAAATGATTATGTTATTTACTAAAACATGTAGTTTAATTAAATCTATTGGTGAATATTTATATAAAGAAACCCTATAAGTGAATATAAATTGGGTTATACAAAATAACTTGGTACCTATAGTGGTGTTAATACATGGAGATCCACACATATAAATAATACATGTTGAGATTCTAACCATATATCTCATTGCCTATGAGATACTAAAGAAATCATAAGTTGATAAGGAAGAAAATGAATTTAATGATAAAATTATAATGAAATTTAATGAAATAAATGATGAATCATGGATTTTCAATAAATGGATCAACTAGAGAAGAATTTGAACAAATTATTCTAAGTGAATAAATCCTTTAAACGTGTAAAGAATGAATATGATAAAAGTGAAAAAATAATTGTAATTCATAGAGTGTAAAAATAATGGATAAAAAAGGTCAAAATTCAAATTGGTTGAATAGAATTATATGTTGTGGAGGAATAAAACAATCATCTAAGGTTTCAACATAGAGTGAAAGTAGTGATTTTATCTCATTAAGAGACTCAAGTAATTAAATCCTCAAGGTTCTCCTAGCTCATGTTTATGTTAGTAAGGAAGTTAAATCATACACCAGGTCCAATTTACAACAAATTTATCTTCATTGAATTAATATTCAAATCTAAAAATATTAATAATATGCTCATGATTAACATTATGATGTTTTTTTCAAACTAACATCAATGTATCATAATATTATAAAGAAGTATAATAAATTGAAAAATGAAAATAATCAAGTCACAATTGAAAAATATTAATTATCATAAAAATATAATTATTAACTAAATTTGAGTGATCAAAAATCAAAAATCAATGATCTAATATAATATTTAAGGATATTATCCATTTGTAATGAAACCAAAAATAAAATATTGTGTTTTAAATGACCTCTAAAAAATAATTATGGATTTGGTTTAAAAAATGTTGTACATCTTCCAACAAAAAAATTTTGAAACGCAATTTACAAAGCCTAATTTTTAAATTTTTTGTAAATTTGAATATTTAATTAATAATTATAACTATAAAAAAACAATTAATATTGTATACCAAAATGTATCCATATATCATCATAAATGGAATATATAAATTGATTTTCAAATATAACATTTGGTACCAAAATACCTATTAACTAACATATTAAACCCAAAATCTGGGTTCCATAAATAATAATTTCATAATTGATTATGATATGTTTATATAGAGTAAGTGAAAAATCAAAAATAGTATATGGATATTGGATTCTCAAATATATTTGTGGTAACCCTTCCGAATTTAATCATCTCTTATAACATGTTTGATGATACCTAATTTTCAAAAACAATTCAACAAGTAAAATCCTCATTATATGTATATTCATTTTTCTCTATTCAAATATTATAAAATATATATTTTTTCATTAATGGTTCAAAAAACAATTTACTATGAATAATTTAATTATTAAAAAAAATTAATAATCTATATACAAAATGATTTTGAATGTTTTTAATCTCAATGGAAATTTGTTTACCAGGATTCTTATTAAAAAAATTTGTATTAATGATTTAAAATTTCTCTCTTCTCAAAATTTTTTGGGATTGATATTTAAAGATAACAATTTATATATTAGGAATATATTCCACTATCATAATAGCACACACATATAATAAGATCAAGTAAACCCAAATTTTATTATGTTAAGCTTAATTTCATTTAAAATATAATACAATATAATAACTATTACAAAACATTATGAACTAAATTGCCTCTATAAATCCTAAATAGTATGTATCATTCTATATTTCCCTTGATCTTGTTCACTTTCTTCTTTTTTTAGGAAAAATAAAATTGAATGTGTCAACAAAAAGTCATATTATTTTTAGATTTTTGATTACTATGAAATATTCAATTTATTAAGTTTCATAGTACACAAAATATGTGGCTAGAAATTTCTTTATAAGATTTACTCAGAATCTCAAAAATGAAAAATGGAAAAATTATTTTTCATTCAATGTGATCATGTTGGAGTGTTTTATAATAGGGATATTGATGAACTTTTTTAAATGGTTATAAGGATTATTTTTTCCAATCCTAGAACACCTATAAAATAATATTCTAATTATTAGTCAGAATTGAACACATAAATAAATCTCAAGATCCCTCGTGAATGATATAAAACACTAAAATTACTTTTTGTTTGTGGTGGACAATACAACTTGTTATATAATAAATCATGTTATCAAATTTCCCTTCATCTAGAAACTCCCTTATGTCCTAGGGAAAAATAAAATTATGATGATTGAATTTTTTAAATTTCTTTTTATGTAAATGTTATATTCTTAAATCAAAATACAACCAATAGAAATTTATCCATCATACAATGAAGGAATATTTAATGGGTACATGAACCCATTTAAATCTTACCATTTTAGAAATAAATAAAAAAATCCATTTAATATTCCATTCAAAAAAATATTTTAAATATTATCAAACAATTATTCATATTCTGTGAATATTTTGATATCACTGATTATTTGAATTTGAATAATTAAACTTCTCCAAAAGATAATTTCCTTTAATATCCTTATATTACATTCCCTAAATATGTGAAAAAGTCCAAATACAATCCCTTGGAAAATATTTTCATTAATTTTTATGATGTAACTCATTGTATATGATCTATATTAAAATAATATAAGCATCATACTTTTATTGATTTTCTAGAATAAATAAACTATTATGTTGAAATTAATGATAAAAAATTGTTTTTTATATTTAAGTGGAGATAAAATAATTCATAGGGAATAATGGTTGGGCATTGACTGAATGAAACAATAACCTTTTTGTTAATTGTAAAAATGGGGTTTTAGATATTATTAGATGAGATTGGTAACGTCACATTTAAAAGACAATACTCCTAGAAAAAATATATAATCAAGAATAAGATACTAATTTAGGTTAAATCGTCTGACATATTTCTAAAAATGTATATATATGAACCATGTTGGAATTTTAATTAGATAAAAATTGGATGCTTTTTCAAATCTACATCTAATGTTATTTTTTAAATGGAATTATTTTTTAAAAAAAGGACGATCCACCTTGTTTTGCAAATCAAAAAATTTATTTATTCCATTTTTATGTTAAAATTTAATTTATATGGTTTAAAATATACCCTATTAGATTGGATTTAATCTTTAATAATTTTTCTTTGATCAAATGATTTCCAAATAAGAAAATAATATTTAACATTATTTCTAAATAATGATTCAAATTATCATTCATTAATTTATATATATAGTCATAACGTAATTTTGGGATCAATAAATAAATCTCGTTGTAATTATTTTTTAAATATTTTAAGAAAATATTTGGAAATTAGTTTTATAAGTGAGAGAGAAATCATTCATTGTATTCAAATCTCCCAAAATGAGGATATGAAATTTCTTAGACATAAAAAATTAAATAATGAAAATCTAAAATATTTTCTCAACAGATCATGTCAAGGATATTAGTATTAATATAAATATGTCATAAAAGATAATATTGGGTGATGTTAATAAACCCTCTAATATTTAGATTTATAATTATGTGATTGGTAGTATTATTTATCTTATTACAACCCATGCATACATTATATTCAGAGTTTTTATTTTTTCCATAATTACATGATAATAAAAATTGGTTACATTGAAAATGTATTTAATGTATAGTTCATTTTTGAATGGTTCTAACAATATCATTTTATTCTAAATTTATGGAGCCACTAACAATCTTTCTAGTTTTTCTAATAATAAATCTTATTAGTGTAAAATATATAATAAAATTACAAGTGGGATTTGTCCCCTTCATAGACATTCCTTAATCTCTAGGTGTAGTAAGAATAATAAAATAGTTTATATTTCTACAAATGAAGTAGAATATATATCTACAATGAGTTGTTTTACTCAAATTATAGAAATGAAACAAAATCTATTAGATTTGGGTATATCATTTCCTCCTATTACTATTAAATGTGGTGTTTCTAGTTCCATAAACATTAATAAAGATCCTATGTAGAATTAATTCACTATAAATAAATATATTCATCATTTTTTTTGAGTGACCTCTTTAAAAGAGGAGATATAATTTTATAAATAACTAGAATAGTTACTTAATTAGATTATACATTCAAAAAACATTATATGTGGTATTTTTAAAATATTATAAAAATGATTTATGAATGGTACTATTGTAATTAATTTCATACATCTTCTAGTTTTCCCTTTGTTAAATTCTTGATTTTTTTCAAAAAAAATTATTGTTTTTAAATTATATTTTTCATCTTTATCAAACTCATGTTTTTTATGATCATTGTTGATTATATTATGTTTTATTCATTAAATTTTAACCCTTTTGTTTATAATCCTTTTTTATAATCAAAAAATGGGAGATGAGTTTAGTTTTTTTTAGATTAAAGACTAATGTATGGGTAAAACCATAAATGATTCCAAAAATTAAGGATGAAGAACTCTAAGGGAATGATATTGTTACATCAGGGAAACGTATGATTTCATGTATGTATGTATTTATAAATCTATATCATTTATATTCCCCCTTCTTATTTCAACTTTCTTCTTCTTATATTTTCATCATTTAATTTTTTATTTTAATCATAAATGATTTCTTTTGATTATCAAAAGGAAGAATTTTAGAACTATTGTTTTTTTTATTCCCATAATTAGTAAAGTGTTTATAAATTTTGTTTTTTTAGTGTTTACTTAGTATAATGATCAGCTATAATGTTTAGAATCATTATACAAATTAAATAAATCAAAAGAATAATATAAGGATTCCATAAATGTCTTATTGGTCTCATTTCATTGAATTATAGATAGAACTGCACAATCTTTGAGGTACCGGTGAAAAGTATTAATGAATGTCTATCATGCTCAACAACTTGTTGATAGGGCTCAATGGCTAGCTAATGGAGTCTGGTTATAAGTGTAAACATACAATAGTGAAACTAGAGTTTTGTTGGTATCAAGATTCTGTTATGCAGCTTCAATGTACCAAAATGAAGATACATTAAATGTTGTATTTAATGGTATTAAATTTTTAAAGACATGTCTCAAAATAAGGTTCCCCCAGATCCGATGGATGATATAAATTGATACATAGAGAGGATTGGATATTATAACAAAACATCTATTATAACTTCTTTCTTTGGAATTAATAGAAAATTATTTATTTTTATAACATTAAAAGAGTTATTAATATCTCAATCATTGATGTAAAACAGGAAAGAAACATATTCAATATAGTTTCTATTTCATTTTTTATCGAATGTATCCCTTATGTATATTTCTTAAAGTATCTTCCTCTTCTACCATATCTCTTTTTCTCTATCATTCTTATTAATCCATAACCTCTTGAGGTGGTATTTAATTATTTGTTAATGGATTATAAAAAATACCACTATCATCATAATATTATTATTTATGTTCTCACCACCCTTAAGGTGAGGTATATTCGTTATAGATTTTCCTTAAAACATAGGATATTCCTTTAGGATCATAGTTTCAATAAAAACAATGTGTTTAATTTTTTAATTATTGTTTCTTATTATTTGTTAAAACAAAGTGTGCAATAAAATACTTTGAATCCTTCTTGAGGGTTCTGGATGTAGGATCTCATTATTGAGCTATTTCCAAAAAACAATTATCAGAGTTTATCTTTTTAATTTTTTAAATTTATTTCATTTAATTCTTAATATCATAACTAACTATATGACCACTTTGTAATGATTTTTATATTCTTATATTGAATTATTTAATGATAAATAAATTTACATTATATTATTATTTAGATATTATTTTTAATGTAAATTTATGCCACCCCATTTCCCATTTTATTATTAACATACACATGTGACTTTGATTTCAAAGTTAATGAAGTTAATTGGGAGTTTTTTGGTATATGGTGGTATTAGTATTGAGATTTTGGAGGTCAAACCAAAAAAAATTCTCAAGATATCTTACATGATCTTAACCTTTAGTCCCTATATGAATCATTCATTTTTAATATTTAAATGCATATTTTTACTATTTTATTTTTTTATTTGGCATTATATTGATATCAAATAAATTTCCTAAGAGAATTATTTTGTTTTGTGAGGATAAAACAGTTAATAAACTATTACATGATGATCTCACATGGTTTGGAAAACCATGGGGAGCCCACATGCATGATTACTCTATTTTTTGTGTTATTGTAAATTGGTATATCGAGATATACATAAAATACATGCATAACTAATATTCCCATCTAACTTTGAAATATGTTGTGTGATGTTAACCAAGAAGATTTTAATTGGGGTTTTTGAAATGGTTTCATAAATGTAAAATAATATTCTCAAAATGTTGTAATATTTTAAATGGAACATTTGTTATTTTAAAAAAATTCAAGTGAATATGTATTACTTTTAAATAAAAATTTTCATTTTAAAATTTATTTTAAATGGTTTTAGAAATAAATTTTTTTATTAAATAGATTTAGTGAGGGAAATGTGGGTCTTAAATTTCACAGTTAATCGTAATGTATTGAAATAGTGTTTTTTTGTGAAAAATGTTCCATGGTGGGGGGGGTTATTGGTATTTTAAATAAATTTTTCTTTTTTATTAATTTTTATTTTTTTGAGTATATAAAAGTGTTTTTCTAAAAAAATATAATGAATGAGTTTTAAAATTTTGAATCATTTTCAATAGTGGAAATATGATGTTTAAAATTATTTTTCAAAAGGGTTTTTTCATTTTAATAATTACATTTTGTGTTTTTAAATTGTTAAAATAGCGAGATGATATTTGGTCTATTTAGTAATGTAGATATTTTAGATTTTTTTCATGTTATGTTTCCTTAGATGAACTTGTTTTTAACAAAGATGTTTTTTGGAAGTAGTTAATTGATCTTTTTGATATGGTATGATGGGGTCTTCTATTTTGTTATTTTATTTATGTATGACTACTAAAATGGTCATAATAATTTTTGGGTTTCTTTGTTTATATACTTTGGGGATACATATACAATTGAGTCTTGGGGTGATTATGGTTTCATATTATCCCTTAAGATACATTATTTTTTATTTCCTCTAGATTGTGTTGCTGGTTGGATTCCTCATGAATCATTGGATTTGATTTGTTCATTTAAGTTTTTTTTGTGGTAATGGTTGGTGATATTTTATTTTAGTTCTTTATGTAAAGACCCAGAAATTCCATGTAAATTTTTTTAATTATATGGGAATTTTATGAGTCCATGAAAATTGACGGCACGTGATTCTGAGGTCCGGTGTGCCCGGAATAAATTTCTGAACTTTTTTTTAAGTACTTTTATTAAACGTGCGAGTGGTTTTTTGTAACTTTTGAACAGTTCTTGGAATTGTAATCTGAGGACACCGTTGAACTCACAGTGCTGGTATTCTCTTAAGGAGACTTTCACCTTGACGGCAGTTGGTCGAGGGTAAAATTTAGTTTTTGTGTTTTTCATGGAAATAAAAATAAAATAAAGAATAACTTTTATTTTATTTTTAACCTCCCAATTGAATGTTCTATGGTGGGTACCCCTCGATCTAGGAATACCACCCATTTTTAAATCCATGGTGGTGGGGACCACCCAAACCCATCTTAATGGTGGGGAAACCTCTCAAATCCCTACTAATTTATTTCTCCCATTTAATTGTGCCAACGTAATGCATTTAATTACACCTATATCATCATAATTAATGGAAAACATAAATTTAATAAGTTGGCTATTCATTTTATTTGAGTTGGGTAAAATCGTTGGAAAAAGGGTTGGAAAAGGGGAGAACTTGGAGAAACTCTTCCTCTAATTAAGAACTTCTCCTCCAAACAAAGAACGCCATCTCCATCATAGAATGTTCTTCAGAATCAAGAAAGGGGATGATGCACGAGCCCGTCTTTAGAAGCATGTTGCGGATGCGAGGATCGTTGGCACCCTCTTCACCTTCACCGATTTCATCTCACGACACATCAACAAACCTTCGAGGTAGGGTTTATTGTTGTTTGTTTACCATCTTATCATGTTCTTATTGTTCTTCATGATTCAAGAACATTCTAGTCGATTGTTATCATTCTAATGCGGAGAGAGCGGGCCAAATGAACACGGCCCGACCTCTCTAAAATCTTTGTGAATTTTGAAGGGATTAAAATGATGGTAACATCACGAGACAAGTGAAAAGTTCTTCAGAATGAAGAACGGGCCAATGGGGCGTGCCCGTTTCCCGAGGAACGTCACTGGTGGGACTCAGGAGTGGCGACTGGCATTCTGACCGGCCACAACAAAGGCGGTGGCACGACCGCGCCGCTAGAGAAGGGTTGCAGCCCATTGGTCGTAGCAGAGCAAGGGTGGTATTCGGAATTCTGGCTAGCCGTGTGATGGGGACGGAGGCATGCATCCGCGCCGCCTGGCGTGTAGAAGTTGAGGCCTTGTGTCGCGGCAGCGAAGGGAGGGCGGATGTCCGAGCTGGCTGCCGACAAAGGCGCAGTGCGCGACCGCACCGCACGGAGGTGGGGTTGGCCTAATATGGTGGGCCACCGCACCGTGGGCCGGGCTACACCGGTGGCCCCAGCCGGACCCAGCAGGCCGGACCCAGCAGGCCGGACCTAGCAGGCCGGACCCAGCAGGCCGGACCCAGCAGGCCGGACCTAGCAGGCCGGACCCAGCAGGCCGGACCCAGACCAACTTTGACCTTTTTCTTTCTTTTGTCCATATCTTTAGCTACATGTGTACATTTGACAAACCATATACAGTGCCAGAAACCATTGATCGAGATGGTCCTTTTGGTATACCCCACTTGAGTTTTCGATAATTTTGGGGTACGTCTGGGTTAGATCGAACAATAATCCAACCGGGCCCTCGGGACTAAAAGACCAATAACTTACAGATCGGGAATCCGATTGACGCACCGTATGTTGCATTGAGACACCAGTTACATGGAGGTCCTTTGGGATACTTCTGTATGGAACTTCCTGGCGGTTGGAGTATCAACATTTTTCTTGAGGAGCGGACCCTCCTGGAATCAAGCAAGCTTAGTGCGTGAACCCTATAGCTGGTTGTATCATGAGAAAGGGATCCTATGTGGGTCAGTGCTTGGGATCCTTTGTGGGTCTTTGTTCTAGAGTATCATTTTGATCCACTCTAGGAATTGACGTGGGACTACTCTAGGATCCTACGTGGGTCTACTGTACTAGGATCCTATGTGGGTCAGATGATGTACTAGGATCCTATGTGGGTCTGATGATTTAGGATCCTACGTGGATCTGATGATTTATGATCCTACATGGGTCTGCCTCTTAACAGAGTAAGATGATTCATTAGTTACATTTAATCATCTTTAAAATTGTACCTAAGTTATACCTGGTGTGAGATGATTCTTTACCTTTTTGGTAATATTCTGTGTGGTGTACCTTTGTGGTACTTACCTTTGTGGTGATACTTTTGTGGGAGTCTTCTATGTGGTGTACCTTTGTGGTACTTACCGTTGTGGTACTTATCTTCATGGTGATACCTTTGTGGTAATCTTCTATGTGGTGTACCTTTGTGGTACATACCTTCATGGTGATACATTTGTGGTATTCTATGTGTGGTGTTAGCTTTTTGGTACTTACCTTTGTGGTGTTACCTTCGTGGTATTACTTCCTTTGTGGAACAGTTGAGCCTTGGGCTTTTGAGTTAGACCTTGTGTTTCCTGATGAATGAGATTGGTATACTTGATAACATAGGTATATGTATGGGCATATACCTAAGTAGGGTTGTCAGTTGTTTCCATGCTTTTTGGTATATCCTTTGTGAATTTTGTGAGCCCTTTTAGGGTCTCAGGATCCCTACTGAGTAAAGTTATACTCACCCCTGCACGGGTTATGCCCACACCATGTTGTGTTTGGTGTAGACGACGAACAGCGCTAACTGGGGATGAGAGTACCAGGACTGGAGGTAGCTCAGAGGTAGACATTAGATGAGGCATACTGTAGTGAGGGCCATTAGAGAGTTGTACCTACTCTTCAGGTAGGGTCATTGGCAGGAGTTCATAGGAGATGTTTCAGTTTACTTGTACTTTTCAGTTTTCTTGTACTTTCCAGTTGAGCTTGTATTCTGGCCCCTTTTTCTTACTGTACACACTCTTTTTACTATACAGTTTACATGTGTCTGTAACCTTCTTTGTGCTTAGTTGTGTGATTTTACAGGTTATAAAGACAATTCCTTCCCAGTTTTAGGGAATACACCTTTTGGTGCTTGTCGCCATCCCCTGGCCTAAGGGTGGCAGGCTAGGGGTAGTAACGGCACGGGCCTGGGGAGGATGGGTCATGAAAAATTGGTATCAGATAAGTCAGTTCTAACATAGAACATTGGACTTTGATATTTTAATGGCAATAGTGTTAAGTGTAGTGAGTGTGTTCATTAGTTTAGGGAATCCAGTGTTGGTGCGGAGGCCGACGTATCCATACACCAGGACCCTGGATTCTGATTTCTGACTCAGGGCACGAAAACACTGATTGCATGTGTGTTTGGAAAAGTTTTCTTTGTGATATATTGGAGTCTACTCACCAGGTATAACTTATTTATCGTGGTGCACCTGTTTCTTTTCAGGATGCCTCCACACATACCGACATCTAGGGTTCTGGGAATAGTACGCAATGATAGCCCACTGAGTGACGAGGCATCAGTACAGGGCCCTCTTTTAGTAGAGGCACCAGCAGAGGCACTAGTGGTACCATTACTCGTTGGGCCATTGATTCCACCATCCCCATCAGAAAAGAGTGTACGCCACTTGAGCATGTTGTACGAGTTCCAGCACCAGAGTCCACTGAGGTTTTGGGGTGAGACAGACACACAGGCAGCTGAGGATTGGGTGGAGGCCATGGTGAGAGTCTTCCGACTGGTAGGGACACCCGCTGATATCATGGTGATCCTTGCCGCTAGTATTCTATAGGAAGAAGAGGCAGATGGTGGATCTTGATGCTCCAGGTTCACGATGTGGTGACACTTCTTTGGGCAGACTTTGAGAGCCTTTTTCGGGTATAGTTTGTCCCAGCGACCCTTCGTGCAGTGTGCATACAGGAGCTTCTTCATCTGTATCAGGGTAGCGTGATTGTGGCTCAGTACTCAGCGAGGTTCACTGACCTCTCACACTACTCCACTGATATGGTGAGAGACCCATTCTTCAGATCCTACACCTTCGATCAGGGACTTGGGCGGGATATCAGGGCCTCGATGATTTCTCTCAGCATCCTGATGCAGACGGGGTTTTTAAAGTGATCCCTCTTAGTGGAGGGTTTTCTTGCTGAGTAGTAACCTACAGCGAGACCCACCACTGGGCATCACATAGTGGAGTCTTCTACAACTGGCAGCAGATAGAAGTCATAGAGGTCCAATAGGACCAAACCTATAGGTGGATGACCTTAGGATTCAGGGTCAGTTGTGCGGGGCACTGGAGAAAGAGCTAGTCATGCAAGGAGCAGGCAGTGTTACAAATGCGGTGGGTAGGGTCACGTGGCTCGTGACTGCCTGACCCACCGTACAGATGATCAGCAGACGGTCGAAGGACCACCTAGGCAGAGACAGAGGTTCAACCAAGGAGTTCTGCAAGGAGTGGGTGGACATGGTGTAGGATCTAGTCGTGCAACTGGCAATGGGAGACGATTCGAGATGTTACAACCACCACCACTAGGTGGTCCACCCTGACCACAGGGAGCAGGTGGACAGGGGTGAGCTCAGCTCCAGGTAGTTGAGGCCTACGACTATGGCACTCTAGAGATGATATGAGGAACGATCTATGTATACTCCACCTTAGCTGCAGTTCTTATAAACACAAGTGCTGGTCATTCTTTTATTTCCACTGCCCTTGTTCAGAGATCGAAGATTCTGTTGGAGCCGTTGGCTTTATCCTTATGACTAGAGACTCCTATGAGAGAGGATTTGACAATTAAACACTCATTATGGCAGTGTGAGCTTATTCTGGGAGGTGAGATCTTTGGTTGGGATCTCCTAGTAGCGACGTCGAGGCCTTACAACATTATCTTGGGTATGGATTGGTTATCTACAGTCCATGCTTAGATATACTGTATTAGGCAAAAATTTTGGTGTGTCCACACTGATGGGACTAGGTTTACCTTCACCAGAGAGAAGGGAGCCTTTTCAGCACAGGATGGTCTTACCCAGAGGAAAGTGCATCCAATCACTCATCATTTGGCTAGCCTTACCCTCGAAGCAGTTGATGTGGAGAGTTTGAGCTATCCTGTAGTGGTGGACCAGTATGCAGATGTCTTCCCTGATGATGTTTCGGGTCTACCTCCTTGTAGAGAGGTGGAATTTTATATTTACTTCTAACCCTAGATGGAACTGATATCTACTCCATCATATTGGATGGCTCCTTCGGAACTTCATGAGCTCTCTGTATAGTTAGAGGACTTACAGGGGAAGGGATTCATCCGGCCCAGTGTTTCTCCTTGGGAAGCCTCGATTTTGTTCACCAAGATGGCGGATGGGAGCTTTAGACTTTTTGTTGACTATTGGTGCCTGAACCAGGTGACTGTGAAGAAAAAGTACCCAATCCTGAGGATTGACGACCTCTTTGATCAGCTGAAGGGATCATGGTGGTTCTCAAAGATAGACCTCAAATCAGGTTATCACAAGCTCAGAGTACGGGAAGAGGATGTGCATAAGATAGCTTTCAGTTGATAGTACGACCATTATGAGTCCTTTTTTATTCCATTTGGAATAACCAATGCTCCAGTAGTGTTCATGGGAATCATGAATAGGATATTTCAGCCATACCTTGATCGCTTTGTTGTAGTATTCATCGACGAAATTCTGATCTACTCGGCTACCGAGGAGGAGCATGCCTATCATTTGCAGATAGTTATGGACACACTCCGAGAGCACCAGCTTTATGGTAATCTCTCGAAGTGCCGGTTCTAGATCTGATAGGTTCACTTCCTGGGACATGCCATCTTGGAGGCTAGATTTGCAGTGGATCCAGTGAATATTGAGGCAGTACTTTTTTGGGAGCCACCTAGGAGTGTGACAGAGGTACGGAGTTTCATGGGTTTGGTCGGATACTAATGGAGGTTTCTCCCAGATTTCTCTTGAGTTACAGCACCTTTATCAGTATTGATCAATAAGGGGAAACCCTTTATGTGGTCGGAGATATGCCAGCAGAATTTTTAAAAGCTGAGGCCGAGGCTGACTAGTGCCCCCATCTTGAGGCTACCGGAGGAGGGCGTTGGGTACGTAGTCTACTGTGATGCATCAATAACCGGGCTCGGATGTGTCCTAATGTAGGAGTGATTAATTATCACATATGGTTCTTGACATATGAGACAAGACGAGCATTAATAAGCTACCCATGACATGGAGTTAGCAATAGTGGTCTTCTCCTTGAAGATGTGGAAACATTAATTTATGGGTGAATGTTTTACAGTCTACTCTAATCATAAGAGTCTCAGGTATATCTTCTCTTAGAAGGACCTGAACTTGAGATAGTGGCGATGGATTGAGTTCCACCAGGACTATGACTTTGAGATAGTCTATACTCCTAGGAAGGGGAACATTGTAGTATATGTACTCAGTAAGAGATCTGGTATACAGCTGCTAGGTGAGGCGAAGGAGTAGTTGGCTGATTTGAAGATATCCTTTGTGGAATGAGATGGAACATATTTTATTCAGTCTCTTACAGTCACTCCCGCACTTCTACATAGATTCAGGGAGGCGCAATGTGGGGACACTGACTGTGAGTCTTGACATGCTCAATTATCCACAGGACATGCACCTGATGTATTTTTTGTAAGTGGGGAGCATGTCATCCTCTTTAGAGGACGTACCATGGTACCAGTGTCACTTTGGTAGGAAGTGTGGAGGGAGTTCCACACGTCCCCTCTAGAGGTACATCTTGGAGTGGCGAATATGTACCAGGACCTCCGACAATAGTACAGGTGGTCGAGAATAAAGAAATCGGTAGCAATGTTTGTCTCTCAGTTCCTCACTTGTCATCAAGTGAAGGCAGAGCATTAGGTACCATCAGGATTGGTTCTGCCTTTAGAGGTCCTAGAGTGGAAGTGGGATGGGATATCCATGGACTTCATTACAAGACTTACACACACATCTAGGGGTCATGATTCAATCTGGGTGATCGTCGACCGACTCACCAAGTCATCCCACTTCCTACTGATCAGAGAGTGGGATTCAGTAGAGAGCTTGGGACACCTCTATGTGCAAAATATTGTGTAGCTGCATGGATTACCCTTGATGATTGTCTCCAATGGTGATGCATGTTTTACTTTCCATCTATGGAAGGGGTTGTAGGAGGCTTTCGGGATGCAGCTTAGTTTGAGCACCACCTTCCATCCTCAAACAGATGTCCAGACTGAGCGGACCATTCAGACTTTCAAGGACATGTTGTGTGCTGGCATCCTCGACATTGGTTGCAGCTGGGAGGATCAATTTCCCTCAGGGGAGTTTTCATACAACAACAGCTATCACTCCACCATTGGGATGACACCATTCGAGGCTCTGTACGAACAACCTTTGTAGTCACCTTTGTGTTAGATTGACCCAGACGAGTTAGCACTCATGGGACCAGATATGGTATGGGCAACCACAGAAAAGGTGCAGATCATCCAGGAGAGGATGAAGACTACACAGAGTAGGCAGAATTCTTATGCTAATAGGAGACAAAGACCTCTGGAGTTTGAGGATGGTGACCATGTCTTCTTACAGGTCTCACCCTGATGAGGTTTGTGGAGATTTGGCAGGGGAGAAAAGTTATCTCCGAGGTTTATTAGGCCCTTCCAAGTCCTCAGCAAAGTTGGCGAGGTGGCTTACCACCTAGAACTTCCCCCTTAGTTGCACCGGGTGCATGACGTCTTCCACATATCCTAGCTGAGGAGATACATGCATGACCCTTCTCACATCATCGACCACGGAGAACTGGACATTGATAATGGGGCGACGTTTATGGAGGTTCTAGTAGAGATAGAGGACCATCAGGAGTGGGTCCTTCATGGTCGGTCGATACCTTTGGTGTGCATGTGTTGGCAGCATGGGAACCTCCAGGAGAGCATATTGGTAAGGGAGGCTCAGATACGTGCTCAGTACCCCCACTTGTTTTCCTAGTTTTTGTAATGTGGCTTTCGGGGATGCAAAGACCTGAGGTGGGAAGAATGTAAAGACCCAGAAATTCCATGTAATTTTTTTTAATTATATAGGAATTTTACGAGTCTGAAAAAATTGACGGTGCGTGATTATGAGGCCCGGTGTTCCCGGAATGAATTTATGAACTTTTTTTAATTATGCTCAGTAAATGTGCGAATGGGTTTTTGTAACTTTTGAATGAGTTCTTGGAATTGAAATCTGAGGACACTGTCGAACTCGTAGCGATGGTATTCACTTAAGAAGACTTTCACCTCGACGGCAGTTGGTTGAGGGTGAAAGTTAGTTTTTGAGTTTTTCTTGTAAATAAATATAAAATAAATAATAAAATTTATTTTATTTTTAACCTCCCAATTGAATGTTATATGGTGGGGACCACACGAGCTAGGAAAACCACCCATTTTTAAATCCCTGGTGGTGGGGACCACCCTAACCCCTCTTATTGGGGGAACCTCTCAACTCCCTATTAATTAATTTCTCCCATTTAATTGTGCCTACGTAATGACTTTAATTATGCAAACACCATCATAATTAATGGCCATCTTTAATTTAATAAGTTGGCTATTTATTTTGTTTGAGTTAGGGAAAATCGTTGGCAAAGGGGAGAACTTAGAGAAACTCTTCCTCCAATGAAGAACTTATCCTCCAAATCAAGAACTCCATCTCCATTGAAGAACATTTTTTGGAATCAAGAAAGACGACGATGCGTGATCCCAACTTCAGAAGCATGTTACGGAAGCAACGATCGTTGGGACCCTCTTCGCCTTCACCGATTCCATCTCGTGACACATCAATGAACCTTTGAGGTAGGGTTTATTGTTGTTTGTATACCCTCTTACCCCTTCTTATTGTTCTTCATGATTTAAAAACATTCTAGTTGATTGTTATGGTTCTAATGCGGAGAGAGCGGGCCAAATGAACACGGCCCGACCTCTCCAAAATCATTGTTAATTTTGATGGGATTGAAATGATGGAAACATCCCAAGATAAGTGAGGAGATCTTTGTAATGAAGAACAGGCCACCGGGGCTTGCCTGGTGACCTAAGGAACATCACAGGTGGGACTCGGAAGTGGTGGTCAGCATTCCGGTCAGCCGCGACGAAGGCGGCGGTGCGACCACGCCACCAGAGAAGGGTCGCGGCACGTCGGTTGTGGCGGAGCAGGGGCCATGGCACGTTGGCCGTGGCGGAGCAAGGGAGGTGTCCGACACTCTAGTTGGTTGCACGATGGTGACGGAGGAGCGCGTTTGCGCCGCCCGGCATGCAGAAGCTGCTGCCTTGTGTCGTGGTTGTGAAGGGAGGGCGGTCGACTGAGCAGGCCACCGACAAAGGGATGATGCACGACCGCGCCATGTGGAGAAGGGGTTGGACATCCATCCAGCCATGGAGGGCTGCCGCCCCACACAATGGGCCTCCGAACCACGTGTCGGGCCGGTCCTAGTGCGCCAGGATAGACCCAATGGGCTGGGTCGGTCCGATCGCGTCGGACCGGACCCGGACCAACTTTGACCCTTTTCGTTCATTCGTCCATATCTTGAGCTATGGGAATCCGTTTGATAAACCATATACGGCGCCAGAAACCTTGGATCTATACGGTCCTTTTGGTATACCCCACATTATTTTTGGATAATGTTGGGTTACGGCTGGTTTGGATCGAACACGAATCCAATCAGGCCCTCAGGACAAAAAGGCCAATAACTTACAGACCAGGCGTCCGATTGACGCGCCGTCTATTGCGTTGAGACCCCTTTTACGTGGAGGTACTTTAGGATATTTATTAATTTGAATTCATTGTAGTTGGAGTATTGACATGTGGCTTTAGGATCAGACCCTCTCGAAATCAAGCTAGCTTAGTGCGGGAACCTTGTAGCTGGCTGTATCATGGGAAATGGATCCTATGTGGGTCTGCGCTTGGGATCCATTGTTGTTCTGTGCTCGATAGTCTCACTTGAATCCAATCTAGGAATCCATGTGGGACTACTCTAGGATCCTACGTGGGTCTTTTTTAATAGTATCCTATGTGGGTCTGATGATGTACCAGGATCCTATGTGGGTCTGATGATTTAGGATCCTACGTGGGTCTAATGATTTAGGATCCAACGTGGGTCTGCCTCTTAATAGTGTAAGATGATGCAGTAGTAACATCTAATCATATTTTTAATTGTACCTAAGTTATACCTAGTGTGATATGATTCTTTACCTTTGTTTAATATTCTATGTGGCGTACCTTTTTGGTACTTACCTTTGTGGTACTTACCTTCATGGTGATACTTTTGTGGTAATCTTATGTGTGGTGTACCGTTGTGGTACATACCTTTGTGGTAATTATCTTCGTGGTGATACCATTGTGGTAATCTTCTGGGTGGAATACCTAAATGAACATACCTTCAGGGTGATACCTTTGTGTTATTCTCTATGTGGCATTACCTTTGTGGTACTTACCTTTGTGGTGATACTTTCATGGTATTACTTCTATTGTGGAACAGTTGAGCTTTGGGCTTTTGAGTTGGACCTTGTATTTCCTCATTAATGAGATGGGTATACTTGATAACTTAGGTATATGTATGGTCATATACATAAGTAGGGTTGTCAGTTGTTTACATGCTTTTTTGGTTTCTCCTTTGTGGATTTTGTAATACCTTTGAGGGTATCAGGGTCCCTACTGAGTATCGTTATACTCACCACTACACGGGTTATGCCCGCACCTTGTTGTGTTTAGTGCAGATGATGGACAATGCTAACTGGGGATGAGAGTGCCAAGACTAGAGGTAGCTAGGAGGTGGACATTGGATGAGGTGTACCATAGTGATGACCGTTCGAGAGTTGTACCTACCCTTCAGGTAGGATCCTTGGAAGGAGTTCGCAAGAGCGGTTTCAGTTTACTTGTACTTTTCAGTTTTCTTGTAATTTCCTATAGGGCTTGTATTCTGGACCCTTTTTCTAACTGTACACACTCTTTTTACTATACAGTTTACTTGTGTTTGTAACCTACTTTTTTCTTAGTTGTGTGAGTTTACATGCTATAAAGGCAATGCCTTCCCAGTTTTAGGGAATACGCCTTTTAGTGCTAGTCACCAGCCCCTGGCCTAAGGTGGGATTAGGGTAGTC
Source organism: Viscum album (assembly GCA_963277665.1). Lineage (NCBI taxonomy): Eukaryota > Viridiplantae > Streptophyta > Magnoliopsida > Santalales > Viscaceae > Viscum > Viscum album. The sequence continues at coordinate 464,220,820 of OY728122.1, read as the reverse complement.
ACAGCCCGGGCCTGGGGGGACGGGTTGTGACACTTTAGTTATCAATGATAATATTGGGTGTTATTATAATAAATAGTGTGGATGAAAAACTGGATAAAATTTTAAATAGGTGGGTATTATTATCTTTTTTTTAACTTCCTTAAGTAGTTTTCCAATCTTAATGTCATATATTACAATTTTTATATTCATGACCCATTATTTTTACCCAAGGATTGTACTTCTATTATATAGAGAGGTATGTATGTGGTTTATTCTTTGTTCACTTTATTTGTCCTGAATTTAATGGTCTGTAGATTTCATTAGGTTTGTTTACAAATGATCCTACAAAGAGAATAAATCATTATTTCTCTGATTCTGAGAATGTGTCATTGAATAAGTGTTTTTTTTATATTTGGATATGTGTATTTGATTTGGATCATAGAAATCAATCATGAATTCTTTTATTCCTTTTAAACTACCATTATTTATGGTTCTGAAATTCATTAGAGACCCAATATGGGTCTCTATTTTTTCAAAAACTAGTAGGAAGGTGTTAATTATTCATTGCAGATTTGGTGATTTATATATATTTGGACTTCCATTAAGTGTTCTGGGTATCTAAATGATCATATCATAGCTTATAGTTTACTATAAATGATCTACTTCATTGATTCTACTCAATTTTGGTGTATTTATAAGGGCATAAACCCTAATATATGTGAGGATAGTGACACAATTATTTTTAATAACATAATTCATTTATTTATATTAATTAATTCAAATGAGTTTTAAACATATATGTTTTTAATTTTTAAATTTTTATTAAACATGTAATACCATGAAATTTGTTCAAGGTTTTTTTCTAACCCTGTAGAGACTAGGATGGTAGGTTTTATCCTATAATAAATCCATTTTTGATATTTGGAGCATGGTTTGTCTAACCTTGTGATCCTTTCATTAGGGTTTCTTGGTCTTCCTAGTAGAGGCTAAATTTTTTTAGATAATTTTGGTAAACCCTTAAATTGCTTTTATAAAAACCTAGAATCATAATAAAATAATAAACTAAAAAAGTGCACCCCCAAATTTACCCTAAATCATTTCCCTTAACACTCACCTTACACTGTCTCATCACGTAGCTAAATATTACCTCGGTTGAACTTCCCCCATGGTTTTTGAGTGATTATCACCATTTTATTAAGTTATTTTCCTCTCTCATATGTGTTTACATAAGGCTATCTCATTTTTTTTGCTTATTCTATTATATACATACCTCCTCCTTCACAATTGATTTAAATATGAAAACCCAAGGTGGGTTTCGAGTTCTAAAACATTATGACCTTAGTTCATAGAATGTAATATCTTCTCTCACGACATTCCACTCTCAATTCATGAAGGATTCACATTTTATTTTCTATCCATTGGAATGTGTTTATACTAATTTTCACTTCCATAATTTTGAAAACACACTTGGTAGTTCTAATAGTTTCCATTAAAATGAAAAATTCTATTTGGGTTCAATTTAATTTAGGAAAACATGATTCTCATGGGTTAAAAATGATTGAAATTGATTTCCAATTTTGTATTTTTTTATTTTTCACTATTTCTTATTTGTAGTAAAGGAATAAATTATTTTCTAACCAATAATATATTTATAGTTTTTATAATAAATGAATTAGTAATTTTAATGTTATTTTAGGATTATTATAAAATCTAATTGGGTTGAGAATGATTTCAATGAGCTAATTAATAGGCATTCCCTTGATTTATTTGTTTTGAAACATTTATTTTTTATATCATGTATTATTTTTTCGCATCTTATTTTATGGATACCCCGTATTTGGTTTAGTGATGATGTTCATATGTATAGGTATATATCTATGGACATCCGCAAATATTCATTTGAATATTTTAGTATAGGTGCATTGAAAAATTATTATAAATACACACACAGATATATATATATATATATATATATAATTTCATATGTTTTATGTTTTTTAAATATAATTATTGATATTAATATATAATGATGGATTTTGTTCTCTATAGTGATTCCAAAAATATTTTTTTTTATTTTAATTTCATTTAAAAATATGATTGAATTTATTAAATTTTTGTGAAATGGTATTTAGAAAAAAAATGGTGTTCAAGAAATCATAAAAGAGGTTTCCCAAAGGAGATGTTATTTAAATTATAATTCGTGATAATGGGATGATATTATGTGGTGAAGGTATAGTTCTATACGGTATGATTTAGGGAAGGTGTACGGGAGGTTGTATTAAGGAATGTAATAGGACTGGTGTGACAAAATCCTAATGAATAATGTTATTTAAGGTTCATTATTGGGTATAACAAAAGGTTTGATGAGTTTGTTCTAAATTTTTAGGTCACTTATTCATATAGTGTTCAATAACTATGTTTAGTTATCGAGGTAACTTATTGGTACTGTCACATTCCCTAGTTTCTTAGATTTTTCTAATGATGTTTCACCCTATTTGTTTCCCTCAAATATTTTTATGGATGATGTTTTTATTATTTTTTATTACCCGAATTAATAATTATTATATAACCTTCTATACACAGTTTTACATGTAATTGTTTATTTATCACATACAATATTAATAGATTTCATAAATCTAGAATTCCATTTTAGTAAACCATTTAATGAATGAATATATACTAACTTCACAAATCTTATTACACATGTATTGGCCTATGGTAAAATATTTAATGAATCAACCCTAAAAATTAAATAATTATCAATTTTACGTAAATAATTCATTTACATAAAGGGGAATAACATTATAGTTTAGTGTTATAGAGAATTAATCCATCACCATTACATAAATAAATAATTTAAAAAAATGATTACACTTCCAAATAGTATCTATTTTTCCTAAAATAGATTATTACATAACAAGTTTTATTTTTAGGAATTATCTTCTCAATTTTTATCTTACCTCATCCTTGTCCCTAATAATCCACAAACCCCAAGGAAAAAAAATTAAAATTTGATATTATTCCCAAAAAAATATCAATACAACATATAAAAAGAATTAAATAAATATGCCTATTTATGATTATTTGTAAATATTTTTTGATTTTAGAAATTATTCTTGGGCATAATAATAAAAAATGTATTACACGTGAAATAAAATTTTATACCATTGTGTTTTCATAATGTATTTCATCAGAAATATTAAAGGAAAGAATAAAACATATCAACATTCATTATCAATAATGAAAAAATATTGAATAATTTTTTAAAAAAAAATTATTCATTTCACCCTCATAATGTATCATAAAATTTCCATTAAACCTAATGTAATGACCCCAACCCCAGTTTTCCATTATCAGTGCCTTACATTATTACATTGGGATAATATACTAGGAATACAAATCATAAAGGACAGAATAGTTAAGTAGTTTTGGAAAACCAGATAAAACATATCTTTCACATTATAACATGAAATGAAAGAAAACATAGAAGCTCCATTGGAATCATACATAACTCTTAGATTATCCCATTAAGTCATTCATAATATATATCATCATGTCCTAGGGAAAAATTAAACATTAGAAAGGGATAAGATCATATGCTCGGTATAAGTAAGTAATACATTAGAAGATAATATAAACGATAAGGTATGGTGAATTACTAAAAACACATGCCATTTGACCATAATCTTGAACATAATATGGCAAGAATAAAATCCTCATAAATAATTCCATATCAATGATCATGTGATTATTAACCAGGGATATTCTATTAATAGAATAATCACATGATTTTTCAATTACTAATTTTATAATGAGGGAATGAAAATGTTATAAATCATAAAAAAACCATTGGGGACTCATCCAAGTCTTCTAAAAATAATTATTTAAGTATTCTACCAAAATCAATTTTTTTTTGCCTCATCAGTCCAATCGATGCATCAAGGGAATATATCGGGCCCCTCCCATCACTTAAAAAGTGCAACGCATTGATCATATATATAAAAAAATCTCTAAATAAACATTTCCTATATTAATTTTAAATATTTTAATCATAATCATAGATGAAAATAATCTGATAAAATCATTAATAAATTCTTCAAAAAAATAATCATTAAATATTCTAAAGTGTCCCTTATAATATTAAAAAAAATATAAATAATAATACCTTTGAATGAATAATATTAAAGGTATTTCTAATGAATAAGATGACTCATGATTTGATATATTAAATGGAATTACATACACCACATGCATGTAATAAGTGGTGAACCATGATTGAATCTAATAGAAGTAAATGTGAGATGAGAAAAAACCCTTTTTATAATGGAAAGAGTTGTTCTTTTGGAAAATCGTTTTTATTTTCCATAAAATAAAAATTAAAGAAATTATCCTAGAAAAATAAATTAATGGACAGTGAAATTATATTTAAGGAATAAATTAATACCAATGGAAGTGAACAAATTGTAAAAGAGTGTTTAATAATCATTAGAAATGAGACTTTTTTTAATGTGGTCTATTGATAATCTTAAAGATTATATAATATGGGAAAAGGAGTAAATGTTATTATAAAACTAGAATCGAATCATTAACATTTTTCATGATAATAGGGGTGATTTCATAAAAAATAATGGTGGATTAAAATAAATTATTTATAGAACATGAGAATGGGTGAGAAATTAGGAAATTCCATTTAATCAGGTTTGTTAATCAAGAAGTTTTTTTACGGGAACCTTTTTAAAAAATTTAATAACTCAAAAAATAAGCATGATGTTGTCTTGATATCTGTGTTTTGACTATATACACATAATTACGAATAATTTAAATAAATGATATAAAAATTACATTGGAAAATTATAAATTGAGAGAGTGAGTAACCCGAAGGAAAAATTGGGGTTCAGGTATAATCTCTATCCTAATGTCCAAAAGTGTTTTCACGTGACATTAACAACCAGGATAATATAATTAAATAAATTAAATACATTATTCATAAACATTTATTGATTTATTTGATTTATTATTATTTTATTATGTATATTTATGGCCTTTTTTATGTGTTATATGATTCAATTTTTGTCATTAGGATGTGTTCATTTCCTGGGTTTTCACGATTGGTTCACATGTATACATGTTTGACAGATCATTTGAAATATAAATAATTATCTAGGATTTAATTTATGTGTTATTAATGGATTTCCATAAGATTAAATTGTTTTATAATCAATTTACTTCATTGTGTTGAGGATGAATCATTATATAAGATGTCAGTTATTATATTTTAGAATTTTTTTGTTGTTTTTCGATCATCAAGAATGCTTTTGGTCATAATAGTTAACAACATGTGTATATAATGGTTCTAAAAAATTAAATAATATGTAATAAATTTATTATAATTTATTTTATACAGAAAATTATTTTATAAAAAAACATGAATGCATTAATGAATATTGACTATACATCGTCCAAGATGTCAGTAAACAGACACATCACAAACGATGTTTTCATTTATAGAACAATAGAGAGAGAGAAATTATTTTGATGACGAATTTACATGAAAATTATATAATTATCATATATAAATTATATTATAATTATCATTTCTCTTTGGATAGGAATTTGAGGGAAGGATTAAAAAGTAATAGAAATTTCATAGAAAATAAAAGAAAAGAAAGTGGATTTTGACCTCTCGACTTCTCCTCCTTGAAAATATTTTTAAGGGAATCGCATTTGGTATTATTTTGAGACAAAATGCTCTTATATTTGAGGGTGGTATTAGGAACAATATTGGGTATAACTTTGACAAGGATCAACTCATGGAAGGTGTGAGGAGAGGATGTGGTGAGTGGTGATATTTATAATGGTGGAGAAGGGTGTTTTTTAATATTTTATTCATTTGTTTATTATTTTGGCTCTATAAAATGAATATTATTAATATGTATCACAAAATACATTAAAATAATTATGTTATTTTCTATATTATGGCTATTAAATAATTTATTAATGAAGGAATTGTATATTTAACTTATGTTGTATTTATACCATAAATTACAACATTTTACTTTTCATCAAAATATTTACTATTTTCTAAAAATCCCAACAATTCATCCAAGACATTTGTCAATATTTATTTATCAAAAATGAATTTTTTTTAGAAAATAATTTTATATATATGAAAATTTTAGTTTTTTATTATAATTATCATTTTTTTGGAAAATATTGATTTTAAAATTATTACAAATTTTATAACACTTTAAAAAAATAATTAAGGTCTAACATAATTACCTTATAATCATAAGACAATGAAATATTAATTTTTTAATTAATTTTTTAAATAAAAAATTTCTTTTAGATCCTCAAATTAATTAAGAAACTCAATATTAATATTTATGTTTTATTAAAATAACAAAACATAATTCCTAATTTATAAAACATTTATTTACATATACTATGATATAATTATACCATATTACTATTTATAAGATGAATCAATTTTATTTATACATTAATAATATTTCATTTTTTATAAATTCCTTATTAAAATTCATAATGTTTATATTGTTATTCTAACAGTCATAATATTATTCATAAAAAATGAATCTTATTAGAAAAATACAAGAAATTTAACCAACGTATATTTTGACATTAAATTGTAAAAAATAATGTTTAATTTGTCTAATATAATTTATAAATCTGTAAAAATTTATATTTAAAACAAGACCTCCACAAAAATTTAGTAAAATAGAGTTTATAAAAATATAGCCTCATTATTTTTAAAATTGGATTTATTATTTTCTAATGCCTCTAAAAATGGTTTTTATAATTTTAAAAATATTTGATTGAATTTATAAAATATTTAAATTTCATTAATTTGTTTATGTAACAGTGATTAATTTAATTTTCAAATTTAAAATTTTATTGTGGTTATAAAAAATGATTCTATAAAAATACTTCATTTATATTCAGTTGGTTTTCATTTTAAATTAAAAAGTAACCAATGAATAAATTTTATAAACATATCTAATATATACTCAAATTTATTCCCACTATTCTGAACATCTACGAGATAATTAAATAATAATATTTAAATTATTTTTTATGTAGGTAAGCTATTGATGAATTTAAATTTTAAAAGTGTAATATTATTAACACTTTGGGTGTTACACAAAGGCTCATCAATAGTCAATTGGGATCATAACATAAAGAAAATGGTATCATAATATCATGAAAACATCTAAAATCTGTAGAAAACATAACATTATATAAGTATATTTCAACTCAAAATTCCATATCAACATCACATGTTATAAAAAGTCCCATATTAGATTATGTTTACTCCTTAATCAAATAAATTTCATCTCAAGATACAAAAATGTTACTGAATTCATTACAGCACTATCTAGAACACCCATTATAACATGTACATTCTTATGTGTTCCACAATGTATATTAATGATAAGGAATAAACATATTAATTTCCCATAGTATATAATGGGTTGTATAATCATTCCTCATATAATAATCAAATGAAATTTCTCAAAAAAAAATTGGAAATAAATATAAAGAATGTAATACCTTATCAGAGAATGGATGATGAGTTACATAAATATATATGACACATATATATTGAAGACATGGGAAATAAATTTATTTAATCACATGGAGAAATAATGTTATAGAGATAAAGTTTATAACCCAAATAAATGGGGTTTTTTTGATAAATCCCTTATACCCATAAAAAATAGTTCTAGATATCAAAATATCCATTCCATTTAAAACATTTTATAAAATAAATAGAGAAATTTAAATAGAGGTATTTGATGAATAGAACATGGAATCATATAGATTATTAATGTCATTAAATAAAAGATAATGTGGTAGAATGAAAACATTTATGCCATGTACATAAAAATAAAACATTCTTGTTATATGTAGTTAAGAAAGTCAAGGAATTCAATACAAAGCATGTAAAAATTACTTTTAAAAACCAATATAATGAAATCAATAGAATTATTAAATGACCTTTATAGTAAAATTATGTCCCTATAAATACATCATTAATGTAAATTTAATAATATGGAAATATAATTGAATTATTTTGAATATAAATCTTAAAAACATTCAAAACATGTTATTTAATGTAAAGTTTCCCTTAACATTTTGTTAACATTTTATAATCATTATTTATCCTCATCAATATTTAACATATGTTAATAATATGATTTCTTAAGTAAATTATTTTTTATTATTATTCATTTTATTTTATCTATTTTCAAGTTATAATTAATTATTTAATCAATTAAGTTCATATCAAACATTTTGAGGATATTTTTATCATATGTCCAAAATGAATTTGACGGGTTAACTATGGTAAATGATTACATTATTTGATAATATTATTAATAATAATAATCAGTACTTAATTATCACATTTTTAAATCAATTTAAATTTTAAAATAAAAAATTAAATTTGGTTATGAAAAATTAATTAGGTTACAATCATAGAGATAGTAATTCATATCTATGCATGAGTAACGATTACATTTTTAAACGATAATGATAGAGATATGGAATGATTAAATTTTTCCTTAAATAAATATAATTAAAACATAAATATAATATTAACATTTAATATATATATACTATCAATATAATGTGGTGGTGAAACAATAATCATATTTCTTTGTAGAGGTTGTAGTCAACACGTGCACATGACAGATGTTATCTTTTTAAATGAATAGAATGTTATTAAAGTGGATCATATATAATAATTAATGAATTATATATATTTTATTTTTATAATATATATATATATTTAACCCATAATTATATCCAGTTGTGAAAGTTGGTGATGAATAAAAAATTATATCAGTTCATAAGGATGTAATCCACCATACACATGAAGGATGGTTTCATTTTCCACTTAATGGAGGAAAGATATGGATATAGATTATGATATTAACATAAAATAATCTTGTTATATGGGATATACTCTTGATAATATATCATAATAGATAATTAAAATTTTAAGGATGTTGAAGAATAAATATAACAAAACATTCAGTAAACAGAAAAACATATTATTTGGAAAAAATAATTTCATCTACAACATAAGTCCTATATGGTTTGTATTATCCACGAAATAATTACTCTTGAATATGGATATGGGTGTTATAAATTTATTTAGGTAGTTAAATAATGATAAAAAATTGGTTTTATGTGTGATTAATAGAGGATAAGAGGTGACCATTCATAAAAGAGGGGACGAGATATATACAATAGAACAACCCATTTTCCCATAATTTGACCACGGTTGATATTTCAATCCATATCACAAGGACATTTAATTTAATAAAATAAATTATTAAATATTAAAAAATGTAAATGATGTCATTTTTTGAACAATTCATTAATATGGACATTGAAAACAACTTGACAATAATAGAACTCATATATAATCCATTTAAACAGTACTAATATGTAATTTTTGTCAATAATATTCACACAATAAGGTAACTCATTAAAATTACCTTAATTTTAACTTTTTAAAATAGTTTGTTTTATTTTCCTTTTAATTTAATATATACTATTTTTAATTTTCATAATAATTTATGGAAATTATTTCATCTACAAAATTTAAAAATAAATTATGATGATAAAAAAATAAATTCAATGTAAAATAAGTTTTTATCATTCTATATAAGTTGTCTTTACCCTTTATAAAAATTATTATGGAAATTAAAAATTATAAAGACTAATTATTTACTATATCATTTAATTAATTATTTTTAATTTCATAATCAACGAAATATACCTCAAATATTATATATTTTCTAAAATAAAATGTAATTGGAGAAAATAAACACATCTAATAATATAAATGAATGTTTTATGGCCATTTTATAATCATTATCCTATTATTTTTAATCATAATTACACTGTTTACCAATACCATGGTGATAATAATTAATATGGTTTATATTCATAAGGAAAAAAAATAAAAGGTTCCTATTCAAAAAAATTGGACCCATGATTCAAAATTTTGAATACATTTTTAATATTAAAATTCTAAAAGTGTAAAAAAATAATGTTAAATTGAAAAACAAAATTAAATGGACCTTTAAGAAAAAATTACTTTTTATGTATATAATTTTTAAGAAAATATATTTTTTGTAGAACAAAATGATATTACTAAAAGTGGAGTTCTCATTTACTAAGAATCTATCAATATATTTTTATTGAGTTGGAAATTAATATAGGTATAATAAATAATTTAATCCAATTTACATATTTTAATTTAATTTATAGGTTATAAGAGTCAAGTATAAATAATAATATTTTATAGTTTTTTTGTCTCATTACTTTGTGTCATTTATACAATAAAAAATAGTCTATATTTTATTACATTAGGTTGTCACGTGATTCCTTATTTAATAAATATAAAACTCACAATTTCAAATTGATCATGTAAATTTGAGAATACCTTTATTAAATTCACCCATTATTAAACATGGTTAATAAAACCTCCTCTTGAAAACATGAAAAAGGGAAAAATGAATAACATGTAGAATAAAACTTATGTAGGATTCCAAACAAGATAATATTACTTGTAATTTAAAATATTGATATGGAATAAAAGAATAATATCAAATAAAATATAGAAAATTATAGATATCATGCATCATAATACTATTTTTATAAAGATAAATTTTATTACCATAAATCCATAAATAAATGAGTTTTGAAAATTCCATATATTCTTCTAAATTTAGGGTTATAGGATAACATTATTGTTTCAATATCATTTTCCTATTTTTTAGAAATTCCATATATCTATACTAAAAACATATGGAAAATATATTAACTTTACAATTAAAATTTCATCCTATAATAAATATCCAGCACCAATAAAAAAATTTAAAAAAATTATGAGTATTGAGGATAAATATTTTATTGCTCTAGAACTAAAATATATTACTAATAGATCATATTATTCAACAACAGCATTACAAGGTACTTCACATTTTACTATATATTAACAAAAAATCTTAGAACACATTAAAATAATTTTAAAAATTAATAAAAATTCATTCAAAAAATACAAGAATTATCTCCCAATGCTTATCAATAACAACTAAAGTTAATATTAGAAAATTTTATTAATAAATGGCCTTAAAAAGTTTACAAGATGTAACATCCTAGGTAAAAAAAGAAATATGATATTCTCATATTTTTTAATATTGGTTAATTAAATAATAAGTTTACTTTAAAGGGGTTTCTATGTTCGATGGCGTACCTGATACACAACAACGTGTTTCTTTAAAATCTTACGTTGTACACTAACAATATAATATTACTGTTTTAAATGGTATTTAATGCCTAGTTTTATTATTGTTGGAAATGAATATAATTAACAACAATATGATTATACATGTTTTTTAAATGTTTTTACATTTATCGAATAAAAGTTAGAGGCTTAAAAAGTTAATGAATCTAATTTTTAGCATAATTTTCTTTAAAATGGTGATTTACCGTCTTTTAATGGAGAACCATCTTTAAATCTTGTTTTGGTCAATTTTATATGTTCTATTTGACCAAATAAAATTTTTATTTAGAATCGGGATATCAAAATTCACTTTGGGTAAAATTTTTGTATTTTTCTGATAAAATTCAATTTTTGATGAATTGTGGAAAATACTGTATTTTAATTCAAAACTGCCTTTTGGTCTAATTTTTTATATGGATAGATTATTTTTTTAGTTTGTTTTAAAGTGTAATTATATTATATTTTTACCATTTAATCCAATTTTGGTCATTGAAATTATTTTCACATTAAAATTGTACATAAACAAGTGTACATCTTTTGATAGTTAATATTTCTTGAAAACACACCTTTTGTTTTGACAACAGGAATTAATTTTAAATTAATTAATCCAACTTATATGTTTCTAATTTGGTAAAATAGAAATCATTTTTTAATTCTGAATATAAAATATAGCTTAGGCTAAATTTTTTGTATTTTTCTAAAAAACTTCAATTTTTGATGAATAGTTAAAACTCTGGGTAGTAGTTAAAAAGATGACTTTTTCATTTAAATGAAATTTTACCACTTCTATGAATTGAATTTTAAAAATCTGACATACATGGTAGATATTAGTAAGTAAAATGTGGTTTAATAAGATGAAAATATTTTTTTGGTGAATATTAACTTTTGACTTTTATTTATCGCTATTAATGGTAAATAAGGTAATTCAAGGTAAAAATTATATTGTAACAATAAAAAGTTACCTTAACAGTTGTCCTAACCATATTGGATGAGTCATATACAACCATGGTAATCCTCAGTTCTATTTTTGTATCCCATGGAGCCAATTAAGAGTGATAATGACACTTTATTTTAATTAATTTAAAGTAAAGACAAAAATGACTTAAACAAATATCTTTTGGTAAATTAATTTTTATATAGAGTTATATAAGTTATCTTTTCGAATATGAATATTATTTGGAAAGATAAAAATATTTCTAACATCATGGTATGTTTTATAATTTTTAAACATCAAATAAATTAAATTATTTATGACACGATAATGATGTAGTGTTTACCTCATTAATAAATGATTTAAATAAATAAGAGTAAAAGGATTAAAATAATATTAAAAACCTATCCAATTTTTATTTTATGATTTTATTTCAACCATGAGTCATCTTATCTTTGACTTTAATTAGTTTTGGACATTTGTAAACCTAAAATCATTATATAATAAAATAATATTTTCACACTTTCTTAAAAAGCCCCTCCCCCTTATAAAAATCCCTCACCTCTAACCCATTCCTCACACTTCACAAGCCTATTGGCTCGTCCAAACCCTACCTAAATAATCTCTAAATATCCCTCTATTCCACATATAATCATTACCTTAGGTAGAATGCACTTCAATAATCCCTTTCATTTAAAACCAAAGGGTGTTACCCAAATAAAAGGAAAGAGTTTCTCTTAAATTGTTTTATTTTATTTTGTTTTATTTTAAATATTCAACCCCATAAACTCTTTTTATTACTTTATTTTATAACAACACCAATATCCTCAATATACTAGGTTTTTTTTATGAGAAGGACTTGAACTACACTTACACACACCTCTGTATAATGGGTAATGAACATATTGTTTCTGTGGACAGCGAACTACTGCCTCACGAAACAATAATTATTCAAATATCTCCAACAGCCTCTCATGGTGGCCATTATGATGGAAATATTTTTATATATGATATATATTATATTTATTTTGTTTCTATGCTTCTCTATTTTTCATTCATAGAATACCTTTGTGGTTTCCATAGTGGGTAAATACGATAATCTCATTTGAGGAAGTGCGGACTACCACCCCCTCAAAGTGATATGACTCATTCATTCCTAATGTGGAATGAATAAAGGTTGTAGTTAATGAAATTATATATGATGTTATACTAGAATTATAATATACTTATTTATTATTAAGTTTCCATTACATTACAATATGAAATATAAATGGAAGTAGCGTTCATGCGTACATACGGCTTATCATCTCCATGAACAGTGCATTTCATTTCATATCTCCAAATGTTATGTATTTTTATAAATACATTTATATACTGTATATATATGATATATATGATATCTAAATCATGAATATCATTCTGGATATAATTAACTTTTGACCACATGAACAACTTGTAATTATAAGAAGTCCATTTTTGACTCAAGTACCAAATATCGACAAAATGACCATTATTAACTTATATTATTACTTAATGTTTATAACATGGTAATAAGTGATTTAAAAGGAATGATAACATTGAAAAAGGTTATTAATCAAGTATAAATTAACTTTATTTTATTATTCAGGAGATTAAAGAATGAACGGGTCAAGTCAGACATGAGGTAAGGGACTTCGTCTCAATTTTCTTTTCCTTGAGGCATATTCTGTTTTAATACACGACTTTATTTTATACACTATACAAACACCTTGTACTTTTCATTTCATTCAAAGGTAATAATTCTCTATGAATAAGTTTACTAAACGATAAAAAGGAATTTTTCTTTTAACGTAACTTGTGACAACGACCTTTCCACCACCGCAAGTATTATTTTCTCTTTGGCTTCCTTAACAAGCCGTAATGTTTTTAAAAGGAAAATAAATACCATATACTCTTTTATGTATTTTATTCTGGAAAATGGTTTTGATAAAGTATTTTTTATTTCAATATTTAAGTAGTGATCTTTTATTTAGTGAAGAGTATTTAATACTTCGTAAAAGTGAAAAATATTACTTATGATAAAGTATTCATAGTTTACTTGTTGTTTGTAAAAACTATCTATTTTACTTATTTGTGTATACCTTACTGAGCTTTTTATGCCCATCCCAAGTTTTTGAAATATTTTTCATAGGACATAAAGTGGAATGGGTTCAAGGATGGGATCATGGAAAAGTTCTGATGTCTAAAACATGGAACAAGTCATGACTCTTTTTTTCAAGAATTGTTATTTTGTAAAAAATATGGGAACTGAGTAGAAGTGTCTACCTTGTAACTTTTGGGATGTAATGTAATAGTTGTGACCTAATTATATAAAACTCTAAACTTGAAAAGATTCTCAATGTGAATTATTATCTTAATTCAATAATATGAAATGTTTAAGGATGGGTCCTTATAGTTGGTATCAGAGGTCATTTTAGACAACTTTAGGAGTTAGGGTATTATTAAATTAATATACATAAATTAATTTTTGGATATATTGAAATAATATAGAATTTATAGATTTCAATTTTTCTTCGCCTAAGACATTTTTGTGTTCAGAAGATTTTTTCATAGAGGAAACATGGAAGTTGTAATGCAAAGTCATAAAGAGGGAAATGACCTTCAAAATCAGCAACCCAAGATGGTAGGAATCAGAACTTAACAGTTTGTTGCAGTGATGGATCAGTTGAAACAGGTGATAAATGGTGGTTGTGTGTATTGATGATATTTTGGTTTATTCTAAAAGTAAATAGGAGCATGAATGTCATTTAAGAGTTGTCTTTCAAACCTTAAAAGAAAAGAAACTATTTGGGAAATTTAGTAAGTGTGAGTTTTGGATACAACAAATCTCATTCCTAGGTCACATTGTTTCAAAAAATGGCATAACTATTGATCATTCTAAAACAAAAGTTGTTAAAGAATGGCCAAGACCCTCAAATATAACCGAGATCTATAGTTTTCTTTGTTTGGAAGGTTCTTACCGGAGGATTGTTGATAATATTTTCACTGTTATCTAGTCCAATGAATAAGTTAACTCGAAAAGGTGTTAATTTAATTTGGACAAAAGAATGTGATGATTTCTTTCAGGAATTGAAAAGAAGATTTGTGAATGCTCCAGTTTTGGAACTGCCTTCCAGAAATGGTGAGTTTCTTATATATAGTGATTCTTCATTAAAAGGACTTGGTTGTGTCCTTATGCATAATGATCAGGTAATTTCTTATGCTTCATGTTAGTTGAAACCTCATGAGTTAAATTACCTTATACATGATTTGGAATTATTTGTTGTTGTTTTTTCTTTAAAAGTTTGTAGGCGTCATTTGTATAGACTAAAATGTGAAATATATACTGACCACAAAAGTTTGAAGTATATATTCACTCATAAATAATTGAACATGAGACAGAGGAGACAGTTGGAATTAATCAAGGATTATGATTGCACGATCCATTAACATATAGGAAAAACAAATAAAGTGGTTGATGCTTTGAATCAAAAAATTAATGCTTCATTAACCATGCTACATTTGTAACAAGATCCTTTGGTTTTTGATTTGATGAAATTTGGCACATAATTTTTTGGTATAGAAATTCCTCTATTTTGTTTCAGGTGCCAGTGGAATCATCTCTAATAGACATAATTAAGAAAGCACATAAATATGACAGCGACTTACAGAAAAAGGTAGAGTTGGTTCAGAAGGGTAGGTTTCCTAAATTGAACATTGATAATGATTGTGTTTTGAGGTTTGGGAAAAGATTATGCATGCCTTGTGATTCAAAGTTTAAGAATGAGTTTTTATGTGAAGCTCATAGTTCCTCGTTTTCAGTTCATCCTGGTAGTATTAAGATGTACATGGATCTGCGGGAGTATTACTGGTGGGATGGAATGAAAAGAGATATTGCTGATTTTGTTGTGGAATGTTTGAATTGTTAGTAGGTTAAAGTAGAGCGGTAGTTACCAAAAATGGATTCTTGAGTCTTTACCGGTGCCAGAGTGGAAATGGAAAAATATATCCATGGACTTCGTTCTGTTATTACCAAAGACATCTCGAGGTAACAATGAAATCTGGGTTATTGTTGATCGATTGATTAAATCTACTCATTTCTTTCCTATTAGAGATACATTGTCTCTAGATCAAATTTCTAGGTTGTATGTTAAAGAGAAGGTCAGGTTACATGGTGTTCCCCTCTCTATTGTATCTAATCATGATCCTAGGTTTACTTCTAACTTTCGGAAAGGCCTTCAGAATTCATTGGGTAATGAATTAAATTTTAGTACAGCTTTTCACCCACAATCATATGGGCAGTCAGAATGAACAATACATACCTTGAAGGATATGTTACGTGCTTTCTCGATGGATTACTAGGGAAGTTGAGACCAACATCTTTCTTTGGTTGAATTTTCGTATAATAACAGCTTTCATTTTAGTATACAGATGGCTAATTTTGAGGCATTATATGGTAAGAGGTGTCTAACTCCATCATTTTGTGATGAAGTAGGTGAAAGGAAACTGATGGGACCAGAATTGGTAGAAGACGTGGCAGAAAAAGTTCAGTTGCTTCAAAATCACAAGAAAACGTCTCAGAGCAGGCAGAAAAGTTATGCGGATAACCGGAGGAAGGATATTTCTTTTGAAGTAGGTGATCATGTCCTTATCAAAGTTTCTCCATGGAAAATTTTGATGTGTTTTGGTAAGAAGGGAAAGTTGAGTCCGAGGTTCATTGGACCTTATGAAATCCTAGAGAAATTTGGATCAGTTGCATACAAAGTGTCTTTACCTCCAAGTTTGTCCCAGGTACACAATGTTTTTCATGTTTCAATGTTGAGAAAGTATATTCCAGATCTATCTCATGTTTTAAGCACAAAGTTAGTTCAGTTGGCCGAGAATCTCTCTTATAAGGAACATCCAGTCCAGATTCTTGACCGAAGAGAGAAAGTGTTACAGAATAAGGTAATTCACTAGGTAAAGTTTTTTTGGAAAAACCATATGGTTGAAGAGGCAACATGGGAATCTAAAAATGGTATGAGGGATAAATACCCCCATTTATTTAATAAGGGAATAAAATTGAGAGGACACGATTTCCAAAAGGGGGGAAGGATATAACATCCTAGGTAAATAAAGAAATATGATATTCTCATATTTTTTAATATTTTTTGAATTAAATATTAATTTTACTTTAAAGTGGCTTCTATGTTCGATGGTGTACCTGATACGCAACAACGGGTTTCTTTGAAATCTTACGTTGCACACAAACAATATAATATTATTATTTTAAATGGTAGTTAACACCTAGCTATTGTATTGGAGAAAATGAACAGAATTAACAACAATATTATTATACATGTTTATAAAATGTTTTTACATTTATCCAATAAATGTTAGAGGCTTAAAATTTGAATGAATCTAATTTTAAGCATAATTTGCTTTAAAAGGTTGATTTACCATCTTTTGATGGAGAACCCTCATTAAATATTTTTTTGGTCACTTTTATATGTTCTATTTGACCAAATAAAATTATTCTTTAGAATCGGGACATCAAAATTCACTTTGGGTTAAATTTTGGTATTTTTCTAATAAAATTTAGTTTTTGATGAATTATGGAAAATACTGTATTTTAATTCAAAACTACCTTTTAATATAATTTATTTATATGGATAGGTTATCTTTTTAATTGGTTATAAAGTGTAATTAGATTATATTTTTATCATTTAATCCAATTTTGGTCATTGGAATTAATTTCACTTTGAAATTGAACATAAATAAGTGTTAGTCTTTTGATAGTTAATATTTCTTAAAAACACGCATGTTGTTTTGACAACAGGAATTAATTTTAAATTAATTAATCCAAATTATATGTTTTTAATTTGGTAAAATATACATCATTTTTGAGTTTGGAATATCAAATATAGATTATGCTAAATTTTTGGTATTTTTTCTAAAAAACTTTAATTTTTGATGAATAGTGAAAACACTGAGTAGTAGTTAAAAAGCTTAATTTTTCATTTAAATGAAATTTTACCACTTCTGTTAATTGAATTTATAAATTATAACATACATGATTTTTATTATTAAGTAAAATTTGGTTCAATATTATGAAAATATTTTTTTGTTGAATAGTATCTTTTGACTTTTATTTACCATGGTTAAAGGTAAATAGGGTAATTCAAGGTAAAAAGAATATCATAATAATAAAAAATTACTTTAACACTTGTCCCAACCTTATAGGATTAGTCATGGATGACCATGGGAATACTTGGGTCTATTTTGGGACCACATTGAGCCACTTAAGAGTGATAATGACACTTTATTTTAAATAATTTAAAGTAAAGACAAAAATGAGATAAACAAATATCTTTTAGTAAATTAATTTTTACATAGGGTTATATAAGTTATAATTTCGAATATAAATATTCTTTGGAAAGATAAAAATATTTCTTACATCATGGTATTTTTTTTATAATTTCTACACATAAAATAAATTAAAATATGTATGACACAATAATGATGTAGTGTTTACCTCATTTAAAATGATTTAAAGAAATAAGATTATAAAGATTAAAGTAATATTCAAAACCTGTCAAATTCTTATTGGATGATTTTATTTCGACCTTGAGTCATCTTATCTTCGACTTTAATTAGTTTTGGACCTTTTTAAACCGAAAATAATTATATAATTAAATAATAGTTTCACACTTTCATAAAGAGCCTCTCCTCCCCCTTATAAAAATCTATCACCTTTAACCCATTCCTCAAACTTCACAAGGCCCTTGGCTCATCCAACCCCTACCCAAATAATCTCTCAAGATCCATCTCTTCCACATATAAGCCTTACCTTAGGTAGAAGATGTAATTTCTTGGAAATTCCATATTAATTTTTTTTAATTATATGGAATTATTTCAAGACCGCGAAATCTGACGGCTTGCGATTCCAAGGCCCAGAGTACCCGGAATGATCCGTCGAAGTTTGGTTGAGTTTTAATTAGCACACATAAGTAGTTTTCCTAAAAAAGTGGAATAACTCTTAAATTGTAACTCAGATCAGAAATCTGAGGGCACTATTGCGTTCAGTATGGAAGGTTTACCCTAGGTGTAACTTAAGTTTAGTCGGTGCGGGCCACCTATGAGAAAACCCAAAAATGGAATAACTGTAAATAAAATAATTAAATAAATTATTTTATTTTCCAAATTATTATAACTCACAAACAGTATCTTGGATTGAAAATCTGATACCACCCCTGAACTCATGAGGGCATGCTTTATTTAAGCAGATACTAACTTTGGTCGGTGCGGGCCACCAGTGAAAGTTAGTTTTTGGCCGTAAATAAAATAAAGTGACAATTATTTTATTGTAAATTCCATAAAATATAAACTTTAACTCGGATTGAAAATTCAAGAGTATTGTTGGGTTCATTAGGGCGTTTTTCACTTAGGCAGAGCCTAACCTTGGCCAGTGTGGGTCAAGGGTGAGTATTATAATTTTTCCGAACTTTTGTTGGGTACGTTCTATAAACGCACGAGCAACATTATATAACCTTTGAACCGGTGCTCAGAATTGAAATCTGAGGACTCTGTTGAACTCGTAGTGCTAATATTTTCTTAAAGAGACCTTCACCTTGACCACAGTGTGTCGAGGGTGGAAGTTATTTTTTCGGATTTTCATGGGAGAAGAAAAAAATAAAATAAATATCTTTTTATTTATATTATTTAAAACCACCATTTTGAATGCTTGGTGGTGGGGACCACCTGAACTCCCAATTAATGTTGGGGAAACCCTTGGTATTCCTTTAGTTAATGTGCCAACATCAATTTATATAATGATCCAACTTAACTTGTTAAATTAATAAACATAATTTAATAAGTTGGCTCCTCTTTTTCTTGAGTATGGGGAAAGAGTTGGAAAAGGAAGAATCAGGGAGAGCTTTTAGAGGATCATCTTATCCAACAAAGAAAACTCTCCAATGAAGAGAATACTCTGGAATCAGAGAATGAGAATGAATCTTGAGCCCGTATCAAAAACATCATGCGGGATCAACGAACGTCGACGTCACTATCTCATTGACTTCGTCTTCTTCCTTGCGCCACCTCTTATGGACAATCGAGGTAGGGGTTTTTATATATGTTTGAATTATTCTTAATGATTCTTCATATCCTAAATTCACGAAAATAATGTCCAAACTAACATGGTCATCTTCCTGCACATAAACCATACTCCTCTTTCTTTTTATTCTTCGGGCATTCTTCATGCGTTCATCAATGCCTAATATTTATTGGCACTAGAAAAACGGAGTTTTTCTGAGTGTGAAATATGGATGTGAATACCTCAATGAAAGGATTGAAAATATGTGCTCGTTTAATTTTTCGTGCTTAGAACGAAGCCGCAATGGCTCGTAGAAAGAGGCGGCCAAATATTTATTGGCACTAGAAATGAAATATTCTATTGAGCGCGACATATGGGCATGGATCTCTTGACCTGAGGATTGTGAATATGCAGTCATTTTGTTTTTCAGGTTTAAAACAAAGATGCAGTGGTCTGCGGAAGGGGCAATGTGGAGGTGAAATTCTGGCGTGTCTTTGGGGCGTAGCTCTGGGCGAGATAGGTGGTGCGACAGAGGTTCTAGACCAGTGGAGGAAGCCTACAATTAGAGTTGCAGAAGAATCCATGGGATTGATTGATTGCTGGAATTGTGCGTGACAATTGTGGGGAAAGAAGAGTTAATTGGAGAGAGGAATAGTTGAAAAGAAATGAATTAAAAATCTAAAGAAATTAAAAAGTAAATCATTGTAATAAGTGGGAGGCGCTACCCTTGTGCATGAATCTCAATTGAGATAGGTTATAAGGGAAAAAAGAATAAAATAATAATAATATAATTAATGTTGTTATTATTATTGGTTGTAAAACCATAATTCATCTATAACTTATCCATGCAACCTCAGTTTCATGAACCGTTAGCGGCAGTAAGACCCTGACTTCGATATGGAAATTATGAGTCCAATATTGGTTGTCTTTTTCAGTTGTTTGGATCGGGTACCCAAAACACTCAAATAATAATAATATATTATTATTACTAAATCTTTGACCCTCCATAACTCCTACGTGTGATGTCTGATTGACTTACCATCTGTGGATATGTGATCCTATCATTAAGACGGTCGATTTAAGTCTAATTTTGAATATTAAATTCTGCTTCATGGTTCGGGTTCGCAAAACACCCAATGATATTATTATTATTATTTCGGGATCTTATATTCGACATATCTCCGTCGTACGGTGTTGAAATGATGAACCGTCTATGGAACCAGAATCCTTAGATCGAGATGGTCCTTTTGGTATACCCCACTTGGGTTTTTGATAAAGTGGGGGTATGAGTGGGATGGATCGAACACAGATCTAACTAGGCCCTTGGGATTAAAAGGCTAATAACTTATAGACCGAGCGTCCTATTGACGCACCGTTTGTTGAGTTGAGACCCATTTTATGTGGAGTTCCTTTGGGATACTCCTTCATGGGACTTTGTGGGAGTTGGATTATTTGACTAGTGTCTTGAGGAGTGGATCCTCTTTTAATCAAGTGAGCTTAGTGTGGGAACCCTGTAGCTGGCTGTAACATGAGAAAGGGATCCTATGCGGGTATGTGATTTGGGATTCTTTGTGGGTCTATGTTCGAGAGTCTCACATGGATCCACTCTAGGAATCCACGTGGGACTACACTAGGATCCTATGTGGGTCTACTATACTAGGATCCTATGTGGGTCTGATGATGTACTAGGATCCTGTGTGGTTCTGATGATTTAAGATCCTGTGTAGGTCTAATGATTTAGGATCCTATGTGGGTCTTCTTCTTAACAGAGTAAGATGATTCAGTAGTTAAATCAAATCATCTTTACTATTGTACCTTAGTTATACCTGTTGTGAGTTGAGTTCTTACCTTTATGGTGATACCTTTGTGGCATTCTTCTGTGTGGTGTACCTGTGTGGTACTTTCCTTCAAGGTGATACCTTGGTGGTATTCTTCTGTGTGTCATACCTGTGTGGTACTTAACTTCGTGGTGATACCTTTGTGGTATTCCTCTTTGTGTCATACCATTGATGTACTTTCCTTCATGGTGATACCTTGGTGGTATTATTCTTTGTGGTGTACCTATGTGGAACTTACCTTCATGGTGATACATTTGTGATATTCTTCTGTGTGGCGTACCTATGTGGTACATTCCTTTGTAGTGAAACCTTTGTGGTATTCTTTTGTGTGGCATACCTATGTGGTACTTTACATCATGGTGATACCTTGGTGGTATTCTTCTGTGTGGCGTACCTGTGTGGTACTTACCTTTATGGTGATACCTTTGTGGTATTCTTCTCTGTGGCATACCTGTGTGGTACTTTTTTCGTGATGAAACCTTTGTGGTATTCTTCTATGTGGCGTTTCCTTTTTGGTACTCACCTTTGTGTTGTTACCTTTGTGGTATTCCTTCCTTTGTGGAACAGTTGAGATTTGGGCTATTGAGTTGGACCCTGTGTTTCCTCATGAATGAGATAGGTATACATGATAACTTGGTTATATGTATGGGCATATACCTAAGTTGGGTTGTCATGTGTTTACATGCTTTGTGGTTTATCCTTTTTTGGATTTTGTGAGACCTTTGAGGGTCTTGGGGTCCTTAATGAATATAATTATACTCACCCCATCATGGGCTATGCCCACACCTTATTGTGTTTGGTGCAGGCAAAGGACATCACTGGCTGAGGATGAGAGTAACAGGACTGAAGGTAGCTCAGAGGTGGACATTAGATGAGGCATACTGTAGAGACAACCGTTCGAGAGCTGTACCTACCCTTCAGGTAGGATCCTTGGCAGGTGTTCACAAGAGCTATTCCATTTCACCTGTGCATTTCAGTTTTCTTGTACTTTGAAGTTGGGATTGTATTATGGCCCCTTTTTCTTACTATACAAACTCTTTTTACTATGCAGTTTACTTGTGTTCAAATCTCGATGTGTGCTTGGTTGCATGTGTTTATAGGTTTTAAAAGAAAATGCCTTCTCGGTTTTAATTAATACGCCTTTCGGTGATAGTTGTCAGCCCCTGGCCTATGGAAGGTGGTCTTGGGGTAGTCATAGCACGGGCCCCGGGGGACGGGTCATGACCAATTGGTATCAGAGGAGTTGGTTCTACCGTAGAAAATTGGACTCTAATAATTTTAATGGCAATAGTGTTAAGTGTAGTGAGTGTGGTTATCAGTTTAGGGAATCCAGTGTTGGTGTCATGGCCGACGTATCCATACACCAGGACCCTGACTTCTAATTTCTGACTTAGTGCATGAAAACACTAATTGTGTGTGTGTTTTGAAAAAATTTCATGATTTAGCTCACCAGGTATAACTTAATGATTGTGTAACACCTGTTTCTTATCAGGATGTTGCTGCGTAGATAGCCATCTAGGATTCCCGAGAGAGTACATGATGACGGCCCACCGAGAAACGAGGCTCTGGTGCAGGTCCCTCTTACTATATTGGCACCTTTGGGTGGTGTACCAGTAGAAACACCACCCGTTTTGTAGTAGTTACCACTAGCCACACTGGCGGATGGTGCATGCCAAATGAGCGTATTTCACAAGTTCCAACAATAGAGGCCTCTGATGTTTCGAGTCGAGACAGATTCTCACACAGCTGAGGGTTGGCTGGAGGCGGTTGCTAGAGTTTTCAGCCTAGTTGAGACACCAGTAGAGAAGATGGTGATCTTAGATACTAGTCTTTTTCAGTGAGTGACCATGAGGATGGTATGCATAGTGATGAGGCTTCGGTACATGGACCATTACCCGAGATAGTACCTTCGGGTAGTGTGTCTTTTATATCACTACCCATTGGTCAGCAATTACAATTGGTGATACTGGTAGAGGAAACATATAGGCTTAGTGCCTTACGCGTGATTCAGCATCAGATACCCTTCAGGTTTCAAGGTGAGCCCAACTCACAGGTGGCTAAGTACTAGCTTGAGGAGGTGGTTGAGAGTTCTATAGAGCTTCTATAGCTTCAGCAGGATGACATGTCGGTAGCTGAGTATTCATCTAGGTGTACCGATCATTCCTGGTACTTGATGAATACGATGCGATTAGTGCTTTGGGTCTCAGACTTTCATGGGAAGTGTGTTTAAGGATGTCCGAGCTAGCACTATTCCTCTATGAATTCCTAGTTATGTTGGGTTTCTAGAGAGTGACTTTGAGGTTGAATGTTCTTTGGCTGAGGGGATACAACTAGTGAATGTTATTAGTGGGAAAATAGGAAACTGAAATGAGTCTTAGAGACATGGGAGTATAAAATTGTTTTTAGAAGAAGTTTTGTTATTGACAAGTGAATCTACAGGGCTGCAGACATGGAAGTATATCTTGGAGAGTAGAATGAGGTGGTTTACATTTCGACATGTTACAACCACCCCCCATTGTGGTCCCTTCCGGGATCAAGGATCTGAAGGACAGGGGAAGAGAGTAGCTACATGCGGTCAAGGAGTGCGACCCAAGGGCTCTAGGAATGATTTGAGGTATGGTCTGTGTCTACTTCAAGCTGCTATATCAATAGAAATAGGTACCAATCATTCCTTCCTTCCAAGAATCTTGTCCAAGACCAAGAGTTTCTGGTTAAACTGTTGACTTGACCTTCATGTATGGAGATACCTTTGGAAGGAGACTCGATAATCACACTTATACTGACAGTGTGATCTGGACCTTGAGGTGAGAGTTTTGGTTGGAACCTCTTGGTGGCAGCGTCGTGGCCTTACGACGTTAGTTTTGGTACGACTGGATATCAAGAATTAATACTCAGATTGACTGTATTAGGCAAAAAGGTTGTGGTTTATCTACAATGTTGTGATGAGGTTTTCCTTATTTAGTGAAAAAGGAAACCCAAACAGCACGGGTTAAACTCCTGCATAGGAGGGTGCGGTTGATCACTCGTGAGTCGGACAGCCTCACCCTCGTGGCCACAGAAGTTTTGAGTTTTCAGTTCCCAATAGGAGTGGCAAGAGTTCCTCCAAGACTATGACTTTGAGATAGTCTATACTCCTGGGAAGAGGCATGGGGTAATAGACGCAATCAGCAGGAGGTCTAGCCTACAACTGCTGAGTGAGGCGTCAGAGTAACTAGTCGCGCTGCAGATATCCTTCGTGGATAGAGATGGAGCTTCTAACCTCTAGTCTATGATTGTCACTCCCACACTCCTTCAGCGTGTCGGGGAGGTGCAACTTGGGGGCATTGACTGCGAGGCTTGAGATGCTTATATATCCTCAGGGTAGGCAACTGATGGATTTTATGAAGGTGGGGAGCACTTCTCCCTCTTCAGAAGACATACCATGGTACCGATGGCACTTCAAGAGGAGGTGTTGAGGGAGTTCTATATGTCCCCTCTATCGGTACATCCTGGTGTGGTGAAGATGTACCAGGACCTTTAACATTATTACTGGTGGCTAGGGATGAAGAAAGCAGTGGAAGATTTTATATCACGATGCCTCACTTGTTATCAAGTGAAAACTTCTCAGAGCCGGAAGAAGTTTTATGCCGATAGGAGGAGGGAGATCATGTATTCCTATGGGTCTCACCGCGACAAGGTTTGCGGATATTTGGCTGAGTGAATAAGTTATCACCGAGGTATATCGGTCCTTTTCGGATCCTTTGTAGGGTAGGTGAGGTGGCATACCTCTTGTCTCTTCCACCACAGTTAGAGTGGGTGTGTGACTTCTTCCATGTATCCCAGGTGAGGGGATATGTGCACGACCCATATCACATCATCAACCACGTCGGGCTGGAACTAGATGATGGGAGTCATTTATAGAGGTTCCAGTGGAGATTGAGGATCGATAGGAGAGAGTCCTTTTTAGGAGATTGATACCTTTGGTGCATGTATGTTGGAAGCACATGAACCTCTAGATGAGAACATGGGAGTGGGAGGCTCAGATTCATGATCAATACCCTCTTTTGGTTTTTTTGTCTTTGTTGTGGATTTATAGTACATAAATCCCTAAGTTGGGGAGAATTTAATGTTTGGTAAATTCGGTATAATTTTTTTTATATGGAATTTTTTCGAGACTGCAAAATCTGACGGCACACGATTCCGAGACTCGGAGTGCCTGGAATGATCTGTCGAAGTTTTGTTGAGTTTTAATTAGTGCGCATTAGTAGTTTTCCTGAAAAGGTGTAATAACTCTGAAACAGTAACTCAGATCAGAAATATTAGGGCATCATTGCGTTCAGGATGGCGGGTTTACCCTAGGCGCAACTTAAGTTTAGTCGGTGCTGACCTCCTGTGTGAAAACCCAAAAATGGCATAACCGTCAAAAAATTATTGAAATAAATTATTTTATTTTTAAAATACTTATAACTCATAAACGGTATCTCAGATTGAAAATCTGAGACCACTACTGAACTCGTGAGGGCATGCTTTATTTAAGAAGATACTAACTTTGGTCAGCGCAAGCCACCCATGAAAGTTAGTTTTTGTCCGTAAATAAAATAATTAAGTGACAATTATTTTATTATAAAATCAATAACCTCAGAACGGTAACTCAGATTGAAAATCCGAGAGTACCGTTGGGTTCTTTGGGGCGTGTTTCACCTAGGAAGAGCCTAACCTCGACTGGCGCGGGTCAAGGGTGACTGTTATTTTTTCGAACTTTTTTTAGGTACATTCTGTAAACGCGCGAGCGGCGTTATATAACTTTTGAATCGTTTCTTGGAATTGAAATACTAGGAAATTGTTAAACTCTCAGTGTTGATATTCTATTAAGGAGACCTTCACCTTGACCGCAGTGGGTTGAGGGTGGAAGTTATCTTTTTTTATTTTTGTGGGAGAAGAAAAAAAATAAAAAAAATAACTTTTTATTTATTTTATTTGAAACCACCATTTTAAATACATGGTGGTGGGGACCACAAAAACTCCCAATTAATGTGGGTTAAACCCTTGGTATTCCCCTAGTAAATTTTCCAACCTCAATTTACATAATTATCTAACTTAACTTGTTAAATTAATAAACTTAATTTAATAAGTTGGAACCACTATATCTTGAGTTTGGGGAAAGCGTTGGAAAAGGGAGAATTGGGGAGAGCTTTTGGAGGATCATCTTATCCAACTAATAACACTCTCCAACGAAGAGAACCCTCTGGAATCAGAGAATGAGGATGAGGCTTGTGCCCGGATCAGAAATATCTTGCAGGAGCAACGAACGCTGACGTCATCATCTCATCGACTTCATCTTTTTCCTCGCGCCACCTTCAACGGAAAATTGAGTTAGGGGTTTTTATATAGGTTTGAATTTGTTTTTATTGATTCTTCATATCCTAAATTCACGATGACTATGTCCAAATGAACATGTCCATCGTCCCGCACATAAACCATGCTCCTCTTTCTTTTTATTCTCTACACATTCTTCATGCGATCTTCAACACCTAATATTTATTGGTACTGGAAACACAGAGTTTTGTAGACCGTGATATATGGACATGATTCCCTTGACACAAGGATCACAAATATGTGCTCATTTAATTTTTTGGGTTTGTAACAAAGCCGCAATGGCTCGCGGAAGGAGTCGGCCAAATATTCATTGGCGCTAGAAACGAAACATTTTGTTGAGTGCGACATATGGACGTGGAGCCCTCGACCTGAGGATCGCGAATATGCGATCATTTTATTTTTTGGGATTAGAAAAAAGATGCAGTGGTCCATGGAATGGGAAATGTGGAGGTGAAATTACAGCATGTCTTTGGGGCATAGCTCCAGGCGAGATAGGTGGTGTGACGACAGTTCTAGACGTGTGGAGGAAGTCTTCGGTTAGAGTTGTAGGAGAAGTCGTGAGCTTTATTGCTTACTGGAACAGTGCGTGAGAATTGTGGGGAGAGAAGAGTTAATTCGAGAGAGGAATAGTTTAAAAGAAATGAATTAATAATCTAAATAAATTAAAAAGGAAATCATTTGAATAAGGGGGAGGCTCTACCCTTGTGTGTGAATCTCAATTGATATGGGTTATAAGGAAAAAAAAGAATAAAATAATAATAATATAAATAATGTTATTATTATTTTTGGTTGTAAAACCATAATTCATCTGTCACTTATCCGTGCGACCTCGGTTTCACAAACATTCAGTGGTAGTACGACCCTAACTTCGAGACGGAATTTAAGTGTCCAATATTGGTTTTCTTTTTCGGGTATTTGTATTGGGTACCCGAAACGCTAAAATAATAATAATATATTATTATTATTAAATCTTTGACCCTCCATAACTCCTACCTGTGATATCTTATTAACTTATCATCTATGGTGACGTGATCCTGTCATTAAGATGGTCGATTTAAGTCTAATGTTTAATATTAAATTCGGGTTCTTGGCTTGGCTTCATGAAACACACAATAATATTATTATTATTATTGTGGGATCTTGTATTCGACATATCTCCCTCATACGGT
The DNA here is from genome assembly GCA_963277665.1 of Viscum album. Classification (NCBI taxonomy): domain Eukaryota; kingdom Viridiplantae; phylum Streptophyta; class Magnoliopsida; order Santalales; family Viscaceae; genus Viscum; species Viscum album. Next base: position 464,192,136 of record OY728122.1, on the reverse strand, counting down.
ATCAAAATGACAAACTATATATGGCACCAGAAACATTGGATCGAGATAGTCCTTTTGGTATACCCCACTTGGGTTTTTTATAAAGTTGGGGTATGGCCGGGATGGATCAAACATGAATCCAATCGGGCCCTTGGGACTAAAAGGCTAATAACTTACAGACTGGGCATCCAATTAATGCACCGTCTGTTGCATTGATACCTCTTTTACGTGGTGGTCCTTTGGGATACTTCTTCATGGGATTTTGTGGTAGTTGGAGTGTTCGACCAGTGGCTTGAGGAGAGGATCCTCCCAGAATCAAGCGAGCTTAGTACGAGAACCCTGTAGTTGGTAGTAACACAAGAAAGGGATCCTATGTGGGTCTATGCTTTGGGATCCTTTGTGGGTCTATGTTCGAGAGTCTCACTTGGATCCGCTTTAGGAATCTGCATGGGACTACTCTAGGATCCTATGTGGGTCTGTTGTACTAGGATCCTATGTGGGTCTGATGAAGTAATAGGATCCTCTGTGGGTTCAATGATTTAAGATACTGTGTGGGTCTTATGATTTAGGATCCTATGTGGGTCTTCATCTTAACATAGTAAGATGATTCAGTAGTTAAATATACTCAACATTAATACTGTAGTTTAGTTGTACCTGGTGTGAGATGAGTCCATACCTTTGTGGTGATACCTTTTTGGTATTCTTCTGTGTGGCGTACCTGTGTGGTACTTTCTTTCATGGTGATACCTTGGTGGTATTCTTCTGTGTGGTATACCTATGTGGTACTTACCTTCATGGTGATACCTTTGTGGTATTCTTCTATGTGGCATACCTGTGTGGTACTTTCCTTAATGGTGATACCTTGGTGGAATTCTTCAGTGTGGCATACCTATGTGGAACTTACCTCCATGGTGATACCTTTTCGGTATTCTTCTGTGTGGAATACCTTTGTGGTACTTTCCTTCATGGTGAAACCTTTGTGGTATTCTTCCGTGTGGCATACCTGTGTGGTACTTTCCTTCGTGGTGATACCTTGGTGGTATTCTTCTGTGTGGCGTACCTGTGTGGTACTTACCATCGTGGTGATACCTTGGTGTTATTCTTCTATGTGGAGTACCTTTGTGGTACTTTCCTTCGTGGTGAAACCTTTGTGGTATTCTTATGTGTGGTGTTACCTTGGTGGTACTCACCTTGGTGGTGTTACCTTCATGGTATTCCTTCCTTTGTGGAACAGTTGAGCTTTGGTCTTTTTGATTTGGACCTTGTGTTTCCTTATGAATGAGACGGGTATTCTTGATAACTTGGGTATGTGTATGGGAATATACCTAAGTAGGGATGTTAGATGTTTACATGCTTTTTGGTTTATCCTTTGTGGATTTCGTGAGACCTTTAAGGTCTCAGGGTCCCTACTGAGTATCGTTATACTCACCCCTGCACGAGCTACACCCACACCTTGTTTTGTTTGGTGCACATGATAGACAACACTGACTGGGGACGAGAGTACCAGGACTGGAGTCAGCTCGGAGGTAGACATTATACGAGGTGTACCATAGAGACGGTCGTTCGAGAGCTGTACCTACCCTTCATGTAGGATCCTTGGCGGGTGTTCACAGGAGATGTTTCAATTTACTTGTACTTTTCAGTTTTCTTGTACTTTCTAGTTGGTCTAGTTTTCTGGCCCCTTTTTCTTACTGTACAAACTCTTTTTACTATGCAGTTTACTTGTGTTCGAATCTAACTATGTGCTTGGTTTCATGTGTTTACAGGTTATAAAGGTAATGCCTTCCCAGTTTTAGGGAATACACCTTTCGGTGCTAGTCACTAGCCCCTATCATATGGAAGGCGGGCTTGGTGTAGTCACGGCACGGGCCCCAGGGGATGGGTCGGGATAGAAGGCACTTCAAGAATCCCTTTTGGTTCAATCTAATGCGAGTTTCCGAAATTAAAGGTAATGGTTTTTCTTAAATTATTTTGTTTTATTTTTTTTTAATTTACTTACCCAACCCCCTAAACTCTATTTATTCCTTTATTTTAAAACAACACCAGTATCCCCAATATACTAGGTTGTTGTTATGAGAAGGATTCGAACTACACTTACACACAGCTTCGTCTAATGGGTAAAAACATATTGTTTCTATAGACGGTGAACTACTACCTCACGAAATGATGACTGTTCAAATATCTCCAACCACCTCTCATGGTGGCCATTATGATGGAAGTATATTTATATATGACATATATTATATTTATATTGTTTCAATCCTTCTATATTTTTTATTTATAGAATACCTTTATGGTTTTCATAGTGGGTAAATACGATAATCTCATTGGAGGAAGTGCGGACTACTGCCCCCTCAAAGTGATATGACTCATTCATGCCTTATGTGGAACATATAAAGGGTACAGTTAATGAAATTATATATGATATTATACTGGAATTATAATATACTTTTGTATCATTATGTTTCCATTCCATTACAATACAAAATAGAAATGGAAGTAGTGTTCATGCGTACGTACGACTTACCATCTCCATGAATGGTGCATTTCATTTCATATATCCAAATGTTATGTACTATTATAAATACATGTATATACTGGATATATATGATATATATGATATCTAAATCATGAATATAATTCTGGATATAATGAACTTTTGACTAGATGAACAACTTGTAATTATAAGAAGTCCATTTTTTACTCAAGTACCAAATATCAACAAAATGACCATTATTAACTTAAATGGTTACTTAATATTTATAACATGGTAATAAGTGATTTAAAAGGAATAATAAACTTGAAAAATGTTCTTAAGAAATTAGAAATTAACATTAGTTTATTATTCAAGAGATTAAAGAACGAACGGGTCAAGTCGAACACGAGGTAAGGGACTTCGTCTCAATATTCTTTCATTGAGGCATATTTTGTTTTAATACACGACTTTATTTTATATGTTATATAAAAACCTTTGACTATTCATTTCATTCAGAGATAATATTTTTCTATGAAGCGTTTTTCTAAATAACAAAAAGGAATGTTTCTTTTAACATAAGTGGTGACAATAACCCTTCTACTACAGCGAGTATTATTTTCTCTTTGGCTTCCTTAACAAGACGTAATGTTTTTAAATGGAAAATAAATACCATATACTCTATTACGTATTTTGGTATTGAAAATGGTTTTGATAATGTATTTGTTATGTCAATATATTTAAGTGATATATTGTGATTGAAATGTGAAAATGTTTCCATTCCTTTATATTTGTGGTATGTGTTATGATTTTATAATGGTACTTGGACATTTGACGAGTGGTTATGTGATAAACCAAATGATGGGTGGTTTCGTGATAAACTAGGATGGGTGGTTATGTTATAACCTCCAATTCATTGGGTATGGAAGTCAACCGTATGGATATTCCATTTAGTGGTATGTGTGGAAGTCGACCGTATGGTTATTCCATTTGAATATATTTATGTCCCAAGTAACCTTTATATGTTATGTGTTCTTTATATGGGTTTTATGGTAATATTTTGGTTACAAAAGGGAAATCAATGATTTTTTATTTAGTGAAGAGTATTTACTACTTCATATAGGTGAAAAGTTTTACTTATGACAAAGTATTCATGGTTTACTTGTTTTTTTTGAAAAAATATCAGTCTTCCTTCTTTTTGTATCCCTTACTGAGCTTTTTATGCTCATACAAAGTTTTTGAAATGTTTTTCAAAGGAAATAAGGTGGAATAGGGTCAAGTATGGGATCAGGAAAAAGTCATGTTGTCTAAAACATGTAACTAGACATGACTCTTTTTTTCAAGAATTGGTTTTTTGAAAAATATGGGAACTGAGTAGAAGTGTCTACCTTGTAACTTTTGGGATGTAATGTAATAGTTATGACCTAATTCTCTATAACCCTAAACCTGAAAATATCCTAAATGTGAATTATTAACTTAATTTAAGAATATGTAATGTTTAAGGATGGGTCCTTATACAAAATATACCCCCACCATGTTCATAACCCAAAAAAGGGATCTGATCACATATTCATTTGAGGCTAATTTATAAATTGTCTCCAATTAACATTATTGACTAAAAAAGCAACATACCTAAAAATATATTAGATATGAATATAATCTATGAAATATATTAACCATTTCAATGAACAACCTAAATCAAAATAAGTTCATTGTAAAATAAAAATTTCTTGAAATAAAAATTCAATCATTATTCCTAAAATATAATTTCATCTTAATTAGTAAAATCATGTTTAAATTAATATTATAATTGTATATACAAATATATATTGATATTATTCAAAAATTATATTAATCAATTAATTACCACATATATTATCAATTCTAAGGATATCTAAATGATAAATTATATTTCCCAAATTTTAATTATTTGTATTTAACTCAACATAAAAGATAATATAATACCAAATGGTTGAAAAACATTAAACTTAGTACCACAAAATTTAAAGTAATTCTTCCTAAAATAATTATTTCATTAAAACCCATACTGAACCAATGTTCTATATTTCCATAATTATCTTTGGAAATATTCAGAATAATCTAAGACATCCATCCCTTAAAACCTAAAAAGGAGGTATTTATGACTTCAAACATATGAGAAACTTTTAAATCCATTATAGTATCATAAAATCATAATATATCTTAATAGGAAACCATATTAATTAAAAAAATTATCTAAACCAGTATTCTAATAAAAAATATACAGACATGGATTTAAATAATATAAAATCTTTAGTTTTATGTAATTAACTCATTTTATAACATTTTATGAACATTAATAGTTAGAGTTTTAGAGTATTTTAACATCAAAATTACATTAAAAAACATTACATCATAATGTGTTCACTTTCACATAGTTACAAATTTTTAAATAAAACAAATCATTTATTATATAACATGGTTTTCTTTATAATATATCATCAAAATAATTTTATTTACCTCACCCCTCTCCCTAATAATTCTTAAAGCCCCGTGATTTTTTTAAAAATATGTGATGACCAAAAAAAATCATATTATGGGATATAAATATATTTACATAACCAACATAGATCATGAATACTTATAAATGTTTCTTTCATTTTGAAATTTATCCTTTGGGATAAAAATAATCATTTTATTACCTAAGTATTCAAATTTTCAGACTAAATATTTTCATAATACATTTACTAAGAAATCATAAAGGAAAAATAAAACTAACAATTGTTCCTTTTCAATCATGAAAATTTCACATAAATTATTTCAAAAACCAAATTTTATATATACCACCCTTATGAACTAGAATATTCATTTCTTTAAACATATTCACATGAATAATCTCACGTGAGAATAACATAATGAAAATTGTATCATATGATCTTATAAAGATAGGAAATTTTGTACCAAAAAATCACATGAAATACGAATAAGTATAGGTTAATTACAAGGAAAATAAAACATAGTGGATAAAGTCTTATAATGGATTATTTTTACCCCTAATCTCGGGCATAACATCTCTAGAGGAAAAAAGAATTCCCCATTTAATGGGAGTGATATGTGATATCACATAACATTAAAAAAAATCATATGTGTTCAATAAAGTAATTAATTCATAAGGCATAAACATAAGAGTTACCTCTGAAATGGAATGGATTGTGTAATCAATCCCCATATTTTAATCAAAAGTTTTATTTTAAGGATGTAATTTGAGAAATGAAAATATTGCATTTATCACCCCATCAATGAAATAAAGAATAGGATTACTACATATATTGGATACATACATACATATATATATATATATATATTAGAAGAATTAGATAACATCAAACTGAGAGAGAAGCAATGTTAGAGATATAATGGTCATGACCCAAAGAAAAATGGTGGTTTGGAGATATCTCTTACAACCATATGAAAAAAATTTCCATATTTCAAAATATTGAGTCCATTTTTTTAAAACAATACATCGAACAAATGGAATGATAGGTTTTTGTGGGAATAATTTAATATAAATAGGGAATCCATACATCAAATAATTATTATGGGCGTATAAACTTTGATGTCGTATAAATTAAACTAAAATACTATTTTTTATTTATATAACAAATGTAAAAACTTGTAGAAAATACAAAAAAATGATTCCTTTATAAAACCATTCAAATAATGAAAAAAATAAAATATAAATGACAATTATAATACATTTATTCCCATATAAATATGTCAAAAAAAATTAATATTTTGTAAATTGAAAAAATATATTTAGAAAATAAATCAATTAATCATTTAAAATTTTGTTTTTAATGTAATGTGTCACAATCCACAAGTATAACTCATCACATATGTTACTTATATTCCTAAATAGTAAAGGTATGATAATTATTTAATTTTATATGAACCTTTTTAAATTGAATTATTCCATTTATATTTTCTTTTACAATGTTATGTATAATTAAACATTCAATTAATTTCATGTATGACATTTTGATGATATTTAGATCATATGTCCAAAATGAAATCAGTATAAAGAGTATTGTCAATGTTGTTATCATTCCATAATCTACATAATAATAATCCTGACATAGTTGTCATATTTATACTTCAATTAAAATTTTAAACCCAACCATGAAATATTGTTATAAAAAATGAACTATGATACAATCATAGAGATGGTATGTTTTATATACACAAGTATGATATTTCAATTTTTCAACAATCATTATTGAAAAACCAAAATTTTTATTATAATATTAAATAATGATAATTATTTCATAATTATCATATTTTATCTTTAAATATATAAATATATATCATAAATATGATTTGGTCCTATGAAATAAATCACATCGCTTCATGGAGGTGGCAGTTCACATGTATTCATGATTGAAAATTTCATTTTAAAGAAATGGTATTGTATGAAAAGTATGATTTATTATCCTTAAGAAAATTAAATTTCTATAATATATATATTAAATAAATAATTATATATATGTGAGAGGTGGTGGTGGAAATATGATTACATTGGTTCATGAGGTGGTAGTCCTCCTCAAACTAGAATGATGGTTGCATTTCCTAAATGATGAAAGAACAAGACTAATGTAGGTCAAGATATTATTATATATAAATCTTATTACATGGGACATATTTATCTTATTTTTATCTTTATTGTTGAAGATTTTATATAGGTGGGAGAGAAAATAAAACTAATTCATTCGGTTAATGGCTATAACATTTCTTCAGACAACACCCATTGATTTACACATCTAACCCTAAATGTTTAGTACAATGTCCAAAATAAGACCAATAGAACATGGGATGGGTGATTTTAGGATGTTATATTAGTATGTTATTTCATAACCAAAAGTATTTTTATGAGTGAATATAAGAGGAGAAGATATACTCTTTTACAAGAGAGGGGAGGGATATTCTTTAAATTTCATAATGTATGAAATTAATATAAACTATTCATAATGAAAAAATGAATTTGAATTGATGAAATTATAAAATATTATGTGTATCTGTCAAAATATTCTTTGTAAAATAATTAATATAAATTATTGTGTGTTTTTTTCACCAATTTGTTTTTGTTTTAACCCTTATGTAACCCTTTAAAAGATTACCCAGAAAAAAGGTTTCTAAATTTATAGGGGTTATTTTCTAAAAAATTAAAATTTGACCATTAATGGATAACATATGATATTATAAACCATATCCTTATTATCAGGCATAAGGGATTATTTTTATAAATTTTAAATCATTTAATGAAATATTATAGATTATAAAATAACATTAATGTAATCTTTGGATCTATTCATTTAAATGGACATTGAAAATAACATTACAAAAGTAGAGTTCGAATATAAAAAATTAAAAACTCAATAATTTGTTATATATATATATATATAATTATCTAAAAAATTACTCATTCAAATTATGTTATATTTAAGATTTCTAAAACTATTTATTTTATTTTCAATGTAATTGAATAAATATTGTGTCGACGTTCTGTATGAATATATGGTGTTATTTCATCTATAAAAAGTTAAAATAAATTAATATGATTAAAAAATAATTTATATTTGAAAAATATTATTTATAATAATAATTAGGATTTAATTATCCTTGCAAAATAATATTTTTGAAATTAAAACTGCAAAAGTGATTTTTTTGACATTATCTTTTACTTAATTATTATAATGTTAAAAATAAATTTCATATTGAACATAGTATCTATATTTTATAAAAAATTGATTCTAATGTTAAAATTAAACCTATATAATAAGATAAATTCAATTGTTTTGGTCATTTTATATTCCTTATGATATTATATTTAAACATAATTACTCGATTTAATCTAACCATGGTGACGATTATTTACTATAGTCACATTCATAATGACTAAACATAAAAGGGAAAATTTTGAAAAATTTAACTCCTAATTAAAAATATGGAATGATTTTTTAATTAATAAATTTCTATAATACAGATAAATTTATTTATGAATAATCCCAAAAATGCAGTGTAAAACAGTTTTTTAGAAAAATTTCAATAAAGTATTAAATTTATTTATGAAAAATTAATCCATAAAATAGAATAAAATTATAATATTAATAATATTAATAATATAATAGAACCATTGTTAAATTTAAACAATTCTAAAACAAAATTTAACTTCATAAATTCTTAAAATAGAAATATAACTTTCAATAAAAATTATTATTTTCACTATTCATTTGAGAATAAATATTTTCAAAAAAAATCCAAAAAATTCACTATAATAAAATATTGAAAAATTTATTGAATATATTATAAAATTAATATAATTTTTTTTAAATTAATATAAATTAATTATAATATTTTCTCAAAAAATCATTTTTTAAGAAATGCTATTTTTTAATAAAATGACATTATAGAAAATTGAGTGATTGTTTTCACATTGAATCTCTCAAAACATTTATTTTGAGTAGTAATATATTATATATTTAATAATTTAGTTAATCCTATTAATACACACCAATTTAGACTATAACAATCATATTTAAATTATAATATTTAATGGTCTGTTTAGGCTCTAAGTTATATGTAATATATATTTTCAAACATAGTCACATTTTAAAAATATTATGGTTCTAAAAAAATGGATGTCAACAAATCTTTTATTGATATTACTTACTTAGGTTAATTAAATTTGTTTATAATATTTATTTTCATTTAAATAAAAATAAATAATTTATAAATGTTTAGTGTCTTTTTCATAAGTCATTTGGAAAACCTATTTTAAATATTGTTTTTCAACCTAAAATGTTTCTTTATTTTATAAATAAAAATTAATAAAACTTTGGAGATTACTTTATTTGTTGAGATCACAACGTACTCACACAACTCGACGATTTCAGACTGAGTGACCTTTTATATGATCTTATTTTATTATGATAAAAATATGTATCCATGGATGATGGGTGACCATGATTTATATGGGATGTTTTGATCATGTTTGTATTTTATTATTTCATTATTTTTAGTGGAATTATCACTATATGTCATTTCTTTGCTTCCATTATAGTTATTTATGGATGAACTATTTATGTAGAGGTTATAATGGAATAATTTGTTGTTTTCATTGAAAGATATTTCAGGGTTTTAATAGTGATTGTTTTACTTTTTTTATTATATATATATATATATTAATTTAATTATATAGATTTTTTATCTTTTTTTTATAATTAGAATTTTCTCCCATGTATGGATTGACATGTGGTAATTTCAACTGAATTACACAACTTTTTAAATATTATTTATTCAGATAATATCATTACCATAAATTTTATTCTAATTACATATAGATTATCTCCAACCTTTGGGGGTTGAGAATGTCCCTTGAGTCAATGGATAGCTAAGAGAGGTACTGATTCTTATGGAATCCTTCTTGAGTTTGTTATAGAACTACTTCACTCTAAAATTGATAATATTTATCTAGATGCATTCAAAACTCATAGAATTATTTAGAACTACTCATATATCCTAATTTTAAAAATTTATATATGGCTAATATACTCACTTGAAATTATTTTTGGCATTAAGTATCTCATCATAGTTTAGCCCACCATAAACAAAGATTCCCAGACATTCATCTCTTTTAATGTACATAGATTTTTATTTGTAAATAAATGTGAATTAAAAAACCATTTTTGTGTTTGTGATATTTAAATAATGTAATAAAAAAATAAATTACCTCATTTTATTTCTCATGATTCACATTTCTATTCTATTTTCTAGATTTTTAAAAAGTAGGATTTCTTATAAGAACATTATATCTTTCATGAAAAGAATATATTTTGCACCTTATAAAAATTTATAATTTGAAAAATTGTTATAAGATAAATTAATGTATTTAATTTTTTTAATAACATCATATGAAATGTATTTTACTAAACATATCATTTAATATCATAGGATTTTGAAATAATAATATAATCAATGGCCTATAATATATGGAAAACTGAGAAGAAATGAACTAAGAAAAATTATTATTCAAATATGACCCTTATAACTTAGTCAAAAAAATTCTTTAGTATTAATACAATTAACTAGTTTTTAAATTACATTTTCAAATATTCTAAAAAATAAAAATATATTTACTAATTCTTACGATACATGAACTCATGTTTTTTTAAAAACGATGTTATTCTTGAATGTCATGTTTTTATCAAATTAATTTTCATTTCTTTATATGGATGAATAAAAAAATTATGTGATTTTATTTGATAAAAATATCATTTTTAAAATTATAATATAAATATTATCAAAAGGTGATATTTTTATATTTTTCGAAAAGTATTTATTTTTCAACGAATAGTGAAATATACTAATTCTTCATTGATAAATGTATAATCATTCCAATTATTTAAAAATTAAAATTAATTTTTTTTTAAATTTATTTAGTTAAATATGATTTATAATAATCCAATAATTTTTTTTATTATTGTTTTGTAATTTAATTTAGTACAAATATATTTATACTTAAAAAGGATACTTTTATGGAATAACTTATTTCCTTACATCTTAAAATTTGTATTTTAAATTAAAATTTTCCAATTATATTATTTAAATTACAGATAATGGATTCAATATTGGGAATCAATGGGACTAAATTTTGTATGAAATTACCTTTTATTTTTGTTCATTAGGAATTGTAATATTAGTAATTTGGTAAACTATGGAATAAGGAAAATTGGATAATTAATGACAAATAAATTATATAGAATATGAAATCAAGAAAAATTATGCTTTAATTTTACTTGATGAGTCTATTTCATGCAATCATCCATGATTATGTTATACATAATTTCTTGGTGTCATTAAAACCATTATTGTATTTAATGAAAAGAAAAAAAATGCCACACTCGTTATTCTAATAATGGTAATATTTTTATCATTGGGAAAAGCATGGGATTTGTTTTCTTTTAAATATTATTCTGAAATATAAATGATTTATTTTAATGGTGGTAATTTATTTTATATTTTTATATATGATATAACTACATTTATTTTGTACACATCGTAGACATAGTCATTATTCAATTAATGAAAAAATAAAATAAACCATATTAAAAGCAATATAATTTGAAATAATTATTATTATCCTATAATTTTTTCATAAAACTATATTATGTTTTTGATATTTTGATTAATTACATTCAAATTTAATAGTTTTCATTAATTTAAAAAAATCATGGAAATTAAGTAGTTCTAAAATTAATATTATTGATTTGTTATGAATATAATATTTCATTAAATGATATAAATTTTGTAAAAACTTATATTCATAAAAAATGATGGGATGTAGTTAGAGAAATTAAATATGGTCTATTTATCGGAAATATTTCATTTTATATTTATATTATAAAAAAATAAATTGTAGATAGTCTTAATATTGTAATAATTGTCAAAAAGGTTTTTAAATGGTTAAAAAGAAAATATAAGGGTACAAACATAGTCAAAACAACTCAAATGTTAATTTTTTTAAATAATTTTGATCCATAATCATACTCTATTCAAAATTAATCTTATTTAATTAGTAATTAATTTGCAATGAATTTATATTAATTTAATATTTTGAGAAATTCCATGAATGCCCCTCCCCTCCCATATAAATGGGATTATTTTGATCCAATTACATCATATATAAAATCCTTTTGGTTTGGAAAATACCTAAAAATCATCTTAGCTTAATTAATCCTCAGATACTAAGGATAGTGTTTCAGGTAGAATAACATCTTTATATTACAATTAGTAGTTAAGAAATGGATATTTTCTGAAGAAGAGGTATAGTTTTTGACTGAATTTTATTCTTTTTCTTCTTCCACCTCCTTAAAATATTCTTTATCCATTATTATTTAATATAACCAGTATATTTCATATAATTAATTGTTTTTATGTTAATTTAAAAATCTATATTCACATAATATTCCATAAAATGGGAAACAAAATAATGATTTATGTGAGTGGAAGACGATAACTTCATTAACCAATATAATTCATTTTCCACCACCATATCTCATTTATTTTTTGCAATGATGGAATTAATATATATATATATATATAATATTTATTAAATAATTAACATTCTTAAAAAATAATATAAAATTTAACTTATTGTGTTTTCATGCATAGAAAAATGATAACATCATTCTTTCAGAATATTTTTTCATTTAGTCAAGGAATTTCTACCCATTAAATTTACTATAATGGTTTATTTGAGATGAGTGATTTTATGTTTCTGGGGGATTAATTTTAATGGTATTATAAACCTTTGAGGTTAATAATTTTTTTAATTTTTAGGATATTTATGGAATTTTTTATATTAGTATTTATATAATGAATCATCAATGATAAACAATTAGGTTTTTTTATGAAATTTGAAGATTATTATATTAGGGGCTATTCATTTTTAGTGTTATTTTACATAATTATAAAAAAAATTATTTACTAATGATATAATTAATGTGTTATTATTCTTTTTTGACTATGTGATAGGTTTGATATATATTCATAGACTTCATTCATAAAAATAATTTATCTACATACCTTATTGTTTAAAAAATGATTAGATTATAGTGAAAATTTATTAAGTATGTAATTATACTTGTGGAGAATGTAATTTTCCATATGTTCCGAATATAGATGATAAAATAATTCCATAGATATATGAAAATAATATGGAATCAAAAATGATTTCATATTATCATCAATTTTGATGGATTTTTAATCTTTTCACCCATCATCTATTTTTTGATTTGTAATCATTAAATTTCTCCTGACCATGTTCTCTATCAAACTCAATTAGTAATTTGGACGAATTTTCACATACATATCTATTTTTTCACTTCCCCCCAATATTATCCTACAAGGAAACCTACTTATTGGATGAATTTCTAACATCCCTTTCTCTCTATTACGGTCTATCTTTTTATTATCCCTTTTTATGACGTAAGTTTTTTGTAAAGTTATTTTCAAATGTGAAGAAATTTCTTATCAATATCAATTTCATATTATAAGGATGAAATTTAATAAAGTGTTGAGAATGTATTTCCTCTATTTTTTTTGAATATGAAAGCTATGATCGATAGTGTATGAGATATGTAACCCCGAACATAAAAAATTATTATTATTTATATATATCCATTTTAACAAAGATATTAAAATTTACATATTAATATTTTTAAAAAAATTATGAAATATACATATATTTCCTAATCAAAATAAATTTATTGATAAAGTATTCTCAAATAATCATTCAATTTTTATATATTATTGAAAATATATTTTCTTCAAAAATACAATCGTTTTATTTTTTTTAAATGTTATAATGAATACCTACAAAATTATGAAAAAATATTTCTTAAAATGAGATCTTTTTTTATATCATAATTAAAAAATTATTTTACTGTGAAATTTTGGGATTTTATTTTAATTATAGAATTTTCAATAAATAGTGAAAAAGTTCGTTTAAAATGAAATTGTCATCACTTTCCATAAATTATGTATTATGAAAGTATATATTTTATTTTTATTTTTATTTAAAGGATAATTATGTATTATTTAAATCTATTTTATTAAATTAAATACATTTAAATAATATTCATTTTTGATTTTGGTAGATATTTATTTGATAAAAAAACAAATTTTGAAAAACTATTTGAAATTTCTAAAAGTTTCTGAAATAAAAATAATTAAAATAGACCCTAATGTAAATGAATGAAATGAAATATTTATATTATATCTACATTTATAAATTTAAATTTATATAATGAATATTACTAGTTATAGAGTCAAATTAAAATCATATTTTCCTTGAAAATACATTTTTTGTAAAACTACTTTACATCATGCTTGTGGGTTTTATTTTAAATTAAATTAATCAACCTTTTCAATTTATTTTTCTAAAATTGACTAAATATTTGGAATAATAATAATTAAAAATTGATTATAGTGTGAACTTAATTTTAGTACAATATATATAGTATATTTCAAAAATATTTTCTTCCACGGTAAAAGGAGAATATATTAATTAAGGATGAAAATATATTAAAAAGGACTGGGAAAAAGTATCCCTAATATTATAAATAAAAATATATTTTTTTGTTTATATTTTTTTCTTTAATATAATAATTAATATATTTGATTTGTTACTTTATAGACGATTATACAATTATTTTGATAAAAATGATTTTTTTACATTAAAATATATAATAAATTTGGGGAAATATATAGTTCTAATGAACAACCCATTTTTTATTAATAAATGAATTTTTGAAATAAATTACATGTTAATAAAATAGTGTAATTAAATATTATATATTTAATACAAATGAAAGTATAATTTTATGATGTTCAAATGTAATTTTTCATGGTTATAAAACTATTGTTATAGAAAAAATTATTTTTCAACAAATGGGGATTATATTTTAAAATATAAATTAAATATTTTTATGTAAATATTTTTTATAAATTAAATATCTATTTTTTAATCATAATCCTGAGATAATCCAATGCTGGTTTTTTCTTAATTTTTCGAGACATTTGTATTTTTGAGTAAGAATTATATATATATTACATGTATAAAGTGTTTGATATGACACTGTAATGACCCAAAAGTGATGCAATACATACTATAAAGAGTATCCATGACCAAATATATGTTTACGCTTTAAGATAATATATTTTTAGGTTATTTAATAAATTTTATAAAGATATTATGAATCCTCCAAAACCTGTAATATATTTTATGGTTTTAAAATCCTTTATTTTTAAACATGAATCACTTCCACATTAGAAAGGGTGATAATTTAATAATTTCGTCCCATGGCATAATAAAATAACTAAAATAACCTCTATTTGGTAGAAACCATGTGAAAACCCTAGTGGTTATGATTATTTTATTGTATAATGTCTAAAACCTATGTTTGGGAAGAATAATGAACACCCATATCTTTTCCTATCCCACCCTAGATCCTAATCATATTAACTCAAAAACCATGTAAATATTCCATAATATACTATCCACTTGATTTATTTATCCCATGGATCCTTCATGATCACAAAATTCTCCTCCCATGCTTTTAGAATCACTGTCTCAAGGTAATTGATCTTCGTCTCTTATTTTTATTTAGCACGTATTTTATATTATTCCTCTTAATTTACATTTGTTCCTATTTAAGTATGTTTTCTGAAATACCAACTGCTAAAATTTCTATTTGTATTTGAATATTGACCCATTTTACTATCATTAATTCCTATCATGAACCTTTCTGTACACCCATTATTCTACCAATGTTTTCCTATGACATTCCATAACAAATACGAGAGAACTCTCCCTCTTATTTTTCATTCAAGAAACATTATTATATTAACCATTATGAATATAAACCACCTATTTTTAATGACCCTATAAAGATAAAAAAACATACACCATATTTTCATTTGATTATAGATAATTTATCCCCTCTCATTATAGTGTTTATATAAACCAATACTATGATGAAATTATCTCTTTCATCTATTTATTCAACCATATTTTTCATTCATTTATTTTTTTTGAAATTCCTAATTTTAGGATATATTAATAAAATTCCCCATTACTTCCCTTAGGATGTATAAAATACAAAAGACCCCTATAATAGTCATTAATGCCTCCCTTTAGCATTTATTTTCCCTCATTATAGTTCTAAAATTTAATTTTGATTTTCAAAAATAATCGACTATACAATGAAAACCTATACCTATTTCCAATCAAGGTTGTTCACCATTTTTGAATTACATATCATTTATTTTGTAAAAAAAATTATTTAATTCAGACTCAATTATATTGTTATTAAATGAGATGAAGTATTCCCTTATGTATATGGTCTTTGTGACAAACTTAAGAATTTATATGAAATGATTGTGATAGGGGAACCTAGATAATGCACTAATTAATTATGTAACATTTTATTATAATCAGACACCCTATTTAGTGTGTGAGAGGTAATAATAATCACATTATTCTATTATTTCATTTTGGTTAACCTTGACCTATGTTTATAATGTAATGTTTCATGTTGTTTCAACATTTTCTTATTTCCTTTATGTTATCATGATATATCCGGCCTCATTTCTCATGCTTATGATTATCACCAATTTTATATCTCATTTAAATTATTATTTTCATAAATGTGATAATTTCTTCATTTTATGTGTATTTTATTACTTTACATTTATTTATATCTTACCCCTTTATTATGTATGTTACCAAGTTATCTTGTGCATTTTTAAATGTTATGAAATTTTGGAATCATGTTAATAATTTTTTCAATAATGTTGTTTTATCCCATGTTTAATATTTTTTCTATATATCTAATTCCCAAAGACACTATAATTCTTTATTATAGGTTTTTTATGTTTAATAATATTTAATAAATAATTAATTAGAATAAAAAAATACATGGGTTTCTATATTTTCTTAGGGTTTTAATGGAAATCATATGATATCACAATGTAATGGAATGTATATTCAACCATGTAAGTTTAAAAACTATACAATGTTTGAAAAAAATTACTATGGGTTATATATAATTTTGAAGAATCATTATTTTATTTATTTTACATTTAATATATATTTTAATAATTTTTGTGAAACTCATTGGGTTGACAATGTCATTTCGTAGGTATCAAAATTGATAATTTTTTTCCCAATGATTATTTTCAAAATAGAAATTTTTTATATGAATCCATAGAATAATTATTTATTTATTTATTTTTATGTAGCTTATTTAAATTTGTATCCTCATCCCAGGTATTAAAATGGTTCTCATGAGGATTATTGATGTGTATATTAATGGATTAAGTCATGTTGATAGTTATGATTATTTTTTATGAAAATAAATCATCTTTTACATTATAAGTAATATATTATGAATAATGGATACTGAGTAGAAGTTTTTTCTTTGTAATATATGTGATTATTTTTTAAGAGTTTTGAAATTTATTTATAATACACTAAACCTAAAATTTAGTTTTGAATTGAAGGAAATTATATCTAGTCTAAATAAACTATATTTAGAAAATTTAAGGCTAGTTCCTTACATATCATATAGAATATAAATGTCTTATGATGTTTAATATCTTACAAACTCATCTCATATCAAACACACATGTCATGTATCATTCCCAATTCAATATATTTCAAAACATCCACAACATCTTATGACGAACCGACATCATGTGAGATCATGATTGTTTACGAACTCCTAATGTATTATAAACCTATTGTATCATATGATGCATCCATGTATTATTAAGATACGATATCTTATATAGATCATTGTATATTATAAAATGAATGACTCATGAAATATTTTTATATTAAAAATTTATCCATTTATGTTACATAATTTTTATTTATTATACATTTTAAAATTTTATTCTCTAATCCCTCACTTTAATATATGATACACATAAAAACATACATTAAATTACTTTATTTATAATATCTATAAAATAATAAATATAAACAACCATAGTTATGAAATTAAAATTAGTATTTCATCTCTTACATTTGAAGGATCTTTTTGGATTAAATATTTATAATATTAGAAAAAACATAGGATGATAAATTCCATGTTTTTTTTATCAAATGAATAATTATCTCATATTAATAGAAGAAATTATTTAGGGAAAATATTGAAAATACCCCCAAAAATTCATTTACACATGATATCCTTGAAAACATTTAAAATTTAGTAATTTTCTTCACAACCAATTGAAATGAGAAAATAAAAAGTGTGGGATAAAATGATCAGCCAAGGAAACATATAATTGAAGCAGTCTTGGAATAAATATGTCATTAATTTATTAAAATGAATATGTGAACAACATGAACCCATAATTAACCTGAAACATGGGGAATAATATAACCATGATAATAAAATTAAAACCTGGATATTAATAAAAATATTTTTCTTCTGATGGAAATTATAATGTTAGACATGAAAAAACATGTAGATAGAACATTGTTCCTTGACACAATAAATTTTATTGAGACTGCATTAAACATGTCTAGAATTCAAGGCCTTGTGTTAACATAATATCCTATTATGAAAACAAGCATTCACAAAAACCAAAACATTTTTCTTATGAAATATATCAATTCTTCAAGAATATATATAAATCTAGAACCCACTAATCACTTATTTATGTCCAATGTATTCACCATAAGAGTTAATTAATGCTTTACATACCATTCCCTATGGAAGAATTGAGAATATAAAAAATATGGTTTCCAATATAAAGAATAATAAAAAATATAAATACATGATCACCATGTATTAGAAGCCAATAGTAATAAATAAAAACAATACTTTTCTATGTGTCAATAAACGGATAATCTGATTACATCCCATCAAGAGAAAGATAGTGGATGAAAATAATACATAGTCAAATATATGATAATCTTCTATATTGGGATAATGATATACAGTACCCCAAATCATTTACACATTCTAATATAATGTCATACATTCTAGTTGAACATCAAATAATTCAAGTTATGTAAAATGTGATGTTTATAACATATAGATCAATGGGTATATGAAAAATTTACCACCATGAAAAAAATTATCATAATCTATCTATGTAACGTATGTTGATGGATTCAAAAGAATATATCCCCATTGTATGAATAAAAACTTATAATGTTGTTGCATAGTTGAAAAACAACCCTAAAAAATAATTCTTGAATGGTTCCTATATTAAGGGATCATGCATTCAATATTTTCATATAGTTAGTTCTTTTCCACCAACAAATAAAATATATATACTTCAAAGGATAAATTATAAATTTTAAACCTAGTTAGGGGGAAAAATTTTTGAAAATTGAAACTAAATTAGAGTTGAAAACTTTAAATAGATCTTACAAAAACATTTTTTACATTATGTAAAAGTGGATGTTATAGGATATATCTGAAAGCCTTTTTCAAAAGGCGAAGTGAATATTCCTTGAAAACATTTTATTTTAAAGGAGTCTCTGAAAATGTATCCATGAAAATTAAAAAAAAATATTTTGGAAATATGGATTTAAAATATTTGATTATGAAATGGATATTTTTTAATAATAGAAATTTCATTTTTTAACCCAAAATGAAAAGGTGAAATAAAAACATATTTCTATTTAAAGTTATTTTTAGAAATTTTATTATAAAATATAATATAATGAAATATTTTTGGTATGATAAACCTATCATAGGAGAAATATTTCCATAGTAAAACATTATATCTCAAATAAGGGAATTTGATTTAACAAAAATCCTTATTATTTTAGAATATTCTAAATCAATAACAACATGAAAACATAATTAGGAAATTAAATACCGTTACATACAAGGATTATGATATATATATATATATACTTGGTTTTTTATAACACATTTCAAATGAAACATAGTTCCCTATGATTTTTTAGCATCATAGAAACAAATTTGAGTATAGGAAAACTCTTGTGACTAGAATAACTATCATGAACCGTCCCCCGGGGCCCGCATCGTAACTACCCCAAGCCCGCCTTCCATAGGCCAGGGGCTGACGACTAGCACCAAAGGCGTAAATCCCTATAACTGGGAAGGCATTGCCTTTATAAAACTCACATAACCAGAGAACAAGAGGAAGAAAACACTAAGTAAATCAGTATAACATGTGTGCTGAAAGTACAAAGGGGCCGGAAATACAAGCCCAAAAGAAAGGTACAACTACAACTGAAAGAAAAGTACAACTGAAAAGACAACAGCTGAATGGTGAAGCAGCTCATGAATCTTCCTCTGGGTTCCTACCTGAAGGCTAGGTACAGACGTCCTCCTCAGCACTCTGTGTCTATCAGTCCGCTCTGTATTCCATCACACTGAGTGTCCACCTCTGGGTACCATCCAATCCTCATACGCTCTGCCTCGGTCAGCGTTGGCTGTCGTCTGCAACCAACACAATGAGGTGTGGGCATAGCTCGTGTAGGGGTGAGTATAACGATACTCAGTAGGGACCCCGAGACCCTCAAGGTCTCACAAAATCCAATAATGATAAACCACAAAGAAATATATCAACAAATAACCTTTACTTAGGTATATTCCCATACATATACCTAAGTTATCAAGTAACTCATCTCAATCATGAGGAAAACACAAAGGTCATTGATTCAGCTCAAACCATGATTCTTATTCATGATATCGAAACCACGATTACTGGAGAACTCCTCCTCTATCGAGTACAGTGATCCTATCATGAATCTGAGGTGCTACTCACTAACCTCATACTGCAGAGGTACTCCTCCTATCGAGTACCACGGGTCGGCCACCTCACAAAGTAGTGCTCCCCCGCCATGGGTCTGCCACCTCACATAGTAGTGCTCCCCCTCATAGCCTACAGAGGTACTCCTCCTGTCAAGTACCACGGGTCTGCCACCTCACAAAGTTGTGCTCCTCCACCATGGGTCTGTCACCCCAACACAGTAGTGCTTCTCACTGGGCTATTCAAGTCACTCCAAAACAAATCGGACAAGTAGTCATCAGGTTTCAGATAGCTACTAGGTCTCCGCACTCCGAATGCTCGTCTCTGGGAGGATCCTCTCCATGAGCTACTGGTCGATACTCTAAGTATCTCAAAGTCCCATTAAGAAATATCAAAATGGACCGCCTCGTCATAGGGGTCTCAACGCAATAGACGGCGCGTCATTCAGACGCCCGGTCTGTGAGTTATTAGACTTTTAGTCCTGGGGTCCCGGTTGGTTTCGTGTATGAACCAACTCGACCGTAACTCAATTGTACCCCGAACTCCCATGTGATATACTCAAAGGAACCATTTCTCAACGATATTACCAACGCTGCTGACGGTTCGTCAAACAGACGTCCGATCTGAGAGTTATTGGCTTTTCCATTCTAGGGGTCTGGTTGATTTATAAGCTAAACCAACCCGAACGTACTCCAACTGCACCCAAACCTCAAGTGGAGTATTCCAAAATAACCCTCTCATCAAGATGAATCCAACGTAGTTGACGGCATGTCAATCGGTCGTCCGGTCCTCAAGTTATAAGTGTTTCCGCTCCGAGGGCCAGGTTGGTTAGGAGTTTGAACCAACCCAGCCGCACCCAAACTTCTCCAAAACCTTGAGTGTAATCTACCTCAACGACCATCTCGATCCAAGGAATCCTATTCAACCGATGTTGCGTCGATCAGAGGTCTGTAGATCAAGTTATGGCTGTTTAACCGAAAATGGTCCGAAAAAGGGGGGTCTGGGCCCGGTTCGACCCGGCCCAACCCACCCTGGGTCGGCCCGAACCGGGGAGACCCGAATCGGGTCCGAGTCCGGCCATGTTGGGTGTGGCTCGGGCTGGTTGGGGCGGCCCGGCTAGCACGGCCCGACCCGGCCCGCAGCCAGCCTCGCCGAGCGGTTGCGCGGAGCGGGGGGGGGGCCTCCTTGCTAATTGAAACCGGCGGTGCCAGCTGGCGCCGCCCTCGGTTGTCCCGAATCCCGCGCGGCTGCACGATCTGCCGCGTCGCCACCGCGGTTGTTGTCATGGTGTATTTTTTCCAGCGGCGCGTTGGGGCTCCGCCGCCTCCGGTCGCCGGCGACCCGCGCTGCCATGAGGTTCCACGGGCCACCGGAGTCACTCCGGTGGTCCATTTTAACTTTCTTCTGTGCCGGCGGTGATCTTGGGATCAGAACTTCAATGCGAAGGCTCTAAATCATCGTTGCGGTCCTGTTTCTTCATCGCCAACATCCCGTGCATCAATAACAAAACGGCGACGGGTCCTGAATTATTTGTTAGTCCGTACCCACCGCTTTAGTGGTTCAAAAAATCATCTAACAATTTAAATTCCATGTTCGAGAGTATAATTCACATAAATGAAATATACAAATTCACCTACCTTGATTATGACGTTGCACATCTTCGAGCCGCGGAAAGAGGCAAGCGTCGCGATAGAACGGCGTCGTGGAAGAACGGTGTTGATCCCGTCGACAACGGAGGAAGAAAGAACGTTGTCATTGGCAACGTTCCCCCATGGAGGTGTCTTCTCCCTTGACGTAGAGGAAGAGAAAAGTAGATGGTCTTTCTTCATCGAGAGGGAATGTTCTTCGTCGTTGGAGGAAATATCTCTTTCTAACTCTTCAAGGATTTTCCCAGCACAATATTTGCCAACCAAAAATTAAAATAAGGCTTTCCCTTATTTTAATAAACTTTTCAAGCATTCAAATTAATTAAAAAACTCTTTAATTAATTAATTGAAGAGTTGTTTAATTAATTGAGATGGGTTGGCAAATTAAATGGAGTGAGGGAGATGGAAGGTGGAGAGGTTTCACCCAATTAAATAAGGGAGTTGTCAAGAAATTAATGCAAGGGAGTTAAAGGGGGGTTTCAAGGGAGATAAAAGTTTGGGGATTGTGTGGGACCCACCTTACAAATATCCACACATGGGAGGTTAGGTGGTTGTGAGTTCCACCCTTAACTCCCCTTTGTAGGATATAACTACCAAAGATATAATAAAATTGTGTACTACCAATTTTATTTATTTTAATCTAAATCCCCAATAATAAACTTTCAACTCGCATAATACGCAACTGCGTTAAAGGTCCCCTTAAGCAAAAACCGGCACTGCGAGTTCATTGGTACCCTCGGATTTCAATTCTGAGCGCTGGTTAAAAAGATAGAAAAACCCACTCATTTGTTCACTAAACGTACCTGAGCTAAACATCGGAAATTGATTCCGGGCACACCGAGCCTCAGAATCAGGTGTCGTCGGAAACCGAGGACTCGTAGAATTCCAAGGTATTTAAGAAAAAAAATTCCTGGAAATTTTTGAGTCTTTACATTACTCCCACCTCAGGGATTTACGTCCCCGTAAATCTTCAAGACACACTAGGGAAACAAAAGGGGTACTGAGCAGGAATCTGAGCCTCCTGCTCCCATGTGTACCCCTAAAGGTTTTTGTGTTTCTAGAGAATGTGCATCAAATGAATCAATCATCCTCATAGGACCCGCTCATGTTGATCCTCAATCTCCACCAGGACCTCCTTGAAGGTCGTCCCATGGTCGATGATGACAGATAGGTCGTGCATGCATCTCTTCGCTGAGATACGTGGATGAAATCGTGCACCCGGTGCAACTGAAGTGGAAGGGTCAGGCGATAATCCACCTCACCTACTCTGCTAAGGACCTGGTTGTTAGAACCACGGCTGTTCTATGCAGGATTATGATTTTGGTTGGTGTTTGTTGTCAATCCTCAGTGGATGTTCCGAATGTGTGTCAGCAAAGTGATCATACAGTTCAAGCAGACAACAGTATTGAAGGTGGCGTTGTTTCCCAGTGTTTTCCAATTTTTTGGGCCTCAAAATCGGAAAATGAAGACATGGATTTTCTGAAAAAGGAGGTGCGCACAAAGAGGAAGGGGTGCGCAGAAAATAAGGGATGTGCGCGAAATACTTGAGTTGGGTGCGAAAAACAGCATGGTGCGTGAAATAGCAGAGCGAAGTTTTTCGCGTAAATAGTGTTTTGGAATCAAAACGTCGAAAAATGGCAAAGGCATGGGCTGCGCGAAATTTCTGGAGAGATGCACGGAAAACGATATCTGTGCGAAATATTACGTGCCAAATGAGATGTTTTCTCGCTGAAGGGGATTTTGCGCATGGGGGTCTCACACGCCTATAAATATGAGGTGACCCCCTTCATTCGGTATGGTTGAAGACTTAGAGAAGATCTGAGGTATGATGCGCGAAAAGGATTGTGTAAAGGGGTTTGCGTGAAATATTCGGTATTGCGCAGAAAATTTTGGGATGTGCGAAAAATGAAGAGTTGCGCGTAAAAATTGGGTTCATGCATAAAAGGTTCAGTTGTGGGGGAAAAAAGGGGTTTTGCATGAAATATTTTTTCCATGCGAAAAGTAAAGTTTGCACGCAATAAGAAGGTTTTTCACGCAAAGGGTTGGTGTTGTGCGCAATTGTCAGTGAAGCTTGTCTGCACGTTCTGGTTATCCGTTTCAGTGGTTCTGTGCGTTCTAGTGCATCTATTCCGGAAATCGATGCAAGCAGAGTCTCGTGCTGAGAAGAGGCAAAGACTTCAATGCAAATCTATTGAAGAGACCTTCACGTCTATAAACT
Source organism: Viscum album (assembly GCA_963277665.1). NCBI lineage: Eukaryota > Viridiplantae > Streptophyta > Magnoliopsida > Santalales > Viscaceae > Viscum > Viscum album. The sequence continues at coordinate 464,167,478 of OY728122.1, read as the reverse complement.
GAGTGTGACTTCACCAGGGGAAGTGATCCAGGGGGAGTTAGTGGGAGTGACCCAAGGGACGTAGTGAGCTATCCCTGAACAATTGTAAAGGCAGTGAGCCTGGGACAGAGTGACTGTGCCCGAACTAATGTAATCCACATCTAGTGAAGATTAGTGGAATTAGGTACGACTGACAACTTGTCGGCGTATGCTCCTTGGACGTAGCCCTTAGTGGTGAACCAAGTAAAATTTGATGTGTCACCTCTTTTGCATGTGAATGTTTGATTGCTAATCATATCCATCATACAGGTTCAACTAGTTCCTACCAACATGGGAACAAGATCCTTTAATTTAAAAGAAAAATTTGACACCCTGATTCACCCCTCCCCTCTCAGGGTGTCCCGGGGTCCTACAAGTGGTATCAGAGGGAGGTTGCTGGCGTTGAATCTGTCCTTTGTCACCATGGAGAATGTAGTCAATGTTAGGGGAGTCCCTCTCTTCGATGGAAGTAATTTTCAGATCTGGAAGAACAGGATGAGATCTCATCTAAGATCTCTTTGAATGGAAGTTCTATTTTCCACTGTGCAAGGAATACAAGTCACTGATCCAACAGGCCTGGCTATGACTGACACAGACAAGAAAATTCTTGATGCAGATGCTAAAGCTCAAAATGCACTCACCGCAGCTCTTTCTGATCAGATCTATCTAAAGGTGATGAGTTGCACCTCAGCAAAATCCATGTGGGATAAACTCGAAAATATTTATGAAGGAGATAGCAAAGTGAAGGAGGCAAAATTACAAGTCCTGCACAATCGGTTTGATGATCTGAAGATGCACCCAGACGAGAATGCAGACTCATTCTTAAATCGAATTACTGAAGTGGTTGGATCAATTCGGGGTCTAGGTGAAGAAATCAAAGACATTGATATTGTAAAGAAAATATTAAGAATACTTCCACCCCTGTATAATGCAAAGGTGTCAGCCCTTGAGGAAAGAGATCTTTCCAAACTTTATTTGGATGATCTACTGAGCAGCTTGGTAGCATACGAAATGAGAGTCAAACTAGAAGATGCTATGACTCATGTGAGCAAGGAAATGGACTTCAAGGCCATGGATAAATTGAAAATATCAAAATATATTAGCGGTGAAGATGACAAAGAAAAAGAAATTATTTCTCTCATTGCAAATAATTTTTAGAAGGGAAAAGGGAAATTCAAAGGGAAGTTACCTCTAGAATGTTTTCGTTGTGGAAAAGTTAGGCACATTGCCTCTCAATGTTTAAGAAAAATCAATGATGAAGATAGTGAAGATGAGAACATCGAGAAGCCTCAAAAAAAAATTTCAAAAAGAGAGACTTCAAATCTGGAATGAAAATACAGAGGAAGAGTTTTGTCTGTGAAGAGGAAGATGAGGATACTGATTTTTGTGAAGAAGAAGAACCTAAATTTAAAATGGGAAAGCATGCTTCCATTATGGATACGGTTGAAAATTCAGAACCCTTGATCAATAAATACAGAGATAATCAGATTATTTCTAATGGTGATTCAAAGACTCAAATTAAGGATGCTTTTTCCAAGCTTCAGAATAAATGTAAGAGATGTAATAAGTGGAAGGAAATGGTGGAAGAATCATCAGAATATGTTGATGAGCTTGAAGTAGAGATTGAACGACTAGAAGAACTAGTGAGAGTTCAGTCTTCAATCCTTGAAATCACAGATGATGTAGTGGAACTAAAGCTTAAAATTGAAGAACAAGCAAAGGTCATAAATGACCTTTCATCCAGACTGGAAGAGAAGTCCAAGACTATTGAGGGACTTGAGGAAGAAGTTGTTACTCTTAGAAGTAAAATTGAATGTCAATCAATGAAAAATGAGGGAAAGAAGAAAATTCATTTCGGAAGATTCTCATATTCAGAATTACTAGCAAGATCCAAGTGTGGTTCAGATGGGGTTGGAAAAATATTAAGTGATCAAAGACCCACTTACATGGGAAATAGTGGAATAGGTTGTGAAGCTGAGACATCAACTGCTGGAAGTAGAGAGAGCCAAAAGAACAACAAGATGAAAGTTGGACATGCTGAAACATTACCTGAAATGCTGAAAAAGGAACCCTCAATCCAAACTAAAATAAGAAATGAAAATTATCCTCAAACTTTCAGAAATTACAGGCATTTCAACTATTCTCCCAAGGAAGAAGGCATGAGGAGAAATTCACGTGAAAAGAAATTTCCTCTCATGAAGTGTCAGTTCTGTGGTTATCTGGGACATACCTTGTCATACTGTGAAGAGGCAAGGAGCTAATTGAATGGGGAAGATCTGGGAAGTCAACAAAGGATACCGATTTCATATCCTCCATCTGATAGAAGAAATAGCTTCAATGGTTAATGTTTTAATTGTTCTAACTTTGGCCATAAAGCTATGTATTGCAGACAATGGTACGACAGGAGAAATTCATACAATACTCAAAGACATTCCAGTTTTCATCCTCCTAATGATGTTGCTCTCACAAACAGTTTTTCCCCTCTGGAAGAAGATTATGGGTATGAAGACTCAGATTATGTGGAAGAAAGTATTAAAATTCCATCAGTATCCTATGCTCAATCCAATATCTCATGGAAAGAGAATAAGAAGATCGATAAATCCAATCTTGCAGAAGTATCCCTCAAAGCTACAAAGAGCAGCAGCACCTAGATCCTTGATAGTGGATGCTCTTCCCATATGACGGGAAATGATGACCTGTTGAAGAATATTGAAAATAAGGTTGATGGAATAGTATGGTTTGGTAATGATGGTGCTTTTAAGATTAAAGGCATTGGGAATACTGCTCTCGCCAACGGGGAGTTGAAGAAGACTGAAGTTCTTTATGTGGACGGTCTATGCCACAATCTCCTCAGTGTAAGTCAACTCTGTGACTCAGGGCTCATAGTAACCTTCAACCAAAAATTCTACACTATAAAATGAAAAACAGGGAATTCTCTTATGAAAGGCTGTAGAACAGATGGAAACTTATATCAGGTTGACAGCAAAGTGAACTCCTGCTATTTGTCTGTTGAAGAAGAAAACAATTTGTGGCATCGAAGGCTGGGGCACATTAACCAATAAGACATGGAAAAGATATCTAAGCTGAAAATTGTCATGGATATTCCCATTCTAAAACGTGAACGGGAAAAGTCTTGTGATGCTTGTATTCATGGGAAGCTGGTCTGTAGTTCATATCGGCCAAAGAAGAAAAGGGCATCGCATCTTCTTGATCTCATTCATACAGATGTATGTGGCCTGATAAATGTTTCTGGAACCCATGGAGAAAGGTACTTTGTCCTTTTCATTGATGATTATAGCAGAATGGCTTGTGTAATGGTGATTCACAGGAAGCTACAAGTACTTGATTGCATGAAAACTTATCACCGGATTTCTGAGAATGATACTGGACGGACAATAAAAGTCCTACGATCTGACAATGGAGGAGAATACACATCCATTGAGTTTTAAAATTACCTAGAAAACATGGAATACAGCATGAGGTAGCTGCTGTGAGAACTCCACAACAAAATGGAGTTGTTGAGCGTCGAAATCGACAGGTCAACAATATGGCCAGGACTATGTTGATTGATAGTGGTATCTCTCGCCATTACTGGAAGGAGGTTGTTGAAGCTGCAGTGCACATTCAGAATCGAACAGGGCTCTATATGGGAGAAACTAAGACACCGTACGAATTATGGCATGGAAGGAATCCTTCTTTGAAATAATTTCGTGTTTTTGGAAGTAAATGTTTCATCCGGAATAAAGAAGGAAACCAAGGAAAGTTCGGTGAAAATACTGATGAAGGAATTTTTCTTGGGTATCCAATGAACAACAAATCTTATAAGTGTTTCAATAAACGCTTGGGGAGGATTGTGGAAAGCAACAATGTTAAAATCATTGAAGGAAAAACCCCAAATGCTTCAAATAGTACCTATGCTGATGAGATAGAAGAAGAGAATGAATGTGAACATGGAATAAATACAAATACAGAAATAGAGGAAGGTGTACAAAACACTCAGGGGTCACATCATGATGTTGACTCAGATGAAGAATCTGAAGAGGAAATCTTGGATGGTGAGAATGCGACTGAACCTGATAGGAGAAATCGAAGAGCAGAGATTGATCCATCTAACATAATTGGAGACAGGAATGCACCCACACAGACAAGGAGGATGAGTAATAACACACCTTCTGCATTTCTGTCAGTTGTGGAGCCATCCTCATTTAAAGAAGTTGCAAAGGATGAATCCTGGGTGAAATCCATGAATGAAGATTTAGATCATATTGACAAGAATCGGACATGGGATCTGGTCCAGAGACCCAAAGGTCACAATGTGATTGGAACAAAATGGATATTCAAGAACAAGTTTTATGAGCATGGAAGTGTTATCAGAAACAAGGCTCGACTAGTATGTAAAGGGTATTCTCATATTGAAGGTGTTGATGTTGAAGAAACCTTTACTTCAGTGGCTAGATTGGAGTCAATCAGGTTGTTCCTTTCCATGGCTCTCCAAAGAGGATATAAAGTGTATCAAATGGATGTCAAGACAGCATTCTTAAATGGTGTTCTCGAAGAAGAAGAAGTCTACATTGAACAACCAGTGGGTTTTCTTCTTGGTACTGATGAATCAAAGGTCTGCAAGCTGAAGAAAGCACTTTATGGCTTGAAACAGGCACCATGGGCATGGTACTCCAGACTAGATTCTTATCTCAAGAAGCTAGAATTCAAAATTGGAGGAGTAGATCACAATCTCTATGTGAATAATTTTCCGAAAGATCAGTTCATGGTTCTCATTTATGTTGACGACATTATATTTGGTGGCAGTAGACAGAAATCAGTGGATGAATTTTCCAATCATATGAAATCAGAATTTGAAATGTCAATGATTGGGGAGCTCACATATTTCTTGGTACTGCAGGTGACTCAAAGGAAAGACTGCACTTTTATATCTCAATAAAATTATTCAAGAGAGCTGCTGAATAAATTTAATATGCAAGACTCCAAACCAATGTCAACTCTAATTGCAGTTGGAACCAAAATTGGGAAGCATGAGGATGGGAAATCTGTAGATCCCACCATGTACAGGAGGATTATTGGGAGCCTATTGTACCTGACAGCGACACGGCCAGATATTATCTTTGCCACATGTCATGTGGCCCGCTTTCAGAGTAATCCAAAGGAGGAACATATGGCAGTAGTAAAAATAATCATGAGGTATATTCAAGGTACTCACAATTGTGGATTATACTTTGCTGCAGGAAGGGACAGTGAATTATCAGCATTTTCTGATGCTGACTGGGCTGGCGATGTTGTGGACAGAAAGTCCACCAGTGGTGGAGCATTCTTTATTGGGAATAACTGTGTTGGCTGGTTGAGCAAGAAACAAGAAAGTACTTCTCTTAGTACTTCTGAAGCTGAGTATATATCCGCCACAAAGGCATGCACTCAACTGCTATGGATGAAGCAACAATTAACAGATATTGGTGATGAGGTAAAGCAACCAATGGTGATTTACTGTGATAACAAGAGTGCAAATGATCTTACAAAAAATCATGTTTAGCATTCTCGTACAAAACATATTGAAATAAGGTATCACTTTATCAAAGAAAATTTTGATCAAGGGGTGATTAGAATGGATCACGTGGGAACTGATGAGCAAGTAGCTGATATCCTGACGAAGCCACTGTCAGCAGCTATGTTTGAAAAGCATCGGTTGAACCTCGGTGTTCAACCATCTCCTACTGCATAAGGAGGTTCCGAAATTCCCCTCTCCCCAGTTATGTTAATTGTTTTTAATCTATTTTTGGAAGAGATGTAGGTTTATGGGGGAGATACTATCCAAGGGGAGTACTTTTTGAGCTGAACAATGATCATTTACTGATCTTTGGGTTTATTTTCAATGGGGGAGAAAGGAAAGGAATAAATTCAGGTTTGTGGACATGTAATGCTTGAGCGTCATTGAGAATTCCAAAACACAGGAACCCAATTCAAGCTTCCTATCTTGTTTTCTACACCGAACATTGCTCACATAGACTTAGAGTGTTGGCTTAGTTGATCCTTGCATTTTTGGTATACATGTGGATGGTGATATATTGAATTTATTTGCTGATTGCCAACAAACCCAAAGGGGTATATTGTTGGATCCATGGTTGTTCTATGCAGGATTATGAGTTTGGTTTGTGTTTGTTGTCAATCCTCAGTGGATGTTCCAAATGTGTTCCAGCAAAGTGATCATACAGTTCAAGCAGACAACGGTATTGAAGGTGGCACTGTTTCCCAGTGTTTGCCAATTTTTTGGGCCTCAAAATCGGAAAATGAAGACATGGATTGTCTGCAAAATGAGGTGCACACAAAGAGGAAGTGGTGCGCGGAAAATAAGGGATGTGTGTGAAATACTTGAGTTGGGTGCGAAAAACAGCGTGGTGCGTGAAATAGCGGAGCGAAGTTTTTTGCGCAAATAGTGTTTCGGAATCAAAATGTTGAAAAATGGCAAAGGCATGGGCTACGTAAAATTTCTGGAGAGGTGCGCGGAAAACGATACCTATGCGAAATATTATGCGCCAGATGAGAGGTTTTCGCGCCGAAGGGGATTTTGCGCACGGGGGTCTCAGACACCTATAAATATGAGGTGACCCCATTCATTCAGTACGGTTGAAGACTTAGAGAAGATCTGAGGTCTGATGCGCGAAAAGGATCGCGTAAAGGGGTTTCCACGAAATATTCAGTATTGCGTGGAAAATTTCGGGATGCGCAAAAAATAAAGATTTGCGCGTAAAAATTGGGTTCGTGCATAAAAGGTTCAGTTGCGGGGAAAAAAAGGGGTTTTTCACGAAATATTTTTTCCGCGTGAAAAGTAAATTTTGCGTACAATAAGAAGGTTTTGCGCACAAAGGGTTGGTGTTGCGCGCAATTGTCAGTGAAGCTTGTCTGCACGTTCTGGCTATCCGGTTCAGTGGTTTTGTGCATTCTAGTGCATCTATTCCGGACATCGATGCAAGCAGAGTCTCGTGCTGAGTCGAGGCAAAGACTTCAATGAAAATCTATTGAAGAGACCTTCACATCTATAAACTGAGTGTGACTTCACCAGGGGGAGTGAGCCAGGGGGAGTCAGTGGAAGTGACCCAAGGGACGCAGTGAGCTATCCCTGAACAATTGTAAAGGCAGTGAGCATGGGACAGAGTGACTATGCCCGAACTATTGTAATCCAAATCTAGTGAAGATTAGTGGAATTAGGTACGACCGAAAACTTATCGGCGTATGCTCCTTGGACGTAGCCCTTAGTGGTGAACCAAGTAAAATTTGTTGTGTCACCTCTTTTGCATGTGAATGATTGATTGCTGATCATATCCATCATACAAGTTAAACTAGTTCCTACCAACGTGGGAACAAGATCCTTTAATTTAAAAGAAAAATTTGACACCCTGATTCACCCCTCCCCTCTCAGGGTGTCCCGGGGTCCTACACTGGTAAGGTTCGAAGAATCGTGGAGATAACTTTCTTAGCTGGCCAAATCTCTATAGACCTCGATGAGGTGAGACTCGTAAGAAAATATGATCGACATCCTCGAACTCTAGTGGTCTTTGTCTCCTATAAGCATAGGTCTTTTGTCTACTCTATGCAGTCTTCATCCGCTTCTTGATGATCTGCACCTTCACCAATAGCCTCAAAATGGGCGCACTGGTCAACCTCTGTCTTAGCTCCTGAAAAGCTCTGCTGGCATCTCTCTGTCAACATGAAGGGTTTCCCCTTCTTCATCAATGCTAAAAGCAGTGCAGCAACTCTGGAGAAGTTTGGCACAAATCTTAGTTTGGCCGACTCATGAGTGATCGATTGCACCCACTTATGCATAATTTCATCTTGTGCTGCCTGGGGTTTCCTTTTCACCGACCAAGGAAACCCCATCCCAACATTTTAGGTAAACCACAACCTTTTTGCCTAATACAGTCAATATGTGTATGAACTGTGGTTGCCCAGTCCATACCCAAACTGACGTCGTAAGGCCTCGACACTGCCACCAAGAGGTTCCAACCGAAACTCTCACCTCAAGGGTTAGATCACACCGTCAGCGTATGTGTGATTATCGAGTCTCCTCCCAAAGGTATCTCCAGATGTGAGGGTCAAGTCAACGGCTTAACTGGAAACTTTGGTTCTGGGAAAAGATTCGCGGAAGGAAGGAATGATTTGTATCGATGTCTGTTGTTATGGAAGATGGAGGTAGACACAGACCGTACCTCGAATCATTCCTAGAGCCCTTGGGTCACACTCCTTGACTGCATACAGCTACTCTCTTCCCCTTCCCTCCTGCTCCCTAAGCCTAGCAGGGACTACAAAGGCGGGTGTTTGTAACATGTCGAAAAGTACACCACCACATGCTACTCTCCTAGCTCTACTTCCACGTTTGCTGCTCTGCAGATTCATCTGTCCTTAACACTTCCTCTTCTTGAACCATTTTACATGCCCAAGTCTCTAAGACTAGTGCCAGTTCCCTTCTTTCCCACTGCTAACATTCTCTAGCTGTATCCATTCAGCCAAAGTACATTCAACCACAAAGGTTCTCTCTAGCACCCTAGCATAAGTAGGAATGCATAGAGGGAAAATTGTTGTCTTGGATATCCTTAAACACATCTCGCTCAGAGGTCCGAGCTCTAAAGCACTGATTGTATCATATTCATCGAGTACCAAGAAAGATCGGTATGACTTGATGAATACTCATCTACCGACATGTTGTCCTGCCAAAATTGTATATGCTCTGGAAAACTCTCAGCCACCACCACAATCCAGTCCTCAGCCACCTGTGAGTCGGGCTCCCCTCAGAACCTGAGTGGTATCTGATGCTAAAACACATGTAAGGCACTGACCCTACATGTTTCATCTACCGGTACCGCCGGTTGTAACTGCTGACCAACAGGTAGTATTATAGCTGTCACACTACCCGAAGGTACTAACCCAGGCATTGGTCCACATACCGAAGCCTCATCACTATGCGGACCAACCTCATGGTCACTCACTGGGAAACACCAGTAGCTAAGATCTCCATCTACTCTACTAGGGTTTGAACTAAGTGTAGAACTCTAGCAATCACCTCCAGCCAGTCCACTACTGCCTTGGAATCTGCCTCACCTCGTAACCTCATAGGCCACTACTGCTGGAACTTGTGCAACGCGCTCCGTCAGCGTGCACCGTCCACTAGTACGGCTGGTGGCATCTACTGCATAACAGGTGGTGTTGCTGTTGGTACACCACCCAAAGGTGCCAACAAAGTAAGAGGGCCCTGCACCGGAGTCTCGTCGCTCGGTGGGCCGTCATCGTGTACTCTATCGGAACTCCAACTGACTGTCTGCGTGGAGGCATCCTGAACAGATGCGACACGGTCAAACGATTTAAACCTGGTTGAGCTGACTTAAAGAAACTTTTGAAAACACACACACAATTAGTGTTTTCGTTCATTAAGTCGGAAATCAGAAGTTAGGGTCCTGGTGTATGGATACGTCAGCCACCGCACCAACACTGGACTCCCTGAACTGAAAACCACACTAGGTACCCTTAACACTATTGCTTCACAGAAAGAAAATATCAAAGTTCTATGTTATGTGGTAAAACCTCCCTCTGATACCAATTTGTCAGGACCCGTCCCCCAGGGCCCGTGTTGTAACTACCCCAAGCCCGCCTTCCATAGGTCAGGGGCTGGCGACTAGCACCAAAGGCGTAAATCCCAATAACTGGGAAAGCATTGCCTTTATAAAACTCACACAACCAGAGAACAAGAGGAAGCAAACACTAAGTAAAGCGGTATAACAAGTGTTCTGAAAGTACAAAGGGGCCGGAAATACAATCCTAAAAGAAAGGTACAGCTACAACTGAAAGAAAAGTAAAACTGAAAAGACAACAGTTGAATGGTGAAGCAACTCCTGGATCGTCCACCGGGTTCCTACCTGAAGGGTAGGTATAGACATCCTCCTCAGCACTCCACGTCTATCGGTCCGCTCCGTGTGTCGTTACACTGAGTGTCCACCTCCGGGTACCATCCATTCCTTGTACACTCTGCCTCGGTCAGTGTTGTCCGTCGTCTGCATCGAACACAATGAGGTGCGGGCATAGCCCGTGCAGGGGTCAGTATAACGATACTCAGTAGGGACCCTGAGACCATAAAGGTCTCACAAAATCCAACAAGGATAAACCACAAATAAATATATCAACAGATAACCTTTACTTAGGTATATGCCCAAACATATACCTAAGTTATCAAGTAAACCATCTCAATCATGAGGAAAACACAAAGGTCATTGACTCAGCTCAAACCAGGATTTTTATTCACGATATCGAAACCACGGCTGGTAGAGAACTCCTCCTTTGTCGAGTACAGTGATCTTATCGCGACTCCGAGGTGCTACTCACAAACCTTAGACTGCTGAGGTACTCCTCCTATCGAGTATCGCGGGTCGGCCACCTCACAAAGTAGTGCTCCCCCGCCATGGGACTTCCACCTCACACAATAGTGCTCCCCCTCATAGCCTACAGAGGTACTCCTCCTTTCGAGTACCACGGGTCTGCCACCTCACAAAGTATTGCTCCTCTGCCATGGGTCTTCCACCCCAACACAGTAGTACTCCCCACTGGGCTATTCAAGTCACTCCGAAACAAATCGGACAAGCAGTCATCAGGTTTCAGACAGCTACTAGGTCTCCGCACTCTGAATGCTCATCTCTGGGAGGATCCGCTCCACGAGCTACTGGTTGATACTCCAAGTATCTCAAATTCCCACTAAGAAATATCACAAAGTACTGCCTCGTCATAGGGGTCTCAACACAACAGACGGCGCATCAATCGGACGCCCGGTCTGTGAGTTATTAGCCTTTTAGTCCCGGGGGCCCGGTTGGTTTCGTGTACGAACCAACCCGACCATAACTCAATTGTACCCCGAACTCCCATGGGGTATACTCAAAGGAACCGTTTCTCAATGATATTTCCAATGCCACTGACGGTTCGTCAAACAGACGTCTGGTCTGAGAGTTATTGGCTTTTCCGTTCGAGGGGTCTGGTTGGTTTATAAGTTAAATCAACCCGACCATACTCCAACTGCACCCAAACCTCAAGTGGAGTATTCCAAAAGAACCATCTCATCAAGAGGAATCCAATGTAGTTGACGACACGTCAATCGGAAGTCTGGTCCTCAAGTTATAAGCATTTCCGCTCCGAGGGCCCGGTTGGTTACGAGTTCGAACCAACCCGGCCGTACCCAAACTTCGCCAAAACCTTGAGTGTAATATACCGAAACGACCGTCTCGATCCAAGAAATCCTACGCAACTCATGGTGCATCTATCAGAGGGTTTTAGCTCACTTTATGGACGTTTAACCGAAAATGGTTCGAAAAAGGGGGTCTGGGCCCGGTCCGACCCGCCCCTACCCACCCTGGGTCGACCCGAACCAGGTCGACCCGACTCGGGTACGGGTCCGGCCTGGTTGGGCGCGGCGTGGCCCGGCTCACAGCTGGCGCGGCCGACTGTGGCTCGGCCAACCTGGCTGTGCGGTTGTGCGAAGCGGGGGGGGGGGGGGGGCGGCCCCCCCGCTAATTGAAACCGGTGGCGCCAGCTGGCGCCGCCCTCGGTTGTCCAGGATCCCGTGCGGCTGCAGGATCCGTCGCGGTGGATTTTCTCCGGCGGCGCGCTGGGGCGCCGCACCGATGACCCGCACTGCCACGAGGTTCTGCGGGCCACTGGAGTCGCTCCGGTGGTCCGTTTTAACTTCCGTCTACGTTGGCGGTCATCTCGGGATCCAAAATTCACTGCGAAGGCTCTAAATCGTCGTTGCGGTCTCGTTTTGTTGTCGCCAGCATCCCGCACATCAAGAACAAAATGTCGACAAGTCCGAACTTGTTCGTTAGTCCGTACCCACCGCGTTAGTGGTTCAAAACATCATCTAACAATTTAAATGCCATGTTCGAGAGTATAATTCACATAAATGAAATATACAAATTCACCTACCTTGATTATGACGTTGCACGTCGTCGAGCTACAGAAAGAGGCAAGCGTCGTGATAGAACGGCGTCGCGGAAGAACGGTGTCGATCCTTTCGACAACGGAGGAAGAAAGAACGTTGTTGTTGGCGACGTTCCCCCGCAGTGGTGTCTCCTCCCTTGACGCAGAGGAAGAGAAGAGTATATGGTCGTTCTTCATCGAGAGAGAATGTTCTTCGTCGTTGGAGGAAAGCTTTCTTTCTAACTCTTCAAGGATTTTCCCAGCACAAGATTTGCCAACCAAAAATTAAAATAAGGCTTTCCCTTATTTTAATAAACTTTCCAAGCATTCAAATTAATTCAAAAACTCTTTAATTAATTAATTGAAGAGTTGTTTAATTAATTGAGATGGGTTGGCAAATTAATTGGAGTGAGGGAGAAGGAAGGTGGATAGGTTTCACCCAATTAAATGAGGGAGTTGTCAAGAAATTAATGCAAGGGAGTTAAAGGGGGGTTTCAAGGGAGATGAAAGGTTGGGGCTCATGTGGGCCCCCCTTACAAATATCCACACATGAGAATTTAGGTAGTTGTGAGTTCCACCCTTAACTCCCCTTTGTAGGATATAACTACCAAAGATATAATAAAATTGTGTACTACCAATTTTATTTTCTTTTAATCTAAATCCCCAATAATTAACTTTCAACCTGCATAATACGCAACTGTGGTAAAGGCCCCCTTAAGCAAAAACCGGCACTGCGAGTTCATCGGTGCCCTCGGATTTCAATTTCGAGCGCCGGTTCAAAAGATAGAAAAACTCGCTCGTTCGTTCACTGAACGTACCCGAGCTAAACTTCGAAAATTGATTCCAGGCACACCGGACCTCGGAATCAGGTGCCGTTAGAAACCGTGGACTCGTAAAATTCCAAGGTATTTAAGAAAACAATTTCCTTGAAATTTCCGGGTCTTTACAATAACACTTTAATAAAAAACCCATTAAAAGATAAGTCTTGTAATTTTTCCTAAAATACCATGATTAAATGATTATTTTTGTTATTATTTTTTAAATAAGATAAATATTCAAAAAATAAATTGAATAATGTTCATCAATTAAATACTTGACTCAATGAAGTGAAATTTATATGAAACCCATTACCCCTTCTTATAAATTCCTTGAACGTACATTCAACTACTATATCAAAAAACTATATACATTAATAAATTAATTCAGATGCTTAATCATGTCAATTTCATTCATTATCTTAAATATTTCTAAGAACCTAGTTTTTTCTTTGAAAGACTTTGGAATATTATTTATGATATTCCAGAGCAGCGCCTTCAGATGGTGTGCGATTCCGAGCCCCGGAGTGGCCGGAATTAAATTTCCAGTGCGTTCACACTGGAAACGCCAAATAAATGGGATAACTCCTAAAAGGTGATCCGGATCAGAGATATGAGTGTATGGATGGGTCCAGAATGGGGTTTTTACCCTAGGAACGACATAAAGTGCATTGGAGAGGGACGTTTGGTCCCCTCGCCCACTTCTGGAATGTTAAACGAATTAAATAAATTAATTAATTTGTTTAATGTTGAAACGCAGGTATCTCTTAAATGGTGGCTCATATTGGAAAACCAAGGGCACCGTTGAGTTCGGAGCATGCCGTTTACCCTAGGAGGGGTATAAATTTTGCGGTCGCGGACCGTCTGTGAAAAATGGCCCCAGGGGCGTTTTCGTAATTTGGCGGCCTCGGGCATTCAATTTTATAACTTTTGAACGGATTCTCGGATTAAAATTATGAGACCGCCGTTGTACTCGGGAGGTGGTTTTTGGACTAGGGGAGGCATAACGTCGACCCCATCGAGAGTTTCGGATGCGGGTTATTTTGGGGGTTTTAAATTAATTAAAATGGTAATTAATTTACTCAACCCCTAAATCTCCCCTCTCCGTCTTTGGCATTCCATGGCGCAAACCCTCCCAAGGAGGAACTCCTCACTCTCCTCCTCTAGATCCGGCGAGGCAGCTCCGGCAAGGCGATTTCGCGGCGGCGGATCGTCCGTGAAGCGTCAGGCGAAGCCCAACAAGGTAGGAGTGTCGTTTTCGTTTTATTCTCCCCGCACCTACTTTGAGCCCATTTAATCATGTCTAATTGCTGTTGGATTTTCGAACAAACCCCATTAATGCGTAGTAGAGATTATTCCCTTTCCAACGCATCTTTTGGATTCGAATTCCGAGCTCCGTGGCGTCCGCAATCATCCGCCGAAGTTGGCGGATTTTCGGTTTCTGGGGGGTTCGAGCGACGGCGCGGCTAGGGCGGACGGCGCGGCAGCGGGGCACTCGGCTTCGAGGGCTTCAGCAGGGCGGCGATGGGGAGCGGCCAGGCGAGGCCATGGGCATGCGGCGCTGGCGGGTTTGCTGGGCACCGGCGCAAGACGGCGCTCACCGGAGCGCGACGGAGAACCGGGGTCGCGGCGCGCGACCCCGCGGAGGAGACACGATCCGCGTCGTGCGGGTCGTCGCGCGGCGACCGGTCTCATCCGGTCGGCCGGGCGGTAAACCGGGTCCACCGCCGGCCCGCGCGGCCAAGCCGCGGGCTGGCCCAGGCTTGGCGGACCGGCCGGTCCAGGCCGGTCCAGCCCAAGGGGCTTTGCCCCTCAGTTTTCCGACGCCCGTAACTTTCGCTACGAGCATCTGTTTTGCGTGCCGTCAGTGGCAGTGTGGACCTCGCGTCGAGTGGAACGTTTTGAGATGGTTTCGGGAATTTTTAATTCCCGAAACGAGGGGCCTTAGAGGCGTGGCACATCTTTAAGTGAATTGACATGTTCTTCGGGGGATCTTGTTTTGGCCGGCGCGGACGCATCCGACGTCCGTTTTGAGTGTCGTCAGTGGCGTTGGAACCCTAGCACCGAGGCAGAGCGTTCCAGGGTGGTTTCAGGCGTTGAGGCCGAAGTTGAGGCACAGGCCCCACGGCCCGTCTTTTGAGTTGCGTGTAGCGTTTCACGACTTTTTCATCGGACGTCCGTTCGGGGCGTGCGAGCAGTCGTTTCTAGATGTTTATCCGAGGGGATTGCAACGGTGCAATCCGCCCGCTCTAATTCGGCACGATAGTGCGGGGCCCACGAGGGTCGTTTGAGCGTCGACGGTGATTTTCCATCCTTATCATCGGGTGACCGTTTTGGACAAGTGAATAGTCCATCTTGTGTGCTTTTTCGAGAGGATCGCAACGGTGCGATCTGTTCGTTGAGTTTTGGGACCGGGTTGCGGGTCCCACGAAGCACCGCTCGTGTGCGGTGCGCCGGAATGCATCTTTTTCTCCGGATACCCATTCCACGCAAGTAAGCAGTCAATTTGACGTGCTTTTCCGAGAGCATTGCGATGGCGTAGTTCGCCCAACCTTTTTCGGGGACGTGGTGTGGGTCCTACCCGTCCTGGCTACGGTGAATAATACCTTTTTCACTGGGTGTCCATTTTGGGCAATTGAGTAGTCAATCCTGTGTGTTTTTCTGAGGGGATCGCAGTGGTGTGCCCCGTTTGTTCAGTTTCGGGATCTTTGGGTGGGCCCCACACGGGTTTGGTTACGGTGAATAGTACCTTTTTCACCGGTTGACCATTTCAGGCGAGTAAGTAGTCTATCTCGCGTGTTTTTCTGCGAGGATTACAATGGTATGATCCATTTGGTTGTGCGGAGCCTCATACGCGGTCTTATTAAATGTGGAAATATGAAAGGTGCCCCGGTGGCGGTTCTTCTACCGTGGTTGTAGCGGACCCATGGCATGTGATCGCTTGCACTCTTGGGAGAGAGATGTGAATGTTTCATAAGATGTGGTCGGCCGTGCCTGGGCCTTTGAGTTGGAGATGTTACATCACGCCCTCACGTTGACGTTGGGTGCCATGTGCACGATAGCCCTTAAGCTGAAAATGAGGTATACTCCGGGAGTATACGGGAGCGCTTGGAGGTTCATGTGGTTTGTACCAGAGGACGTTTGAGCACTTGGTTTGGGTTAACTTGGGGCCACACATCGTGTGGGCCCCAGGTGCGTGTCATGTTCTGTTGTGCGTTCTTTGACCTCTCGCGACGTAGAGGGTCCCTCTGTGCTCGTTTGTTTGACCAGCAGGGTGGAGTTTTTCCCCTGGTTTTGTCCTCGTTTGTTTGAACAGCAGGGTTGAGTGTTCTCCCCCTGGTTTCATTCTCGATGGATCGGCCGGTAGCGGTGCCAGTGACACCCAGTGATGGAACATGCGCGGAACCTATTTTGGGTGAGTTGTTCTAGAGTTGGGTGGTCGCGCGATACCCACTCCATGTTCGGTTGGCCAGTGTTGTACCCTCCAGTAGAGATGGCCAGAGCAGTTCTGAGTTTTACCCTCCAGTGGGGCTAGGCAGTGGGTTACTCATCTACTTCTTCGGGTTTACCCTCCAGTAGGGCTGGGCAGTGGGTTGCTCACTGACTTCTAGGGTCTACCCTCCAACAGAGACTGGGCAGTGGGTCACCCGACGCACTTAGGGTCTACCCTCCAGCAGAGACTGGGCAGTGGGTCACCTGACGACCTCTTAGGGTCTACCCTCTAGCAGGGCTGGGCAGTGGGTCGCCCTTCGTCTAGTTCCAGGTCTACCCTCCAGCAAGGCTGGACAGTGGGTCTCCTGTCGACTTATTCCAGGTCTACCCTCTGGCGGGGCTGGGCAGTGGGTCTCCTGATGATGTATTATGGTCTACCCTCCAGTGGGGCTGGGCAGTGGGTCGCCTGATGATGTATTATGGTTTACCCTCCAGCAGGGCTGGGCAGTGAGTCACCGGATATCATATTATGAATTACCCTCCAGCAGGACTGGGCAGTGGGACACTTGTCAGCATTCCAGGCTCAGTACTTTCTACTAGTCTAGTTTGTGGCTTTCCTCCTGATTACCGGAGCGGGACCCTTGGTTATACGGGTTAGTGTTGTGATGACTTTGACTTTGAGAAGACCTCTCGACTGTAGGGCAGTGACGAGGTGTGGTTTGACTTTCCCTAGAACTCTCAAGTACGAGGGACATTTTCCCCACCAAGACACATTCTTGTGAAGTGATCTAAAACCGTGTGGGCGAGTCAGTGCCGCCCAAAGCAGATAGTGTTGAGGTGCGGTGATTGAGCCCTTGGCTTGCGGTTCGGGGCAGACGTGCGGGATGCTAGGCATCAATGGAGTTTACTTCTAGGACTGTTGGCGACTCACTTTCTTGGGCTGAGTTACGGGATGGAGATCCCCTTACGATATTGTTTGGGATTCTGGTTGAGCATACAGATATGTATATACCATGTTTCCGGTACCCACTTCTTGGGTTTGGTTACTCTCCTTCCAAGAGAGGCGAAGACGCACGAGGTATGCCACATGCTTTCTGTGTCTAGCTTCTCGTGGTTGGGTGAGTCTACTCTCCTGCTATAGGTAGCGAAGACTCGATGGGAAGTTCATCTTCTCACCGTTTCCATCTCCTTGTGTCTGGACGAGTCCTATCTCCTTTATCTTGTTGGGTTGAGCTGGACTCTTATTGTACTACTTTACTCTTCCTGTTCGCTCTACTGCTCACCCTTTAGTACCTCCTTTGTTGCTCCCTCAAGCCTTCGGGGTATCCTACTGAGTATTTTTATACTCAACCCTGCTTGGTCTTTGCCTGCACATGGTGTGCCCTTGCAGACGATGGACAGGTTGGTCGTGACTTCAGTAGAGCATAAGAGCTTGGAGCTTGGACCGCGTACGGTGGTCTGAGTCAGGTTCCGGGTTGGGGGACCCTTCCATCTGTTTTTCCTTTTGTTTAAACTGTTGTCGGGTTGTGGCACTTTTTGGTTGGGTGCGTGTTTTTCCCCTTTTCCTTTTAGTTTACCTTCAACTTTACTTGTACTAATTAGAGGTCGATGCACATTTGTGGTTTATATATATAATAGTTGCCCTTTTCTTCACTTTCCTTTACTTTACTCTACACTTTTTCATTGACTGTGTTGCGTGTATGTGTACAGGTTCTTATGCAAAGGCCTCCCCGGGTTGTTGTGCTCCGGCTCTAGTCGCCAGCCCCTGGCCTATGGTGGCGGGCTTGGGGTAGTTGCGACTCGAGCCCGGGTAGGGTCGGGTCGTGACAAAGTGGTATCAGAGGTGGTTCGTTCCTTGGGACGTTGTTCGGACGTCCCTAAAATAAAAAGGAATTGGTTGGGATATAGGGAAATAGTGTTAATGTGTCTCGAGAGCGGCTCTCGGGCCAGGGAGTCCAGTGATGGTGCGGCGGCCGACGTATCCATTCACCAGGACCCTAATAACCCGCTTGTCGACTCAGTATGCTGAGACACTTGTTGCAGGGAAAAATTGGTTTGTGCATCACATAGGATTGAGTCTTTGACTGTCCTTCTTGAGTCAGCTCCCCATCATTGTTATTGGTATATACATATATGCTCATCTGACCGCGGAACTCCTTGATAATATTCAGGATGTCTCCACGAAGACAGCCAGCCAAGATACCAGCTTTGGTTCGTGATGACGACCATGTGAGCTGCGAGGCCACAGTCCAGGACCCATA
The DNA here is from genome assembly GCA_963277665.1 of Viscum album. Classification (NCBI taxonomy): domain Eukaryota; kingdom Viridiplantae; phylum Streptophyta; class Magnoliopsida; order Santalales; family Viscaceae; genus Viscum; species Viscum album. The sequence goes on along the minus strand of OY728122.1, from coordinate 464,148,994 downwards.
ATGCGAGCCCCTTTCTCTGGGTGGGACGGTAGCAACACCCCCACCTGTTGAGCAGCAAACAGTTTCAACAGAGTAGGCTGAGCTTGAGCGCAGGTTGAGTGTGCTCCGTGAGTTCCAGCAACAGAGACCACTGAAGGTTCAATGGTGAGCCAGACCCTCAGGCAGTAGAGGTTTGGCTCGAGGCAGTGGTTCGCCTTTTCAGGCTTGTGCAGACGCCGGAAGATCTTATGGTGGCTTTGGTAGCCGACCTTTTCCGTGGAGCAGCACGACATTGGTGGAGTCTGGTGACTCGGTTTCTTGACGAGTCGTCGCTTTCGTGGGGCGACTTTCAGTTGTTGTTTCATGAGGAGTTTTCCCCTCCTGCTTGCGATCCGTTCGGATTCAGGAGCTCCTGCAGTTTCAGCAGGGAGGGATAGCGATGGCCGGGTACGCGGCTAGTTTTGCAGACCGTGCACGCTTTTACCCGGACTTGGTCCGTGATGACAACATCCGAGCGCGGAAGTTTGAGTAGGGTCTCCTCCGAGAGATTCGTGATGTCATAGTACCCTTGGGCATTTTCCACATATGTCGGGGTGCTGGAGCAGGCGCTGGTGATAGGAGCTTCCTGTCACGTTCTAGAGTTGGTGGTGGCAGTAGGCACGTTGGACCCGAGACGTCTGTCATGGCTAACAGGCGTCAGCAAGCAGAACCTTGACGCAAGTAGCTTTCTGACAACCGGACTCAGGGGCATGTTCGTACACCACAGTGGCACCAGAGGGTACCAGTGCAGCCCAGTTAGAGTCAGTTCTATGCTTGTGACGGCGAGGTCACTTGGCACGATACTGCCGACCAGGCATGCGGAGAGCTTCAGGCAGGCAGCAGATGCACCACCATGACGGAGGTAGGGCCGTGATCAGAGTAGTACCCAAAGAGGTGGTACTAGCAGAGGAGCGGGAGGAGCTGGTAGTGGGGGACGACTTTACAAGGTTTTCCCATCACCACTAGGCGGTCCACGTCAGGATCTGGGAGCTGACAATTGGGACCATGGACAGCCGCAAGCTTTGGATGTCTACGATCCCTGCAGAGCAGGAGGTGGTAAGAGGTACGCTACAACTCTCTTACTTTTTGAAGTAGAGTTGGTAGATGCTGTGTGTGAAATACTTTCCTCCCTGCTCCTTGCTTGAGGTATTACCAGGGTGATGCATGGCGTCGGGTGTATCCCTGTGTTGGTAAGGTAAAAAGGTGTGAGCCCTTTTCCTCTAGTCGATGGTGTCAGCTCCTTCGCTTTCTGAGCGTGTAAGAGAGTCTAGATTGTGGGACATCGACTGTGAAATATTGTGTGACCAAATATCCTTGGGTGTTTCACCATATAGATATTCTGAATGAGGGAATCATCGAGCCTTGTTCCAGGTGCGGGTGGTGATTCCAGTCGCGGCATGTGACGTAAGGGTTCGGTCGGGGAGGTGATCTACCCCCGAGGGCCTTCAGGGCGTTTGAGACCGTGTAGAGGGATGGAGAGGTTCTCTACCGCCTTGCCCTAAACCCAAAGTCTGGAGTTGGTGCACGACATCGGTAAGGGCCGACCTCGCGTGAACGGATCAATCCTTTGGTCTGTGTGCGGTGACGCAGAGCTGTGCATGGGTTCTTCTGGGTATGGGAAAGCCAGGTGTGGGCTTAGTACCCTGTGTTGCTCCCTAGTTTTGCTTTTCGGGGATGAAAATCTTGAAGGAGGGAATGATGTAAGAACCCGGTTTTTGCTGTGAAAGACTTTGGAATATTATTTATGATATTCCAGAGCAGCGCCTTCAGACGATGTGCGATTCCGAGCCCCGGAGTGGCCGAAATTAAATTTTCAGTGCGTTCACACTAGAAACGCCAAATAAATTGGATAACTCCTAAACGGTGATCTGGATCATAGATCCGAGTGTACGGATGGGTCCGGAATGGGGTTTTTACCCTAGGAACGACATAAAGCGCATCGGCGCGGGACATTTGGACCCCTCGCCCACTTCTGGAACGTTAAACGGATTAAATAAATTAATTAATTCGTTTAATGTTGAAACACAGGTATCTCTTAAACGGTGGCTCATATTGGAAAACCAAGGGCACCGTTGAGTTCGGAGCATGCCGTTTACCCTAGGAGGGGTATAAGTTTTGCGGGTGCGGGCCGTCTGTAAAAATGGCCCCAGGGGCGTTTTCGTAATTTAGCGGCCTCAGGCGTTCAGTTTTATAACTTTTGAACGGAGTCTCGGATTAAAATTTTGAGACCTCCGTTGTTCTCAGGAGGTGGTTTTTGGCCTAGGGGAGGCATAACGTCGACCTCGTCGAGAGTTGCGGATGCGGGTTATTTTGGGGGTTTAAAATTAATTAAAATGGTAATTAATTTACTCAACCCCTAACTCTCCCATCTCCCACTTTGGCATTCCCTGGAACAAACCCTCCCAAGGAGGAACTCCTCCCTCTCCTCCTCTAGCTCCGGTGAGGCAGCTCCGGCAAGGCGATGGCGCGGCGGCGGATCGTCCGTGAAGCGTCGGGCGAAGCCCAACAAGGTAGGAGTGTCGTTTTCATTTTATTCTCCTCGCACCTACGTTGAGCATGTTTAATCATGTCTAATTGCTGTTGGATTTTCCAAAAAACCCCATTAATGTGTAGTAGAGATTATTCCCTTTCCAACGCATCTTTAGGATTCGAATTCCGAGCTCCGTGGCGTCCGCAATCATCCGCCAAAGTTGGCGGGTTTTCGGTTTCCGGCGGGTTCGAGCGGCGGCGCGGCTAGGGCGGACGGCGCGGCAGCGGGGCGCTCGGCGTCGAGGCCTTCAGCAGGGCGGCGAGGGAGAGCGGCCAGGCGAGGCCAGGGGCGTGCGGTGCTGGCGGGTTTGCTGGGCGCCGGCGCGAGACGGCGCTCACCGGAGCGCGACGGAGAACCGGGGTCGCGGCGCGCGACCCCGCGGAGGAGACACGACCCGCGTCGTGCGGGTTGTCGCGCGGCGACCGGTCTCAGCCGGGTCGGCCGGGCGGTGGACCGGGTCCACCGCCGGCCCGTGCGGCCAAGCCGCGGGCCGGCCCAGGCCGGGCGGACCGGCCGGTCCATGCCGGTCCAGCCCAAGGGGCTTTGCCCCTCAGTTTTCCGACGCCCGTAACTTTCGCTACGGGCGTCTGTTTTGCGTGCCGTCAGGGGCAGCGTGGACCTCGCGTCGAGTGGAACGCTTTGAGATAGTTTCAGGAATTTTTAATTCCCGAAACAAGGGGCCTCGGAGGCATGGCACGTCTTTAAGTGAATTGACGTTTTCTTCGGGGGATCTTGTTTTGGCCGGCGCGGACGCGTCCGACGTCCGTTTTGAGCGCCATCAGTGGCGTTGGAACCCTGGCACTGAGGCGGAGCTTTCCAGGGTGGTTTCAAACGTTGAGGCCGAAGTTGAGGTGCGGGCCCCACGGCCTGTCTTTTGAGCTGCGTGCAGCGTTTCACAACTTTTTCATCGGACGTCCGTTGGGGGCGTGCGAGCAGTCGTTTCTGAATGTTTTTCCAAGGGGATTGCAACGGTGCAATCTGCCTGCTCTAATTTGGCACGATGGTGCGGGGCCCACGAGGGCCGTTTGGGCATCGACCGTGATTTTCCATCTTTATCACCGGGCGACCGTTTTGGACAAGTGAACAGTCCATCTTGTGTGCATTTTCGAGAGGATCGCAACGGTGTGATCCGTTCGTTGAGTTTCGGGACCGGGTTGCGGGTCCCACGAAGCACCGCTCGTGTGCGGTGCGCTGGAATGCATCTTTTTCTCCGGATACCCATTCCACGCAAGTAAGCAATCAATTTGACGTGCTTTTCCGAGAGCATTGCGATGGCGCAGTTCGCCCGACCTTTTTCGGGGACGTGGTGTGGGTCTCACCCGTCCTGGCTACGGTGAATAGTACCTTTTTCACTGGGTGTCCATTTTGGGTGATTGAGTAGTCAATCCTGTGTGTTTTTTCGAGGGGATCATAGTGGTGTGCCCCATTTGTTCAGTTTCGGGATCTTTGGGTGTTCCCCATATGGGTTTGGTTACGGTGAATAGTACCTTTTTCACCAGTTGACCGTTTCAGGCGAGTAAGTAGTCTATCTCACGTGTTTTTCCGCGAGGATTACAATGGTATGATCCGTTTGGTTGTACGGAGCCTCATACGCGATCTTATTAAATGTGGAAATATGAAAGGTGCCCCGGTGGCGGTTCTTATACCGTGGTTGTAGCGGACCCATGGCATGTGATCGCTTGCACTCTTGGGAGAGAGATGTGAATGTTTCATAAGATGTGGTCGACCGTGCCTGGGCCTTTTAGTTGGAGATGTTACGTCACGCCCTCGCGTTGACGTTGGGTGCCGTGTGCACGATAGCCCTTGGGCTGAAAATGAGGTATACTCTGGGAGTATACGGGAGCGCTTAGAGGTTCGTGTGGTTTGTACCTAAGGACGTTTGTGCGCTTGTTTGGGGTTAACTTGGGGCCACACGCCGTGTGGGCCCCAGGTGCGTGTCGTGTTCTGTTGTGCGTTCTTTGACCTCTCGCAACGTAGAGGGTCCCTCTGTGCTCGTTTGTTTGACCAGCAGGGTGGAGTTTTCCCCTGGTTCGGTGCTCGTTTGTTTGACCATCAGGGTTGAGTGGTCTCCCCCTGGTTTCGTTCTCGATGGATCGGCCGGTAGCGGTGCTAGTGACACCCAATGATGGAATAGGTACTGAACCTATTTTGGGTGAGTTGTTCTAGAGTTGGGTGGTCACGCAATACCCACTCCGTGTTCAGTTGGCCAATGTTGTACCCTCCAGTAGAGATGGCCAGAGCAGTTCTGAGTTTTACCCTCCAGCGGGGCTGGGCAGTGGGTTACTCATCGACTTCTTCAGGTTTACCCTCCAGCAGGGCTGGGCAGTGGGTTTCTCACTGACTTCTAGGGTCTACCCTCCAGCAGAGACTGGGCAGTGGGTCACCCAACGACCTCTTAGGGTCTACCCTCCAGCAGGGTTGGGCAGTGGGTCGCCCGACATCTAGTTCCAGGTCTACCCTCCAGCAGGGCTGGGCAGTGGGTCTCCTGTCGACTTATTCCAGGTCTACCCTCCGGCGGGGCTGGGCAGTGGGTCGCCTGATGATGTATTATGGTCTACCCTCCAGTGGGGCTGGGCAGTGGGTCGCCTGATGATGTATTATGGTTTACCCTCCAACAGGGCTGGGCAGTGGGTCACCCGATATCATATTATGAATTACCCTCCAGCAGGACTGGGCAGTGGGACACCTGTCAGCATTCCAGGCTCAGTACTTTCTACTAGGCTAGTCTGTGGCTTTCCTCCGTGATTACCGGAGCGGGACCCTTGGTTATACAGGTCAGTGTTGTGATGACTTTGACTTTGAGAAGACCTCTCGACTGCAGGGCAATGCCGAGGTGTGGTTTGACTTTCCCTAGAACTCTCAAGTACGAGGGGCACTTTCTCCACCGAGACGCGTTCTTGTGACGCGATCTAAAACTGTGCGGGCGAGTCAATGCCACCCAAAGCGGATAGTGTTGAGGTGCGGTGATTGATCCCTTGGCTTGCGGTTCGGGGAAGACGTGCGGGATGCTGGGCATCGATGGAATTTACTTCTGGGACTGTTGGCGACTCACTTTCTTGGGCTGAGCTACGGGATGGAGATCCCCTTACGATCTTGTTTGGGATTCTGGTTGAGCATACAGATATGTATATACCTTGTTTCCGGTACCCACTTCTTGGGTTTGGTTACTCTCCTTCCAGGAGAGGCGAAGGCACGCGGGGTATGCCACGTGCTTTCCGTGTCTAGCTTCTCGTGGTTGGATGAGTCTACTCTCTTGCTATAGGTAGCGAAGACTCGACGGGAAGTTTATCTTCTCACTGTTTCCAGCTCCTTGTGTCTGGACGAGTCTATCTCCTTTCTCTTGTTGGGTTGAGCTGGACTCTTATTGTACTCCTTTACTCTTCCTGTTCGCTCTGCTGCTCACCCTTCGGTACCTCCTTTGTTGTTTCCTCGAGCCTTCGAGGTATCCTACTGAGTATTTTTATACTCACCCCTGCTTGGGCTTTGCACGCACTTGGGGTGCCCTTGCAGACGATGGACAGGTTAGTCGTGACTTCAGTGGAGCATAGGAGCTTGGGAGCTTGGACCGCGTGCGGTGGTCTGAGTCGGGTTCCAGGTTGGGGGGCCCTTCCAGCTGTTTTTTCTTTTGTTTACCTGTTGCCGGGTTGTGGCACTTTTTGGTTGGGCGCGTGGTTTGCCCCTTTTCCTTTTCAGTTTACCTTCAGCTTTACTTGTACTGTTTAGAGGTCGATGCACATTTGTGGTTTATATATATAGCAGTTGCCCTTTTCTTCACTTGCCTTTACTTTACTCTGCACTTTTGCATTGAGTGTGTTGCGTGTGTGTGTACAGGTTCTTAGGCAAAGGCTTCCCCGAGTTGTTGTGCCTTCGGCGCTAATTGCCAGCCCCTGGCCTATGGAGGCGGGCTTGGGGTAGTTGCGGCTCGAGCCCGGGTAGGGTCGGGTCGTGACAATATTAGTCACTCTCAACAATAATTCTTGGTATTCTGCATCGAGTGTTTGTGTTTTAGATCTTTCTTACTAGTTTCTTAATAGTGGTATCCATGTTTATTGTTATTTAAATGTTAATCACTACATGATCATCTAATATGATATATTATATATTCCATTATTGTTTATGATGTAAAAATTTGCATTTATTTTGAATATTTTTACAAACCATGATGATGCAATCAACAAAGATGATGTTTTGGTGATTCTTAATGAACACAATGTGTCCTTATAATTAATTGTCAAAATACTAATATAACCATACCTGGAAAAAAAAAATTAAATATTTGTAATATATTAAACCAGTAAATATGTTATCATAGTCAAAAATTACATAAATTCATAGTATTTCTTGATTAAGGTGTTAAACCTACCCAAATGTGAAAATACCTAGATTTCAGGAATGATTATGAGGTGGTTTAGTTGTAATACAATTATAAAATAAGCATAAAGATTTTATATTTTTCATATTAGTTTCATATATTAGAATTAGAGGTAATTATAAGAAGAATAATTGGATATGAAAATATTACACAATTTCAATAAAAGATAACATTTTAAAACAATAATATTAAATAATAAATGAATGACGATAATTTTTTATTCATATCATTAATAGGATCATATATTCTTCATACCAAAAATATAATAATATCAAAAAAATCATATTTATTATATAATCCCACTATTATACACAACCTTGTAAGGTAATGAGGGAATACAAAATGCACTATGTCATACATGTGGTAGTTCAAACAATTCAAAAATGATGCTTTTATTTTTCTTAATGGACGAGGTATATAAACAAAATATGATAATTACCATAATATAATAAAATTATTTTATTTAAATGATACTAATTTAATAATATTGGGGTGGATAGAATAAATTTAAATAAGTAAAATAATAATAAAAACTAAGTATTCGATAACACTGCAATCGAGGAAATAGATTTTCTTAGGAAAGCTCCTCGAATTTTTTAAGGGATTAGTCTATGTATGATTTATTAGAGGAATGTTTTAATGGTATATTTTTCTAGGGTGTGTAAAATGGAAGAGTCTAATTGGGTAATTATGAGAGATTGTTATCTTTGATGGGGGTGTGTATGATACTCTTCTATAATCGAAGAAAATGGATGTTTTTGGAACAAATTAACTTTTTCCAATAATTCCATGATACAATCCAAGGTTATGTGGAACAAAAGTAGAAACATTATTGGGGACACATGTTTTGGTAGATCTAGATATCTCCTATTCATTTTTATTCACATTGGATAATTTTTTAGAGCTTTTAAACTAGGTTAAACTCAATTTTCCACTCTTTACATTTGGGTTGGTAATTAATCCCTATAGAAAATAATTATTTATAATGAAAATAAAAAAAATTATAAATTTATAAAAATTCCAACTATGTTATTTTTTATATGATTAATTCAAAAATGAAATTAATTTTATATAATTAAAATTCCAAAATTTATAATTTCAGTTTAATTGAAAAATCATAACGTACAATGAAAACCCATTTTTATTAGAAAAATCACATCTTAAAATGTAAATTGATATTATTATTATTTCAAGTTATTTATGTACATAATAATATTCAACAATTTATTAATATAAAAAATCTTTTATCATTAATCATATGTTTCTTGAAAAAAAATGGGTGTGACATAAAAGTATTTTTTAAAAAAAAAAATCGATACAATTATAATCTTATTAGTCATTTTAGGAAATCTAATTGAATTTTATTTATATTAAATGTAATCTTTAATTTAATTGTAAATACATTTTAGAAAGTAGTTAATCCTATCAATTCCTACTAATTCAACTTCATGGTTTTTATGGTTGTTTTTGAAACTTTATATATTATGTAAACATATCATGTTTCCGGTCTATGTTTTGGGTCATATGCAGTGGAAGCTATCAAAAAAATTGGTTTCATTAAAGGAAGTCATAAATTATGATTTAATGTTGTTAAATTATAGATATCTTGTGAAATTAATATTTCATTAAAATGTTTATCGTTAGTTTTTAATATAAAAATGTCCTATAAAATATTCCTAAGATATTGTACTTACCCATTTTCCATCCTCAGAACTAGAATTCCAGATTCTCATCCACTGATCACACATCAAATTAGAATCATTACAAACATATCTAACATAGTCTCATCAACCTCCAATTATTCTCATGTAGTTTCAATTGATTTTTCAAACTCCTAGTGAGTGGTTGAGAAAAATACAACACATCAACAGTTCCATGGGTGCTTTATGTTGGATCATATGTTAGAATTCATTTAAATAATATTTCTTTGCCATATATATTGAGTTCGCCTCACATGAGAAATAGGGTATGTTAAGCCCATAGAAACGACTCATACATTCTCTTTATCTTAGTATAGACTCACGATGGGGGTGGCCGATTCCGATTCCCCCCTTTGACTTGCGGCGATGACCTAGCTCTGATGATTGAGATCCTAGCTCCCCACTCCCCATAAGTGGGGCAATATCCTTCTCGTTCATCACCTCTGATGCACCCTACCACCATCTTTCTCTTCTCAAATCTAGAGTTCCTTCCCACATTTTTGCAGATCCTGATTTGTCCGAATGTTCTAGAACTATACAGTTGTTTACCCCAACTCTCTTTAGTTCCTTCAGAGTTCAATAATAATTCGGATTTGTTCAACCTGACTCTGGTGTCTCAATTTCTTCATTGATGCCCTTCGATTGATGTGTTTGACCATTTTTTCTTTAATGTCTGGCATCTATAAGATCGTCTGAGTGTTGGCCTTCTTGATCAATGGCATATTATGATCCAGTTTGGGTCGATTAATAACCTCATTAGTGACTGGTCTAAAGCTCCTTGAAGATGCGAAGGTTCCTCTTTCATTCCCATTCGGTGGAACTTCTAATTCCACCTGCGGATAGATAATCTAAGCACCCGATTTGGTTAAGTTTTCTCGGTTTTACACATCCCTTCCAGAACCCCTCTATTTTGAATATTCTTGGGAATATGGTCGGTTGTTACCTATGCTCTGACAGCAAATCTGATGATGTGTGTCACCCCATTTTCCCTCGCATCTGTGTGGAAGATGACGTCTCCAAGCCTCCAGTAGATTTGGTGTGCATTAATGATAGACACGAATTCTAGTAGAGATAGGATGTTATGATTGAGTCGTGGACAGATTTTGTAGTTCGTGCAATCAGTTGGGTCATCTTTCAACAGTTTGCTGTGTTGGGTCATTGAGCAGGATGGTGTGAAAGCGAGAGAATGTTGATCCTATTATCCGTGATGACTCTGTAGTGGAGATTCTGAATCTGCATGGGAAGGTACTTTCAGATGGTTGTTTGCAAGAAGACCAATCTTTGATCTCTAAGACTCGGGTGGTGGCTCTCATAGACAGTGGTGGCACTCGTTATGAGGCTGGCATGAAACAACCTAAGGTGTTGCCTCCTGATCTAAAGGTCAAGAATATCTTTGACAGGTTAAAGAGTGATTTGAATACTGTTAGTTTTCAGGCTGCTAGTGGTCTTCACAGTGGAGCTTCTTTTTGTTATAAGGTTGCAGGTGTCCCCCGCTTGAGGGCTCCTCAATAGTGGCAAGCCCTCAAAGGGAAGTCGTAAGTATTGAGTTGGGTAACCGTTTTGAACATCTTCCCTTTGATCTGGAATCTAAAGATGCTCAGCCCGTGGAGAGGGAGTTTCATTTATAACCAGTTTTTCATGAATGTGCCTTTATGAATCCTTGTTCCGGTGATGCTTCGGCTAAGCATGGGTTTTCAATGGAGCAGACAATGATTTTGTACATGGTCCATATTGCCAATCAGTTTGTGGTGCATGAAAATGAGGACCCGTCATTTGAGCAGATTATTGAGACATGTTCACATGGAAAGCATGCAGTCAATGGGGAGCATGAGAATTTGGAGGTTATAGTTTCCAATATACTCTTGGATAGTACAGCTCCTGGAAAAGAATGCTGCAATCAAGTTGATATGGAGCATCATCAATTGCTGGCTTTGGTTGATTCTAATAGAAAAATGCATCATATGGGTTGTGGTTGTGTGTAGTAAAACGGCATGGATATGCCTTTGGCAGCACCAAGTGGTGATGGAAAAGTCACTGGACTGCAAAAATCCATTTAGCAGGAGGAACCCTAGAAAAAATATGATTCATTGCACATCTCAGATAGGTGGAGGGATGTCTCGGGTGATGATAAAGAGAATACTCATAAGGTTTCAAAGACATTGAGTTGTGGTAAATCATCCTATAGCAACATTGTCATGAATGGGGGAAATAAGGTGAATGATAATGAGGATGTCATCTCCTCTCCACCAAAGAGAATGTCAATAATGATTACCGCAACATGGCAAAAACCGTGTCTGCGAGGTCCAACTATAAATCTTCAAAGAAGTCTATTGCTAATACCAAGTGTGGGTGTGCTATCAAGCTACCTTCCATGAATCATCTCACATCAGAGAAGTTAAAACTCAGGGAGCGTTACATCACTCTCCTAAAACAATACAACTCACAATCTAATTGGCAATCAGCTGATGCTACTGCAACCTCTGATTATTCTTATGGTGAGGAGTCTCATTACTTTGATATGTATTTGTACACTTGTTGTTGTCGGTATTTTAATCCTTTTGTTTTATGTCCATAAACTTTTATTTTATTAATAATTTTGGGGAATTAGGCTTTATGCCTGGTCCTCTGCCTTTTCAAGTAAGTATATACAGACTATGTCAATGAATAGATCACATGTTATTCCCCATTATGGATGACTAAATCATCTGACCATCACATGAATAAGTAAGAAAATCATAAATACTATATAAGTGAAACAATAGACAATCTTTGACAATATCAGTCATGATACCAATTTTTTTTCACATCGTATGATAGGATAGATCCCATATTGGGTGAGATACAACCAATACTATGATCAACAACATACCCAACTACCCCAAATTTTCTATTCATTTGAGGTTTGTTTTAGAAATGATTAAGTGTATACAGGTTTTCATGATAAATATATCAAAAAAATAATGTAGTGGGACTCTAAATATGATCATTTTACCCCAAATATATAAAATAAAAAGTGTATGGTAGGTCATGAAGTATACATTAGTGCTCATATACCACACAAAACCTAGCTTGTGCGGCTTGAAAATTTTATATATCCCAATAGAATAATTTTACTCACGGTAACATTACATGTAAATCAGAGCATATAATAATTCATTACAAAGAATTTATAGAGATAACTCTATGGAATACATTCATTGTATAATAATCAATAAACTTATTCAAATGTACATCAATATATAAAAATTAGATTCTAACATTAAATATATATAATGATGAAATTACCTTTCATATAAAATTATACATTTATATCATTATACTAGTTTATGAAAAAAACTATATAAATGTTCCTATATAATATGATATATATGATAGTATTCTAGAACATAATTATATTTTAGTCATTCAAAGGATTTGTTAAACTCATTACATATCCTTGTAATTCAAGACACATATATATGGGACTGTATAATAAAACCCACCCACTAAAATATTAGTGAATGACACCTATGATGAAGATAGATTTTATAATAGTGGAATCATATTCCCAATGTTCATCCCTTTGAGAATATTCAATCTACTTAACACCACAACATCGTATTTTATAATTTTAATGAAATATGTTGTCAAATTAAAATTATTTATTTGTTTAAAATCTTTAATTTGAGAACACTTTCAATGAAAATCATCCATGAAATATTTTTAAAAATTAATATAATTATTTGTGTAATTAAATTACTAAAAATAATATAATACTTTAGGATATAGTAATATTTACATCATTTTGAATTATAATTGAATCCTTTTAGATTTCAATTTACTAAAATACCCTAAAATTCATTATGATATAATGTTGCATTTAATTTATACATGGACATAAACATTTATTTATTATCTGTGAATATATCAAAGTAAAACAAAATCCCACTAGCTCTATAGAAAATATGTTTTTCTAGAAATATCATACTAGGAAGCATAATATTTTTTGTGTTAATAAAATAACTCTTAGGTCCATAGTGGGATAACATAAAACACTACTATTTTCAAATCTCATATTGTATTCACTTTTTCTGGAGTATTTTATTGAAAATAATAATATTAATTAAAATGTGACATCGATAGTGGTGGAATCTCAACTCCTCCTTTTAAAAAATCTATATAAACTCTTTATCCTAAATAAAACATTTTTAGCCTTATTCACATTTTCAGATATACAATCATTATTGATGAATCATATACCACGTGTGTTGTATTCATTACCTTATTTTCTTCAAAACAAATCTTTTCTATTAAATAATATATTATCAAATAAGATAAATATTATTACTATACCCATTCAATATTTAGACCCATCTAAGATGGATGTATTCATTTACATTCAAAAAATTTATAAATAAACTCTTTAAATCATCACATGAACTAAAACTATATGATCAATTAATTCATACATTGATTTTGAACACCTATATAATTTTAATATTTATAAATGATTGATTTTGGACCACATATCATTCAAAACTAATGAATATATCTCAATAACACTAATACCTATAAGGGAATTCCATCAGGTTTTAAAAAATCCTTAAAAATTATTGTCTATTCAAATCAAATGGAAACATTATTTTTTGTTTCAAGATAACATGAAGAAGTACCATTCGATTTTCAAACAAACGTTTTCTATTTTAGATTCAAATTTTACCCTCCTATAAATTCATTGTAGCATCATAACCAAGAAATAATACGATTTCAACTAATCAAATTATTTTTAATAAAATCCAATTTTAGGGGTTTTGTGGGAACCCTCACATCTTAACCAATAAAAAAACAATGAAACTAAAATACACATGATATCATTTGAAGATTTGAAAAAATATTTAGTATGATAGACGTACACATCCAATGTAATTTCCATATAGTTGAACATAACATATTATCAATTTCATTTTTAATGGGGTCCTCAATTTAAAATTGCATATTGTCACTGGTATTAAGATATTTGTCCAAGATGATATTGCATTAATTAAATACGTGGGAAAAATTAAAATGATATCTATTGATCTAATGTGTTTTCTCCATTTTTTTGACTTCTATCATTCTATTGTAAATTATTTTTATTCCCTCTATAAAAACATTGATTATTTAGTCGATATTCTTATATCCATTCCTTTGAGTGTAGTACCATATAAAAATTATTTATCTTCTCATTTCTGTCTTCTCATATGAACTGATCCTTATCAGCTCTTTGGTCTGATATATGATCAATACTTGACTTATCTAGCCCCTCTAAAACCATTTTCACTTCCTTACCCATACTATCTTAACATAGAAAGATGATTAATGACTAACTTGTCATGACCCATCCATCGAGGCTCGTGCCGTGACTATCCCAAGCCCGCCTTCCATAGGCCAGGAGCTAGCGGCTAGCACCAAAAGACGTATTCCCTAAAACTGGGAAGGCATTGCCTTTATAACCTATGAACTCACACAACTAAGCACAAAGAAAAACTATATTGTAAACAGGGTGTGTACAGAAAGAAAAAGGGGCCAGAATATAAGCCCCACTGGAAAGTACAAGAAAACTGGGAAGTGCAAGTAAACTAGAACAACTCCCATGAACACCCGCCAAGGATCCTACCTGAAGGGTAAGTACAACTCTCGAACAGTCGGCACTGCAGCACGCCTCGTCTAATGTCCACCTTCGAGCTACCTCAAGTCCTGGTACCCTCAGCCTCGATCAGTGTTGTCTGTCGTCTGCACCAAACTCATCAAGGTGCAAGTGTAGCCTATGTAGGGGTGAGTATAACGATACTCAGTAGGGACCCCAAGACCCTCGAAGGTCTCAAAAAATCCACAGAGGATAAACCAAAAATCCTGAAAACAACTGACAACCCTACATAGGTATATACCCATACATATACCTAAGTTGCCGAGTAAACCCATCTCAATCATGAGGAAACACAAGGCCAAACTCGAAAGCCCAAAGCTCAACTATCCCGTGAAGGAAAGAATACCATGAAGGTAACACCACGAAGATAAGTACCACAAATGTAACACCACACTGAAGAATTCCACAAAGGTATCACCACGAAGGTAAGTACCACAAAGGTAACGCCACACAGAAGAATACCACAAAGGTATCACCACAAATGTATGCATCACAAAGGTATCACCACAAATGTATGCATCACAAAGGTACGCCACACAAATGATTACCACACAAGTAAAGACTCAGCGCACATCAGGTATAACTTATGTACAGAAGTAAAGATGATTAGATGTAACTACCGAATCATCTTACTCTGTTAAGAGGCATACCCACATAGGATCCTAAATCATCTGACCCACATAGGATCCTAGTACATCAAACCCACGTAGGATCCTAGAGTAATCCCACGTGGATTCCTAGAGTGGATCCAAGTGGGATATTGGAACATAGACCCATGTAGGATCCCAAAGCACAGACCCACATAGGATCCTAAGGCACAAACCCACATAGGATCCCTTTCTCATCTGATAGCCAGCTACAGGGTTCCCGCACTAAGCTCGCTTGATTTTGGGAGTGTCTGCTCCTCAAGCCACAGGTCGATACTCCAACATCCATGAAATCCCACGAAGAAGTATCCCAAAGGACCTCCATGTACTATGGGTCTCAACGCAACAGATGATGCGTCAATCAGACGCCCGGTCTGTAAGTAATTGACATTTTAGTCCCGAGGACCCGGTTGGATTCGTGTTCGATCCAACCCGGCCGTACTCCAAAATTATCCAAAACTCAAATGAGGGATACCAAAAGGACTGTCTCAATCCAAGGTTCCTGATGCCATAGACAGTTCATCAAACGGATGTCCGTAGCTCATGTTATGGCCGAAAGAGTGGAAAAGGGTTGAAGCTGGTCTGGGTCTGGTCTGACCCGGTTGGACCCACCCAGCCCGAACTGGCCTGGGCTGACTCGAGTTCAACCCTAGGTCCAACCCAGCCCGCTGGGTCCGGCCTGGCCCATCAGTTTGGCCCGCGATGGGCAGCCCGTGCGGGGTGGCCCGCTGGCCTGTGCTGGCCCACGGCTGGGTGGACCCGCGGTGGGGTTCACCCTAGCCGCCACCTAAGGGGGAGGCACCCCATGGGTACCCCAAACGACTGTTCCATCCGTGTTGGGTAGCCGACCAGCAGGCGCCATGTGGCGCAGGCAGCTGGCACGCGGGTCATGAGGTCCCGCTCGACTCCCCAACTGGTCGGATGACCAGACCCCCCTCACGGTGCGGGCAAGCGCCACACCACCACTGGCGGCCGATAGTGAGTCAGCCACACTCCTTCGCTGTCGTGGCCTCGTGCCGCGTCTCCTGCACGCCCGGCAGCGCGATCGCGCGCCACCGCCCCCTTCACGCGGTTGGCCGCTGCCCTAGCTATGCCGCAGCCGACAGTCCGTGACCCTTCTCCAGCGGTGCGGTCGCGCCACCGACATCATTGCGGCCGACCATAGTGTTGACTGCTGTTCCTGAGCTCCACCGGTGCCGTTCGCCAGCATAGGTTGTCGGTGACATTCCTCGGGGCACCGGGTGCGCCCCGGTGGCATGTTCTTCATTCCAAAAATCCCACACTCGACATGGAACGTCGCCATCGATTCAAGACCATCATAAACCACAAAGGATGCGGAGAGGTCAGACCGTGTTCATTTGTCCCGCACCCTCCATGTTAGAATGGTAGCAAGCGGCATAATTTTTTTAAAATCAAGAAGATTGACAAGAACATGGTAATGGGTATTCAAAACAATATTCCCTACCTCAATTTCTCATTGAAGGTGTCGTGAGATGAAGTTGGTGAAGGGGAGGAAAAACAGACATCGGTTTGTCGTCGTTGAAGACGTTCCTCGTTGGGGATCCTTCAGCGGAGTTCTTCATTGGAGAAAGTGTTCTTCATTGGAGAGATTGTTTCTTTACAATTCTCCCAATCTCTCCATTGCCAACAAATCCCCCAACCAAGAGGTGAAATGCTATATAAATAAAGTTAAGTTAATTAATAAAATTAATGTTGGCACATTAATTAATTTGATGTTGGCTCAATTAATGGGAAACGAACCCCAGAGTCACCTCCCTCATTAAAGAGGGAGTTTAAGGCTCGGGTGGTCCCCACCACCAAATTCAATTTGAGAGGATTGAATTTGAATAATAAAATAAAGTTAATTTATTTTATTTCCCCCCTCAAAAATCACAAAAACTAACATTCACCCTCGACCTACTGCGGTCGAGGTGAAGGTCTCCTTATGAGAATACTGGCACTATGAGCTCAACAGTGTCCTCAGATTTCAATTCCGAGCACTGGTTCAAAAGTTACAAAAACCCGCTTGCACGTTTACTTAACGAACCTAAAAAAAAGATCAGAAATTCATTACGAGAACTCCGAGCCTCAGAATCACATGCCGTCAATTTTTTCGGACTCGTAATATTACCATATAATTAAAAAATTTACATGGAATTTCCGAGTCTTTAAATTCTCCCCACCTTTGGGATTTGCATCCCTAAAAGCCACATAAAAAAACTATAAAAACAAGTGGGGGTACTGAGTATAAATCTGAGCCACCCACTTCCATGTGCTCTCCTGGAGGTTCTCGTGCTGCCAATGCACACGCACCAAAGGTATCGATTGCCCATGAAGGACTCTCTCCTATCGATCCTCAATCTCCACTGGATCCTCTGAAAATTCATCCCATCGCCGATGTCTTGCTCACCCCAGTCAATGATGTGTGAAGGATCATGTACGTATCTTTTTAGCTGGGATACGTGAAAAAATCTCGTGTACCCGGTGCAACTGAGGAGGAAGTTCTAGGTGATAAGCCACCTCGCCAACTCTATTGAGGACCTAAAAGGGTCCGATGAACCTCAGAGATAACTTTCTATATTGGCCAAATCTTCGCAAACCTCATCAGAGTGAGACCCATAGAAAGACGTGGTCACCATCCTCAAACTCCAGAGGTATCCGTTTTTTGTCGGCATAAGACTTCTTCTTGCTCTATGCAGTCTTCATCCGCTCCTGGATATTCTGCACCTTCTCCGTAGTAGCCCGTACCATATTTGGTCCCATGAGTGCTGACTCCCCTGAGTCAGTACAACAGAAAGGCGATCTGCAAGATCAGCCATACAGAGCCTCAAAAGGTGTCATCCCTATGGTGTAGTGATAGCTATTGTTGTATGAAAACTCCACCAAGGGAAAGTGATCCTACCAATTGAGACCGAAGTTGAGGATGCCAGAACGCAACATGTCCTCGAGGGTCTGAATAGTCTTCCCAATATGGCCATCTGTCTGAGGATGGAAGGCGGTGCTCAGATGAATCTGCATCCTAAAAGCCTCCTAAAACCCCTTCCAAAGCTGGGAAGTGAAACATGAATCACGATCGGAGACAATCGTCGAGGGTAATCCAAGTAATCGCACAATCTCTTACACATAGAGGTGTCCTAAGCTCTATACTGAACCCTGCCTTCTGATCGGTAGGAAGTGGGATGACTTGGTGAGTTGGTCGACGATCACCCAGATAGAATCATGATCCCTGGATGTAAATGGGAGTCCTGTCATGATATCAATGGATATCCCATCCCACTTCCACTCTCAGACCTTTAAAGGCTGAACTAAGCATGCTGGAACTTGATGCTCCGCCTTCACTTGCTGACAAGTGAGGCACTGAGAGACAAACTATGCTACTGCTTTCTTCATTCCCGGTCACCAGTGCTGTCGTTGGAGGTCCTAGTACATCTTCATCACTCCTGGATGTATGTCTAGAGGGGATGTGTGGAACTCCCTTAACACTTCCTCCCGAAGCGACACTGGTACTATGGTACATCCTTTGAAAAGGATGGCGTGCTCCCCACATTCAGAAAATCCATCAGGTGTATGTCCTATGGATATTTGAGAACGTCAAGCCTCATAGTCAGTGTCCCCATGTTGTGCTTCCCTGACTCGCTGAAGGAGTGGGGGAGTGACTGTAAGAGACTGAATAAAAGTTGCTCCATCTCGATCCAAAAATGATATCTGCAAAGTGACCAGCTGCTCTGTCACCTCACCTAGCAACTATATAGTAGATCTCCGGCTGATTGCATCTACTACAATGTTCCCCTTCCCAAGAGTATAGAATATCTTAAATTCATAGTCCTATAGGAACTCAAGCCAACGTCGCTGTCTCAGGTTTAGGTCCTTCTAGGAGAAGATATACACGAGACTCTGGTGATCAGAGTAGACCGCCAGACGCTTGCCCATCAGATAGTGTCGCCACACCTTCAAAGCGATGACCACTACTGCTAACTCAAGGTCATGGGTTGCATAGTTCTACTCATGCTGTCTCAGCTGTCGAGAACCATATGTGATAACTGCTCGCTCCTATATCAGGACACATCCGAGCCCGGTCCCTGATGCGTCGTAGTAGACTACGTACCCAACGCCTTCCTCCGAAAGCCTCGTGATGGGGGCACTAGTCAGCCTCTGCCTCAGCTCCTGAAAATTCCGTTGGCATCTCTCCAACCACAAGAAGGGTTTCCCCTTCTTCGTCAACACTAATAAAGGTTCCACAACTCTAGAAAAATCAGGCACAAATCTCCAGTAGTATCCAGCCAAACCCAGGAAACTTTGTACCTCCGTCACACTCCTGGGTGGCTTCCAAGGAAGTACCACCTAAATCTTCACTGGATCCACCATGACTCCATCCTCCGAGATGAAATGTTCCAGAAAGTGAACCTCTCATATCCAGAATTTTCACTTTGATAACTTACTGTAAAGCAGGTGCTCTCAGAGTGTGTCCAGAACTACCTGCAAATGATTAGCATGCTCCTCCTCATTAGCCGAGTAGATCAGAATGTTGTCGATGAAGAATACTACCAAGCGATCAAGGTATGGCTGAAAGATACTGTTCATGAGTCCCATGAACATTGTTGGAGCATTGATCATTCCGAATGGAATAACCAAGAACTCGTAGGGGCTATACCGACATCTAAAAGCCGTCTTCTGCACATCCTCGTCTTGTACCCTGAGCTGGTGATAGCCTGACCTGAGTTATATCTTTGAGAACCACCATTATCCCTTCAGTTGATCAAAGAGGTCATCAATCCTCAGATGTGGGTACTTGTTCTTCATGGTCACCTGGTTCAGGTGCCGATAGTCAACACAAAGTCTCAATATCCCACCCGCCTTCTTGGAGAACAAAATCAGGGCTTCCCAAGGAGAAAAACTAGGCTGGATGAACCCCTTCCTCTGTAAGTCCTCCAACTGTACTCGCAACTCCCGAAGCTCTTTAGGAGCCACCCGATACGCTGGTGTAGATATCGGTGCCGTCCCGGGGTACAAGTCAATGTAAAAGTCCACCTCTCTATGAAGAGGTAGACGTGAAACATCATTAGGGAAGACATCCGTGTACTGGTCCACCACTACAGGATAACTTGTACTCTCCACATCAACCGCTCTGAGGGTAAGGCTAGCCAAATGATGAGTGATCGGCTACACTCTCCTTCAGGTAAGTCCATCCTATGCTGTAAAGGATCTCTTCTCATCGGTGAAGGTAAATGTAGTCCCATCTGTGTGGACACACCACACTTTGCAGCTATTACAGTCGATCTGGGCGTGGGTTGTAGATAACCAATCCATACCCAAGACGACGTCGTAAGACCTCGACGCCGCTACTAGGAGATCTTAACCGAAGCTCTCGCCTCCTAGAGTAATCTCACACTGCCAGAACCAGTGTGTAATAATCAAATCCTCTCCCTCAGGAGTCTCTCACCGTAAGGATCGATCCAACGAATCCACCAAAATCTTAGAGCTCTGAATGTGGGTACTTTAAATAAAAGAATGACTGACACCTATGTCTATAAGTACTACATCTAAGGTGTATTAGACATAGATCGTACCTCGTATCATCCCTAGAGCACCGTGGTCGTAGGCCTCAGCTGCCTGGAGCTGATATCGCCTCTGTCCACCCACTCCCTGTGGTTAGGATGGACCACCTGGTGGTGGTGGCAGTAACATCTCAAATCGTTACCCAACACGAGCTGCATGACCAGCTCCTCTGCCATGTCCGCCTGCTCCCTGCGGACCTCCTCGGTCGAACCTCTGTCTCTGCCTGGGTGGTCCTTCGACCATCTGCTGATCATCCGTATGGCGGTTCGGGCAGTCATGAGCCATGTGACCTTGCCCACCGCATGTGTAACATTTCCTACTCCTCACATGAATGGCTCTATCTTGGGTTCCCCGCACAACCGACCCTAAATCCAGCGGTTATCCACCTATAGGTCTGGTCCTCTTAGACCTCTGTGAAATCTGTCTGCTTCCAGGTATAGAAGACTTTGCTACGTGATGCTTGGTGGTGGGTCTCGCTGCTGGTGACTACTCAGCAAGAAAAAACTCCACTAAGAGGGCTCGCTCTAACACCCCCGCCTGCGTCGGGATGCTGAGTGAAATCATTGAAGCCTTGATCTCCCACCTGAGTCCCTGCTCGAAGATCCGGGCCCTGAAGAATGGGTCCCAAACCATATCAGTGGAGTAGCGTGAGAGGTCGGTGAACCTCACTGAATACTGAGCCATAGTCATGTTGCCCTGCTGCAGATGAAGAAGCTCTTGTATGTGCACTGCACGAAGGGTCACTGGGAAAAACTCTGCATGAAACAGGTTCTCAAAGTCTACACAGAGAAATGTCACCTCGTTATGAACTTGGAGCATCAAGCTCCACCATCTGCCTGCTACTGCCTGTAGAAGACTGGCAGCAAGGATCCCCATGAGATCAGCATGTGTCCTTACTAGTCAAAATACTCTCAACATAGCCTCTAGCCAATCCTCAGCTGCCTGTGGGTCTGTCTCACCCCTGAAACTAGGTGGCCTCTAGTACTGGAACTCGTGCAATGCGCTCAAGTGGAGTTCACTCTCCGCTGATGGGGCTATAGGAATCGGTGTCCCAACAGGTAATGGTACCACTGGTGCCTCCCCCGGGGCCTCTACTGATAAAGGGCCCTGCACCGAGGCCTCTTCGCTTGGTGGGTTGTCATCACGTATTCTTCCAGGAACCCTAGATGGCTGTTTGCGTGGAGGCATCCTAAAAAGAAACAGGTGCACCGTGGTCAATAAGTTATACTTGGTGACCTGACATAATAAATCACAAAGAAAACTTTTCAAAACACCCACACAATCAGTGTTTTCGTACACTGAGTCAGAAATCAGAAGTCTGGGTCCTAGTGTATGGATACTTCGGCCGCCGCACCAACATTTGATTCCATAAACTGATAACCAAACTCATAACAATTAACACTATTGCTATTAATAGATTAGAGTCCAATGTTCTGTTGGGCGGAAAAGAAAAGGAAGTGATGGCAAGAGGGGGGGGGGGTGAATTGCCTTTCAAAAATTAATTAACAAATTAAAATCAAAGTAAAGGTGCAACGGAAATAAAAGAGGCAAGAAACACAATTGATAACGGAGTTCGGCTTAAACCCAAGCCTACGTCTCTGCTCCCAACTCAACCGTTGAGAGATTTACTACCGCTTGCTTTTTAATGGTTTTAGCAAGAAACCCACTAGACTTTAAGGTTAGTCTAGAACCTATTACAGCTTGCTTTTGATGGTTATGCAAGAACCCACTTGCTTTCAATGGTTGAGCAAGAACCCACTAGCTTTCTTACAGGTGAAGGCTAGCTCACCTTTGATTCAATCCTTTTGAAAGGTAAGGCTTGACTAACCTCTTCACACCTTGAAGGTGGTGTGAGAACCCAAAAGAGAGGATGAGAGAAAGAGATGGGGTTTGTAGGCACAAACCCAAAATGATGCTCAAAATAAATAAAACAATAAAAACCGTAATGGGAGAAGCCTTGGGTGCCAATGGATTGAAGGAGTTGATGAAGAGCGCTTCCCAAGCTTCTTTGGTGGTTCTCCTTGGATGTGGAATTGAGTTGGAGCAATTGGGAGTTCCTTGAAGCAATCTGCCGGAGGTTTTCCAAATGATGTAAAATGTGTCCCGTGGGGTTCCGTAGCTTGGTTATGGTTCCGGTGTTGTTCCGGGGCTTCCTAGTCCTTTATTTATAGAGGGGGAACCCTCATATGGCCTTTGGAGGTCTTCGGAGCCGTTGGAAAAGGCTTCGAAGCCGTTGGGAGGCAAGTGGACAAGTCTGGTCAAAGGCCCAACAGCTAGTTTGACTGGCTCCACCGGCTGACCGGTGTAGAGCCACCGGTTGGCCGGTGCTTGCAAAATGGGAGAGGGCTCGGGCTCAGGCACCACCGGCTGGCCGGTGAGGAGGCCACCGGTTGGCCGGTGCTGAGGCAGTAGCAAACACTGTTCTGGCTGGGTGCCACCAGCTGGCCGGTGCTGAGGCCACCGGTTGGCCGGTGCTGAGGCAGTGGCTCAGCCTTCTGCCCAGGTGCCATCGGCTGGCCGGTGGTGAAGCCACCGGTTGGCCGGTGGACATGAAAACGGTCCACTTTTCTTCCTTTGCCACTTCTTGCTCCTGAAATCATGCCTATTAACAAAAACACATGAAAAAAAGATTAGATAAATAAGAGGGTGATTGTGATCATGAAAATTAAATCACGAGGGGTACAAGAGGTACAACAATCTCCCCCTATTTTGATGATCACAATCACCAAAACAAGTAATGTAAAAGATTGAAATTAGAGGCATTGAAAAGTAAAGCAAAGAAAGATTTCCCCCAATCAACCAAGAATTTCTCCCCCTTTGTGATTATCAAAATAGCACGGGGCATAAAACTTGATTGAGGGAATGAGTTGAAAAACAAGATAGAGATTTTAAACCAATTGAAATTTTTGAAATTTGAATTGAAAGTTTGAAATGAAAAATTGAATAACAGTTTGAATTGAAAGTTTGAAATGAAAATTTTGAAAATAAAGCAAAAAGGCTTAAACAATCCTAACTCCCCCTAAATAAAAACAACAAATCACTGGGGAGTGGTTTTTGGAACCGAGACAAATTTTGGTCCGGTGAGACTCGCTAAGAGGGATTTTTCAATCCAAACTTGTCTTGTGGCGGGTCTTCTACTATAAAATTCATCGTTAAAGAAAATGGTTTTGGGCCTTCCATACCGGGCATTTTTGCAATTGCACTCATAAATTAAGTGTCCGGGTTTTTTACAATAATTGCAAAATTTATATTGAGAGCTCCCCCTTACAAAAATAGTTGGAGCATGGGAAGAGGAAGCTTTCTTGGAATAGCCAAGCCCTTCGGTGGTTCTAGATATGCGTTGGGAACCAAGCAAATTGTTCAAATTTTTTTCACCTTGGGTGAACTTGGCTAGAGTCTCCCTTAGATCTTTGATTGTTGATTCCATGGAATCAACATCGGGAAGGTTTTGGATTTTGAGGGACAACTCCTCCTTATCTTTGAGAAGTTGTTCCTTTTCGGAAGAAAGTTTTTTGAAATTCTTTTTTAAAGCAACAAATTTGGAAGAAAGTTCGTGAAAACCTTCCTCCAATTGATCTCTAGCATGTTGGAGATCCTCATAGGATAAATGATTAAAAGAATTTGAAGAACTAGAGGAAGAGGAGTCGGAAGAGGTTACCTCATTAAATGCCATTAGGCATTTTTTACCATTGTCACTTGAGGAGGAGGAGGAGGAGGAGGAGCTATCACTCCATGTGGCCTTGAATGCCTTCTTCTTTTCCTTTTGCTTGGCTTTTTTCTTGTTGAGTGGACAATCGGGCTTGTAATGGCCTTTCTTGCCACACCCATAGCATGTTCCCTCGGGCTCGTATTTTTCGTTGGGTTGAGCCTTGTGGGATTTCTTCTTCTTGTGCTTCTTCATGAATTTGTGCATTTTGCGGGCAAGATTCTCCATTTCGGAATCGCCGCTTGAAGAGGAAGACGATGAGGAGGAGGAGATTTCTTCTTTTTGAACTTTGAAGGCGATGTTCTTTGGAACTTTGATCGGTTTGCCTTCCTTTTCAGCTTGCCTCCTCATGGTGATCTCATAGGTCATGAGGGATCCGATGAGCTCTTCGACCGGCATATTCTTGATGTCTTTTGATTCTTGGATTGCCGTGACCTTCGGTGCCCATGAGCTTGGTAGGATCCAAAGGATCTTCTTGACCATCATTTCTGCAGAAATATTATCTCCTAGAGATTTTCTTCCATTGCAAACGTCAGTAAATCGAGTAAACATTTCGGTAATATTTTCATGTGGGTGCATAGTAAAAGACTCAAAATCTTGACGATACATGTCCAATCGAGTATCCTTAACTTTGTTTGTCCCCTCATGGGTAACTTCCAAAAGTTTCCAGATTTCATGTGATGAGGTGCATGTGGAAACTCGATTGAACTCATTACGATCAATGCCGCAATGAAGAGCGTTCATGGCTTTTCCATCAAGCTCGAAATTTTTAATATCGGCTTGGGTCCATTTGGATTCATCGGGAGAAGAGAGAGAATAACCATGCATTACAATTTTATAAATAGGATAACCTATACTTCTAAGAAAAGTGGTCAGGCGGGTTTTCCAATAGTTATAGTCGGTTCCATCAAAGAATGGAGCACGACCCAAAGAATAGCCTTCGGGGGCGAAAGAGGATGAAGCCATCACAAAGGATCTTGAATTTGAAACCGGTGAAGGTATTACTCAAATTTTCCTCTGATACCAATTGTTGGGCGGAAAAGAAAAGGAAGTGATGGCAAGAGGGGGGGGGGGTGAATTGCCTTTCAAAAATTAATTAACAAATTAAAATCAAAGTAAAGGTGCAACGGAAATAAAAGAGGCAAGACACACAATTGATAACAGAGTTCGGCTTAAACCCAAGCCTACGTCTCTGCTCCCAACTCAACCGTTGAGAGATTTACTACCGCTTGCTTTTTAATGGTTTTAGCAAGAAACCCACTAGAATTTAAGGTTAGTCTAGAACCTATTACAGCTTGCTTTTGATGGTTATGCAAGAACCCACTTGCTTTCAATGGTTGAGCAAGAACCCACTAGCTTTCTTACAGGTGAAGGCTAGCTCACCTTTGATTCAAGCCTTTTGAAAGGTAAGTCTTGACTAACCTCTTCACACCTTGAAGGTGGTGTGAGAACCCAAAAGAGAGGATGAGAGAAAGAGATGGGGTTTGTAGGCACAAACCCAAAATGATGCTCAAAATAAATAAAACAATAAAAACCGTAATGGGAGAAGCCTTGGGCGCCAATGGATTGAAGGAGTTGATGAAGAGCGCTTCCCAAGCTTCTTTGGTGGTGCTCCTTGGATGTGGAATTGAGTTGGAGCAATTGGGAGTTCCTTGAAGCAATCCGCCGGAGGTTTGCCAAATGATGTAAAATGTGTCCCGTGGGGTTCCGTGGCTTGGTTATGGTTCCGGTGTTGTTCTGGGGCTTCCTAGTCCTTTATTTATAGAGGGGGAACCCTCATATGGCCTTTGGAGGTCTTCGGAGCCGTTGGAAAAGGCTTCGGAGCCGTTGGGAGGCAAGTGGACAAGTCTGGTCAAAGGCCCAATGGCTAGTTTGACTGGCTCCACCGGCTGACCGGTGCAGAGCCACCGGTTGGCCGGTGCTTGCAAAATGGGAGAGGGCTCGGGCTCAGGCACCACCGGCTGGCCGGTGAGGAGGCCACCGGTTGGCCGGTGCTGAGGCAGTAGCAAACACTGTTCTGGATGGGTGCCACCGGCTGGCCGGTGCTGAGGCCACCGGTTGGCCGGTGCTGAGGCAGTGGCTCAGCCTTCTGCCCAGGTTCCATCGGCTGGCCGGTGGTGAAGCCACCGGTTGGCCGGTGGACATGAAAACAGTCCACTTTTCTTCCTTTGCCACTTCTTGCTCCTGAAATCATGCCTATTAACAAAAACACTTGAAAACAAGATTAGATAAATAAGAGGGTGATTGTGATCATGAAAATTAAACCACGAGGGGTACGAGAGGTACAACATGTTCTACGGTAGAACCAAATCCTCTGATACCAATTTGTCATGACCCGTCCCCCAGGGCTTGTGCTGTGACTACCCCAAGCCTGCCTTTCATAGCCTAGGGGATGGCGACTAGCATCAAAAGAATTATTCCCTAAAACTGGGAAGACATTGACTTTATAACCTGTAAACTCACACAACTATGAACTAAGTGAAATAATAAAGAAAATAGGGTGTGTATAGAAAGAAAAAGGGGTCAGAATACAATCCCCACTGGAAAGTACAAGGAAACTAGGTAGTACAAGTAAACTGGAACATCTCCTGTGAACACCTGCCAAGGATCCTTCCTGAAGGGTTGGTACAGATCTCGGATAGTCGTCACTGCGGTACGCCTCGTCTAATGTCCACCTACGAGCTACCTCTTGTCCTGGTACCCTCAACCTCGATCAATGCTGTTTGTCGTCTGCAACAAACACAACAAGGTGCGGGCGTAGCCCGTGCAGGTGTGAGTATAATAATACTCAGTAGAGACCCTGAGACCCTCAAAGGTCTCACAAAATCCACAAAGTATAAACCAAAAAGCATGAAAACAACTGACAACCCTACTTAGGTATATGCCCATACATATACCTAAGTTGTCAAGTAAACCCATCTCAATCATGAGGAAACACAAGGCCCAACTCGAAAGCCCAAAGCTCAAATGTCCCACGAAGGAAATAATACCATGAAGGTAACACCATGAAGGTAAGTACTACAAAGGCAGCACCACACATAAGAATACCACAAAGGTATCACCACAAAGTTAAGTACCACAAAGGTAACACCACATAGAAGAATGCCACAAAGGTATCACCACAAAGGTATGCATCACAAAGGAACACCACACATATGATTACCACATAGGTAAAGACTTAGCTCACATCAGGTATAAATTAGGTACAAAAGTAAAGATTATTATATATAACTACTGAATCATCTTACTTTATTAAGAGGCAGACCCACGTAGGATCCTAAATTGTCAGACCCACATAGGATCCTAGTATAGCAGACCCACGTAGGATCCTAGAGTAATCTCACGTGGATTCCTAGAGTGGATCCAAGTGGGATACTGGAACATAGACCCATGTATGATCCTAAAGCATAGACCCACATAGGATCCTAAGGCACAGACCCACATAGGATTCCTTTCCCATCTTACATCTAGCTACAGGTTTCCCTCACTAAGCTCGCTTGATTCCGGGAGGGTTCGCTCCTCAAGCCACAGGTCGATAATCCTACTACCACGATGTCCCACAAATAATTATCCCAAAGGACTACTAAGTAATAGGGGTCTCAACGCAACATATGGTGCATCAATCAGACGCTCGGTCAATAAGTTATTGGCCTTTTAGTCCTGAGGGCCCGGTTGGATTCGTGTTTGATCCAACCCGGACGTACCCCAACTTTATCCAAACTACAAGGGGGTATACCAAAAGTACCATCTCGATCCAAGGTTCCCGACACCACAAACGTTTTGCCAAACAGATGTGCATAGCTCAATTTATGGTTGAAAGAGTGGAAAAGGGTTGAAGTTGGTCCGAGTCCAGTCTGACCTAATCAGACCGACCCGGCCTGACTGGTATGTGCTGACCCGGGTTCGGACTTGGGTCCGACCTAGCCCGTTGGGCGGCCCGCAATGGACGGCCCATATAGGGCGGCCTGCCTTGGGAGGCCCACGGTGTGGCCTGCTGGCCTGCACTGGTCGGCGACTGGGTGGCCATGCGGTGGGGTCCGACCTAGCTGCCAGCCAAGGGGGAGGTGCCCCTTGGGTACCCCAAACAACTGTGCCATTCAGGTAGGGTAGCTGACTGGCCGATGCCATGTGGCGCCGGTAGCAGGCATGCGGGACCCGGTGTCCCGCTCGGCTCCCCAGCTGGCTAGATGGGTAGCCCACCCATGCAGCGTGGTCACGCGCCGTGGCTCCTGCAAGCCTGGTGATGCGGTCGCTTGCCACCTCCCCCTTCGTGCAGCCGGCCAGGCGCCGGTCGCCGCCCCAACTCTGTCATGGACGACTGGCCGTGGCCCTTCTCTGGTGACGTGGTTGCACCACCAATAGCATCGTGGCCGGACGGAGTGCCGATCGCCGTTCCCGAGCCCCACCAGTGCCGGTCACCGACACGGGTTGCCGATTACGTTCCTTGGGGCACCGGGTGCGGCCCGGTGGCCCGTTCTTCATTCCGAAAACTCCCGCACTCGACTTGGAACATCGCCACTGATTCAAGACCATCATAAACCACAAAGGTTACGGAGAGGTCGGGCCGTGTTCATTTGGTCCACATCCTCTGTATTAGAACGATTGCAAGCGGCATAATTGTTCTTAAATCAAGAAGATTGACAAGAACAGGGTAAGGGGTATTAAAAACAACATTCCCTAAATTGATTGCTCGTTGGAGGTGTCATGAGATGAAGTCGGTTAAGGTTAGGAAAATATGAACGTCGGTTTGTCATCGTTGAAGACATTCCTCGTTGGGGATCCTTCAACAGAGTTCTTTGTTGGAGAAAGTGTTCTTCGTTGGAGAGATTGTTTCTTCACAATTCTCCCAAGCTCTCCTTTACCAACACATCCCCTAACCAATAGGTGAAATGACAAATAAATAATGTTCTGTTAATTAATACAATTAATGTTGGAAAATTAATTAATTTGATGTTGGCACAATTAATGGGAAAAAAACCCAAGAGTCACCTCTCTCATTAAAGAGGGAGTTCAAGGCTCGGGAGAACCCCACCACCAACATCAATTTGAGTGGATTCAATTTCAAAAATAAAATAAAGTAAATTTATTTTATTTTATCCCATGAAAAGCACAAAAACTAACTTTCACTCTCAACCTATTGAGGTCGAGGTGAATGTCTCCTTAAGAGAATACCGACTCTGTAAGCTCAACGATGTCCTCAGATTTCAATTCCGTGCACCAGTTTAAAAGTTACAAAAAACCCCGCTCGCACGTTTACTGAACGAACCTGAAAAAAAAGTTCATAAATTCATTCTAGGAACTCCGGGCCTCGGAATCACGCTCCTTAAATTTTCACAGACTCGTAATATTCCCATATAATTAAAAAAAATTTACATGGAATTCTCAGGTCTTTACAAACTGAACAATTTAATAACCTTTTTTAAAATATTCCTGATCTATTAAAATTGTCTGAACACTTCCATCAGGGAATAGAGAATGAATTTAACATCCAAGAAAATCATTATGGAAACATATAAACTCTATTTGTTATTAGAAAACACATTCATATTCAATATTTATGAGTGTACACTAATTTTCATTAGATAATAATTAATATTATCCTTATCAATCCTTATGTGAATCATTTCATTTTTATGATGAGTATGTAAATCCATTTTTTTCACCTTTAACACATGGTTATTTAGGAAACAAATCAAACACATAAATTTTATGTTACATAAAAATATTTCATTAGTTATAAGTAATAGGAATATCTTTTATTAATAATCCCTATATGAATTATTTTTAAAAAAAATTAATATTGATGATGATGATGTTTTAATCAAAAGAAATAATATTTTATTGAATTAGTATAATGTTTTAAAAATATTGGAAAAGTCATTTTTTTAAATGTTAACCCACTAAAATATTGCCCTCTTTTGAACTCATTATATCCATTAGTTCTACAATATATATATATATATATCACTAAGAAATTATTTTTATTAATAGGTCCTCTCACTAGATAGATGTTTTGTTACGACATTTTTGTAGTCATATCATATATCAACCTTAGATTGTTGAGAAGACAACTATTTACATGATCGATCATATTGATAAAAAATACTATATTCCTATGCTATAAAAATGATCATGGTTTGCTGCATATGGGTAACTAAAATATCCAAAATGGATTTGGATACCTAAATAATAGGATCTGTGATTTATATTATGACTTACTCAAGATAAACCATCGTCACCATAATTTGGATGGACCTTCACAATTTAATTATTAAGGCCTAGAAATGTGCAATATTTGGAATGAATATAACACATTATTTTTTAAAATGGTATTTAATCATAACATATATTCTCATGTGTTCCATTTATGTAATAATTTATCAAATGTTTTACTTTTGAATCTAATTAATTTTCCCTAAAATCAAAATGATTATATCAAATAAATGTGAAAGTCTATACAAATCTCATGGGCATTCCTTATAAATTTAAATTAAAATACACCAATTTTTATATATACCAAAATACATCCTTAGAATACGGTACATGGAACCCTACTATGTTTTGTATAAATCAGAATTAACTTCCCAATTCAAGTCCATAACTCAATGAAATCTAAATTCAATATTGAATAAAACTAAATCCATTAACAAACTAATAATGTATGTATTTAAATAAATGTATAATGTTATCTAGATAAAATTTATTAACCTCTAAAATAAATCATACACATATTCATAATATAAATAACTTTTGTGTACAAATAATAAATAGGAGAATATATTAACAAATTAATAATTCAGAAACATATCAACATGAGACAAGTATTACTGAACACATCATAATGTAATTACAAAGATAAAAAATTTTAAATCATATTTATTCATGTGGATAATATATTAATAAAAAATTAATATTATTTCTTAATATTAACTCATTCATAATATTTTTTTAATGTTACATTAAAAATATGAAAGTATATGAATTATATAATCATTTTGTAATCTAATTCATATTCTATAATAAATTTTCATATTCCAAATACAAAATTTTAATATTATATTAATCCTTGATCATATCAATCATTGAAAATAATTTTATTTTGGTTTAAATAATTTCATAATTATATCAATTAATTAGAACATTTTAAAATAATAATTTATAAAAAAAATTCATAATTTTACTACAAAATCATTATATTTTATACATTGGTTCTTAATTTATAAAAACTATATTAAAAAAAATTAGAATTTCAATAAAAAATTAACTAATCTTAATTATAAGTCATTCCAGATGAGTTGAAAATGGAATTTGTATATTAATAATGAGCTTATATGGAATTTTATTTAATAAATGTTTTATAGATATTAATTAATTAATTATCTTAATTTTTTATTTATTTTTTATAAACACCATAATAAATTAATGAATATCATAAAATACCTTTTAATATATTTAATCAAAGTTTCATGAATTATTGAATTCAATGTAGTAAGGGTCTAGAACACCCTATGTGTGTGGTGAATCAGGGTGATAACATAATGAAAATTTTATACTACACTATTTCTTTAGGATATTATTCCTTTTCTAAAAGGGAAAAAAATTCATTTCTCTTACAATCTTGTTACAAAACCCATCTAGATCACAAACTTATATATAGAAATATAAATTTGAGGACAATTGATATTTTACAGTGTCCACCAAAATTGAGCTTCATCCATGGGGTAAACAATTAACACAATGATTATACAACAAATCCAATATAACTCACTATTTGGTGGATATAATATTATAATAATTTCACCCCTCACTAAGGTTCAACACTACTTCCTCCATTTCACAATATGATTCTACAAGGGTTTAAATATTAGATACATGCTCTTTTAAACCCAAGGCCCATTGACTCTTCTACTCCTCTACACAATTCACTAGTAATAGTTAGATTTTATATATTTAATATATTACATCTAAGTTAAATTAAATTAGAATCATTCATCATACAAAATATTTACAATTAATCATACATTCCAAAATGATTATGCTTCATTTAATTCAAAATTCTGCTCATAATCCCACTATCAGATGTGATACAATTTGTTCGAGGGTTGAGTATTTGATCATAAGTTAGACTCAACACAACACTAATCAAACCCATATCATTATAATAATCCCATGATAGGAATTATTATTAATATATTGAGACTACGTCACTTCATTTTTATATATAAATATTTCAGAATCCATTGAATTTCTTTCTACTATAATTGACCATATGTTTCATAAATGTATTCTAATTTCCCATTCGTAAAATATATTCTCAAAGATTATTTATCATAAAAATAAATTTTCAATGATATTTTTGTTCAGTAGAAACTCTGTATTCATATATTATATAATTAATGAAACAATAGTTTTTTTTCAACATTCACCATTGAACATATAACTTCATATCCATTCAATTTACTTCAGCTATATTCCTCAATATTATTCCATAATCTCTTCATTTGAAAAAATTATCTTTACCATTTATTGTGTTAGATTCCCAATATTTTTAAATAGGAGATATTAATTTTAGGTTCAAACTCATAAACATAACTACCTCATATTTTCAATACTTTAATCTCAGTTATCAAATCATCTTCTTATTAATACATGTTATTGAAATCTATACATGTTCTAAAATAGAAAATTGGTTGTAGGTGACCCAATAGATTAACATGGATATAACCTATTTTTTTCAAACACCCCTTTAGGAAATCCTCTCAAAATCATTTTATTGAGATTTGAATACGACTATCTTGGAATTTTTTTCCTAAAACTATGACATAATTAAACTCTAAAGTAAAAATATATATCCTAAATGGTTGTATAAATTGTTTCCAGCCCATTATCTCTAATTTTCCATATATTTCGATAATTAACACACTTAGCCCATTGGTGTAGTGTAATTATTTTGGATTTTTTGATCTTCATTGACATATTATAGATAATTCTTATTCAGTTATTCAATTGTCATAACAATTCCTATTTTTGTCATCATAATATTTCATTAAGATTTTTTAAAATAAAAAATTCCCTGCACATCAGGGGGGAGACCATCTTCATTATATTTTTCCTTTTCCCTAAAACATCACAATTATCAAAACATAAACTGAAAATTCCTTTCATGGGGTTTCCAAATTTATAGACTATTTTAAATTTTTATTTTAAAAAATAGAATCTAAAAATTTTTCTACGTAATATACAATATGGTTGTTTCTCATAAGTGAACATGTTAGAAAAATTTCATTTTCCACAAAATGTTGAATCACTACTCAAAAGTTTGGAATCTAAAAGTATGCTCGATCTCTAGGTTATATAACACGAGGACAAATATATAACAGCCAACTTCACTTGAGAATAACCAATATTCACCCTGGGTTTCACCACAACATGGTGGATGACTTGAGGATCCATTATTAATAAAACTTCTTCCATTCGACTCTAGAAAAATCCAATAAATATTTCACTCACAAATTTTCAAAAAATATACAAAAAATCATTGTTTCCATTATAATAAATAAATAAAAGATGTAAATTAATTCTAAAAAAATTATAAAAACATTAAAACATTCATTATCCAAGGTTCACATCATGAAACATTCATTATGGCTTCTCATATTTCATTTTTAATATATACACACTTCCTTTAATATTTTTCACAATATGTTTTCAGAACATCAATAATTAAAATCATCCTAATATTCAACTGACTATTTGATGAAACATTATTTTCAAAGGAATGAATACCTCATCAAGAATCCATAAACCTTAACATCATAGAATAAAAAAACTAAATTTTTTCAAATATTACAATTCTGATTATTCATTATCATCACCCTCAATGATTTCCAATCATTTCATAATACTCTTTTTGGGATTTCAATTCATCATAAATATATAATTAACAATAAATCAACTATATAACTAACTATTGTTAATAACTTCATAATTATGAAATTAAAAAAATTAAATCATTGAAAGTATATAATTTTAATGATATACTCCAGGCCAACAAAGTAATGAAATGACAAGATATGTAAGGAGAAATGTTCGGCATGAGGACATGCATATGGTGATAAAACGCATCAGGAATACTCTATATGAATAACATGAACCAGCCTATGTGTGATTAATCTACATCATATTTATGTAATATTTATTCCATATATGGTAATTCATGAAAATTAATAATATCAATGAACCACTATTTTAGAATAATATATCGCTACATATGATTAACATTAAACAAGAATTAATTTCATTAAATTAAAAAGTAATTATGTATATATAAATTATGTATTAATAGTTATCATATGGGATAATGTGAGTAATTCATAACAATTTCTCAACACCTGGATTTATCGAGTCTTATGAAAGATCTTATATAGGAAATTAATATGATCATTGTGTGATGTTAACCCAAAATAACATAGGATTAACCATGAATGATTCCTATAATAATATATTATTCTAGTATCTCATATATGAACCACTAGATAGGGAATCATATTTAACAACAAACAAGGAATAATTTAAAATGATACAGTGCTCTATTTTTTAAAGTAGAAACGACTAATCAATTTTACAACCCGATTTCAAGAATATAATTGCATGAATTACATTAATAACACTTATAGTTTTATCAGGAATGTTAACATTTAATCAAAAAACATAAATGAATTATATCCAATATACTAGTATCTACCATGGGAGATATTGGTTGAATATATACTTTGTTATGAATAACTACATTGGAATACTTGACACCATCGAGCTACCAGAACCATATTCATTATATACATGACAAATATAACTCTAGGGGAACCCCAAATGACATAACCCCTATACAGTTTTCTAGTATTTGGTATAATCTCTCAAGGATAATGGGGGATTCCTGATCCATTCATGAAATTTTAGTTCATCATAGAGTAAAGAGAGAATAAATATGAGAACTATGTGAATATGGGACAATTGGACAAGTATTGGGTGAGTTATAAATAATTAATATCTTTGGGTGATATTTCATTAACATAAATTTTGGAAATCCTCCTTATATATTTTTGATTCATTACAATGTTCTTGAAAAACACTTCAGTAGTTCATGGATTAATAATATTAATGCACCAACCCTCCCATTCATTTCTTCTGTTGAAATGACTCTAATAATGATAGCTAGTGTAGGGTGTTTTGAATATTAAATATTTATTTTTTACTACCAGTTATTGGTTGTGGAATGAGTTTTTATATCGTTAAATAAAGAATATGACATGATTACGTTTCATACATGACATAACATATAATCCACACCAATAATTCAATATGATTAGTAAAAAATAATTAATATTAGTTTATGACGTTTCAGAATATCTCATTCAGCTACTGAGAGTACTTAAATACTTACACCTATAATATATATATATATATATATATATATATATATATATTATTCTATTTTAAAGGGGGATTTGGATACTAATATAGAAATTACTACCTCATAGAAAAGAGTTATCCTGTGTTAGTAATTTTCCTAACACATGGATTATTAACATTGGATATTAATTTAGATACCTTGTTTTTGGCATGACACTATATATATCATTGGATTTTCATAATATTATATTATATTAATTATATTAATGAATTTATATATGCCTAATACATATTGGGGGTAATACCAACCATGTGTATGTTTTATGATATTAACATTAATCA
Source organism: Viscum album (assembly GCA_963277665.1). Lineage (NCBI taxonomy): Eukaryota > Viridiplantae > Streptophyta > Magnoliopsida > Santalales > Viscaceae > Viscum > Viscum album. Next base: position 464,113,049 of record OY728122.1, on the reverse strand, counting down.
TTGACTCATACCCTATTTGAATCAATCATAGTGGCCCAGAATTTTCATCAGAGCTGGAATAAGATCAGATCTAGTTTGAAAATTTCTTGATATGGAAGTGTCAAGGATATGATTGAGAGTTAGGTTATATTTCTAAATTCAAATTTTGTGAGGGATATATGGTTATGATACATAATTAGTGTTAATCAAATATATTTTAAAATTATAATAGGGAAACATTCATTTACAAATATGTTTGGGGACCCTATGATAAAATACATGGACTATAATCTTATTAATCATACTAATGAGAAAAAATCTTTTTTGTGGAGAAGATGTCATGTTATAGACCACAAATAATTCTTATTTTCCCTTATTACTGAATCATGATGTATAATGTGAAAATATAATGATGTATAATAAAAATAATTTAAATGAAATCTGTTTCATCATTTTGGTATTCATTTTCTTCTAATGATATAGTTAAATATTAAAAGGTTTGAAGATGATATAATGGTTGATTATAATAATTTAGTTGATATTTATCATGCATGTCCTTTTAGGAATCAAATGAATTCATATTAATTAATGTACATGTGAAATGGAATTAGTATGTAATCCTTTATAATTAAATAATCTTGTTAAATGAAATTATAAATTATAAATTAAATCAATGTATATTCTTGAAAATTTTAAGATATTTTTTTATTCCATGTTGTATTTTAATTTTTATTTTCATTGATTTGTTCTTATGTTATATATGTTTATCCGATTTTGGTTATTTTTATCATATTTATTTCTTATTTAATGAAACATAATTCTAGTGTTAAATTTTACTTATTTTATGTAATTACATTCATTAAGGGTAAGGTAAATGAAAAATTAAATCCATGAAAATGGTGAAACTGATTAAATAAATACATAAACTTATTTAAAATTTGTAATTTTATACTTATACAAAAATCATTTAAAAGAACCCATTTTTATCATCTATTAAATTTAAATGGAGTTTTAAATTGGTTTCAATATAAGTTGTTTTATATCCAACAATTAAAACCATTGGTCAAGGTATATTATATTAGTTTTTTTATTACCATGGAGGAAATAAGGTTTTAAATATATTTAATTGAAATTACTAATGTTGAAAACCATTAATTTTTATTCAATGAATGCACATTTAAAGCCTCATTTTTCCCAGATCTTGTTGCCACTTCAACATTCTTTATGAAAAATTTTAACTCACTATTCATTTGACATCCCCTCTAGTGATCGTTTGATGTTATTCATCCTTCATGGTCATCCATAGTCCATCAACACACTCATTCTTCTCCATTAACTATCACCATTCATCCACAACATCCAATGAATTATCTCCCTGATTTTATTTTCATTTTCAATTTCATCCTTCAAAATAAAACAAAAAATATCTATTATTCATATTATAATAATTTTTTTATTTATTTTGATAATTTATTTTTTAAGTATATTTATAAAATTTATAAAATAAAATTATATAATTTTTCTAGTGATACCAAATCTAAAACAAATGTTTTTTTATTGGGGAATTATTAGATGAATGATTGTAATCACATTGATTATCCATTTATAAAATCTAATATATATATAAATATTTATATAGTATTTTAGAGTTCACTTATTATTGTTATTAATAATGAATTTTGAATTTTATTCAAAATGGATTGTTATCTGTAAAGGTAATCATTAATCAGCATATCATTTATAGTTTGAATATATTTTTAAAATTTCCAAATAAAATAATTTATTTATAATTCAATTAATATTTGTGAATACATAATTATGAATAGTATTTCTAATATTTTTGGGAATTTTATGAAAAATATAATAAATTTCCTATTATATTTATATATTATATATATCATGTTTAAGAACATATATATTTTTCATATTTTATACATTACATTTTAATTTAAAATTTATAATTTTTCATTATATTCCAACATAAATATATTTATATGTGATCCTATAATTAGTTTGTATAAAATTTAATAAATATATATATAACAAATTAGTTTTATTTTTATTATAATTTGAGTAAATATTAATGTTAGAATGGATTTTATTAATGAAGGTAAACATATTATAAATAATATTACTAAAATTATTAATATGTGTATCCTAATTATTAAGAGGTCATGAAAGTTCTTCACACTCATTAGGGGGAGGGATGATGCTTGACCCCCAGGGGTTCCATGGTGTTTTTGTTATTTGCAGTTTTTAATTCCCCCAATATATATATATATATTATTAACATAATTAATTTTTTAAATTATTATTATAATGTTTTTATTAGAGTACATTCGAATTTATAATATCAAAATATAGTAATGATTATTACTTGAATAATATTTTACTTGTGATAATGAGATATAATTATATTGTTTCACAACAAAATTTTGATTAATATAATTAATGGGATGATTCATTTTTGTAAATGGATTAAAAAATTACATATAAAAACAAAATTTTCCAATAAATTACTAGAGTGTTTAAATATGAAAAATTTATGAATGAGATAATTAAATGATCCTTTTTATTCATTATATAATTATTTATAGAGATTTTATTAGAAATTATGAAATAATGTAGAATTCAAGATCAACATATGACGACTATTTACAAGTTTATAATCATTATGGCATTGAAAAAATTATTCAATTTATAAAAGAGAAAATATTATAGAAATAATGGTTTATGCAGTGCGTATTTAGTGATGTTAAATGAAAATTCTACATATGTGAATGGAAGTTGATGTTTTTATCGATTATGTAGGGATCAGTTAAAATTAAATCCATAGATCGATAGTGTGAATTTGTTTATATAATGTATGTAGTCATTGGTATACATAAATTATGATGAAAAAAATCTTCCCAATTTACATTATAAATTTATAAAAAAATTATGCATTATTGCATTAATGTAAAAGAATTTACTTGATTTCCCCAATGACTATGTGGTTTATAAGAAAGAAATAAAATTTCTATTATTGTATCCTAAATGATGGATATGGTGAAAAATTGAATGGGAATTCATAGGTTGATTTACCTATTATACAATCTACCGATACTCATACTATGGAAATTTTGTATCTTGATATAATTACCCATTTTGAAACATTCATATACAAATTTAAATACTGTAATTAGGTATGGATAACTTATATATTAGTGAATATAAATCATCCAACTAATTATCTTCAAATAATGAAAATAGATCACCAATTTTTTATTTTCAGAATTGAATTTAGAAATATCATACATATAGTTTTCATAGAGAGAATAAATCCACATATGAGACAAAATAAAAAACGTTGTTTTTCAATTTTTTTTTAAAAAATTTGAAAAATTATCCCTTAAATATTATGTGTTGTGTAAATATTTATCATTGAGTTTCAATATTTATATACGGAAATATATTTTAAGTGCTATTAATTTTTACTAACAATAATTAATTCATAATATGAAACTCTTTTGGGGGGAAGGAATAACATTTTATGATTCTTATAAAAATGAATATTTTCAATTTGGTGTATGTACTAAGTTTAAAATAAATGACATCCAAACATATGAAAAATTTTCTACATTCACTATCTATATTAAAAAAAACTGTCCAATTTGCGATGAAGTGAATTGATCTTTTCAACTAAAATGGGGGATAATAATTATTTTCATGGGTTATCAATGGATTTTCAATACACATCACTCTTAAGAAATTTTAAAAATGGAATTCAATAACTCACAAGTATTTGATATTTTTTATCAATATTTTTCAATTGATAATTTCTTTTGATGATAAAAACATTTTCCCACTTTTTTAAGAAATATAATATCTAGAAATTATATAAATATGTGTAATAAATATTTATTATTTGTTTCAAATTCTATATTAGAGATATATGGAAATTAAACATAAAATTTACGTGATTCATGTTATAAATCATATCTATGATGGTTTTATTGGAAAATTCGTATTCATTATTGGAAATACTAAGTACAGATTGATGAAAATATTGGATTATCAATCAATTAGAATTTGGTTGGTGATAACTTTCAATTTTAATGGAAAATAAACACACTTCACTCTGTCTTATCATAGATTATCCATGTTTGAGAAATGTGACAACTTGTGTAATGATTCAATAATTATTTTTCATATTTTTTAATATTTTTTAATTTTATTGTAATTAAAATAGAAAATATGATTCAAAGAATATATGATAAATCTAGGTTACTTTTTAAAAACCTTATTTTTCTAGAAAGCCAGTTATGCCACTTTTTTATGGCGCACTTGTTTTAAATACAGTTTTTGACACTTTTATAAATTTTATTTGAAAAAAATCATATTCATTGAAAGATGAATAAAAATATTTACATTTTTTTCTTTTGGTTTATTTTTTTGATATGTTTCATATTTTCATGAACAATAAAAAATACTGTATTTTAATAGAAAACAATTTTTTCATCAAATTTATTTATAAAGATGAATTATAAATATGAATGGTTTTAAAGTATAATAAGACAATTTTTTTAATTTAAAAAATTTATTTAATGGAAATTAATTTCATATTAAAACTTTTTATAGAATATTTTTTATCATTTAAATGTTTTTACATTAAAAACATGATTTCTTGTTCTGTTAACGGGAATTTTTTTTAATTAATTTATGAAATTTATATATTTTTAATTTTAATAAATGGATTCCATATTTGGAATAATAGTATCCAAATTACTTAAATAGTTCAATTTTAATTTTTTAAATTATGAATAATAAGATTAGTACTATTTTATTAAAATTGTTAAAGGTTAATTAGGTGATTAAAGTTACAAATTATATTATAAATATTTTAAATTTACCCTAACACTTGTTTCAATTTCATTAAATATCTATATATTGACAAAAAACATCTATATGCATAAATTATAACATTTCTATTCCACTTTTATTATATTATTACAATTATAATATCACATTCAAAGAAAATTTTGTCACACTTTTTTATATCAAGTGGAATTCTTTTAACATTGTGTAATATACATGATCTATTATACAAAAATTATAAATTATAAATTTAAATGTTTTATATTAATCGAAATAATTTATTTTTTATATTTATAGATGAAATAATTATATTAACAACCATTATAATCATGAGGTGGTAATTTTTTAATTAAAAGAAATATCAAATAAATTATAATAAAAAATGTAAAAAAATATAATTTTTGATAATTCATGTTATCCATAGATTTTTATATATGAATTTAAAATTTTATTGATGTTTTAGAAGAATATTTTGGAAATTATCTTGTTGTTATGATATTTTTAAAAATTCATGTATTGAATAGTGTCAAAATTGACACTATTGATATTTTAAAAATAATATTATTTTATTAAATGATATAAAAATTATAAAAATATCAATTTTAGAAAACTGATTATGATATGTATTAAAATATCATCAATGACTCATTTATTGGTTGAATATAATTTTATAGTAATTATATTAACTCTTATAGAGTAAATTGCATGATATCACAGTAAGAATTAAAGAGGTTAAATAAGGGGTAAAACAAAAAAATGATTAAAAAATATTCAAAACAAGTCAAAATTTTATTTGATGAATGGATTTAGACCAAAACCCATATTATATTCTAAATAAAAACATTGGATACATTTATAAATTAAAATTAAATTAAATTAATTTAATAATTTTTAAAATTCCAAGAGTGCCACTCCCCTCTCCTATAAAAGGGGACTCGTTATTCACTTTTCATCACACATAAAAACCTATTTATTTCATAAAATATCAATCCAAATCCATTATTGGAATCACTACACATATTTTATAGTCCTTTTTCTGGGTATAACTCTCTACATAGACATGATAAGTTGATAATCAAAGGAGTTCATCCAATGGAGTGGTTTTGTTTTTAATTATGTGTTTCTGTTTTATTACTTATTGCACTTCAAACAAAAATAATTAAACCATGATGGAATAATATATCCAATATACTCAATATAATTATAATATACTATGTTAATATAATCACCTAATTCCATCCCCATTTCCATCAAATTGGAAATGAATTAATCATTCGTGTGTATCGTGAACTACCACCTCACGGGCCGATATAATTCCTTTTCCAAAACTGTCTTTCAAGAGATGATATAATTATGGAATTAATTTTTATATATGATATTAGTTACATATTTATTATTATTATATAATAATATATCATTTATCTATTTACCTTTCCATGAACATTAAAAATAACAATGGCGTTCATGCATATATGTGAACTATCACCTCCAAGAAGTGATGTGATTCATTTTTCATCACCACATCAGATGGTTGATATATATATGTTTTTTTAATGATTAATATGATATTGATGATATTATCATAATAATGGAATGTAAATATAATAATTACCTTCATTATATAATGATAATTGAAAGTGGAAATGTTACTCATCCATACATATGACCTACTGTCTCCATGATTATAACATTATTCATTTTTCATAACCGAACATATATGGTTTTATTTAAAATAACAATTTAGGTATATAACTGATCATAATTTTCTGAATATTATTCTAAAGATGATGGATTAATTCCACTTTGAATATTAACATCATACAAAATTCATTTTGGACACAAGTAGTGAATTTCATCAAAATGTATTACATGAAATTACATAATTAAGTAATTATTATAACATTATAATGAATGGTAATAAACATTAAAAATATTTTTTTTAATTTGAATAGAAATCCTAATTTTATTATTCTCAATGATAATTATTTTATGTGACGAGTTGGACCCAGGGTAGTGGGATTTCTTTTATAAGCCGTCATTTGAAGTTCCAATTTCACATTTTTTACAAAAGTCAAATGGAATTTCTCCTTAACTTGTACAAAATGAGCAGTTTCACCCAATTTCCTGACTATTTATTAATTTAATTTATTATTTATATGTTTTCAAAATTCTCTTCAAATTAGTTTTTTATTATTATCTACATGTTTTTTGTATTTCAAAAGTGATTTTTACAAAAAAAATGTTTTTTTGTTATCTAAATGTTTTCTTCTCAAGGGTTTTAATTTGTTTTGATGTCTTTTATTCATGATATATTCCTCAAAAAATTTATATTATTGGTTGTTCCATCTATAGCTCATGATATGATGGGTGATCCCATTGTAGCTCTCAAAAACATTGGGAATATCTAAGATGGATGTTTACTGTAAAGTTATTCCAATTGTAAGGGTGAATGTAATAATGATATTGTAATGATTCCCCAAGGTAGGGGCATGATTTTTTTATGCATGAAAATTAATTTTTATGAAATGGGTTTTAATGGTTTTGATGTTTTATATAAAAGAATAATTTATTTTTTTGTGCCCCTCAATATGATTTTTATGGTGACATTGTTTTAAAAAAAACCCTAGGAATAAGGATGGGTAAGAGAAGGTAGGAAGTAAAGATGAATGTTATGCATATTTTTTTAAAAATAAATCTTTAATTACTTAAAAATATTTATATTTTGTAATAAATCAATACATTTTTAGTATTTTTTCACATTCTATAACTGTGGGTGGTTATGTAAGAATTATAACCAAATTTCCTAAAACTATAAATCTGAAAAAGTCCTCATTGTGAATGTAATTAATTACATAAACATAACTCAATATAATGTCATTTTTAAGGCCGAGTCCATATATTCTCTATCAATGGTCGGTTTAGATAAATATAATGGTTTGGGTAATATTAATAACTTTCCCTTGAAAGACTTTATGTTAAAGACAAGTCAAAAATGTATAAAAATTAAAGATTACTATGTTTCTTCATCTAAATATGTCAGTTTAGAATGGTTTTCTACATAGGAAATAAGGAAGCTACTGTGGGTTGGAATCAAGAAGAAAACATCCTTCTGAATCAGATTCTTGAGATGGTCGGAATCAGAACTGATCAATTTTTTGTTGTAATGGATCAATTGACATGTGTTATACATGGTGGTGGAATCAGTTCATGAGTTCATCTAGAGAATCAACATTGGAACATATCAATGGTTCATCAACATATGATGTAATATCCTCACTCTTTATGTGTAACCTCATATCTATTGGTAGCCAATGTATGGGTCAACATTATATTAATGATATTTTATGTCATGGGTTGTTTAGAATTACAAATGGTAACCATATCCATTTATATTTTTTAAGGTGAAGACGATAAATTTTGGTCTATATTTAAGAATTATAGAGAAATATATGATAATGAAACACTATAATGATATGAGTTTCAGAGTATTTTTCAAGAAAAATATTTTCCTAATACTTTTCTACATGGAATAGAGACACAATTCTTGGAACTGAGGTAAAAGGATGACGATTAGGTGGTTTTATATAAAGTCAATTTTTGAAGAATGGGCAGGTACATACCCAATTTTATTTATCACATTGATAGTAAAATTACTAGATCTAAATATAGTTTTAAATACTTTTAATTATGATATTTGGTATCACAATAGTTTAAAATTAATGAAAAACATGTTCATTGAGCTAAAAAAAGCTGAGATAGAGTTTTTGGAAAAAAATGAGCATCATGATGAAATGATAAAGAAGTATCCTAGTTGGTTGTAAATGTAGAAAAATTCATCTAATAAATATGTAGGTATGAAATTCAAATTCCCATCCCGTGAAATGTTGGTAAAAAGAAATTTGGAGAATACCTTGTAAATTACTTGATGTTCTACCAATGTGGAAAGTTAAAACATGTGTCTCATAAGTTCCAAGATAATGATCATAAAAATAAAAAGAAGTTGATGATGAGATTCATTAACTATATGGAGTTGGATCATTTATCTAATCTGTGTCCAATGTATTCACTCATGGGGGAAATAAAAAATATTGGAAATATAAGGGTGTGGGAATATCCTTTAAAACTACATCAATTGATTTGGATCAACCTAATGAACCAATATCATTAAAATTTCTTGATTTTATATTTCTTTTCTAATGTGTTCTTTGATTTGAAGTCTACATATTCCTTCAATTCTCATAAATTTTATCATAAATTTTAAATTATACCTCAATCAGTGAAACATGAATTAATGTAAAAACACTTAGGGGAAATTTTAACTAAAAAAGAAATTATAATAATACTCATATAATTTCCTTTTGAAATAAATTATCTATAAAACTTTTGGTTTTTTATCTAGTGGAGTTTTATGTTATTCTAGAAATGGATTAATTTTTTTACCATTCTAAGATATCTTAGAGAGATAAGGAATTTCCCTTGCAGAATGAGTTTTAGTTTGAGTATATGAATGATCCCATGCCATTAATATATATTTAGAGGCCAAGAAAATTCTTAATGATATAAATTAAGGTTATTTTTCACATATTTTTGAAAATAATGGAACCGTTCAGATTAATGATGTTCAAGTGGTAAATGAGTATATAGTTTTTTTATTGGTAAGTTTCATGGTATTATACCTGGTCAGGATGTTGGATTCAATATTTACATATTCTGTGATGCTAATATAATTTCTAAACACCTTATAGAATTGATTAAATCAATCTTTTATATTTGAAGAAGAAATTGATGGATTAATTAAATAAAGGCTTCATCCAACCTAGAACATTAAAATGGGGCTCTACTATCTAGATTTATAAAAAGAAATATGGTTTAATGAGACTTTTCATTGATTATAGTTCCTAGAATAACAACACTATTAATAACACATATCATTTTCCTCATAATGTTGATTTGTTTGATCAACTCTATGGAGCACTGTATTTTTCGATGATTGAATTTTACTCAGGGTACAATATGATAAAAAATAAAGGAAGAATAAAATATAAATAATTCATTTTAGACTAGATATGGTCATTATGAATTGGAAGAAATGTGGTTTTAGTTTTGTAAATCCTCTATTTTACTCATGGTTCTTATAAATATAATATCTAATGAGATTTTGGATATATATGTGGTTGTTTTTATTGATGGAATTTCGGTATATTGTAAAGTTAAAGAGGAACATGAAATTAATATAATGGTTTATTTGAAAACATTAAAACAAAATAATCTATATTTGAAATTCTACAACAGATATTCTTAGTTGAAACAAATTTAACTCCTTTGAAAAATTGTTTCGAAATATGGCATAACTGTTGATCCTTCTAAAATGAAATTTGTTGAAGAATAGAAAAGACCAAAAAATATTATCGTGATTCAATGTTTTCTTGTTTTATAAAGCTTTTATATGTGGTTTGTTGAATAAATTTAATGTTTATCTATCCCACCAAAAATTTGTTATGTTCATCTTTAAGAAATAATTTGATGATTTTTTCTGTAATTGAAATGAAGATTAGTTATTTTACTCTTTATGGACTGGCCATCCAGATGTGCTGATTTTTTCATGAATTGTGATTCTTCATTGAATGGACTTTTTTGTTTCCTAATATAGAATGATCGGGTAATGTATTATGATTTAGGTGAGTTGAAACCAGATAAGTTAAATTTCCCTACTAATGAGTTGGAATTCTCTATTTTTGGTTTTTCATTCAAAATTTGGAGGCATCATTTGTATGAAGTAAAATTTGAAATATATACTAATCATAACTATAACCACCCATGATTTACATACATGGATATTAAAAAATTTTACATGAATACTCAATACATTAAAAAACACATTCTTGAGTACCATAGTAGTTTAGTGTCTTTGGAAACAAGGAAGAAAAATATTCTCTTTTGGTGAATGATCCTCATTATATCCCATAATGATATAATCCTTTAGTACTTCTACCTAAAACAAATCTTCATAACCTAGTGAATAGAAACATAATAAATGGGTGAGCTCAAATGCTCAGTAAAGGTAAACAAAGGAAACATATAAGCCTAAACATGAACATAGGGGTATGAGAACGTGACTGTAAGATTTGGAGATCACACCCTACATATCAAATATTATAAACATGAGTTATGAGGTAAATAGAGACAGTTCATAGGACATGAATCATATAGAAATAAGCATCATGAGCTATTAAATAGTAATAATGGAATATTAAGTAGGATTTTTGTAATACATATAAGAATGAAATATTTTATGTTTGGGATAATTTCCACGACCTTTATAACATGTTAGTATTGGGATATGACCTACATACCTGAAGAGGCCTTGGGATAATAACCCGCATGCCCTCTTACTTCTAGGCTTGGGAAAAAACCCAGGTACCTTCTTATTTTGGGGATTTTTATACAAACTGTGTACCCTCTTTCTTTTAGGTTTGGGCTACATCTGACGTACCTTCTTGTTTTGTGCCTTGGGCTACAACCCGTGTACCCACTTTCTTTTAGGATTTGGCTATAACCCATGTACCTTCTTATTTTTTAGGCTTGGTCTACAACACATGTACCCTCTTTCATTTATAAATGGGACACAACCCATGTACCATCTTGTTTTCGGGCTTGGGATACTACTTATGTACAATATATCATTTAGTATTGGGCTAAAACCCCTGAAACTACTTGTTTTTTGGAATGGGGTATAACATGTGTACCCTCATTCTATTAGTATTGGGAAACAACCCATTTACCTTAATGTTTTTTTGGGATTGGGCTATAACTTGTTTACCATTTGCGCTCATATACAACTTATCATTAACCAATTCAATGGAAGGAGATATCTATCCCTCCCACCTAATAATAAAATCATTTATAAATATGCCACTATATAATAAAATAGTCATTATATCAGGACCTATAAAAAGAGATAAATCCTATAAACATAAAATTATAACCTATGAAATCAAAAAAGTGTCATTAACATTTCATCACATCATAACTTATGAAAAAGGGATAGGTTTTGTAATCATTTCATCAAAGAATTACCCATGAAGAGAAGTGGGTTTCAAAATCATATAACCTATAGAAGATAAATCGATTTTGTAAACATATAATCGGTGAAAGAGAAAAAGGTTTCATAAAGACCATGATATTAGTCATAACCCATTCTTAGATTGAATATTAATGTAACATTTTGATAATTTCTAAGAAGGGAATGAGTGAAATAAATGGATTCAATATTAGATTGAGAATAATTTTGATGTATCTTTCAAAAAAGTTTCTTGAGTAAAATAACCTTTCTTCATTGAGTAAATATTTTTAATACATAATACCATTTGAAAATAATTTTCCAAGAAAATACCTTGAAAACGTATAAAGAAGACATGATATCAGTTCAATTTTTTTCCATAATGAAATATAAAATAAGCTTGAAATATTTTTTAAAATCCATTTTCTTTGAAATTATCTTTTAAAAACATTTTCCTAAAAATCAGCATTTAAACATAAAAAATAAATATTTAAATAATTTATGGAGAATAAATCCATATATGTTGTATGAGGAAAAAAGAACATTCCTTTTTTATAGTAAAAAACTAATAGAAACATTCCTCATTTAGAAATAAACAAGAAAAAACCATTTAAATAATTGGTAAAAGACAAAAATGGTAAAAATTTATTTTAATGATCATATGAGATTAGAAGAATATTCTTGTAAATCCTTTTAAAAATACAATGTTTTGAAGGAACAATGATTTCCAACCGAAGAGAGGGTAATGTTGGTATTTCTTAAAAACACCTTCTTAAATATCTTATATTACATAGAGTAGAAAATGGTTCCAACACATTAATATATAATTTATTACCAGAGTATCTGATAAATCATGAATATTCTTGATATATGTATTATAATATTTCATCAAAGAATCATAATCATTAACAATCTTGAAAAGTGGAGAGATGGTTTCAATTAACGCTTATCAGTTAGTAACATGGAATCATTCTATAAAAGTAAGAGAAGGAAATTACATGAAGATTTTAATATCATGAAATGAATTATATTTATAAAATGGAAGTATATACCCCCAAAAATGAATTTCGGCACATTATAACACATGAGTCTTAAAGATGGAAAACCGAGACAAAACAATTTTACTGATTCGGTAACTTTTGAAACATAAAACCCCTGAAATAAATATCATAGAATGTATATGTAAATACCAAAAAAATTCACAATAAGAATAATTGATTAAATCTATGGTCAATATACACAACACAAAAATGTAATGGACGGTGAATAAAGCATGAATCTCATGAAAATTAAAAGCGATACGAAATCTCATTACAATTTGACTTTTTTCTCATTGTACTAATTAAATCTTCTAGTATAAAAAATATAAATTTATTATAAATCTTTTAGATAACCATATTAGTATATATAATACCATATATATTTACTATGACATTATATTACTCAGTTGTTATTAATTTCAAGTTAAGGTTACAATTTAGTTAATATTTTCTTTGTTTTTTTCTAGTGTCTTAATTTTTCATATCTTTAGTCCATATACATACATAAGGATTTATAGAATTTAAAGAATGATATAAATATAATTCATATTCATAATATTTGTATTATAATAATCTATATAATATATATATGAACAATGTAATACATCATTCATGGTGATGGTATGTCATACGTACGCAAGAATGCTGTTTTTGTTTTTATTGTCTTATAGAAAGAAAACATGTAAATGATATATGTATATATAAATGTATATATATGTATATATATGTATATATATATGTATAAATATATATGTATATATATCTCTCATTATTTTGGTATCATCATTATATCTTATATATCATATAATTTCACGGAACCCATCACCAATATATTCCTTATTGTGTGTGAACAAATAACATATCTTTGAGTGGAAGTAGTCCACACTACCTCAAATGAGATTATCATATTAACATCAAATGGAAATTAAAAATGGTATGTGTCATAAAGAGTAAAGAAGAAGCATAAAGGCAAAATAAATATCATATATAACATATAAAACATAGAATCCATCATAATGGCCACCACGATAGGCTGTAAGGGAAAAAAGAACAATCATCATTTTGTGAGTCAGTAGTTTGTTATACATGGAAATAGTATGTTCATTACCCATTTTATGGAGGTTTGTGTAAGTGTTGGTAAACAATTTACATAAAAAAACCCTAGCATATTTTGGATTCTTATTATTTTATATAATAACAGAATAATGATATTAGGAGGGGTAGAGAAGGAAAATAAAAGAAAAGAATTGAGAGAGGGTGTTTCCTCTTAATCAGTTAATGTAAAGACCTGAAAATCTCGTGGAATTTTTTTAATACATGGGAATTTTATGAGTACGTGAAAATTTACAGCGCTTGATTTCAAGGCCCGGTGTTCCCAGAATCAATTTCTGATGTTTTGTTCAGGTACATTCAGTAAACGTATGAGCGAGATTTTAAAAATTTTGAACTGGTGCTCGGAATTGAAATCTGAGGGCACCGTTGAACTCGCAGCACCCGTATTTTCTTAAGAAGACTATCACTTTGATGGAAGTGGGTCGAGTTTAAAAGATAAATTTTGTTTTTTCATGGAAAATAAAAAAATAAAGTGTGCATCACTTTATTTTATTTGAGCCGCCATTTAGTGTGTGGTGGTTAAAACCTCCTCATGGGAGTTAGAGGTGCGACCACCACACCTTAACCTACCATGAGGGGTTATGGTGGTGGGTCCCACCCAAACACAACCTTTCATGTGAGGATTAAAGTGGTGGGGACCACCCGAGGGTGAAACCCCTTGAACTCCCCATTAAGTGGGGAGAAACCTCTTGAGCTCCCCACTTAATGGTGCCACCACCCCAATGGGGCCTCTTGAACTCCCCTAATTAATTTTTTGCCTACACTGATGAATTAATTAGGTGGATCCCATTAATTTAATTCTACCAATTTTAATAAGTTTCCAACGAATTAATAAGATATCAATCTCTTATTATTTCTTTTGGATAGGAATTTTTCATTCGGTGGAAAACTAGAGTGTTTCGGGAGAAGAGAGAAAAAGAGATCTCTAATGAAGAATGCCCCTCCCAATGAAGAACGAAGAACGAAGGAAGCTGATCCTTCTTCGACTTCTTCCTTGAAGCTTCAACCGTCGTGAAATGTCTTCGACGACCAACTTCCTCGACTCCGTCAATGAATGACGAATGAAAAATAAAAGGTAAGAGGATTAAATTCATTTGAGTGCCTTGTTCTTCCCTCCTTTTTGGACAATGAAGGTTGTTGAGCTTCATTCTTATGAACTGTTTTCTATCACCAAAAATGCGGAGGATACAGGCCAACCTAACATGGCCCGACATCCTCCGTCGATTTTCCTTCTTGTGGCATTCTTTGGCATGGCAACGTAACATCGATGAGGAGATGAAGGCGACGATGACAAAGGCCATGCTACCCGTGACCTCCATGAACTGCGCCGCCCCCGCAGCGAACCGGTGCTCCCGACCGAACACCACCGGCCCACGCCGGCCCGAGCCGCGCCTAAATGGACCGCCCGGCCTCCTCCCGGCCACACACCGCCGGCCTGCCCACGGCCTACCCACGGCCTGCCCACGCGCCTCGCCAACCTACCCGCAGCCTCCCGCGTGCCCTGCCGCCCTCCCCGTGGCCTTCTCGGCGCCCTGCCGACCTACCCGCGCCCCGCGCGGCCTGCCCGCGGCCTCCCGCGTGCCCTGCCACCCTGCCCGCGGCCTCCTTCCCACCCTACCTGCGGCCTGACCGAAGCCATGTCGGCCTTCCCGCACACCGCATGGCCTGCCCGTGCCACACGCGGCCTGCCCGCGCCCCGCGCGGCCTACCTGGGACCTTCCGCGCACCCTACTGGCCTGCCCGCAGCCTGCCTACACCCCGCTGGCCTACCCATAGACTACCGCACCCTGCCCAGCCTGCCGACGTCCTCTCACACACCCTACCCGGCTGCCTCCAACCTCCTGGCCTCCCGATCTGTCCTGTGGCATCCCCCATGACTTTGCTGACCGAACTGACTGGGCCTTCCGGACCGAGCCGCCCGAGCACCGCCCCGCGCGGTGCTTGCCGAACCGACCTTGGCCTCCGAAACGAGCCGCCTACGTGGTGACATCCGGGCCGAACCGCCCCCGCTGTCCACTGGGTGGGGCCCAGCTGACTGGGCCGAACCTAGCGGGCTGACCGGTTCAACCCAGACCGGGTCGGCCCAGACAGGGTTGGGCTGAGTCGGTTCAACCAGGTCGGACCAAACCCAGGCCCACTACTAACCCCTATACTTCCTTTGGCCATATCTTTGGCACCAGATGACCGTTTGATGAACCATTAGCGGTGATGGTATTATTGGAGCATGACGGTCCCTTTGAGTATACCCCACTAGAGTTCGGGGTGTTATTGAGATACAGTCAGATTGGATTGTACACAAATCCAACTGGGCCCCCAGGACAAAAAAGCTTATAACTCATAGACCGAGCGTCCGATTGATGTGTCGTCTATTGCGTTGAGACCCATATGATGAGGTAAACCTTTGACATAATTCTACATAGGACTTAGTGACAGTTGGAGTATCAACTTGTAGCTCATGGAGTGGACCCTCCCAGATACGAGCGAGTATAGCGTTGAGACCTAATAGCTGGATGAGACCTGACAAATACTTATCGATTCGACTCAGAGTGACTCAACTAGCCTAGTGGGGAGCGCCTTGGTGTCGCGGAAGACCCACTGTGGGGATCACCTCTGTGTGATGCAGCAGGCCCAGGGTACTCGACACGTAGAGTACCTCAGTAGGCTACGAGGGGGAGCACCTTTGTGTGACGTGGAAGACCCATGGTGGGAAGCGCCTCTGTGTGATGCGGTAGACCTACATTACTCAATAGGAGGAGTACCTCAGAAGTCCAAGGATAGTGGAAAGCACATTTGTGTGACGCAGCAGGCCCACTGTACTCGATAGTGGAAGATTACTCCAACAGCCGATGTTTCGACAGTGTGACTGGGAAGTTACTTGATACTACCCCTAGAATAAAATCCTGGTTTGAGCTGAGTTAGTGCCTTTTGTGTTTACCTCATGATTGATATGGATTACTTGGTAACTTAGGTATATGTATGGGCATATACCTAAGTGAGGTTATCTGTTGATTTCATACTTTTTGGTTTATCCTTATTGGATTTTGTGAGACCTTGAGGGTCTTGGGTTCCCTACTGAGTATCGTTATACTCAACCCTACATGAGCTATGTCTGCAACTCATTGTGTTGGTTGCAGACGATAAATAGTGCTGACTAAGGATCAGAGTAGCAGGACTAGACGGTTACCAGAGGTGGACCTTACGATGAGTCAGTACATAGAGGAGACTCTCAAATGTAGAGTGTGGAGGAGGTTATCTGTACCTACCCTTCAGGTAGGAATCCCCAGAGGATAACCCAATAGCTGCTTTACCTTTTCTTCAGTTTTACTTGTGTTTCAGTTGTACTTGTACTTTCCTGTTGGGCTTGTATTTCTGTCCCCTTTTACTTTTCAGCACTCCTTTGTATACAGTTTTTCTTAGTGTTTTTCTTCCAGATCGTACTCTATTGTGTGTGTTTACACTTTATAAAGTCAATGCCTTCCCATTTATAGAGATTCATGCCTTTGGTGCTAGTCACCAGCCCTTGGCCTATGTAAAGAGGGCTTAGGGTAGTCCCGAAACGGGCCCCGGGGGATGGGTCGTGAAAAATTGGTATTAGAGGAGTCAGTTCTACCGCAGAAATTAGGACTCTAATCATTATTTTCTGTGAAGAAATATTGTTAAGGGTACCGAGTGTGGTTTTCAATTCAGGGAGTGCAATGTTGGTGTAGCGGCCGACGTATCCATACACCAGGACCCTGACTTCTGATTTCCAACTCAGTGCACGAAAACACTGATTGCGTGTGTGTTTTAAAAAGTTTTCTTTAAGTTAGCTCAACCAGGTCAGCTCACCAGGTATAATATTTTGACCATGTCGCATTTGTTTCTTTATGGATGCCTCCTCGCAGACGACCAGCTAGAGCCCCGAGAGCTGTACATACAGATAGCCCACCGAGCGACGAGGCCTCGGTGCGGGACCCTCTTCCAGTGGAGGCACCAGTTGTACCACTACCCGTTGAGCCACCGATTCCACTAGCCCTAGTAGCAAACGATGCACGCCGCTTGAGTGTGTTTCATGAGATCCAGTGCCAGATGCCACCCAGGTTCAGGGGAGAGACATGCCCACAGGTGGCTGAGGATTGGCTGTAGGCTATGTTGAGAGTCTTCAGACTGGTAGGGACACTAGTAGACCTTATGGTGATCCTTGACGTGAGTCTTCTTCAGGCAGCAGCAGACATATGGTGGAGCCTGATGATCCAGGTGCATGACGAGGTGACACTTCTCTGGGCTGATTTTGAGAGCCCGTTTCATGCGGAGTTTGTCCCAGCCACCCTATGTGTGGTGAAGATATAGGAGCTACTGCATCTATAGTAGGGTAGCATGTCTGTGGCACAATACTCAGCGAGGTTCACCGACCTCTCGCACTACTCCATAGATATGGTGCGGGACCCATTCTTCAGGGCCCAAACCTTCAAGCAGGGGCTCAGGTGAGAGATCAAGGCTTCAATGATCTCACTCAGCATCCCAACGTAGGTAGGGGTGCTAGAGAGAGCCCTCCTAATAGAGAGTTTCCTTGCTGACCAGTCTTTGGCAGCAAGACCCACCACTAGTCGACATGCATCAGAGTTTTCTGCAGCTGGCAGTAGACATATGATGCAGAAGTCCAAGAGGACCAGACCCACGGGTGGATGACCGCCTGACTCTGGATTAGTTGTGCAGGGCGCCCAGGGTAGTGACATACATTCCTGGAGCATACAGTGTTACACATGCGGCGGGAAGGGTCACATGGCTCGTGACTGTCCGACCCACTATTCAGATGATCAGCAGACAGTTGAGGGACCTCCCAGGCAGAGGCATAGGTTCAATTGAGGCGGTCCGTAGGGAGTAGGTGGATACGATAGAGGAGCTGGCCGTGCAGCTGGTGGTGGACTACGTTTAGAGGTGTTACCACCACCACCACCAGGAGGTCCACCCCGACTGCAGGGAGCAGATGAACAGGGGAGAGCTCAGCTCCAGGCAGCTGAGGCCTATGATCACGGTGCTCCAAAGATGATTCAAGGTATGATCTGTGTCTACTCCACCTTAGCTGCAGTTCTTATAAACATAGGTGCCAGTCACTCTTTCATTTCCATTGTCCTTGTTCAGAGCTCAAAGATTCGGATGGATCCGTTGGCTCGATACTTATGGCTAGAGACTCTTACGGGAGTAGAATCAATGATTACACACTGGTTCCAACAGTGTTAGCTTACTCTAGGAGGTGAGAACTTTGGCTGGGATCTCCTCATAGCGGTGTCTAGGCCTTACGAAGTCATCTTGGGTATGGAATGGCTATCTAAAGTCCATGCTTAGATCGACTGTATTAGGTGAAAAGTGTGGTGTGTCCGCACGGATGGGACCATTTCACCTTCACCGGTGATAAGGGAGCCTTTGAAGCACATGAAAGACTTACTCAGAGGAGGGTGCAATCGATCACTCATTAGTTGGCCTGCCTTACCCTCAGAGCAGTTGATGTGGAGAGACTGATTGTAGTGGTGGACCAGTACGTGGATGTTTTCCCTGATGATGTCTCAGGTCTACCTCCTCACAGAGAGGTGGACTTCTACATTGACTTGTACCCTAGGATGGCACCGATATCTACACCAGCGTATAGGATGTCTCCCGCAGAGCTTCGCGAGTTTCGGGTACAAATGGAGGACTTTCAGGGGAAGGGATTCATCCGGCCTAGTGTTTCTCCCTAGGTAGCCCCGATTCTGTTTTCCAAGAAGGCGGATGGGATCTTGAGGATTTGTGTCGACTACCGTCGCCTAAACCAGATGACCGTGAAGAACAAGTAATTACATCCAAGGATTGACGAACTCTTTGATTATCTGAAGGGAGCACGATGGTTCTAGAAGATAGACCTCATATCAGGCTATCACCATCTTAGAGTTCAAGATGTGGATGTGCAGAAGATGACCTTTAGATGTTGGTATGAACACTACACATTATTAGTTATGCCTTTCAGCGTAACCAACGCTCCGGCGGTGTTCATGAGTCTTATGAACAAGATCTTCCAGCCATACCTTGATCTCTTTGTCATAGTCTTCATAAACGAGATTCTGATCTACTCAACTACTGAGGAGGAGAATGCCAACCACATACAGGTAGTACTGGACACACTCCGAGAGCACCGACTTTATGGTAAGCTCTCGAAAAGCAAGTTTTGGATCCGATAGGTTCACTTTTTGGGACATGTCATCTCAGAGGCTGGAGTTGAAGTGGATCCATCGAAGATTGATGTGGTACTTTCTTGGGAGCCACCAGGGAGTATGATAGAGGTTCGGAGTTTCCCGGGTTTGGCTGGATATTACCAGAGGTCTGTGTTAGATTTCTCCAGAGTTGCATCACCACTTTCTGCCTTGACGAAGAAGGGGCAACCCTTTATGTGGGCATAGAGATGCTAGAAGAGATTTCATGAGATGAGGTAGAGGCTGACTAGTGCCCCCATCTCGAGGCTTCTAGAGGAGGGTGTAGGGTACGTAGTCTACTGCAACACATCAAGGACCGGACTCAGGTGTGTCCTGATGCAGGAGTGAGCAGTGATCGCATATGGTTCTTGTCAGCTGAGACAACATGAGCAGAACTATGCTACCCATGACATAGAGTTAGTAGTAATGGTCTTCTCCTTGAAGATGTGGTGGAACTATCTGATGGGTGAGAATTTCATAGTCTACTCTGACAACTAGAGTCTCAGGTATATCTTCTCTCAGAAGGTCCTGATCCTGAGACAATGACGATGGCTTGAGTTCCTCTAGGACTATGACTTTGAGATATTCTATACTCCTGGGAAGGGGAACATTGTAGCAGATGCAATCAGTAGGAGATCTGGTATACAACTGCTAGGAGAGGCGACAGAGCAACTGACTGCTTTAAAAATATCCTTCGTGGACTGAGATGGAGCAGTTTTCCTTCAGTCTCTTACAGTTACCCATCCTATTCTTCAGCAAGCCAGGGAGGCGCAACATAGACATGCTGACTACAAGACACAACGTGCTCAGATATCCATAGGGTAGGCACCTGATGGATTTTATGAAGGTGGGGAGCACGTCATCCTCTTCAGAGGACATACTATGGTACCAGTGTCACTTCAGAAGGAAGTGTTGAGGGAGTTCCACACATACCCTCTAGAGGTACATCTAGGAGTGGTGAAGATGTACCAGGACCTTTGACGAAAGCACTAGTGTCCAGGTATGAAGAAGGCAGTTGCAGAGTTTGTCTCTCGAAGCCTCAATTGTTAGCAAGTGAAGGCAGAGCATCAGGTACCAGCATGCTTGGTTCAGCCTTTAGAGGTCCCAGAGTGGAAGTGGGATGGGAAATACATGGACTATGTGAAAGTACTTCCACGTACATCTAGGGGTCATGACTCAATTTGGGTGATCATTGACCGACTCACCAAGTCGGATCACTTCCTACCGATCAGAGAGAAGGGTTTAGTAGAGAGCTTGGTACGCCTCTACGTGAATGAGATTGTGTGGCTACATGGAGTACCTTCTTCTATTGTCTCTGATCGTGATGCATGATTTACTTCTCAGATATGGAAGGGATTGCAGGAGGCTTTCAGGATGCAGCATTCTCTGAGCACCACCTTCCATCCTCAAATAGATAGTCAGACCGAGTGGACCGTTCAGACCCTCAAGGACATGCTATGTGCTTGTGTCCTCGACTTTGGTCGTAGCTATGAGGATCACTTACCTTTGGTGGAGTTTTCATATAACAACAACTATCACTCCACCATCGGGATGACACCTTTTGAGGCCTTGTATGGTCGACCTTGTAGATCGCCACTGTGCTAGACATACCCTGGGGAGTCAGCACTAGTGTGACCAGAGATGGTATGGGCAACCACAGAGAAGGTACATATCATCCAGGAGTGGATGAAGACCGCACAGAGCAGACATAAGTCGTATGCTGACAGGAGACATATACCTCTTGAGTTCGAGGATGGAGACCACGTCTTTCTACGAGTCTCACCCTGACGAGGTTTATGGAGATTTGGCCGAGTCGGAAAGTTATATCTGTGATTCATTGGACCTTTATAGGTCCTCAGCAGGATAGGCGAGGTGGCTTATCACCTGTCTCTTCCACCTCAGTTGCACCGAGTGCATGACGTCTTCCACGTATCCCAGCTGAGGAGATACGTGCACGACCCTTCTCACGTCATCGACCATGGAGAGTTGGACGTTGATGATGGGGAGACTTTCACGATGGTTCTAGTAGAGATTGAGGATCGACAGGAGTGGGTCCTATATGGACGGTCTATACCTCTAGTGCGCATTCACTGGAAGCACAGGAAACTCCAGGAGAGCACATGGGAGCGGGAGACTCAGTTTCATTCTTAGTACCCCCACTTGTTTCCTTAGTTTGAGTTATAGGTTACGGGGATATAAAGCCCTGATATGGGGAGAATGTGAAGACCTGAAAATCCCATGTAATTTTTTTAATACATAGGAATTTTATGAGTACGTAAAAATTTACGGAGCTTGATTCTGAGGCTCAGTGTTCCCGAAATAAATTTCTAAAGTTTTGTTCGGGTACATTCAGTAAATGTATGAGCGAGATTTTATAACTTTTGAACCGTTTCTCAGAATTAAAATCCAAGGGCACCGTTGAACTCACAGTGCCTGTATTCTCTTAAGAAGACTTTCACTTCGACGACAGTGGGTTGAGTTTAAAAGATAGATTTTGGTTTTTCATGGAAAATAATAAAATAAAGTGTGCATCACTTTATTTTATTTGAGCCGCCATTTGGTGTGTGGTGGTTAAAACCTCCCCGTGGGAGTTGGAGGTGGGACCACCAAACTTTAACCTCCCATAAAAGGTTATGGTGGTGGGGCCCACCCAAACATAACCTCCCATGTGAGGATTAAAGTGGTGGGGACCACCTGAGGGTGAAACCCCATGAACTCCCCATTAAGTGGGGAGAAACCTCTTGAGATCCCCACTTAATGGTGCCACCACCCTAATAGAGCCTCTTGAACTCCCCTAATTAATTTTGTGCCTACAATCATGAATTAATTATGTGGATCCCATTAATTTAATTCTACCAATTTGAATAAGGTGCCGAAAAATTAATAAGATATCAATCTCTTATGATTTATTTTGGATGGGCATTTTTCCTTCGGTGGAAACCTAGAGTGTGTCGGGAGAAGAGAGAAAAGGAGATATACAATGAAGAACGCCCCTCCCAATGAAGAACTAAGAATGAAGGAATCCGATCCTTCTTCAAATTCTTCCTCGAAGATTCAACCGTCGTGAGACGTCTTCGACGACCAACTTCCGTGACTCCATCAACAAACGACGAACGACAAATAAAAGGTAGTGGGATTAAATTCATTTGATTGCCTTGTTCTTCCATCCTTTTTGGATAATTATGGTTGTTGAGCTTTTTTCTTATAAACCATTTTCTATCACCAAAAACGCAGAGGATACAGGAAACCTAACATGGCCCGACATCCTCCATCGATTTTCCTTCTTGTGGCATTCTTCAGCATGGGGACATAACAAAGATGAGGCGACGAAGGCGGCGACGACAAAGGCCGCGCTACCTGCGGCCTCCACGAACCACGCCACCCTCGCCGTGAACTGGTGCTCCCAGATTAACACCACCAGCCCGCGCTGGCCCAAGCCGCGCCGAACCAGCCAGACCGGCCGCCAGCCCACCTGGCCGTACCCCATCGGCCTGGCTGCGGCCTGCCCGCAGCCTCCCGTGTGCCCTTCCACTCTACTCGTAGCTTCCCACACACCCTTCTCGGTGCCCTATTGGCCTGCCCGTGCCCTGCGCAGCTTGCCCAAACGCCTTGCCGGCCTTCTTGCGGCCTGCCCGCACCCCACCGGCCTATCTGCGGCCTTCCACGCCTAGCTCGGCCTTCTCGTGACCTCCCGCGCACCCTGACCGACTATTGCTGGCCTCCTGAGATGGACCGCAGCATCCCTCATGGCGTCGCTGGCTGAACTGGCTCAACCTTCTGGACCGAGCTGCCCAAGCCGCGCCCCGCGCGGTGCTGGCCGAACCGACCCCAGCCTCCGGACCGAGCCACCTATGCGGCGAACTTCAGGCCGAACCGCCCCCACTGTCTGCTGGGTCGGGCCCAGTGGATCGGGCCGAACCGAGCGGGTTGACCGGGTTGACCCAGACCAGGTAGGCCCAGATAGGGTTGGGCCGAGTCGGTCCGACCAGGTCGAACCGGACTCGGGCCCAATACTGACCCCTATACTTCCTTTGGCCATATCTCTGGCACTAGATGACCGTTTGACGAACCGTCAGTGGCACTGGTATTCTTAGAGCACAACGGTCCCTTTGAGTATACCCCACTAGAGTTTGGGGTAATATTGAGATACGGTCAGGTTGGATTGTACAAGAATCCAACTGGGCCCCCATAACTAAAAAGCTTATAACTCACAGACTGGGCATCCGATTGACGCACCGTCTGTTGTGTTGAGACCCCTATGATGAGGCAGACCTTTGAGATACTTCTATGTGGGACTTCATGAGAGTTTGAATATCGACTTGTAGATCATGGAGCAGACCCTCCTGGAGATGAGCGAGCATAGCACAGAGACCTAGTAGCTGGCTAAGACTTGACGACTACTGACCGATTCGACTCGGAGTGACTTGAAAATCCCAGTGGGGAGTGCCTTGGTGTCGCGGTAGACCCACAGTGGGGAGCGCCTCTGTGTGATGCTGCGGACCCACGATACTCAACACGTGGAGTACCTCAGCAGGCTATGAGGGGGAGTGCCTCTACGTGACGTGGTAGACCCACGGTGTGGAGTGCCTTTGTGTGACGCGGTAGACCCACGGTACTCGACCGAAGGAGTACATCTGCAGTCCAAAGATAATGGGAAGTTCCTCTATGTGACACGACAGGCCTAGTGTACTCGATAGAGGAGGAGTAATCCAGCATCTGAGGTTTTGACAATGTGACTGGGAAGTTACTTGATACTACCCCTAGAATAAAATCCTGGTTTGAGCTGAGTCAGTACCTTTTATGTTTACCTCATGATTGAGATGGATTACTTGGTAACTTAGGTATATGTATGGGCATATACTTAAGTGAGGTTATCTGTTGATTTCATACTTATTGGTTTATCCTTGTTAGATTTTGTGAGACCTTGAGGGTCTCAGGGTCCCTACTGAGTATCGTTATACTCACCCCTGCATGGGAAATGCCCTCACCTCATTGTGTTGGTTATAGACAACAGACAACGCTGATTAAGGATCAGATTAGCAGGACTAGATGGTACTTGGAGGTGTACCTAACGATGAGTCAGTACACGGAGGAGACTGTCATACATAGAGTGTTGGGGAGGATACCTGTACCTACCCTTTAGGTAGAAATACCTGGAGGATGACCTAGTAGCAGCATTACCTTTTCTTCATTTGTACTTGTTTTTCAGCTGTACTTGTACATTCCTATTGGGCTTGTATTTCTGGCCCCATTTAATTTTCACCACTCCTTTGTATATAGTTTTTCTCAGTGTTTTTCTTCCATCTCGTACTCTGTTGTGTGTGTTTACACTTTATAAAGCCCATGCCTTCCCAGTTTTAGGGATTCACACCTTTGGTGCTAGTCCCTATCCCCTGGCCTATATAAGGCGGGCTTGGGGTAGTCACGACACGAGCCCCGAGGGATGGGTTGTGACAGTTAACTACTTTTGGTTTATGCCAAAAGGAATCCTTGGATTTCGTTCTTCCCAAGTTATAGATTCTAGGAGGAAGTAATGTATTTTGGGAAGTGTATTTGGTATATAATGGAAAATACAAAGAGGTTTTATAGTTGTTATGTAGTGGGAGATCTGCTTTACTTTTTAGAGTAGAAGGGAGAGGAACTCAGATAAATACCAAAAGGTATTCAAAAATAGGAAGTATCCTTTACTTAATGTGAGTCCAAAATGGAAAAATAATGGTTTAATGTGAATTTATGTTCCAAAAAAATATACACCACAAAAATATGTTCATTTTAATATCTTGGATACTTAACTTCAAATATTCCCCATTTCTTTTATTTTTTGTTTTTATTAATATTTCTAGTTTTATAACATATGTAATTTATCCATTAAGTATAAAATAAAGTTATATATTTTATAAAAAATAGATCCAATAATTTATAAATATGTTACATAATGTATAATATAAAAACCTATTGTTTTTTGGAAATATACTTTTAAAACAAGCGCTTGTGACGTGCAGAACACTACTTAAACCCGGACTGTGATAATAATGTTTTTTACATTATATGTGACAATATTTTAATTATAAAAGATTAATTTGTACATTAATAGGAAATATTTAGTATTTAATGACACATAAAGATCAATTGGAAGAATATAACATTTTTATTAAATTTTAACCACTTATGAAAATTGAATTCACTGTAAAAAATCAATAATTTCATTTTTTGACAATATTTAATTAATATTAATTTTAAAATATGAAAATAATATTATAATTAAAATAAATTAAGTTTAAATTTATGTAACATGATATATTATTCTAACAAAGAATTAAATAAAAGAATTTAGTCAATTAACTTCAATTCCAATATTCAGTCTCATTTATTTTAGTTAATTATTAACTAAATAATCACAACATTGACATTTCTTAAGCATTTTAAGTAATTAAACCATCTATAAAAATTATTGATAAATTATAATTATAAAAA
The DNA here is from genome assembly GCA_963277665.1 of Viscum album. Lineage (NCBI taxonomy): Eukaryota > Viridiplantae > Streptophyta > Magnoliopsida > Santalales > Viscaceae > Viscum > Viscum album. The sequence continues at coordinate 464,086,323 of OY728122.1, read as the reverse complement.
TAAACAATTTTATTTTAAAAGGACATGTATAACTGTAATTATGTATTTTTGTACATATGTCAAAATTTTATAAATGTTAAAGGTATGGAAAGATCCATTTTCATGGATTTTTCCTTACTTTTCATTTTATATAGGGTACATACATGTAATAATATCCCAATAACCCATAAAATTAGAAACATGTGGAGATATAGTCGAATTGTTGTCATCTAATGGATTTTTTACATGTTCCTAGCCATTTTTTCCTTATTATTATGGTTTAGTCCTTTGTTAAGATTAATTTTACCTTAATCAACGTAATTAATTTTAATCACTTTCACTAATCTCTTTTGGTCAAAAAAAAAATAATTTCATCTTATTAGACTAAAAATAACATACTGATTACAACCGTGTATAATGAATTTTTAAAATTCAAATCCCAGAAGAGGGAAAATTAAGATTTATACTAATCCTACAAATGTAGTGATAGAGCTTGTTTTTAAAGTAGAAATGATCAAAAGTTTGAAAGATTTTAAATTAAATTTCGAAGAAAAAATTTATTCTAATGAACTAAATTGTATTTTTAGAATTAATATTTATCTAATATGGAATTATACCAAATTTTAAATATAATTTAACATTATTAGTTATTTAAATTAGAAGGAAGTTTTTTAACAAAAAAACAGTAATTTTCAACATTCATCTAAAAATGATGTTTTTCATAAAAATCCCCAAAATTCACCGTAATCTAATTTCAAAATTGCGAGTTCAAAAATTAATTTCTTTTTATCATATTATAAATTGAAATGTTTATAAAACTATTTTTATTATTTTTTCACAGAAGCATGTTTAATTTTTTTCATTTGAGAAAATGATATATTTTTAAGAACTATAGATTTTACCGAAAAACAATACATTTTATTTTTGTAAAGTAATTATAAATAATATTTCAAAATTATTTATTATTATATATATTGATATGTTAAATGTATAGAAATTAATTTTCTCATATAAAATAATTATAACAATAAAATTTTGTTTCATAGAAATATCAGTGTTGGGAACACCTAGTCAATGTTGCATGTTGTGTACACCAAGTAGGTGTTTCATATAACATATTATTTTCCACAAGATAACCTTAGTGTTCCATGTAGATTGAGATAAATTTTTTTTCTATAGTTCACGATAAACTTGTGTTACATATAATGCAGGCCAAACATAATGCTTTAACATAAAAGATATATATTTTTTCGGGTACATGAAATAAAAAATATTAAAATGATAAAATTAATTTAAAAAAACAATTTAAAAATCATTGGGTAGATATAATTAAAAATTTATGTATATATTCACTTAGAATGAATTAACCATGATACATAGAAGACAGATAGAATTAATCTTGGATTATGATTGCTCAATTATTTATGATCCTGGAGAAAAAAATAATATGGCTGCTGCTTTGAGTCTTAAAAATAATGATACATTAACCATGATATTTCTACAACATGACCTTTGGTTACTAATTTTTTGAAAATTGTCTTGATATTTTTGTGTATTAAATTCTTCTATTTTGTTTTAGGTTTCAGAGCAACCATCCCTATTAGATAGAATCATTCAAGCATAGAAGGAAGATAATATGTTGTAGGTTAAGGTAGAATTTGTTCAAGAGGGTATGTATCCTAAATTTAACATTGAAAAATATTGTGTTTTTAGATTTTGGAATAGAATATGTTTTCCTTGTAATTTATATTTAAACAAAGATTAATTATATGAATCATATAATTCTTAGTTTATAAAACATCCTAATAGCACTAAAATGTCTAGATACCTTTGGGAGTATTACTGTTGGGATGGAATGAAAATAGATATTGTTTACTTTACCATGAATTGTTTTACATGTATTAATGTTGAGGAATAGTGATAGTTTCAGAAGGGGATACCTCAGACTTTTCCAACTCCATAGTGGAAATTATAAAATATATTCATGGATTTCATAGTGGGATTACTAAATATTTCTCATCTTAATAATGTGATCTAGGTTTTTATTTATCGAATAATGAAATATACACATTTTCTTATTTTTTGAGACACACTTTATCTAGATAAAAATTACCAATTGTATATTAATGAGATATTCATCATACAATTAGTTATCATCTCTATTTTATATGTTCTTTATCCCAGGTTCAATTCTAATTTTTTCAATTTCCTTTAGAATTCATTTGGAATTGAATAAAATTTCAGCACATCGTTTCATCCCAACTAGATTGACTGTTAGAATGAAAAATTCAGACCTAGGATGCTATGACATATGCTTATTCACTGATTTACTAGGGATTGTGGGATAAATACCATTCATGGGATGAGTTTTATTATAATAATAGATTTCATTCTTTTATACAGTTGGAAGTATTTGAGGAAGTATATAGAAATCAGTGTCAGACTCTATCATTTTGGGATGATGTAGGTGAAATGATGTTTAAAGGATTAAAATTGTTAGTGGAAATGGATGAGAAAGATGAGATAATTCATTGACACATGATCAAGGCTCAGATTCGGAAGAAACTTCTGTAGATAATTGGGGGAAGGATCTTTCTTTGGATGTTGGCTTTTCACCCTTTCTTAATATTTCTACAAGGAAAAGCATGATATGTTTTGGTAAGAAGTGGACACTAAGTCTAGGGTTTATTGGACCCTATGAAATCCTAGAGAAAGTTGGATCAGTTTTTTACTGAGTTTCATTTCCTCCAATTTTATCCCAGGTATATAATTTTTTTCAGGATTTAATTTTAATAATGTATATTATGGATCTGACTCGTGATTTGAGTCAAAAAATAGTTCAGTTAGAAAAGAATCTTTCCTAAAAGGAATAGCCTATTTAGGCTAATGACCATTGACTAAAAGTGTTATGGAATAAGTTTATCAACCATGTTGAGGTTTTATGTATAAATCATATGATGTAAGAGGAAAAATAAGAATTTTAAAATTCTATTATAGAAAGATATCCCCACTTATTTAATAAGTGAATTCAAATTACGAGGATGAAATTCCCAAGGGGGGGGGGAGGATGTAAAATCCTAGGTACTAATTGAATAATTATTTTTCATATTTGATAATATTTATTAATTATACAGTAATTATAATAGATACTATGATCAATAGTGTATATGATAAATCTATTTTTATATTTAAAAACATTATTTTTCAAAAAAGGCAGTTTTGCCTACTTTTGATGGAAAAATTGTTTTAAATATATTTCTTTTAAATGTTATAAATTATATTTTAAAAAAATATTATTCATTGGAAGAGGGACATAAAAATATTCTATTATTTAATTATTTATATTTTTTATATGTTAATTTTTTTGATGAATTGTAAAAAATACAACATATTAATTGAAAACTATTTTTTCAACATATTTATTTGTTGATTTGAATTTTAGAAGTTAATGGTATTAATGTATTATTAGATCAGGTTTTCATCATTTAATCCAATGCAAGACATTTTAATCTATTTCACATTGAAATTGGATATAAAAACATTGAGAACTTTTTATTATTTTTACTTCAAAAACATGCTTTCTCATTCGACCATTGGAGATTAATTTTTTAATTAATTTCATGAACTTATATGTTTTGAATTTTGAAAAATTGATTCCATATTTGGACTATGAAGGTAAAAATTATGTTAATATATCCATTTTATTTTTTGGAATTATTAATAGTGACTTTATGAATTTTTAATTATGACAGTTAAAGGTAAATCAGGTAATAAATGGTAATAATAATATAATAAAATTTATAAAATTACACACTTATTCTAATTTCATTAGATGAGAGTGTGTTGACCGAAAATATCCTTTAAGAATAATTATATTCTTTGGAACCAAATTGGATGATACTATGGAGTTTATAATATTATATTCAATGAAAAATTAATTTTGTCAAACTTATGTTTTTAATAAGTGAATTATTTTTAATATGGTGTTATATGGTGGATTAGTTCAAATAAAAATATTCATCTTAAATATAATGTCATTATCATTGTTTTAGTAATTAATTTTTAATTTTTAGAGTATACATAATTAAATTAAATGGTTTCATAGTGATGATGGATTAACTATTTGAATAAAGGATACATCAAATAAATGATAATAAAGATAATAAAATAAAAATAATTTGATATAAAAAAGGTTATCCACTAATTGATTACATGAATTTAACATTTTATAGATATTTAAGATGTATATTTTAGAACATATGTTGTTTTTATGATATTTAAAAATTTCATGAAATTAATAGTTCCAAAATTGAAAATTTTGATATTTTAAAATAACTAATATTTTATTAGCTAAAATAAAATGTATAAAAATATAAATTTTGGTCAAATGATTATGATAAGTCTTATAATGTCATAATTCACTCATTTATTAAACTTTTATTATTTTATTCTAATTCTATTTACTCTTATGTTTAAATTACATGATATCCTCGTAAGAATTAAAGAGGTTAAATAATGGCTAAAAAATTGATAATGAATAAAAACTATACAAGACATGTATAATATATATTGGATGAATTTATTTCGACTAAAAATCATCCTGTATTAGAAATAAATCACTTTAGAATAATTTTTTATTTCTAAATAATTTATATTAATTTAATAAATACTAAGAGTGCCATTCCCCTCTCCAATAAAAGGGCACCCATTATTCTCCTTTCTTCACACATCAAAAAAATTTGGTTTGACCAAAAATATCCCAAATTCCATTCTATAATCCCTAACCACATTTTTAGGCCTTATTATAGTCCTAAAAACTTCATTAGAGGTGTTATGTTGTTAATCAAAGGAGGTCATCTGAAGAAGAAATATTGTATGTAATTTAGTGTTTCTATTTTATTTTTTCTTCAAAATAAATAAAATATTCCCCCACCATGATGAAATAGTAAATCAAATACCCTCAATATAATGAGATATTATTCTGATAATATAGTCACCTAAATACATCTCCATTTCAATTAAATGTGAAAATAATTAGTTATTCATCTTTACGACAGACTACACCCTCACAAACAGATATAATCCGTTTTCCATCAATGACATTCAAGATGGATTATAATGATGGTAATAATTTGTATATTTTATAATAATGAAATATTTTTAATTTTTAAATATTAATATAAAATTTATGTTCTAACCCTTCCAGGAACATAAAAACGATAATGTTGTTCATTTGGATGGGCAAACTATCACCTCCATGATGTGATGTGATTCATTTTTTGTCACCACATATCATTGATGATATATATATATGAATAGTTAAATTATTTATATGATATTTGTTATATTATTATAATTATGGAATAATAAAATAATATTTACCTTTATTCCATAATGATCATTGAAAATTGGGAATGTTAATCATGTGTATGTATGGCCTACTGTCTCCATGATTATAATAATGTAAATTTCTCATAACCAGACAGAAATAGTGTTATTTATAATTACAACTGATTTATAATATTTATTAAAATTTAATAAATATTAATATATATATTATGGACTAATTCCACATTCACAATTGATATCATACAAAAATAATTTTGGACTCAAGTACCGAATATCGTCAAGATGTATAACATGAACATACATAATTATTTAATTGTTATAAAAGTATAATTATTTATAATTTAAATTAAAGAGTTTATGATAGAACAATATAATTATCCTAATTTTATTATTCTATAAAATAATGATTATAGATGATGATTCTGACCTAAGGTAAGGGACTTTATTATAAAAACCCTCATTTAAAGTTCCATTTTCAACTCATTATACAAAAAGTAAAAAAGAATGTTATTTAACATATAAAAAATGACCATTTTATACCATTATTAGGATTATTTATTAATTTAATGTTTTGTTTATATATTTTCAAAATTAGTTTCAAATAAATTTTATCTACTATTATTAGCATGCTTTTAATATTTTAGTAGTAATTTTTCACAAAAAAAATGTTATTTTGAAATTTGAAACTGTTTTACTCATGGGTTTAAAATATTAATTTATGGTTTTATTCATTATATATTCTTTGGGAATTTTTTATTATTGTTTTACCCCATTATAGAAATATATATGATAGTTTTAACCCCATTATATCTCATGATATGATGATTTTAGCCTCATTATTGCTCATGATATGACGGGTGAGCCCGATTATAGCTCTATAATGCATTGTGTAGTCCACAAATGTATATTAACTATAATGTTACTCCATTAGTAAGTATGAATGTATGATTTTATATTAATTAATTTCCATGGAACCATTATGATTTTTATATACATGTTAATGACTTTTTATGAAATGGGTTTCAATGGTTTTCATGTTTTCACTGGCCTAAAATTTTATTCTTTATATCCCTTACTTATCCTTTTGTTGTCATTAAAAGTTTTAAATTGTTTTTAAAAGGTGATATGGATGGGTAACAGATAATAGGAAGTAAATATTACATTTCAATGATTTTTCTTTACAAATAAATGATGTTTCATTTAAAAATATTTATATTTTGGAAGAAATGGATACTATTTTAGTAGCAGCCACATTGTATAAATGTAGTCTATTATGTATAAATAATGACCCAAATATATAAAACTATATCTAAAAGGGTCCACAATGTGAATTAAAATAATTTCATGAATAAAAAATAAGGATATGTAATTTTTAAGGATGGGTCATTATAAGAAAATTGTTTTTAGTTCCATAATGGAATCAGGGTGCCTCTGCATTATTATTAAAATGTAAAAAACGTTTTCATCACTAAAATATTATATGTTAATAGATGTAATATATTATGAAATACACATTATAATTTAATAAATCCTAACAATAGCATTACATGGAATATAAAACATCAGTTTTAGATAATATTTCATCAAGGTGTGTTTTTTAAAATCCATTTTTATCAAAAGGATGAGTCTAAATTCATTGAATAATTTAGATAATGAAATAGTAAATATGCATCAATAGCCTTAAATTTACTTTTCACCATTTTTATTTAATTTCCGGATATATTTAAGGGTTCACATTGGGTAATAAAGAAATCATTATGTCCATTTATATTTATGTTGTATGTATCATTTTTCATGGTTTATAAATATATTGAAGGGGTATATTAGTAATATACATTGAGTATAATATTGTATGATTTAGAAGTATATTTCAGCCGAGGTGGAATATTTTTATATCAAACACTTATCTATAGTGGAGCATGTTGGTAAACATACATGGAATTATTATAGAGTCATGTTTTTGGAAAGGGGTTTGTGGATTGAGAATAAAGCTAATGTGTAAAGACCCGTAAAAAATTCAAGGGAAATTTTTTCTTAATTTTCTTAAGAATTTTACAAGAGCGCGGTTTCAGACAACACTTGATTCCGAGGCCCGGAGTGCCCGGAATTAATTTCCGAAGTTTTGGCTCGGGTACGTTCAGTGAACGAACGAGCGGGAATTCCTAACTTTTGATCCGGTGCTCGGAATTGAAATCCGAGGGCACCGATGAACTCGCAGCGCCGATATTCGCTTAAAGAGACCTTTTTCGGGAATTGCGTTTGTTGCGGGTTGAAAGTTTATTTTAGGGGTTTTTAGTTTGAGTTAAATAAAATTTGTATAGAACAAATTTTATTATAACTTGTTAAAAACCTACCAAAGGGGGTTGGAAGTGGGACCCACACCCACTTAACCTTCCTTGGGAGGATTAAGTGTGGTGGGGCCCACACGAACCCCTAAACTTTTCAAGTTCCCCAACTCCCCTCTCTCCATCTTAAAGGCTTGACAACTTAACTTCTATTTAATTATACAATTCATGTATATTAAATAAGTGAGTTAATTTTGGAGTTATCCATTTTGAATTTCAAACCTTTGAAATTCTTTGTTAAGTTTTTGATTAAATTAAGCTCTTCTCTCTTTTTGTTGGGTTAGAACGCTTGGGCCACCTTGAGAGCTTTGGAGAACTTCTTCTTCATCTTCAAGCTCTGACGAAGAACACGAAGAACGCTCAAGCTCCGACGAAGAACGACGCCTCTCTTCTTCGTCCTCCGTGTCAACGAGAGGGAACGCCGCTTCCTCCTCGTACCTTCTTCGTCGGCATACGAAGATTCGCCAATGACGTATCTCTTCGGGCGTATCTCTTCGTCAACGGATTTGACGAACGACGACCGCGACGCCCGACCACCGCGACGTTGTCTTCCGCGGGACGTTGTCAAATCTTCGATCTTATACCCGAGGTAGGGGTTGTTGTTTTCTTTTTGGTTTCCTTATTATATTATTGATCGTGAATTTAGCAAGTCTAACGTGTGGCTTGATTTATTTAAAGTTGCGTTATTATTTTAACGTGAGGGGGCCGGACCGCATGAACACGGCCGAACCCCCTCCATCGTTCTTGTTTGTTCTTGCGGGCGGAAGCAAGTGGCGTGGTGCCGTCGCACCACGCGGATGATCGTGCAAATATTTTACGCGGCGCCGTCGCGCCACGCCGAGGTTGAATCTTCAAGAACGCGACACCGTCGCGCCGCGTTGAAAGGAATTAAGGCACGGCGAAGGGGCGCGGTGCCGTCGCACCGCGCCGGATGACGAACGCCGCGGCCGGTTCTGGGCCGCGGCGGGACGAGGAGACCGCGGCCGGTTCCGGGCCGCGGCGGAAGAGAAGACCGGCGGCCGGGCCGCCGGCGTCGGAAGCCGAAGGGGGGACCGGAATTTCCGGTCCCGTTAGAGAAAACCGGCCGGCCAGCTGGCCGGCCGGATACCATTAAAACTGGGGGAATTAATCCCCCGACCACCTCATAAAACCCCCCCTCTTTATGAGGGGGGCGGTTCTTTGAAGGAGGGGGGAAGCCGGCCCCCGGTTCCGCACCAGCAGGCCCCCCACGTGGGGGGGGGGGGGGGGGCGTTTTTAAAATCAAAACGGCGCGGCTATGCCGCGCCGCCAGTTGAAGAGCGGGGGGCTTGTTCCCCCGCGTGCGGCCCCTCGCGGCCCCGAGCCGCCGCGGCACCCCTCGCCGCCGCGCCGCCAGGCCGCTGCGCCGCCGCCGGCCCCCGCGCCGCCCGGGGGGGGGGGGGGGGGGGTCGGGCCGGGTCGGGCCGGGTCGGCCCGGACCCGGACCCCCCCGTTTCGAACCAGAATCGGTTTTTGGGCCATATCTTGAGCCTCGGACCTCCGAATGACGAACCGTCTGCGGCAACGCGATCCTTGGATCGAGACGGTCGTTTCGGTATATCGCACTCAAGATTTCGGATTACTTTGAGTTTGGCCGGGTTGGTTCGTTCACGAAATCAACCGGGCCTTCGGAGCGGAAACGCTCATATCTTGAGCTACGAACGTCCGATTGACGCGCCGTCAGTCGCGTTGTGTTCCTCTTAGTGAGACGGATCTTTTGGCATACTCCGCCCAAGGTTTGGACGCAGGTGGAGTACGGTCGGGTTGGTTTAGCCTTAAAAACCAACCGGGCCCCGGAGACGAAAATGCCAATAACTCTCAGACCGGGCGTCCGATCGACGCGCCGTCTGTTGCGTTGAGTTCCTATTGACGATACAGAACTTTTGGATACATCAACTCTGTTCTTTGTGACAGTTGATGTATCAGCCTCTCGGCTCGTGGAGCGGACCCTCCGAACGAGCTTGCTGTGTGCGGGAACCCTAGTGCTGGCTGCGACTCTACAACTGCTACTACTGCTACGACTGCTACTGTGACTGCGACGACGACAGTACAGAGATTCTGTGTGGATTCGACGACGACAGTACAGAGATCCTGTGTGGATTCGACGACGATGACTACAGCACTCAGCGATCCTACGTGGATCAGTGCTACAGGTCCTGTGTGGGCCCGATCCTGTGTGGGTCCGCGCTCAGCGGTTCTGTGTGAGCCAGCGCCTACAGGTCCTGTGTGGGCCCGATCCTGTGTGGGTCTTTGCGGGGGTTAGTTACCTATCGATCCTTCGTGGGTCCGACGACTTAGATGGATCAGTGATCATCTTTATCGTCCTTGAAGAAGTATACCTGTGTGAGCTGAATCCTTTTGCTTTCCTGTGTGGATTGTGTTGTGCAATCCTGTGTGGATTACGTTTTGCTTTCCTATGTGGAATACGTTTACTATCCTGTGTGGACTGAGTTGTACTTGGGCTCGGAGGTTGGAGCGTATTTGAATTGATGACTTAGGTATATGTATGGGCATATACCTAAGCAGTGTCAGTTGTTACTTCGTGATTGTTACTTTTCTTCGTGGTTTATCCTTTGTGGATTTGAGAGACCTTCAGAGGTCTCGGGGTCCCTACTGAGTAGCTTGTACTCACCCCTGCACGGGCTTTGCCCGCACTACGTTGTGTTGGTTGCAGACGACGGACAGCGTTGGCCTTAGCTGAGGCTTGTAGAGCGGGACGGTACCCGGAGGTGGACCACTGGGCGGGACGTGTACGGAGCGGACGGCGGGACCCGTGGAGCAGAGGAGCTATCTGTACCCACCCTTCAGGTGGGATTTCCAGTGGACAGCTCGGAGTAGGGGCTTTTACTTTTCAGTTGCTGTTTTTCCCTTTCGAGTTGTACTTTACTTTCAGTTTGGGTTTGTATACTGGCCCATTTACTTTTCCGCACTTTCAGTCGTACTCTGCTTTGTTTAGTGTTTACTTTCCGCTTGTTTACTCTGTGGTGTGTGTTTACTTTTCAAAGGCAATGCCTTCCCTTTTTACCGGGATTTACGCCTTGGTGCTAGTCGCCAGCCCCTGGCCTATGGAAGGCGGGCTTGGGGTAGTCACGGCACGGACCCCGAGGGCGGGTTGTGACAAATTGGTATCAGAGGAGTTCGGTTCTACCGCGAACTCTGATCTTTTCTATGTGAAGCAATAATGTTTAGCGTATTGAGTGTGGTTATCAGTCCAGGGAGTCCAGTGTTGGTGCGGCGGCCGACGTATCCGTACACCAGGACCCTGACTTCTGATTTCCGACTTAATGCACGAAAACATTGATTGCATGTGTGTTTCAAAGTTTTCTTTGTGATTACTTATATTCAGCTCACCAGGTATACTGTTCTAACCGTGACACACCTGTTTCCTTTTCAGGATGGCCCCACGACGGCAGCCAGCTAGGGTTCCGAGAGTCGAGCGAGACGACAGCCCACCGAGCGACGAGGCCTCGGTGCAGGGCCCTTTTCCAGTAGTGGCACCGGCGGTAGCTTTACCCGCCGATTCCCCGATGCTTCCAGCAGCAGCCGCTGACGATGCACGTCGCCTCAGCGCACTGCATGAGTTTCAGCGCCAGCGACCGCCCAGGTTTCGCGGGGAGACGGATCCCCAGGCAGCAGAGGACTGGCTGGAGGCAGTGGTTCGAGTGTTTAGGCTAGTGAGGACACCAGCAGACCTCATGGTGATCCTCGCTGCGAGCCTACTACACGCAGCAGCAGGACGATGGTGGAGCCTGATGCTCCAAGTGCACGATGAGGCATCCCTACTTTGGACGGACTTTGAGAGCCTCTTCCGCTCGGAGTTCGTCCCTGCCACCCTTCGTGCGGTGCGTATCCAGGAGCTTCTACAGCTGCGGCAGGGCAGCATGACGGTCGCTCAGTACTCGGCGAGATTTACCGATCTCTCGCGCTACTCGACCGACATGGTACGGGACCCATTCTTCCGGGCCCGGACCTTCGAGCAGGGTTTGAGACACGAGATCAGGGCATCGCTGATCTCCCTCAGCATACCGACTCAGACAGGAGTACTGGAGCGGGCCCTTCTGATCGAGAGCTTCCTTGCTGAGTCTACACCAGCACAGCGACCCACCGCAGGGCAGCACGTGGCAGAGTCATCTGCAGCAGGCAGTCGACGGATGACTCAGGGGTCCAGACAGACCAGACCTTCGGGCAGACGATCTCAGGGCACTGGCTCAGTAGTGCGGGGCACACAGCGCGAGGCCAGTCTTACGAGAGGCAGACAGTGCTACTCGTGCGGCGGGCAGGGCCACATGGCTCGTGACTGCCCGACCCGCCGTGCCGAGGAGCAGCAGACGGTTGAGGGACCACCGAGGCAGAGGCAGAGGGTCGACCGTGGCGGTCCGCAGGGAGGAGGCGGACGAGGCAGAGGAGCTGGACGAGCAGCCGGTGGTGGGCGACGCTTTGAGGCTCTACCACCACCACCACCAGGAGGTCCACCCCGACCACAGGGAGCTGGCGGGCAGCGACAGGCACAACTCCAGGCAGCAGAGGCCTACGACCACGGCGCACCCGAGATGATTCGAGGTACTATCTGTGTCTACTCCACCCTTGCTGCAGTTCTTATAGACACAGGAGCGAGTCACTCTTTCATAGCCGCTGCCCTTGTTCGGAGCTCGGAGATTCCGACAGAGCCGTTGGCTCGATCCTTACGGCTAGAGACTCCTACGGGAGCAGACTCGACGATTACGCACTGGTGCCGGCAGTGTGAGCTTACTCTAGGAGGCGAGAGCTTCGGCTGGGATCTTCTTATAGCAGCGTCGAGGCCTTACGACGTCATCTTGGGCATGGATTGGCTATCTACGGTCCATGCACAGATTGACTGTTTTAGGCACAAGGTGCGTTGTGTACGCACCGACGGGAGCAGGTTCACCTTCACCGGCGAGAAGGGAGCCTTAGCAGCACAGGATGGACTTCCGCGTAGGAGAGGACAGCCCATCACTCATCAGTTGGCTAGCCTTATCCTCGGAGCAGTTGACGTGCGGAGTCCTGGTTTTCCTGCAGTGGTGGATCAGTTTGCGGACGTTTTTCCCGACGATGTTCCAGGGCTACCTCCTCGCAGAGAGGTAGACTTTTATATTGACTTTTACCCCGGGATAACCCCGATATCCACTCCAGCATATCGGATGGCCCCCGCCGAGCTTCGAGAGCTACGAGTACAGTTAGAGGACTTACAGGGCAAGGGATTCATCCGACCCAGTGTTTCACCCTGGGCTTCCCCGATATTGTTCGCCAAGAAGGCGGACGGGAGCTTGCGACTTTGTGTTGACTATCGTCGCCTGAACCAGGTGACAGTGAGGAACAAGTATCCGCTACCGAGGATTGATGACCTCTTTGATCAGCTCAAGGGAGCACGGTGGTTCTCGAAGATAGACCTCAGGTCAGGCTATCATCAGCTCAGAGTCAGAGACGAGGATGTGTAGAAGACAGCCTTCAGATGTCGGTATGGCCACTATGAGTTCTTGGTTATGCCTTTCGGTGTAACCAATGCACCAGCAGTGTTCATGGCTCTCATGAATAGGATCTTTCAGCCATACCTCGATCGGTTTGTCGTGGTCTTCATCGACGACATCCTGATTTACTCTACGACAGAGGAGGAGCACGCCTATCACTTGCGAGTTGTTCTTGACACACTCCGAGAGCACCATCTTTATGGTAAGCTCTCGAAGTGCCAGTTCTGGATACGTGAGGTCCACTTCTTGGGACACGTTATCTCTGAGGCGGGAGTTGCAGTGGATCCCGCGAAGATTGAGGCTGTGTTAGCTTGGGAGCCACCCAAGAGCGTGACTGAGGTTCAGAGTTTCTTGGGACTAGCTGGATACTATCGGAGATTCGTGCCAGACTTCTCTAGAGTTGCGGCATCACTTACAGCTTTGACGAAGAAAGGGAAACCCTTCGTGTGGTCAGACAGATGTCAGCAGAGCTTCCAGGAGCTGAGACAGAGATTGACTAGCGCACCTATCTTGAGGTTGCCTGAGGAGGGAGTAGGGTACGTAGTCTACTGCGATGCATCAGGGACCGGACTCAGATGTGTTCTAATGCAGGAGCGGGCAGTGATCGCCTATGGATCACGACAGTTGAGGCCGCATGAGCAGAACTACGCTACCCATGACCTGGAGTTAGCAGCAGTGGTCTTCGCTCTGAAGACATGGGGACATTATCTGATGGGCGAGCGCTTTACAGTCTTTTCCGATCATCAGAGTCTCAGGTATATCTTCTCGCAGAAGGACCTGAACCTGAGACAGCGGCGATGGCTCGAGTTCCTCCAGGACTATGACTTTGAGATAGTCTATACTCCTGGGAAGGGGAACGTAGTTGCCGATGCCCTCAGCAGGAGGACGGGCATTCAGCTACTTGAGGAGGCGACGGAGCAGCTAGCCTCTTTGCAGATATCCTTCGTGGATAGAGATGGAGCAGCCTTCCTCCAGTCTCTCACAGTCACCCCTCCACTTCTGCAGCGAGTCAGGGAGGCACAACGTGAGGACGCTGACTGTGAGACACGGCGTGCACAGATATCCTCGGGACAAGCACCTGATGGTTTCTCCCTTAGAGCAGAGCACGAAATCCTTTTCAGAGGACGTACCATGGTACCTGTCGCTTTGCGAGAGGAATTACTGAGAGAGTTTCACACTTCTCCTTTAGTGGTACATCCTGGAGTGGCGAAGATGTACCAGGACCTCAGACGACAGCATTGGTGGCCGGGTATGAAGAAGGCTGTAGCAGAGTTCGTTTCTCGATGCCTCACCTGTCAGCAGGTGAAGGCAGAGCATCAGGTACCAGCAGGCTTGGTACAGCCCTTGGAGGTTCTGGAGTGGAAGTGGGACGGCATATCTATGGACTTCGTGACTGGACTTCCACGCACTTCCAGAGGTCACGACTCCATCTGGGTGATTGTTGACCGACTCACCAAGTCGGCACACTTCTTACCCATCAGAGAGCAGGGCTCAGTGGAGAGCTTGGGACGTCTCTACGTTCAGGAGATTGTGCGGCTCCACGGCGTGCCATCATCTATCGTTTCCGATCGAGATGCCCGATTTACTTCCCGGCTTTGGAAGGGGTTACAGGAGGCGTTCGGTACGCAGCTACGTCTTAGCACAGCTTTTCACCCTCAGACGGATGGTCAGACGGAGAGGACCATTCAGACTCTCGAGGACATGCTACGCGCATGTGTCCTCGACTTTGGTCGTAGCTGGGAGGACCACCTACCCTTGGTGGAGTTCGCATACAACAACAGCTACCACTCCACCATCGGGATGGCACCGTACGAGGCGTTGTACGGCCGACCATGTAGATCTACTTTGTGCTGGATAGACCCTGGGGAGTCAGCACTGGTGGGACCGGAGATGGTCCAGTCCACGACAGAGAAGGTCCAGGTCATCTAGGAGCGGATGAGGACAGCTCAGAGCCGGCAGAAGTCATACGCTGACAGGAGGCGGAGGCCACTGGAGTTCGAGGATGGCGACCACGTCTTCTTGCGGGTCTCACCTCGACGTGGTATTCAGAGATTTGGCCGAGGCGGCAAGTTATCTCCGCGCTTCATCGGACCTTTCCAGATTCTCAGCAGGATTGGTGAGATGGCTTATCGCCTGGCTCTACCACCTCAGTTGCACCGGGTGCACGACGTCTTCCACGTATCTCAGCTGAGGAGATACGTGCACGACCCGACGCACATCATTGACCAAGGGGAGCTTGACGTTGACGATGGGGAGACTTTTACGGAGGTCCCGGTGGAGATAGAGGATCGACATGAGCGGGTCCTGCGTGGGCGATCGATTCCTCTTGTGCGCATCAGATGGCAGCACGAGAATCTCCAGGAAAGCACATGGGAGCGGGAGGCTCAGATGCGTGCTCAGTACCCTTATTTGTTTCCCTAGTTTTTGATGTATCTTTACGGGGACGTAAAGCCCTGAGGTGGGAGTAATGTAAAGACCCGTAAAAAATTCAAGGGAAATTTTTTCTTAATTTTCTTAAGAATTTTACAAGAGCGCGGTTTCAGATGGCACCTGATTCCGAGGCCCGGAGTGCCCGGAATTAATTTCCGAAGTTTTGGCTCGGGTACGTTCAGTGAACGAACGAGCGGGAATTCCTAACTTTTGATCCGGTGCTCGGAATTGAAATCCGAGGGCACCGATGAACTCGCAGCGCCGATATTCGCTTAAAGAGACCTTTTTCGGGAATTGCGTTTGTTGCGGGTTGAAAGTTTATTTTAGGGGTTTTTAGTTTGAGTTAAATAAAATTTGTATAGAACAAATTTTATTATAACTTGTTAAAAACCTACCAAAGGGGGTTGGAAGTGGGACCCACACCCACTTAACCTTCCTTGGGAGGATTAAGTGTGGTGGGGCCCACACGAACCCCTAAAATTTTCAAGTTCCCTAACTCCCCTCTCTCCCTCTTAAAGGCTTGACAACTTAACTTCTATTTAATTATACAATTCATGTATATTAAATAAGTGAGTTAATTTTGGAGTTATCCATTTTGAATTTCAAACCTTTGAAATTCTTTGTTAAGTTTTTGATTAAATTAAGCTCTTCTCTCTTTTTGTTGGGTTAGAACGCTTGGGCCACCTTGAGAGCTTTTGAGAACTTCTTCTTCATCTTCAAGCTCTGACGAAGAACACGAAGAACGCTCAATCTCCGACGAAGAACGACGCCTCTCTTCTTCGTCCTCCGTGTCAACGAGAGGGAACGCCGCTTCCTCCTCGGACCTTCTTCGTCGGCATACGAAGATTCGCCAACGACGTATCTCTTCGGGCGTATCTCTTCGTCAACGGATTTGACGAACGACGACCGCGACGCCCGACCACCGCGACGTTGTCTTCCGCGGGACGTTGTCAAATCTTCGATCTTATACCCAAGGTAGGGGTTGTTGTTTTCTTTTTGGTTTCCTTATTATATTCTTGATCGTGAATTTATCAAGTCTAACGTGTGGCTTGATTTATTTAAAGTTGCGTTATTATTTTAACGTGAGGGGGCCGGACCGCACGAACACGGCCGAACCCCCTCCATCGTTCTTGTTTGTTCTTGCGGTCGGAAGCAAGTGGCGTGGTGCCGTCGCACCACGCGGATGATCGTTCAAATATTTTACGCGGCGCCGTCGCGCCACGCCGAGGTTGAATCTTCAAGAACGCGACACCGTCGCGCCGCGTTGAAAGGAATTAAGGCACGGCGAAGGGGCGCGGTGCCGTCGCACCGCGCCGGATGACGAACGCCGCGGCCGGTTCCGGGCCGCGGCGGGACGAGGAGACCGCGGCCGGTTCCGGGCCGCGGCGGAAGAGAAGACCGGCGGCCGCGCCGCCGGCGTCGGAAGCCGAAGGGGGGACCGGAATTTCCGTTCCCGTTAGAGAAAACCGGCCGGCCAGCTGGCCGGCCGGATACCATTAAAACCGGGGGAATTAATCCCCCGGCCACCTCATAAAACCCCCCCTATTTATGAGGGGGGCGGTTCTTTGAAGGAGGGGGGCAGCCGACCCCCGGTTCCGCACCAGTAGGCCCCCCACGTGGGGGGGGGGGGGGGGGCGTTTTTAAAATCAAAACGGTGCGGCTATGCCGCGCCGCCAGTTGAAGAGCGGGGGGCTTGTTCCCCCGCGTGCGGCCCCTCGCGGCCCCGAGCCGCCGCAGCACCCCGCGCCGCCGCCGGCCGCCGCGCCGCCGCCACCGGCCGCCGCCGCCACCGGCCGCCGCCGCCACCGGCCGCCGCCGCCACCGGCCGCCGCCGCCGGCCACCGCGCCGCCCAGGGGGGGGGGGGGGGTCGGGCCGGGTCGGCCCGGACCCGGACCACCCCGTTTCGAACCAGAATCGGTTTTTGGGCCATATCTTGAGACTCGGACCTCCGAATGACGAACCGTCTACGGCAACGCGATCCTTGGATCGAGACGGTCGTTTCAGTATATCGCACTCAAGGTTTCGGATTACTTTGAGTTCGGCCGGGTTGGTTCGTTCACGAAATCAACCGGGCCTTCGGAGCGGAAACGCTCATATCTTGAGCTACGAACGTCCGATTGACGCGCCGTCAGTCGCGTTGTGTTCCTCTTAGTGAGACGGATCTTTTGGCATACTCCGCCCGAGGTTTGGACGCAGGTGGAGTACGGTCGGGTTGGTTTAGCCTTAAAAACCAACCGGGCCCCGGAGACGAAAATGCCAATAACTCTCAGACCGGGCGTCCGATCGACGCGCCGTTTGTTGCGTTGAGTTCCTATTGACGATACGGAACTTTTGGATACATCAACTCTGGTCTTTGTGACAGTTGATGTATCAGCCTCTCGGCTCGTGGAGCGGACCCTCCGAACGAGCTTGCTGTGTGCGGGAACCCTAGTGCTGGCTGCGACTGCTACAACTGCTACTACTGCTACGACTGCTACTGTGACTGCGACGACGACAGTACAGAGATTCTATGTGGATTCGACGACGACAGTACAGAGATCCTGTGTGGATTCGACGACGACGACTACAGCACTCAGCGATCCTACGTGGATCAGTGCTACAGGTCCTGTGTGGGCCCGATCCTGTGTGGGTCCGCGCTCAGCGGTTCTGTGTGAGCCAGTGCCTACAGGTCCTGTGTGGGCCCGATCCTGTGTGGGTCTTTGCGGGGGTTAGTTACCTATCGATCCTTCGTGGGTCCGACGACTTAGATGGATCAGTGATCATCTTTATCGTCCTTGAAGAAGTATACCTGTGTGAGTTGAATCCTTTTGCTTTCCTGTGTGGATTGTGTTGTGCAATCCTGTGTGGATTACGTTTTGCTTTCCTGTGTGGAATACGTTTACTATCCTGTGTGGACTGAGTTGTACTTGGGCTCGGAGGTTGGAGCGTATTTGAATTGATGACTTAGGTATATGTATGGGCATATACCTAAGCAGTGTCAGTTGTTACTTCGTGATTGTTACTTTTCTTCGTGGTTTATCCTTTGTGGATTTGAGAGACCTTCAGAGGTCTCGGGGTCCCTACTGAGTAGCTTGTACTCACCCCTGCACGGGCTTTGCCCGCACTACGTTGTGTTGGTTGCAGACGACGGACAACGTTGACCTTAGCTGAGGCTTGTAGAGCGGGACGGTACCCGAAGGTGGACCACTGGGCGGGACGTGTACGGAGCGGACGGCGGGACCCGTGGAGCAGAGGAGCTATCTGTACCCACCCTTCAGGTGGGATTTCCAGTGGACAGCTCGGAGTAGCGGCTTTTACTTTTCAGTTGCTGTTTTTCCCTTTCGAGTTGTACTTTACTTTCAGTTTGGGTTTGTATACTGGCCCATTTACTTTTCCGCACTTTCAGTCGTACTCTGCTTTGTTTAGTGTTTACTTTCCGCTTGTTTACTCTGTGGTGTGTGTTTACTTTTCAAAGGCAATGCCTTCCCTTTTTACCGGGATTTACGCCTTGGTGCTAGTCGCCAGCCCCTGGCCTATGGAAGGCGGGCTTGGGGTAGTCACGGCACGGACCCCGAGGGCGGGTCGTGACATAATGACTAGTTATAATATAGTCAATGAACATTTATTTTCCTTGATTAATATAAATAATATTAATTTATATATAACATCACATATTAGTATATTATAAAATTATTCTTTGAATTATATATATATATATATATATGTTGCTATTGACTTCCCGTAATAAATCATTTTGACACTGTTTATAGAGATTGTGCATAGTAGATCTAATGCATCATAAATATTTAGATGATTAGTATGTGAGCCATGATTAAATATGTTAAAATTATCTAAGTATTAAATTAGTGATTATACATTTTTTAATAATGATGTTGAGAATAATAGTGTAGTTAAGAATATTGGTATATTTGTTTTCATATATATATATATATATTTAATTTTCTGAGTTAGATGATAACAAGACTAATCTCAACTTCAAGTGCATATTTAAGACTTATTAATGATATATGTGAGTTCAATAACTATAAATTTAAGGTTCCTATATTTAATTGTAAATGGGTTATTGTTAATGTTATTGATGAAAAAATGAATTCAGAATGACACTAGTATATCTGAATATATTGTGATACAAATATTACCACTTTATAATGGAACCCCATGAAACAAAAAAATTATATGTTCTTGATCAATTAATTGTTCATTGGTCCTTCTTTTATGATGGAGAATAGTACATTTTGATGAAAATGTAGTGATAAAGCTAATATATTTTAGATCTCTACATCCTCGGAAATATTAACATAGGATATTAGTGACCATTTCATATGCATGGTCCATTCCATAAAAAATGATCTTATGGAAATAATATTGGAAAAAACGTCCTTATAAATATCCCCATATTGTACTTACTATATATTTATTTATTTCTTATCTTTTTATATTATGTAAAATGTGGTATATATTTTTACTAATTTAATTGTTTCAATAAATCAAATATTTCTTTAATATGCTTAATTTTTTATTCAATACTCAAAAATTTATGACATAAATATTATTTTTTATAATTTATTTTTTATTTAATAATTATTTTTGATTTTTATAAAATTTATAATTTCATATCCTTAAAATATTTTAATATTTTTATTTAACATTAGTACATAAATTAATATAATAAAAATTGAGTGTAATATATTTTTTTTGGTGAGTTTCCTAATAGAATAAAAATCCAGGCTTGCATGCATGCCAACCCCATTAATATGAATACATATATCTTCTAGAGAAAAAAATCTCAGGGGACTTCATTCATATAGAAAACCAATTTAACACTACTAAGGTTTCTATAGACACTGAAAATCTTTTTTTCCTTCATTTAAATTTGTTCTACTGCAAAAAAAAGGATTCTTATGGAAATTCCTTGACAACTTTGATCAAGTATATTCCCCATGGATTGCGGGTGGAAACATCAATTTCATCACAAATCTAGATCAGATGAAATTTTGAGGAGAACTCCCCATATATGCTAGTATGAATTTATTCCAATACCTGACTGGAAAGGTTCTTATGGACATGAGATGCATTGGAGATCGATTCATATTGTTCAATAAAAAATATGGATATGCTGATCCTAGATTCACCTGAAAGAATTTCTAGCTAACATCCCTATCATAATGGCATATGAGAATTTAAAGGTATACCACCAGGTCCATCATGTTTATGTTCATTAACATCTATTTGTATTCATATTGTCCATGATAGAGGTATAAAAATGCTTCAACACCTATCATTACTATATTCGATATCAAGTTATCAATAGGTTTCTAGAAATTCATAGAGCATGAAAATGTAGGGGAATTCATGGATTGATCATCACAATAAATTAAGATGCCTTAAAAAATATCTTTAGGAGTGGATTAGGGAGTACCATCCTAGTACCTAGAACATTAACATAGGGAATAAGCTGGTTTACCAACTTGAATCTAGCCTTAAGGAGGAAGGTTGTGACTTGATGTATGAATAAATATCTTGCATGAATGTGATCATGGATGAAAGGATCTAGAGATAATAATGTGAGCCATAGGTGGATTCAAGAATAAAAAGGTTGTGTGAATGGGACCAAAACACATTATATTTTCATGCATGCATCAAGGTTAAATGAAATTCTTTAAGAACTAAAATTCTAATGCTGGATGGCTCATATTCTAATAACTGAATTACCATTCGTGACATGTCTTAGTCTTATTTAAAAGATCTACTTGCATGCCTGAATCCTCATTTTTTTTGAATGGTTCCCTATATGAAATAATGAGTTCATGTATTTGATTCCCAAAATTTTCTACTTCTATGAAAATAACCTCATAGAAGCTATCCTGGAGGAGAAAAAAATTTCTTAAGGCTATTCTGGGCCTCAATCCTGGGAGTTCCTAGTGACCAAATAGTTTTTAGGCTCTTTTTATATGGATTCATAGAGTGTTGTTAGGGTTGACTTAGTCAAGTCTATTCAAGATTTCTTTCAAGAAGAATTCCTTCCTCATGTTGGATGTGAAACTACTTTACTGCTCATCCCCAAAATGAAGAATCCACCCCTTCATCATTATAGGAAAATGATCATGTTCCGCATTCTATAAGAAATTTTTTCTAGTATCATCAAAATAAGGTTATATACCCATAATTCTCACTGGGTTTTTGTGGATAAGCATGGATTTTCAAGGTTCAATAAATCCAAAGGGTTGTAACACTGGCACAAGAGGTGGGTAGGTATGTCATCCTCAAGGGTCATGAGTCAAATATGGAAATCAATCTTTATATGAGTAAGGAATATGATTGGATCAAATGGATCATCATCAACAAGGTGTTAACAGGTTTTGGTTTCTCCACTTAGGCCTCTGAGCTTATTTTTAGGTGTTTTAGTTCCATGGGGCTGGAAGTTATTTTTATGGTAAGGATCCATGGCTTCCTCAAAGAAACTCTTTGGATGAGAAAAGGGTATCCATTTTCCCCAAGAAGTTCTATTCTTATATAGTATTTTCTCAGTAATATCATTAATAGAAGCATTCACTAGGAGATATCCTTCCTTACAGGAGTAGTCTGAACACCAAGTGAATCTACCACCCCATGTGCATAGATGAAAAGATCATTTTCATGAACACTATAAATATATTTGTTTGAGTACATAATGTTTTCTATATTGAGTATTTTCATTGGAATGTCTATATCATCAATAGGTAACCTAGTATCCTCTATATCTCGAATAGATGTTCAGACAGATGGGTTACCTCCATATGCAATAGCATGGATATACAGAGAGGAGGATTTCCAATGGAGTATCTAGGGGCCCCCATTTCTTTAGGTAGGCTACAAATTATATATTTTGATAAAATTTTTATATGTATCATGGGCTGTGTTGTGAATTGGAAATAACCAATACATATATTTTGGTTATAGGATAAAGATTATTAACAGTGTCCTTATGGATATTCCCATTGTTTATCTTACAATAGTAAATTTTTTTAAGGGTTTAATTAATATCATTAATAGGATTATTACTAGATTCATTGTAGATGACCTCTCAGAATGAAATAATCCATGGGTTTCATAGGCCAGGATGGAAACACCTATTTAGGAAGAGAGCATCACTGTGAAGAATCTCTCAGACATTATTCACTACATGCATTAAAAATTTATGTTTGAGGATTTAGATGAGTGAACGTTATGCGATAATGTCATGGATAAAAAATAAAATGGATACCTTGAGGTTAGAAATGGTCCTGTTTCCCTATGTGTTATTTATTTTCTTTAATCATCTTGACATTTCATCCCCTTACCCAGTGGATTGAAGGGGAACATGATATTTTCTTTTGAAAACTCAACAGAGTAGGATCAAAGATAGGATTCCTAGGATGAATGTCTCCAGGAATTTCTTCTATGGTTTTTATCATGAACCCATAGTTTCTCAATTTTATATTGAACAATTATCATAAGATCTTTTCAACCACATTAACATGAACACAGATCTTGAAAAATGTGTTCTCATGGCCTAACCTCCTAGAACATTCTTGTTGAGAGACTTTTTATGGGAAACATTTCTCTAGACCATGATGAAAATTGGAATGATATTATCTGGTGCAAGAAGATTCCAAAAACATTTAAATTCATAGTCTGAAGATTTATGAACTAGGTGATTCCTACTAATGATAATATTAACATGTATGAAATTTACCTTGCTTCTAGGAGCCTATGCTGTAAAAATTTTTAGGAGGAGAGATAAAATAATTTATTTTTTCAAATGTGTCTCAGAACAAGATATATGGGGATTATTTTGTGAGTTCAATTACTTATCCTCATTTTAGTTTCTTAGTGAATATTTTATATAATTATGGTTTCATAGAGCAGACGTTGCGGAACCTGAATTGTTGGCGAGAGAAATAGTGTTAAATGCCAACTATTGGGGTATCTGGAAAGTGAGAAATAGGGCCCATCATAAGGTGGTTACTGCATTAAATAAGTCTATCATCATTAGAACATGGTACCTACTCATTTATTTGATTGTATTTCTTATGAATTCACATGATGCTCCCATGTTATGACCACTACAAGAGATTAGTTTTCCTAACCATGACTTCTATAATCTCTCCCAAGGCCACTGGGTCTGAAAGATGTATCCCCTCACATGCCTCAAGTAGAACAAGGATTGTTCCTGATGTTCGGGATACATGTAGATTGGGGGTTGTCTGAGACTCTAGTGGTTGAATCATCGTGGCCTTCATAGCTCTTTTTGGTTACAGTAAATCCCTTCTGGATGATGGCATAACTATGCTAACTGGATAATGTTTTTAATAGTATGAAAATATAGTTATCTAAGAAGTGGAAACATATTTCATTATTTAACATACCTCCCTATAGGGAAAATGTAATATACCATGGTTGATCAACTATATTTCCAGAAAATTTAAAATCCACTTGAGCAACAAAATCCTCATTACTCACACTTGGA
Organism: Viscum album; assembly: GCA_963277665.1. Classification (NCBI taxonomy): domain Eukaryota; kingdom Viridiplantae; phylum Streptophyta; class Magnoliopsida; order Santalales; family Viscaceae; genus Viscum; species Viscum album. The sequence continues at coordinate 464,062,227 of OY728122.1, read as the reverse complement.
ATTAAGGCAAAAAGGTTTCTGACCATCATGAACTTATATAAATATAATTCATATTCATTATATTTGTATTATAATAATCCATATAATATATATGTACACAATGTAATATATCATTCATGGAGATGGTATGTCGTACGTACGCATGAATGATGTTTCCATTTTTATTATCTTATTGAAAGAAAACATATAAATGATATATGTATGTATATATATGTATATATATTTGTATGAATATATATGTGTGTGTGTATATATATATGTATATAGATATCTCATTATTCTGGTGTCATCATTAAATCATATATATCATATAATTTCACAGAACCCATCATCAATACATTCCATGTTGTGTGTGAACGAATCACATCACTTTGAGTGGTGGTAGTCCACACTTCCTCAAAGGAGATTATCATATTAAAAAAAAGGTAATTAAAAATGGTATATGTCATAAAGAGTAATGAAGAATCATAAAGAAATAATTAATATAATATATAACATATAAAACATAGTTTCCATTATAATAGCCACCATGATAGGTTGTAATGGAAAAAAGACCAATCATCGTTTCGTGAGTCAGTAGTTTTCCGTACATGGATACAATATGTTCATTATCCATTAGATGGAGGTATGTTTAAGTGTGGGTATAAAAATTTACATAAGAAAATCCTAATATATTTTTGATTCTAATTATTTTATATAATAACTGATTCTCGCTCAAATTTACCCAAGAGATGAAGGTAGAACGGTCCTTGTAGTCTAGCTTGGGTTATCGAATCCACAGAGACCTAAGATGTAACCTATAGACACGCACATTCTAAGGATTGTTTTTGTCTATGAAGTGGCCAAATTTGGGTTGATTTTAGATGGGTTTAAGTAAACTCTAATAGACTTAAGTGAATTCAAATTAAAAGAATGAGTTGATCCTAGGTTATCGCTCGGGGTGGATTGGGCGTATTTTCTTTTTAATGATTTCAATTTCTTAAATTTGAGATGGTTTCATTTAAGGAGATAAAACAACATCATCACTTACTGGTTTAATTCCTAAACCCTTTAATATTAATCACCTATACACTTGAAGGATCAAGGTTTTGAGCACTTCAAGGTAAAGGTTCGTATTAGCACTTGAAGTGTGTGGCCTTAAATTCAACAAGGACGATGGAGTTTAAAAACCATCAAATAAAAATCTCAATTAAAGAAGTGATTATACATTAATGAGGTAATAAATAACATCCAATCCAGCCCCTTTCTAATCCCTTAGATCAACCCATAAGTGTTTTATCCCCCCATTGATCCCATGGTTTCAATGGAAGCGGAAAGTAGACTCATAAGGGAGGAAATGGAAAAGTAAAAAAAATGCAATAAAATAACAATCACTCAACCGTTGTGTGATAATCTCACAAGGTTTGGTATGAAAAAGTTCACACCTTGAACCAAAAGTATCAAAGTGATTAGGATAAGAATAGAATAATATGAGAAGAAGAAATTTTATTAAGAAACAAGGATGATTTAAAACAACTTACATGTGGAAGATAAATTTGAGACAACAAAACCGCAGCATAACATTACAATGAAAGGAAGCTCCATGATTCTTCAATAATACAACACCACTTCCTTAAATATGATTTTTTGAGCCCTTGGTTCGAGCCTCCAACAGTCCAAGTCTCCTCAATTAATTGTGGTAGGCCATAGGTGGGTGGAAAGTAAGGGAGAGTTGATTTTTCCACCCTTGACCTGAGGTGGCATCCAGCTTTTCTTCACCGAACAGAAGCATCTGGAAGAACTTCTAGATGACCGAATCAGAGTAGTCCATAGAATAAGAAAATGGATTTCCGGATGTCTTATAACCGCCTGTAAAATGTGGGACCATTTAGAGTTGTGGATTCTGAGATATGATCAAATTAGTAATCTGTTTTTCTGGGCCGCAGAATCTGGCCCAGAATTTTATCTCTAACTTGGGCCACCTATATTACCACCATGGAGGCCGAATTAGCATTATATCCTGAAGAGTTATTTGTTCCTATACATGTATTCTAGCGTCCCACGAAATTTTGGATTAATTGGGCCTGTATGTTGGGCCCCACAGTCTCATCAGTGGGATGGTGTCCAATATTCCTTGTCCAGAATTGCTTCCTTTCATTTCAAAATATCTCCATCATCCTCCATGAATTATCCACTGATCCCTGAATCAAACATGTTCATATTTAAGTGCAGATAAATTTACAAAAATATTAAATTAAAATTTGTATAATTAGGTTCCTTAAAATCAGATGAATCATTGGGTACTTCAAATGATGTTCAAAAATGTACCTCATAATAGCACATTTTAAGAAGGCATTACAATCATAATGTGAAATGATGTTCAAAGTGTAAAATGAACTAAAATGGTGTTTATGAATAATAAAGAACATGAATATTATGTGTATTAACAATGAATATTAGCCTCATTTAGAGGCTAATCACACCCCCCAACTTGAGTTTTTCTAGTCCCGAGCAAAATATATCTCATCAAAAATGAAATTCAAATTCCCTTTTCCAAAAACATTTTAATACAAAATGATCACCAAAAAACCTTATAACAAACAATCATGAAACCCATCAAAATATTTTAATACAAGATAGTTTCATAAGCAGATCCCAATCCCAAGCTCATTCCTTTGTTCAAATTCATTGCCATATTTCATCCAATATCAATTAAGTATGAGGATGTGTTGTGTATCACAATAGACATGGGGGTTCATATTTATTCAAGGGGGAAATTATGGAAGCGCTAGGTGGAATCACATTTCAATATTAAGATGAGTATTCATTTTTTGTGTATAATATTTTTTTTGTTTTTTTTGTTTTTGTTTTTTGCAATTTTGCCATGGTAATTGAAATTGCACTCAAAAGAGTCAACCCCTGTAGCGAGACTTTGTCGATGACTCCCAATCTCAAAGACCTTAGGGAACCAAGTAAAGCCCACATACTCGGGCATCATCTCGAGTTAACTCAGTCAAAAACAAATTCAAATTACCAAAAATAGAGAAAAAATTACTAACTCTAGGCCAGACAACTATGGAGTCACGATCCCCAAGTGCCGAAAGCCACGCATTAGGTCATTTTAGTGCTCTACGCACATTTTTTTTTATTTTTTTGAATACTCATATTAAAATAAAATGATCAACAAACCTATGCTATTTATTTAGGGGACCCCATGAACTCAAACTAATACCCCACTATCCAAAGGACGTGCATTGTGATCTTTTTTATTTGGATGAAAATATAAACGATGAAATATCACATTGGACAGCCACACTTTCCAAAATCTATGCTCATGAAATTATAAAAGGATTAAAATTAGAATCAGGGTATGCTAAATTATTTGATATTAAGTTTCAAAGTGTGCAATGTGTATTACCATGTTCAAAGTTAAAGGAATTTTTCCTTCCATGTACACTTCTTTTTTTTCAAATCATTCATTTTTTTGACACAAAAGCATTTTTTTTATTTTATCTCCCCCCCAACTTAAAAAAACACTGTCCCTAGTGTTTGAAGAAATGAAAATTTAGAAGGAGTAGAGACAGATAATGGAAGTTCAAAACAGAAATTGAAACTGAGGATCATGGAATGAAATCACCTGGTGGTTGAAGTTGAAGTTATTGCTGCTCCAAATTAGTCCTTTGATCTCTTAGGGGATGTAGTCACCTCCTTGATTGAACATGTATCACCCAAAATAGTACCTAAACAAAAATAAGAACAAACCATACAAAACAAACAACACAACGACTTATTTAATTCCAAGTATCATCATTTTTATGGTTTTTCCTGTTTTTCTATTTTTTTTAAATCAAACTAATGATAAATTGTCTTCTTTTAATTTTTTGGGTAAGGTATTACTCAAGGATCACACCGCGTGACACAGATGAATACGATGCTCCCCTTTCATACCCATCCATACTCGTAATAGAAGAACAGGTCAATAATATTTTTTTAAATATAAAAATGATTAATTAATAATATTTAAAATATAAAGTTTATTAAAACAACAAAATGATAGGAACTTGAAAACCATGGGTTGCCTCCCATACAGTGCTTTGTTTAACGTCGTTAGCCTGACATGGACCCTAAATCTATCAATTTTTTCCTTGTTCATAGGTTGGCTCAGTTAACTCAACCTCTATTTCCTGTTTATTGAATGATTCAATGAATGGTTTTAACCTTTGACCATTGACCTTGAAAATGTAACCACTTGTGAGATCTTGAATCTCTACTGCCCCATGGGGGAATACATGATGCACTATGAAAGGTCCTGACCATCTAGACCTTAACTTTCCTGGATGTAAATGAAGTTTTGAACTATACAAGAACACATGTTTTCCCGGTTCAAATTTTTTGACCTTGATATTACTAGATTGGTAGGCTTGAACTCTATCTTTATTGATCCTTGAATTTTCATAAGCCTCCATCATTAATTCCTCCAGTTCATTGAGATCTAATTTCCTTTTTGTTCCAGCCAATGAGAGGTCATAATCCATTTTCTTAATTTCCCAAAAGGCCTTATGTTCAATATCCACTGGCAAATGGCATGCTTTACCATAAAACAACCTATATAGGGACATTCCTAAAATGGTTTTATATGCGGTTCTATAGGCCCAAAGAGCATCTAAGAGTTTCTCAGACCAATCTTTCCTAGAGGGGTTGACAGTTTTTTCAAGAATTTTCTTAATCTCCCTATTCGCTAACTCATCTTGACCATTGGTTTGAGGATGGTATGTAGTGGAAACTTTATGAGAAATACCATACTTGGACATGAGTGAAGAGAATGGGCGGTTGCAGAAATGGGTTCCTCGATCACTGATTATAGCCCTAGGAATTCCAAATTAGGAAAATATGTTCTCTTTTAGAAATCTAATCACAACTTGATGATCATTGGATTTAGTGGGAATGGCCTCAATCCATTTTGAGACATAATCAACAGATAAGAGTATGTAGAGGTATCCCTGAGAGTTTGGGAAGGGACCCATGAAATCAATTCCCCAACAATCAAATATTTCAACCACTAAGATGGGAGTGAGTGGCATTTGATTTCTTTTTGTGATGGACCCTACTTGTTGACACCTAGGACAACTTTGAAAAAATGTGTAGGAGTCCCTTAAGAGGGTGGGCCAGAAGAGACCACATTGAAGAATCTTAGTAGATGTTTTCTTAGAGGAAAAGTGACCTCCACATGCCTCACTATGACAAAATTTAATGATGGACTCTTGTTCAGATTTGGGAACACACCTCCTAATGACTTGGTCAGGGTAGAACTTATAGAGGTATGGATCATCAAACACATAGTGTCTGACATCAGAAAGGAATTTACTTCGATCTTGAGTCCCTAAGAATTTTGGAATGACTCCTGTAACTAAGAAATTGGCTATGTCAGCATACCAAGGGCAGTCACTCACAGAGTATAGGTGTTCATCGGGAAACGAATCAGACACAGAAAGGTGATTTGAGTTGTCTTTGAATTCCATCCTAGAGAGGTGATCAGCTACAACATTTTCAACTCCCTTTTATCCTTGATTGTGAGGTCAAATTCTTGTAAGATAAGGACCCACCTAATCAGTCTAGCCTTAGCACCTTGTTTTTGGAAGAGGTATTTTAGTGCAGAATGGTCAGTGAACACAGTGATGGGGGATCCTAAGCGGTAGGACCTAAACTTCTCTAAGGCAAAAACGATAGCAAGTAACTCCTTTTCAGTGGTGGTGTAGTTAATTTGGGCATCATTTAAGGATTTTCTTGCATAAGCAATGACATAAGTATTTTTATCACAACGTTGTCCTAACACAGATCCTACAGCAAAGTCACTGGCATCACACATAAGTTCGAAAGGAAGGTTCCAATTTGGAGATTTCATAATGGGAGGAGAGGTGAGAGAGGATTTGAGGGTTGAGAATGAACCCTCACAGCTTTCGTTCCAAACAAATGGAGCATCCTTTACTACCAGAGCACAAAGGGGACGGGAGATTGAACTAAAGTACTTGATGAATCTTCTATAAAAACCAGCATGTCCTAATAAAGACCTCACTTCCTTGAAAGTTTTGGGTGATGGAAGGTGACGAATGATGTCAACCTTTGCTTTATAAACTTCAATCCCCCTACTCGAGACCAGATGGCCTAGAACAAGTCCCTCTTTAACCATGAAATGACATTTTTCCCAGTTTAGGACCAGATTATTTTCTTCACATCTTGACAAGACTCTCTCCACATTCTGCAGACATCCCTCAAAAGTATCCCCAAACACAGAGAAGTCATCCATGAAGACCTCTAGAAAATACCCTACCATGTCTGAGAAGATTCCCATCATGCACCGCTGGAAGGTTCCAGGGGCATTGCATAACCCGAAGGGCATGCGTTTGAAAGCAAAGGTTCCGAATGGACATGTGAATGTAGTCTTCCCTTGATCCTCTAGGGAGATCTCAATTTGATTGTACCCCGAGTACCAATCTAAGAAACAGTAGAAGGCATGACCTGCCACTCTCTCAAGGACTTGGTCAATGAATGGTAAGGGGAAATGGTCCTTCTTGGTGAATGAGTTTAGTTTCCTATAGTCAATGCAGACCCTCCATCCACTACTCACCCTTGTTGGAAGAATCTCTCCATCCACATTGGTTATCACTATGATTCCAACCTTTTTTGGAACCACTTGGATTGGGCTCACCCATTCACTCTCAACTATGGGATATATGATACCAACTTTCAACAATTTCATAAGTTCTTTCCTTACTACCTCCATGAGATTAGGATTGAGTCGCCGTTGAGGTTGACGACATGGATTTGAATCAGATTCCAGAACAATTCTATGAGTCCCAATAAGTGGGATAATCCCTGGAATATCAGAAAGGGTCAAACCAATGGATTTCTTATGCTTCCTAAGTACATCTAGAAGCATCCTATCATGATTGGCTTCAAGAGAAGAATAAATGACAATAGGATGTGTTTTATTGTCCCCTAGGAAAGCATACTTGAGTATAACATGAAGTTCCTTCAATTCAAGATCAGGTTGGTTCAGAATTTTAGCAGAAGATTAGGACATTGGATCAAGATCAATTTCTTTTTTTAGAGTTTCAGATATGATTGATTCCCCACATGTAGAAGTTTCAGCTACTAGATTGGATTGATCAGATTTAGGGAAGGAAGTTTGATTGGTCTCCATGAAATTGGTTTCTTGAAAGGTTTCACTAATTGTTGGACCTAAGAATTCATCATAAGAGCAATTTGAAAATGATTCAATCCAAGGAGATAAACTTCCTTCATATGAACAAAGGAAATCAATCACATCCTGACTTAAACATCCATCAAATATTCCTTGATGTTCCATGGATTCATTATCAATGCTTCCTATCATGTTTACTTCATGAATTTCCTCGTCATCCCCTATTTGTGAGCTTGAATTATAGATGTTCAAGTCTAGAATCATGTTCCCAAAGGTGATGGTCATGTTCCCATTTCGGACTCGAATAACAGAGTTGATTGTTGCAAGGAAAGGACGACCAAGGATGATTAGGGTTTGTTCCTTATTTCCTAAGTTTGGATGGTTGTCATGGACAATGAAATCAGCAGGGTAGATGAAGTTTTCAACCTTTAGCAGAATGTCCTTTAAAATTCCCTTTGGAACCCTAATGCTACGATCAGCAAGTTGAAGTGTGACAGATGTGGGTTGGATCTCTTCTAGGCCTAACTAGCAGTACACAACATATGGGATGAGATTGACACTAGCACCTAGGTCACACAAGGCCTTGACAACTTTTCCCTCTCCTAGTTCAACATTGATGTAAGGGAAACCTGGGTCTTTCAACTTAGGAGGAATGGTCCCTTGAATGGTGGTAGTCACATTAGCAGCCAAAAGGACTTGGTTTTTATGTGAAAATTTTCTTTTAAAAGTGCACAAGTCCTTAAGGTACTTTGAGTAGGAAGGTATGGTTTGGATTGCATCGAGAATGGGTATGTTCAACTTCACTTGTGAAAATATTTCCCTCAACGTTTCACTCAGTTCAGGCTTGGTTTTCCCCCTCATGCGTTGAGGAAATGGTGCAGGTTGTGGGGTTGTTTGCTGAAGAGTTGTTTCTTTCACATTGTTATCAGTTTCCTCAGTTTGATCTTGTGGTTCATTTGAATTTTCATCCAAGTTTGAATCTTCAGGTGGGTTCTGAATTAGTTGTTCAGGTTTCTCAATTGATTTCCCACTTCTTAAAATAGTCACAGCCTTTAGTTGTTCATGAGTTGTTTGATCACAAATTGACTCTCCCCTTGAAGTTGAGGATGGCACCGCCTGAGTAGGCATGGGTGCCTTTCCTGTTTTGATGGTTTGAAGTTCTTGTTTTAGGGAAGAGACTTCTGAGTTCATCCTCTCCATTTGTTTGGACAGTTGTTCTAGTAGGCTTTGTGGAACAGTTTGGGTGGGTGCTTGAGTAGGTTGGTTTATCCCAGGGGGATATTTTGGAGGTGGTATGGTTTGTTGAAAATGGACTGGTGGCTGTTGGTATTGGATAGGTTGGGTTTGGAACTGGTTATGGGTTTGGTAGTTCTAATGGGGGTAAGTATTTTGTCCCTGTGGTTGGCTAGGTTGTTGGTTATCTTTCCAGCGGAAGCCTGGGTGGTCGTTATACCTTGGGTTGAAGTTGTTTTGGTATTGAGGATTTTGAAAGTTCAAAGCATTTACTTCCGCTGGGGTTCCTCCTAAAAGAACATCCTTTATGGATGGAATGGTTAGATAGTTGTCTGTCTTATGGTCATGTTTGTCACAAATTGTGCAAATAGGGTCAACAGTTTGGATTTCATGGACTTTCCTAACGTCTATCTCTTCAACCTTCCTAGAGAGTGCTACGAGTTTAGCCCTAAGGCTTTCCTCTTCTCTAAGTGTATGAATTCCAGTAGTTCTTTGTGGATTTTCAGAATAAGGTGAAGTTCCCCATGTTTGGTTTTGTTCAGAAAGGCTTTCTAGATACTCGTAAGCATCATTTAGGGCTTTGTTTTTAAATGTTCCATTACACATCATGTCAATGAATTGTTTGTTCCCCGGACCCAACCCTTCATAGAAAATTCTCACTTGTTCAGGAATAGAAAAACCATGGTGTGGAACCATGTTTAGAGTGTCTTTGAACCTCTCCCATGTTTCATAGAATGACTCTCCCTCTTTTTCAAAAAAGTTTTGGATATTCTTTTTAAGTGCAATTGTTTTGTGGTGGGGAAAGTATTTTTTGTAGAATTCTCTTTGTAGTTGGTCCCAAGAGTTTATGGATGATGGTCTCAAATTGTTTAGCCAATTTTTAGCTCTATCCTTTAAAGAAAAAGGAAATAGCCTCATCTTAGCTGATTCTAGTTGATGTGGGGGACACATGGTTTCTACAATGTCATTGAACTCCTTAATGTGCAGGTATGACATCTCGGACTCCATTCCATGGAAAGTAGGAAGGTGGTTTAGGACATGAGGTTTAAAGATATAGTTAGAATCTCCTAGGGAATTGTGTCTAATTCATGAGGGGGCATTGGTCCAGGAAGGTGTGAGGTAGTCATTCATGGTTTGATCAATTACATTCCCCAAGTTTGGGGCTGCCTCATTTGGGTTTCCATTTTGGTTCCCACCCGGGTTTATGAGTTGGTTTATTTGAAGACCTTCCATTGAAATTGGCTCAATTTTGGAATCTAGAGTATTAGGAAGATTAGGATCTATTGGAAAGAGTTCCCTTGGTGTACGTGACTCCCCAACCCCAGGACTATCCACCCTAACAAGACGGTTTGATTGATTGCTGGTGTAGGCGGACATGCGCCAAAAGAAAAAAAACGAGAAAGGGACAAGATAAGAGAATTTGGATGAGAAAATAAGATATGGGGGAGAATAGAATGGGTGTTTATATGACTTACTTGGGTCCCCGGAAACGGTGCCGAAATTTGATTCTCGCTCAAATTTACCCAAGAGATGAAGGTAGAACGGTCCTTGTAGTCTATATTGGGTTATCGAATCCACAGAGACCTAAGATGTAACCTATAGACATGCACATTCTAAGGATTGTTTTTGGCTATTAAGTGGCCAAATTTGGGTTGATTTTATATGGGTTTAAGTGAAATCTAAGAGACTTAAGTGAATTCAAATTAAAAGAATGAGTTGATCCTAGGTTATCGCTCGGGGTGGATTGGGCGTATTTTCTTTTTAATGATTTCAATTTCTTAAATTTGAGATGGGTTCATTTAAGGAGATAAAACAACACCATCACTTACTGTTTTAATGCCTAAACCATTTAATACTAATCACCTATACACTTTAAGGATCAAGGTTTTGAGCACTTCAAGGTAAATGTTCGTATTAGCACTTGAAGTGTGTGACCTTAAATTCAACAAGGACGATGGAGTTTAAAAACCATCAAATAAAAATCTCAATTAAAGAAGTGATTATACATTAATGAGGTGATAAATAACATCCAATCCAGCCCCTTGCTACTCCCTTGGATCAACCCATAAGTGGGTTAGCCCTCCATTGATCCCATGGTTTCAATGGAAGCGGAAAGTAGACTCATAAGGGAGGAAATGGAAAAGTAAAAAAAATGCAATAAAATAACAATCACTCCACCGTTGTGTGATAATCTCACAAGGTTTGGTATGAAAAAGTTCACACCTTGAACCAATGGTATCAAATTGATAAGGAGAAGAACAGAATAATAATAGAAGAAGAACTTTTATTAAGAAACAAGGACGATTTAAAACAACTTACACGTGGAAGATAAATTTGAGACAACAAAACCGCAGCATAACATTACAATGAAAGGAAGCTCCAAGATTCTTCAATCCTCCAACACTACTGCCTTAAATAGAAATTTTTGAGCCCTTGGGTCGAGCCTCCAACAGTCTAAGTCTCCTCAATTAATAGTGGTAGGCTATAGGTGGGTGGAAAGTAAGGGAGAGTTGATTTTTCCACCCTTGACCCGAGGTGGCAGACAACTTTTCTTCACCGAACATACGTGTCTGGAAGACCTTATAGATGGCCGAATCAGAGTGTACCATAGAAGAAGAAAATGGATCTACGGATTTCTTCTAACCTCCTGTAAAATGTGGGCCCATTCGGAGTTTTTTATTCGGAGATATGAGCAAATTAGTGGGCTGTTTTTCTGGACCGCAGAATCTGGCCCAGAATTTTATCTCTAAATTGGGCCGCCTAAATGACCACCATGGAGGCCGAATTAGCATTATCTCCCGAAGAGTTATTTGTTCCTATACATGTTTTCTAGCGTCCCACGAAATTGGGGATTAATTGGGCCTGTATGTTGGGCCCCACAGTCTCATCAGTGGGCTGGTGTCCAATCTGCCTTCTCCAGAATTGCTTTCTTTCATTTCAAAATATCTCCATCATCCTCCATGAATTATCCACTGATCCCTGAATCAAACATGTTCATATTTAAGTGTAGATCGATTTAAAAAAATATTAAATTAAAATTTGTATAATTAGATTCCTTAAAATCTGATGAATCATTGGGAACTTCGAATGATGTTCAAAAATGTACCACATAATAGCGCATTTTAAGAAGGTATTACAATCATAATGTGAAATCATGTTCAAAGTGTAAAATGCACTAAAATGGTGTTTATGAATAATAAAGAACATGAATATTATGTATATTAACAATGAATATTAGCCTCATTTAGTGGCTAATCAATAATATAATAATGATATTTGGAGGGGTGGAGAATGAAAATAAAAGAAAAGACTTGAGAGAGGATGTTGCCTCTTAATCGGGTAACTCCTTTTGGTTTGTGCCAAAAGGCATCAATGTATTTCATTCTTCCCAAGTTAAGGATTCTAGGAGTAAGTAAGGGATTTTGGTAAGTGTATTTGGTATATAATGGAAAATCCAAAGAGGTTTTATTGGTGTGATATAGTGAGAGAGCTGCTTTACTTTTTAGAGTGGAGGGGGAGGGGAACTCAGGTAACTACCAAAAGGTATTCAACAATATGAGGTATCATTTACTTAATGTGAGTCAAAAATGAAAAAATAATGGATTAATGTGAATTTATGGTCCAAAAAAATATACACCACAAAAAATATGTTCATTTTAATATCTTGGATACTTAACTTCAAAGATTCCCCATTTATATTTTTTTTGTTTTTATTAAAGTTTCTAGTTTTCTAACATATGTAATTTATCCATTAAGGCTGAAAAAAAGTTATATATATTATAAAATATAGTTCCAATAATTTATAAATACATTAGATAATTTATAATATAAAAAACTATTGTTTTTTGGAAATTTATTTTAAAAACAAGCAGTTGTGACGTTCAAAATACTGCTTAAACCCGGAATGTCGTAATAATGTTTTTTACATTCTATGGGACAATATGTTAATTATAAAAGATTAATTGGTACATAGTAGGAAATATTTAGTATTTAATGACACATATATATAAATTGAAGAATATAATATTTTTATTAAATTTTAACCATTTATTAAAATATCATTCACTGTAAAAAACATTAATGTCATTTTTGACAATATTTATTTAATTTTAATTTTAAAATATAAAAATAATATTATAATTAAAATATATTCAGTTTAAATTTGTGTATCATGATATATTAATTTAAAAAATTATTAAATACAACAATTTAGTCAATTAACTTCACTTCTAATATTCATAGTGCCATTTATTTTAGTTAATTATTAACTAAATAATCACTATATTGGCATTTATTAAGCATTTTATGTTACTAAAGCTTCTATAAAAATTATTGATAAATTAATATTATAAAAATAAACAATTGTAATTTAAAAGGATATATATATAACCGAAATTATAATTTGTTTACATGTGTCAAATTTTAATAAATGTTAATGGTAAGGAAAGATCCATTTTCATCGTGTTTTCCTTACTTTTCATTTTATATAGGGTACATCCATTTAATAATATCCCAATGACCCATAAAATTAGAAACAAGTGGGGATATAGTCGAATTATTGTCATCCAATAGATTTTTGACATGTTCTGAACCATTTTTTCCTTATTATTATGGTTTAGTCATTTATTAAGATTAATTTTACCTTAATCACCATAATTAATTTTAATCACTTTCATTAATCTCTTTTGGTCAAAATATAATTTCATATTATTAGACTAAAAATAACATACTAATTACAACTGTGTATATTGAATTTTTAAAATTAAAATCATAGATTTGGGAAAATCAAGATATACGCTAATCCCGTAAATGTGGTGAGAGATCTGTTTTTTAAAGTAGAAATGATAATTTTTTTCAAATATTTTATAATAAATTTCAAAGAAAAAAATTATTCTAATGAACTAAATTATATTTATAGAATTAATATTTATCTAATATTTAATTATATAAAATTTTAAATATAATTTAACATTATTAATTATTTAAAACAGAAGGAATTTTTCTAATGAAAAAAACTGTAATTTTCAATATTCATTTAAAAATGATGTTTTTCATAAAAATCCAAAAAATTCACCATAATCTAATTTTGACATTGTGATTTCAAAAATGAATTTCATTTTTTCAAATTCTAAATTGATATTTTTTAAAAACTAATTTTACTATTTTTTCACAGAAGGATATTGATTGTTTTTCATTTGAGAAAATGATACATTTTTAAGATATATATATTTTACAAAAAAAAATACATTTTATATTTGTATATCTATTATAAATAATATTTCAAAATTATTTATTACTATATATATTGAAATGTTAAATGGATTGACATTAATTATCTCATATAAAATAATTATAACAATAAAATTATGTTTTATAGAAATATCAATGTTGTTAATGCCAAGTTGTTGTTGCATGTTGTGTACACCAAGTAGGTGTTTCATATAATATATTCCATTTTACATGATAACCTTGGTGTTCCATGTATATTGAGATAAAAAAATTGTCTATAGTGCATGATAAACTTGTGTTTCATTTAACGCAGGCCAAACATAGTGCTTTAACAAACAAAAACTTTTTTTTACTGTTACATGAAATAAAAAATATTAAAATGATTAAATTAATTTAAAAAAACAATTTAAAAATCCTTGTTTAGTTATAATAACATATTTATATATATATTCACTTAGAATGAATTCAAAATTATACACAGTAGAGAGATAGAACTGATCTTGGATTATGATTGATCGATTCTTTATGTTCCTGGAAAATAAAACAATGTGGTTGCTGCTTTGAGTCATAAATATACTGATACATTAACCATGATATGTCTACAGAATGACCTTTTGGTTACTAATTTGTTAAAATTTGGCTTGAACTTTTGGTCTACAAAATTCTTCTATTTTGTATTAGGTGCCAGAGCAACCATATCTATTAGATAGAATTATTCAAGCATAGAAGGAAGATAATGAGTTATAGGTAAAGGTAGATTTTGTTCAAGAGGGTATGTTTCCTAAATTTAAAATTGAAAAATATTGTGTTTTTAGATTTTATAGTAGAATATGTTTTCCTTGTGATTTATATTTAAACAAAGATTAATTCTATGAATTATATAATTATTAGTTTATAAAACATCTTAATAGAAAAAAGATGTCTAGATACCTTTGTGAGTATTATTGGTGGGATGGAATGAAAATAGATAATGTTTACTTTACCACGAATTGTTTTACATGTATGAATGTTAAGGAATAATGATAGTTTCAGAAGGGAACACATCAGCCTTTTCCAATTCCAAAGTGGACATCAGAAAATATATCCATGGATTTCATAGTGGGATTACTAAATATTTCTCAAGTTAATAATGTGATCTATGTTTTTATTTATCGACTAACAAAATATAATCATTTTCTTACTATTTGAGACACACTTAATCTAGATAAAAATTAACAGTTGTATATTAGTGAGATATTTATGATACAATTAGTTCCCATCTCTATTATATATGTTCATGATCCTAGGTTCACTTCTAATTTTTTAAAATTCATTTAGAAGTCATTGGTAATTGAATAAAACTTCACCACATCATTACATCGCAACTAGATTGACAGTTAGAATAAAAAATTCAGACCATGGATGATATGATATATTATTATTTATTGAATTACTAGGTATTGAGGGATAAATACCATTCATGGGATGAGTTTTATTTAAATAAAAGATTTCATTCTAGCATACAGTTTGAACTATTTCAGGCATTATATGGAAATAATTGTCATGCTCTATCATTTTGGGATGATGTTGGTGAAAGGATGTTTATAGAATTATAATTTTTAGTGGAAATAGATGAGAAAGGTGAGATAATTCTTTGACACATGGTCATGGCTCAGAGTCGGAAGAAAAATTATATAGATAATTGATGGAAGGATCTTTCTTTGGATGTAGGCTATTCATTATTTCTTAATGTTTCTACAAGGTAAAGCGTGATAAGTTTTTGTAAGGAGTGGAAGCCGAGTCTAGGATTCATTGGACCCTATGAAATCCTAGAGAATCTTGGATCAGTTTTTTACTGAGTTTCATTTCCTCCGATTTGATCCCAGGTATATAATTTTTTTCATGTTTCAATGTTAAGAATGTATATTAGGGATCTATATCATGATTTGAGTCAAAAAATAGTTTAGTTAGAAGAGAATATTTCTTAAAAAGAATAGCCTATTTAGGTTAATGACCATAGAGTGAAAGTGCAGAGGAAAAAGTTGATCAAATAGGTTATGGTTTTATGTATAAATCATATTATTGAAGAGGAAACATAGAAATTTTAAAATTCTATTATAGAAAGATATCCCCACTTATATAATAAGTGAATTCAAATTACGAGGATGAAATTCCCAAAATGGGGGATGTAAAATCATAGGTACTAATTGAATAATTATCTTTCATATTTGGTAATATTTATTATTTATATAGTAATTATAATATATACTATGATCAATAATGTATATGAAAAACCTATTTTTATATTTAAAAACATTATTTTTCAAAAAAGGTAGTTTTGCATGCTTTTGATGGAGAAATTGTTTTAAATGTTATAAATTATATTTTAATAATAAACTTATTCATTGGAAGAGGAATTTAAAAATATTATTTCATTTAATTCTTGATAATTTTTATATGTTTCTTTTTTTGATGAATAGTAAAAAATACAACATGTTAATTGAAAACTATTTTTTCAACATATTTATTTATTGAGTTGAATTTTAGATGATAATGGTATCAATGTATTATTAGATTAGGTTTTCACAATTTAATCCAATGCAAGACATTGTAATCTATTTCATATTGAAATTCGATATAAAAACATTGATAACTTTTTATCATTTTTACTTTAAAAACTTGTTTCCTCATTCAATCATTCAGATGATTTTTTTAATTTCATAAATTTATATGTTTTTAATTTTTAAAAATTGATTCCATATTTGGAATATGAAGGTAAAAATTATGTAAATAGATCCCTTTTATTTTTTGTAATTATGAATAACGATTTTATGAATTTTTAATTAAGACAGTTAAAGGTAAATCAGGTAATGAATGGCAATAATAATATTATAAAATTTATAAAATTACCCACTTATTATAATTTCATTATATGAGAGAACGTTGAATGAAAATATCATTCAAGAATAATTATATTCTTAGGAACCCAATTGGATGATATTATGGAGTTTATAATATTATATTCAATGAAAAATCAATTTTGTGAAACTTATGTTTTTAATAAGTGAAGTATTTCTAATATGGGGTTATATGGGGGATTAATTCAAATAAAAATATTACTCTTAAATATAATGTCATTATCATTATCATACTAATTAATTTTTAATTTTTAGAGTATAAATAATTAAATTTAATGGTTTCATAGTGATGATGCATTAACTATTTGAATAAAGGATTTATCAAATAAATGATAATAAGGATAATAAAATAAAACTAATTTGAGATAAAAAAGGTCATCCAGCAATTTTTTTCATGAATTTAACATGTTAGAGATATTTAAGATTTATATTTTAGAACATATGTGGTTTCTATGACATTTTTAAAATTTCATGAAATTAATAGTTTCAAAATTGAAAATTTTGACTTTTTAAAATAACTAATATTTTATTAGCTAAAATAAGATTTATAAAATTATAAATTTTTGTCAAATTATTATGATAAGTCATATAATTTCATAATTCACTCATTTATTAATATTTTATCATTTTATTCTAATTCTATTTACTCATATTTTTAAATTACATGATATCATAGTAAGAATTAAAGAGGTTAAATAAGAGTTAAAAAATTGATTAGGATTAAAAACTATAAAAAACATGTCAAATATTTATTGGATGAATTTATTTTGACCTAAAATCATCTTTTATTGGCATTAAATCACTTTGGAATAATTTTTTTATTTCTAAATAATTTATATTAATTTAATAAATTCTAAGAGTGCCACTCCCCTCTCCTATAAAAGGGCAACCATTATTCTCTTCTCTTCATGCATCAAAATAAATTTGGTTCAACCAATAATATCACAAATAACATTATCGAATCCCTAACCACATTTTTTAGGCCTTATCATAGACATAAAAACTTCATTAGAGGTGTTATTTTGTTAATCAAAGGAGGTCATCTGAAGAAGAAATATAGTATTTAATTTAGTGTCTCTATTTTATTTCTTCTTCAAAGTCAATAAAATATTCCTCCACCATGATAAAATAGTAAATTAAATATCCTAAATATAATGAGATATTATTATGATAATATATTCACCTAAATACATCTCCATTTCAATTAAATGAGAAAATAATTAGTTGTTCGTGTGTACGATAGACTACACCCCCACGAACAGATATAATTCATTTTCCATCACTAACATTCAATATAGATTATAATGACGGTAATAATTTTTATATTTTATAATAATGACATATTTATAATTTTTAAATACTAATACAAAATTTTTGTTCATACCCTTCTAGGAACCTAAAAATGATAACGTTGTTCGTTTGCATGGGTGAACTATCATCTCCATGATGTGATGTGATTAATTTTTTGTCACCACATATCATTGATGATATATAAATATATATGAATAGTTAAATTATTTATATGATATTTATTATATTATTATAATTTTGTAATTATAAAATAATATTTACCTTCATTCCATAATTATCATTGAAAATTGGGAATGTTAATCTTGTGTATGTACAACCTACCGTCTCCCTGATTATAAAAATGTAAATTTCTCATTACGAAATGGTATTATTTATAATTATAATTGATTTATAATATTTATTATAATTTCATAAATATTATTATATATATTATGGACTAATTCCACTTTCACAATTGATATCATATGAAAATAATTTTGGACTCAAGTTGTAACGCCCCGAACCCAGTTACCTAGAGTCGGTGCATTATTACATAACATTGGAATGATCACAAGAAAGATCAAATCTCGAAATATCGATTGGTTTAGTAGCCTTGGAAACACTAGATATATTCATAAAGTTTTACATTACATTATAAAGTGAAAAACTACTATAACAACATATTGTCTCCATAGTCCACACAAATATCCCCCCATAATATCCCTACAGGTCATTCATAATTTACTTCTTCACATCCTGGGAAAAATAAAACATAGAAAAGGGGTGAGCTCAAATTCCCAGTAAGGATACCAATATAGCGGAAACTTTCATAAATAAGAATAAACATTTAAGACAATGTATAACTAAAACAAAATCCTTTTAAACTTGAACTTCAACATAGTATGGAAAAAATAAAATGAAATAATTCAATTTACTTATTCACATGGATATTCTACTAATCGAATAATCACATGCCATATCAATAACCACTTTCATAACGATGGAATGCATAATGCCAGACTATCATAACCACATAGCCAAGGCCTCATTCCAAGACTACAAATAAGTTTTTGCCAAGGCCTTGTGCCAAGACACTAGTTTGTCTCATGAGACCTACCGATGCATCGAGGAGCTATAGCAGGCTCCACCCGTCACATATTAAGTCCAATGCATTCCCATATGAAAAGGTTTAAACATAACATAAACATTCGTATTAAAACTATCATATGAAATGTAAATACTTTCACCATAAAACACGATTGGTATAAAAATAGCACATTCACAGTCAAACATATCACAAAACCATCAATACAATATAGAAGTTTTTTATCATAATAAATCAACTTAAAATAAGCGTAAAATCCATCAAAGGATGTTGACATAGATGAAATCAAAACTCTTTTTAGAGAAATATCTATTTCTATTTTGAAATCATTTAAAAATCACACAATTATAAAATAAAACATTTACTTTGAAAATATTCTTATAAGCTTGTAAGGGAAGATTCGATGATTTTATAATGGTGGAAAATAGCCGCACCCACCGTATAAGTAAAAAAAAAACATTCTTACCTTAATTCTGTCAAAAAGGTTAAAAAGCACCTTGTTTGGAAAATGACGGAAGGATTCCTTTATAAAACTCTTATAAAAAGTAAAAAAAGGGTATAAATGACTTTAACCCATATTCTAGTAAATAGTAAAAATGTTTTGAAATACATTTTTAAGAAACATGGACATGGATGATAGAAATAACCCCAGTAAATACTTACGAATAAGCAATCTCGGATAAAAATGAGATTTGAAAAATTATCACTTACCTTGTACTTTTCCTTGTTTGGGGGTAGGTTAACCTCCTGTATAATGGTGATATAATTTTTATTAAATTATACAAGAATCATATACATTAATATGATATCATATATGATCTTTTAACATTGATTTGTTAACAATATCTTAGTATTATCGTTGTTTTGGGTGTTAACTTACTCATTTTCTTTTATATGTTTTGTTACGTAAGCCGTATTTTTCATGGATAGGTTGTATCTTAATCATATCCAGAATGATATAAAGTCCTTAGATACTATTATTAATCATAAAATGATAATTATACTTGAATGGATACGATGGAGAATGATTCTCATCGCGTTCGTGGAGACGGTAGTCCGTACGTACGCACGAGCGACAATATCATTCTTTTAATATTAAAATAATATATAATTGGATGGTATATCATATATAAAGAATTATTATCATGTTATATTTATTATTTAAATGAATTATAAATCATTATTATACCCATCCAAAATAATAATTTATTGAATAACAATTACACCATGACGTGGAGACGGTAAGCCGTACGTACGCACATATAGTGACATGTTATTCAAAGGATGGATAGAATAATGAATATGGTTGTAACATATTTATAATAAAATCATAGTATATATAAGATACTGGAGTTATTATTTTAAAATGGTAATAACAAAGAAAGAAGAAGTGGAAGAAGAAAGGAACTTGAAAAAGGGTGGTGAAATCATTACCTCTTCTTTGGGTTCTTCCTTTTGATTTGATCTAAAGAGCTCCTTAAGTTGGCTTTCTGACTAAATGAAGGCATCTATGATTAATTGAGGGAAGTTTAGAGAGTATTTGAGCAGAGTTTGGCCGAACCAAAAGGCTTTGAAGGTGTGAGTTAATGAGAAGGGAGAGTGCCCTTTTATAAGAGGGGTGAGGGGCACCTTTGGAAAAGCTAGAAATATTATTTTATAATAAATTCATATTTGGTTTCTAATGGCTCAAAAGTAGATTATTTAAATTTTAAGGTGGGTATAGGTCTAAAACCACTTAACCAATAGAATTTGGACAGGTTTGGGTCATTATACTAACCTTATCTTTAAGTATTAACTCTTAGTTAATTAGTTTCACTTTTACAATGTCTCTTTGTATTTTTATATTATATGGTTAATAAACTTACTATATACATGTAAGCGACCCCCAAGTTGTCCATTAATGATAAAACTATAATTATATAAGTCTATTTGCCAAACCTTAGATTTTTAGGAATTTAATATCAATTAATAATATAATATTTGTTTTAAAAACTCTTTTATGTCAATTTTGACACTATTCAATAATTGATTTTTGTAAAAATCATAACAGAATGATTACTTCGAACAAAGTTAATTAAATAATTCCCAACATGTCATATTAACCTATAAAATTAGTGTAATTCATAAAAAGTCTCATATTATATTTATTTGGGTATCTACAATATCAATCATTTTAATTTTTCAGTATTATGGTAATTACTTCATCACCATTGTGTCATATATAAATTAAATTATTTAATTTATAAAAATTGTAAATAAAATACCATTATGTAGGAAATATTTTTATCTTTCTAATGAATATTTATAGTAGAAAATCCAACATATATAACCCTATGTAAAAATTGTTTTTCTAAAAGATATATGCTTGTGTCATTTTTGTATTCATTTTAACTTAATTAAAAATAAAGTGTCCCTATCACTTACAAGTGGCACCATGGGGTCCCAAAATCGACCCAAAGATGCCCATGGTCGAACATGTATCAACCAATAAAGTTAGGACACGTTTTAGTGTAATTTGTATTATTATAATATTATTTTTTTAACCCTTATTTACCGGATTTACCCTTTAAACATGGTAAATAAAATATTTAGTGAAGTAATTATTCAAAATGTATAAAAATAAAAGTTACCTGTTTACACAATTTGAACATCCTGATTCCAAATATGTAATCCATTTTTATAAATTCAAAACACATAAGTGTCATAAATTAATTTAAAATTAATTCCCGCTGTCAAAACAAAAAGCGTGTTTTTAAGATATAATAACTATCAAAAGATTGATACTTGTTTATGTTCGGTTTAATTGTGAAATTATGTCTAATGACCAACATTGTATTAAATCGTAAAAATATATTCCAAATATACTTTAAAACCAATGAAATTCATAATTTATCACTATTAATTATTTTGATTAAAAAAGTTGTTTTTAATTAAAATTTCGTAATTTTCACTATTCATCAAAATATTAAAGTTATCCAAAAAGTACCAAAATTTCACCTTAGGCTAAATTCGATACTCCAAATCCAAAAATTAAGTCCATTTTGAGAGATAAAATTTATAAAATTTCAAAAAGTAGGTATTACTATTCATAACGGCTAGTTTGATCGGTTGTGGTGTGTGTTAGAACTCGATGTTGCGTACAACACACACTATTACATTATTCAAAGAAAAGCATACCGTAGAAGCTTGGGGTGTTACACAAGTACCGAATATCGTCAAAATGTATAACATAAACATACATAATTATGCAATAGTTATAAACGTATAATTATTTATAATATAAATTAAGATGTTTATGATAGAATAATATAATTATCATAATTTTATTATTCTATAACATAATGGTTATATATGATGGATCAGACCCAGGTTATGGGACTTTATTTTAAAACCATCTTTTAAAGTTCCATTTTCAACGCATTATACAAAATTCAAAAGGAATGCTATTTTAACTTATATGAAATGATTATTTTATACCATTATCATGATGATTTATTAATTTAATTTTTTATTTATATATTTTAAAAATTATTTTCAAATATATTTTATCCATTATTGTGTGCATGGTTTTTATATTTTAGTAGTAATTTTTCACAAAAAAATGTTATTTTTAAATTACGAACAATTTTACTCATGGGTTTAAAAGAGTAATTGATCGTTTTATTCATTATATGTTCTTTGGGAATTTTTATTATGGGTTCATTCCATTATAAAAAAATATATGATGGTTTTACCCCCATTATATCTCATTATATGATGATTTTAGCCCCATTATTGCTCATGATATGACGGGTGAGCCCGATTATAGCTCTAAATTGCACTGTGTAGTCCATATATGTATATTGAATGTAATGTTATTCCATTTTTAAGTATGAATGTATGATTTTATGTTAATTAATCTCTATGTAACCTTTATGATTTTTCTATACGTGGTAATGGCTTTTTAAGAAATGGTTTTCAACGGTTTTCATGTTTTCACTGGCATACAATTTTATTCTTTATATCCCTACTTATCTTTTTGTTATCATTCAATGTTTTAAAATGTTTTTTAATGGTTATATGGATGGGTAATAGATAATATGAAGTAAATATTACATTTGAATTATTTTTCATTACAAATAAATGATGTTTCATTTTGAAATATTTATATTTTGGAAGAAATGGATACTATTTTAGTAGTAGCCACTTTGTATAAATATAGTCTATTATGTATAAATAATGACCAAAATCTATAAAACTATACCTAAAAGGGTCCACAATGTGAATTAAATTAATTTCATTAATAAAACATAAGAATATGTAATGTTTAAGGATTGTTCATTATAAGAAAACTATTTTTAATTCCATAATGGAATCAGGGTGCCTCTGCATTATTATTAAAATGTAAAAAACGTTTCTATCACTAAAATATTATATGTTAATAGTTATAAAATATTATGAAATACATGTTATAATTTAATAAATCCTAACAATTACATTACATGGAATATAAAACATCAATTTTAGATAATATTTCATCAAGGTGTGTTTATTAAAATCCATTTCTATCAAAGGAATGAATCTAAATTCATTGAATAATTTGGATAATGAAATTGTCAATATGAATCAATAACATGAAATTTACTTCTAACCAATTTTTATTTAATTTCATGATATATTTAAGGGTTCACCTTGGTTAAGAAAGAATTCATCATGTCTATTTATATTTATGTTGTTTGTATCGTTCTCAAAGGTTTATAAATATCTTGAATAGTTATAATAATAATCTACATTGAGTAGAAGATTTTATGATTTATAAGTACATTTCTATTGAGGTAGAATAGTTTTATATCAAAAACTTATCTATATTGGACCATGCTGGTCAATATACATCACATTATTATTGAGTCATTTTTTGGAATGGGGTTTGTGGATTGAGAATAAAGATGATGACTTGTTATAATATAGTTAATGAACATTTATTTTCCTATATTAACAGAAATAAAATTAATTTATATATAACATCACATATTAGTATATTAGAAAATTATTATTTGAATAAGAAATATATATATGTATATGGGTATTGACTTCTTGTAATAAATCATTTTAACAATGTCTAAAGAGATTGTGCATGGTAGATCTAATGCGTTAGAAAGATTGAGATGATTAGTATGCAATCCAAGATTAAATATGTTAACATTATCTGACTATTAAATTAGTTATTATACATTTTATACTAAAGATGATGGGAATAATAGTGTTGTTAAGAATATCGATTTATTGGTTTTCATATATATATATTTAATTTTTCGAGTTAAATGATGACAAGCCTAATCTCAACATCAAGTGAAAATTAAAGACTTATTAATGATATATGGGAGTTTACTATCTATAAATTTAAGGTTTATATATTTATCTTTAAATGGGTTGTTGTTAATGTTATTGATGAAAAAATGAATTCAGAATGACACTAATATATCTGAATATATTGTGATACAAAGATTACCCATTCATAATGGAAACCCATGAATCAAAAAAATTACAAGTTCTTGATCAATCAATATTTCAGTGGTCCTTCTTTTTTTATGGAGAATAGTAAATTTTGATGAAAATGTAGTCGATGAAGATGATATATTTTATATTTATACATCCATGGAAATATTATCATAGGATATTAGTAACCATTTCATATGCATGGTCCATTCCATAAAAAATGATCTTATAGAAATAATATTATTAAAAAAGTCCTTATAAAAATCCCAATATTGTATTTACTATATATTTATTTATTTCTTATAATTTTGTATTATGTAAAATGTGGTATATATTTTTACTAATTGAATTGTTTTACTAAATCACATATTTCCTGAATATGTTTAATTTTTTATTTAATAATCAGAAATTTACTACATATAAATATATATTTTTTTATAATTAATTTTTTATTTGATTAATATTTTTGATTTTTATAAAATTTAAAATTTAATATCCTAAAAATATTTTAACATTTTTATTTAAGATAAGTACATAAATTAATATAATAAAAATTGATAATAATTTATTTTTTTTGGTGAGTTACCCAATAGAATAAAAATCTAGACATGCATGCATGCCAATAATGTTAATATGAACATATGTATCATTTAGAGAAGAAATATCTTAGGGGACTTCATTCATATAGACAACTAATTTAACACTGCTATAGTTTCTATGGACACTACAAATCTTTTTTTCCTTAATTTATAGTTGTTCTAATGCCAAAAAATAGGATTCTTATAGAAATTCCTTGAAAAATTTGATCAAGTATATTCCCCATGGATTGCGGGTGGAAATATCAATTTCATCACTAATCTAGATAGGATGAAATTTAGAGGGGAACTCCCCATGTAGGCTATTATGTATTTATTCCAATACATGGCTGGAACGGTGCTTATGTACATGAGATGCATTGGAGATCGATTTAGATGGTTTGATAATAAAATAAGGTGATGTTTATCCTATATTCACTTGAAAATATTCCAAGCTAACATCTATGTCATAATGGATTATAAGAATTCGAAGGTATCCCACCAGGTCCATCATGTTTTTGTTCATTCACCTCAATTGGTATTCATATTGTCCATGCTAGAGGGATACAAATGCTTCAACACCTATCATTAGTGTATCAGATATCCTGGTTATCAATATATTGCTAGAAATTCACAGGGCATGAAAACATAGGGGAATTCATGGATTTCTCATCACAATAAATTAAGACGCCTTAAAAAATATCTTTAGGAGTGGACCAAGGAGTACCATCCTAGTACCTTAGACATTAACATAGTGAATAAGCTGATAGAACCCCTTAAATATATCCTTAAGGAGGAATGTAGTGACTTGATGTTTGAATAACTATCTTGCAAGAAGGTGATCGTAGAAGAAAGGATCTAGAGAGAAGAGTGTGTGCTATAGGTGGATTCAAGAATCTAATGGTTGTGTGAATGGGACTGAAACACATTATAATTTCATGCATGAATCAAGGATAAAATAAATTCTTTTAGAACCAATATTCTGATACCAGATGGATCATATTCTAATAATAGAAATACCATTTGTGACATGGCTCAGTCTTATTTCAAATATATACTCTCATTCCTGAATCCTTATTTTCGTGAATGGTTCCCTAGAGGAAATACTGAGTTCATGTATTTGATTCCCAACACTATCTACTTCTATGAAAATGAGCTCATAGAAGCTATCATGGAGGAGAAAACAATTATGGTGGCTATTCTAGGCCTCAATCTTGAGAGTTCTCAGTGACCAAATATTTTTAGGCTCTTTTTATATGGATTCGTAGACTGTGGTTAGGGGTGACGTATTCAAGGCTATTCAGGACTTCTTTATATATGAATTCCTTCCTCATGTTGGATGTGAAACTACTATACTTATCATCCCCAAAATGAAGGATCACTCCTCCCTTCATCATTATATGACAACGATCATGTTACACATTCTATATGAAATTATTTCTAGTGTCATCAAAAGAAGGTTATATACCCATAATTCTCTCTGGGTTTTCTAGGAGAAGCATGGATTTTCAAGGTTCGATAAATCCAAAGGGCTATAACACTGGAACAAGAGGTGGTTATTTGTATCATTCTTATGGGTCATGGGAAAAATATAGAAATAAATATTTATATGAGTAAAAAATATGATTGGATCAAATGAAGCATCATCAAAAAGGTGTTAATAGGTTTTTATTTCTCCCCTTGGGCCTCTGACCTTATTTTCATGTGATTTAGTTCCATGGGAATGGAGGTTTTTCTTCATTGGAATGAACCATGGATTCTTCAAAGAAACTCATGGGCTGAGAGAAGGGGATCCATTTTCCTCAGGTAGTTTTATTCTTACACAGTATTTTCTTAGTAATATCTTTAATAGAAGCAGGTAACTAGGAGATATCCTTCCTTATAGGAGTAGGTTGAACCCCAAGTGAATCTCCCACCCCATTTTCATAGATTAAAGGATTATTTTCATGAATACTAGAAAGATATTGGTTTGAGTACTTAACATTGTACATGTTTAGTATTATAATTGGAGTGTCCAAATCATCAATAGGAAAAATAGTATCCATTATATCTTGAATAGATGTTCGAATAGACAGGTTACCTCCATATGCAATAGCATGGATATATAGAGAGGAGGCTCTCCGATGGAGTATCTGGGGCCCCCATTTACTTTGGTAGGCTAAAAATTATACATTTTGATAAAATTTGGATAAGTATCATGGGCCTTGTTGTGAATTGGAAATAACCAATACATATCTTTTGGTGATAGGATAAAGATGATTAATATTGTCCTTATGGATATTCCCATTGTTTGTATTATAGTAGTTAAATTTTTTAAGGGTTTAATTAACATAATTGATAAGATTTTTACTAGATTCATTGTAGATGACCTCTCAGAATGAAATAATCCATGGGTTTCATGGGCCAGGATGGAAACACCTATTCAGGAAGGGAGAATCACCATGAAGAATATCTCTGACACTCTTCACTACTAGCATGAAAAATTTATGAGGGAGTCTTTAGATGGGTGAACATTATGCGATAAGGTCATGGATAAAAAATAAAAGGGATACCTCAAGGTTAGGAATGGTCTTATATCCCTATTTGTTCTTTGTTTTCTTCAGTCATCTCGATATTTCATTCCCTTACCTAGTGGATTGTAGGGAAACATAATATTTTCTTTTGGAAAATCAACTGGGTAAGATCAAAGATAGGCTTCCTAGGATGCATGTCTCTAGGATTTTTTTCTAGTATTTTTATCTTGAACCCACAGTTTCTCAATTTTATATTGAATAGTTATCATAAGAACCTTTCAACCTCATTAAGTTGAACACTGATCCTGAAAAATTTGTTCTCATGGCCAAACCTTCTAGATAATTCTTGTTGAGGTACTTTTGATGGGAAACATTCACCCTAGACCATGCTGAAAATTGGAATGATATTATCTAGTACAAGAAGATACCAAAAACATTTAAATTCCTAGTCAGAATATTTATGAACCAGGCGTTTCCTACTGATGATAATATTAATACATATGAAATTTTCCTTTCTTCTAGGAGCCTATGCAGTTAGAATTATTAGGAGAGATAAAATCATTTATTTTTTTTAATGTGTCTCAGAACAAAATTTATGGGATTATTTAGTGTGTTCAATTACTTAGCCTCATTGTTGTTTCTTAGTGCATCAATTTTAGAATGATGGTTTCATAGAGTAGATGATGTAGGACCTGAAATGTTGGTGAGAGAAATAGTGTTGAATGCCAACTATTGGGGTATCTGGAAAGTGAGTAATAAGGCCCATCATGAGGTGGTTCCTGCATCAAGTAATACTATCATCATTAGAACATGGAAACTATTCATTGATTGGATTGGATTTCTTGTGAATTAGCATGATGAATCCATGTTAAGACCACTACAAGGGAGTAGTTTTCCTGACCATGCCTTCAATAATGTCTTTGAAGGCCATTGGGTCTGAGGGATGTATCACCTCACAAGCCTCAAGTAGAAAAAGGATGGTTCATGATGTTTGGGATACATGTAGAGAGGCGGTTGTTTGAGACTCTAGTGGCTCAATCACCATGTCCTTCATAGCTCTTTTCGGTTACAGTCGATCCCTTCTAGATGATGGAATGACTATGCTAACTAGATAAAGTTTTTTCTAGTATGAAAATATAGTTCTCTAAGAAGTGGAAACAAATTCCATTATTTAATATAACTCACTATTGGGGAAATTCAATATACCATGGTCAATCACCTATATTTATAGAAAATGTAAAATCCACCTAAGCAACAAAATCCTCATTCCTCACTCCTGGAACTAAGGAAACAAGGTTTCTGACCATCATGAATCCATAGAGGATCCTGGATATGGTGTCACCTATTTTTCTAACGTAACATATTTAATACTGAGGGGGATAATATTTCAAGAGGTGATTATCCCATTCTATACTACTTTTGGAATCCCTAGGCAAACCTTTAATTTTCTGTCTCTAGTTTCTTTTCAGTTTTCATATAAATTTTTTCTAAATAAAAGATAATGTGGATGATATGAGAATATATTTATATATTTTTTTAAAATTTATGGATAGATTTTGAGTTGACAAAAATTTTTAATTTCATTTAAAAAAAATCATTTTATTCTATATTGTTTTATATTTGAGGACACATAAAGGATGTTTTTTTGAAATTAGAATACTTGAATGCATTTTTATAATATTAATGGAAAATTTTTTAAGTAATTTTTTTAATAAATTAAAAAAATCACATTTACTCTTTTTTTCATTAAAAAATTAGAACATTGGAGGTATAATAAGTAGATATTGGTGATAAATATATACACTCATAATTATTCTCATGTAGGTTATTCACTACTCAATGAAAATTTATTTTTTTTGGAATTTGAGAAATTTGGAGTTGGGTATTTAGGATCAGAAGAAAACACGCCCAAATTTACATGAAAATAGGCTCGAATAATGAAAATGGGAAATTACATTACAAAATAGTTGAATGAGATATTTAAGAATATTAAAATAATCAATATATTTTGTTTCTAAAAAAACTATGTTTTATATCTCTAATTATTTACTCAATTATCTTTTTATAGGAATTCCATGAAGATAAAATTATTGTAGGGGAATTTATACTTTAGGGTAAAATAGATATTTTATCAATTGAATAAGAAAAGAAAGAACACCTAGGTCATGCATGAGGAAATGAGGTAGGTATATATATTATAATAATTTTTAATCATCCCTGTACTTCTTTTAGGGATACTATATAAAACATAATGATATACACATTAAAAAATAAATATTAGGAGATCAGTGAGAAAATAGAGGTTATGATTATATCATTACTATAATCTATAGGATCTAGGCATAATGAATGGAATGTTCAAGGCATGAATAAAAAATCCCTATTTAATAATATATGAATAATAAAAGATCTATATGATGAAGAATCATCTTAACCAACAAAATGATTAGGAAAATTAATATATAAGAACCTAGAACCAAGAATAGAAGATATTTTACCATATAATTTATAATTAAAATATTTAGTCAAAGAATTAACTTTTTTTAATTATTTCATCATTATAATTCATAGGAATACGACCTATTTTCATACCATCATTGGTTCATTGTAATCAATATGATATTTATGTAAACCCCAATTATTATTATATAAAATTTTCATTTACATGGTACAAAAAGATGATAATTTAATGTTTACATTCATCAAACAATGGCACCTAATACTTGAAAAAATAAAAAATGATACAATAAAATTGAAAGGATTATTAAAAGGTTAATCGTGTGTAAATTTTTTTAATCTCATAACCAACAGACATACATCAAACTAAATAGTGAGTAAGGCCCAATAAGGGAAAGTAAGGGGAACATATTGCATCTGATATTAAGGAAAATAAAAAAAACATAAGGAATATAATTTTGTAATGAGAAATAAAACATGAGGAAAATAATAAAAAAAATAACATGGATCATAAGTTGTAAATGTGGATAAAACATTTAAATGAGACATTTATAATCATATCACTACGGGTTTTCATCTCGGTTTCATAAAAATTAAAAGGTTGATTACTAAGGTATCATAAAATATGTCATTTCTAGAGATTAAATTCTCCACCCAATTCATTAGAGTTCTATATGGGCGAAACATTAAAATTTGATAATTTATGTGAGAGAAAAGTATCATAATAAAACATTTCATAAGTAATAAGTGGAGAATAAAATAAATTGGTTTCATATAAAACATATGGAATTTCAAAACTGATTTAAAAACACGATCATTATGACATTTATATTCCATGAAAATGGAATGATAGTTTTTTGAAAGACAATCCTAAAATCAAATAAATATGATTTACATATTTTTTAATACATCATGAAAATAAAGAGGTTTTCATATTCACAAAAATGATATATAGTTGAATTTCATGAGTTGAAGAGACAAATTTTGTAACGTAAATTCAGTAATGTAATGAGTATAAAACATAGATTAAAAATGGTAAAAAGAGAGTGGAAATTGGTGTCCAATTTATAAAAAATATTGTGAAATAAATAAATTCAATTTAAGGTAAAAAATATAGAGTTTACTTAACATTCAGTGGATATATACAATATGTGGTTCTTGAAATGAAGAGAAGAGAAGGATATTTCCCACACCTTGAAGAGTAACTCCTATAACATGTGGTTTTGGACCCAGGGGTTTGAGGAAACATTAATGGGACTAATTTGGAGTTAAAAATATCATATACTCATTTTGTAAGAATTTTTAATGAATGGAAATGATGAAATGTTAGGGTATTTATAGAAAAAGTGGAAGATTTGTTTAATAATTTCCAAATATAGAACTTGGAAACCTAGTAGGTTTTAAATGAAAAATAATGGGAATTCCCATTGTATTTTCTAATATTATTGAAAAATCAAGACATATTTTCTATTATTTAAATCCAAAGGAGTCAACCATAATTTTATATTACTTATTTTGGAGAATAATATGAATATTTTCACACAATAACACTTTTAATATTAATGTTTTCATTTTAGAATATGGAACATAAATTATATATTTGGAAATTGATTAAAATTTATTAAAATATATTATAGTAATAAAATAACAAATTTAATTTCTTGGATTATGTTTAATTAGTTATTATATCCATATGAAATAATTATTAAATCATTAAACATACCGAAAAACTCAAACTATATTTTTAATAATTATGAAAAAATAAAGTATTTTAGAAAATTCCAATAAATTCACCCTAACCTTATTTCGACATGCTAATTTAAGAAATGATATTTATTCTACTACAATAATAATAATATAAATATGATAATTTTATCCTTTTAATATATAAATATTTTTTTTATTAAAATAACTGCAGATTGAAAATGAATATAAAAATTTATAACACATAAAAAAATAAATTTATTTTATCATTTATTTTTAAATATTATTATTTTAATAATATTATTTCTTGAAAATAAAAATTATTCCTAATATAATAGTTTATAACAATTTTTTTTCTAAAAAGTACAATTTTTCCTGAATAATCAATTTATCCAATTCATCAGGTTTTTTAATATGAAAAATAATTCATAAAAAAGATTTGATGGGAAAATAATTTTATTTATACAATGGGATTATAATTTATGTAACTATAATCTCGACACATAACCCCTTATTATACTTGTATACAACTTAAGGGTACGATGTGTGGTGGTGATAGATTCATGGGGCAGCTTAAATAACACTACCTGAGTGGTAATTTTCATCAACATGATCTTATTCAATATATGATTTTGTTCAAGCCTCACTTATTGACAATCAACCTAGTATTGGTCAAGAGAAAATCATAGTGTTTCTACCTCCCTCCCATTTTCTATCAATTTTTTTTTACAACATGACTATATAGGTTGAGGTTATCATTTCTCCATTCATCATTAATTATCCTATGTGATTTCAACATCAGAGTTGTAATTATAATGTTAATTTTTTTTGAAGACTATTATTTCCAACGAATATATTGAGAAATGGTCATTGTTATCCAATGGTCATATAATGGTCAAAACGCAATGTACACATTTCAAATAAAAATCACATAATTATTAACGAGATAGAGTTTTATTGAGTAGAAAGAAATATAACACTCATTTTCTCAAGAAAGAAATATCATTTAAAAAGCATGGTTCGTTAAACTCTTCTACCCTTAATAAATTTCATCCCCATAATTTCAACTCATTCCATCATTTGATAAATAGTGTGAATAATTATACCCCATTATTTCCTCGGGTTCTGATGGCACTCCATCATATTCATGGTTTTGCTATGACACATTTATGAGGTGGGTAGTCTAGTTGCACAAAACCTTGTATCTATGGTCCAAGATCTCCATCGGCTACTCCATATAAGAGAGGAAATGTTCTAGTTGTACCAAATCTTGACTAATTACTTTAGAGGGTCAAATATGTACTTCCTCAAGATGGATATGTGGAATATATCATGAACATGAGCTAGATTTGGAGGAAGATCAATCTAATAGACCTTTTCACTTATGCGATCAAGGATTTCATAGGGGGAATTTTACCTCGGGCTAAGCTTCCCTATCTTTTAAAATCACATGACACTATTCCAATTTGAAATTAGGAGGAATAATTTCTCTCCAATATCAAACTCTTTGTCCTATTGATGGATTTAAGAAAATAACTTTTCCTAAATCTTAGATTCTTTTTTGTGTTTTTATGTGGAACAAACCATTTCTTTCATATCCTGCACAAGATTAGGCCCATGAATCATTCCCTCAAAAACATCACCCCAACATGTATGAGTTCTACACCACTTCCCACATAGATCTTCATGTCCTTGCATTTGAATAATCGAATAAATGTTGTTATGGTATGAGAACAAAACTAATGGGAGATGCTGATCCTAACAAACTATAAATCAATGAAAAATTTTCTCTTCATTTCCTCGAGTGTTTGAATACAAAATTTAGATCATCTATCAATTGGTAGTTGATAGGTTGTACTGAATTACTGCTCAGTAACCATAGCATGTTGAAGAGTTTTCTATAATTTTTACATGATCCTTGGATCAAGATTAGAAATGATAGAAAGTGGAACTTCATGTATCCTCAACACACCCTTTATGTAAATCATGGAAATTTGGTCAAGAGTGTAATATTCCAAAATAGGGATAAAATGTGTATTCTCGGTGAGTGGGTCTACTATAACCTATATCACATTGTTTCCTTTGGATGTCATTTGGAGACCAGTTAAAAAGGTTGTAGTGATATTATCCCATATCCATGTTGGCATGGGTAGGGGTTATAATACCCCTTTTGGAATTTTTCTCTCACCCTTCATTTTATAACACACTAATAACATTGTACTGTAGTCGTGAATCTCCCTATTCATGTTACCACAATAATAATGATAGTGATGATCCTTGTAAATTTTCATGTTTCCAGGATGTACAGAGAAAGTATAACTATGATCTTTATCCATTAACTCCTTTATTTATAGAATATATGGAACACATAGCCTTGTATGAAATTTTGGAACACCTTATTTATCAATAGTGAGATTAGGAAATATGGTATTCTTCATATAATCTATAAACTTTTGTGAAAAATGATATTCTCTTTTAGATTTCATGATATTCTCTAGTAATGGTGGTTGAAAAATCATTTGGGAAAGGGTTGATGATTTCCCTTACCTTCAGTTTCCCATGTCATTTTTTACTAGTTCTTTGATCAATGGATCTCCTTGTATCCTCATCATTAAAAACACAAAAAGTTAATTCTTACTAAATGAATTTGTGATATTGTTTTTATTTATGGGATGATAATGAATTGAACAATCCCAGTCTTTCAGAAGTTCCAACCATCTCCTATGTCTCATGTTCAATTCTTTTTGGGTTAAATTATATATAAAATTTTTCTGGTCAATGTATATATAAAAATTCTTCTCATAAAGATATTTCCTCTATATATTCATAATGAAAACAACTACACCAAACTCCAGGTCTTACATAGGATAATTCTGCTAATGTGCCTTCAAATATCGCGATGCGTAAGAAATCACCATTACATTTTTTATGGGGACACACCCAATACCTTTCTGAGTTGAATCACTAAAAATAACAAATCCTTCCCATATATAGGATAGATTTAACATAGGTATAGTAACAAATATCTTATTCAGAATTTTGATACATCTTTCATAATCCTTTTTGCAGATGAACATGGTCATTTTTAGTCAACAAGGTTATTGGATTTGAATGTCTTCAATTTTTTTCACAAACTACTTATAATAGCCTAATAAACCAAGGAAACTTTTAATATCACTTACAGTTTTAGTATGTGGCCACTCCCCAATAATTTTTTAATTTTTATGGTCAATTAATAAACCTTCATTCGTCATAATGTTCCTTAAAAAAGAAAATTATTGTAATAATATTCTCATTTTCTGGACATTCCAAATAACCTCTCCGTTTCGATATAGTTAGAAATATTACCCTTATATGATCCTCATTCTCCTCGTGACATATATAATATATCATAACATCACCAATAAAAAATACCATAAATTTTTCAAGGTAGTCCTTAAAGACTAAATTAATAAAATATATAAATATAAAAGGTGAATTATCCAATCTATAGGGCATAACAACAAACTTATAATTCCCATATCTTAATTAAATGGTAGTATATGATATAACTTCTATCTCCACCATCAATTGATGATAACTAGACCGAAGATCAATAATTGTGAATAATTTATCCTCATGAAGCTGTAAAAATAAATCATCAATCCTGGGAAGATGGTACCTATTCTTCATTGTGATCCTTTTAAGTCCTTTATAATCATTACATAGACACATTGATCAATAATTCTTCTTCACACAGAGTACAAGTTCCCCCCTAGGATAAACACTTCATCAGATAAAACCATTCTCCAAAATATATTGAAGTTGTTTCTATAATTCCTCCAGATCCATATTTTACATTCTTTATAGGGTATTTGATATTGGCATGGATATATGAATGTTTTCAATGGAGAACTATTAATATCCTTTTGGGGTAGGTACAAGTACTCCTCAAGAAATATGTCAATGTATTCCTAAATTATGGGGACATTTTTTAAATGTTTACATTAATTTATTTCCTCATATTAAATGATCATCTCCATAATGAAGGCAATGGGAGGTGATTCTAGACAAAGATCAAGTCAAAATATCTCTCCTTTGAAGATAACTATAGATTTTATAGT
The DNA here is from genome assembly GCA_963277665.1 of Viscum album. Classification (NCBI taxonomy): domain Eukaryota; kingdom Viridiplantae; phylum Streptophyta; class Magnoliopsida; order Santalales; family Viscaceae; genus Viscum; species Viscum album. The sequence goes on along the minus strand of OY728122.1, from coordinate 464,026,466 downwards.
AAAGACTAATGAAATGTCCATTATTATAAATTTTATATTTGCATTATAAATTGATATCCAGTACATCCCTATTATAATTTAGTATTCTAACATGAAAATGACTACTAGATATGCAATGAGATTATGATCAGAAATATTAATACTAGATTTTCTATACACTATTGATGTTTGAATAATTTCTCCCAGATTCTTGAATAATAACTCTACTTTTATCAGTTCATGGATTAATTATATAATAATTTAAGACATTGAGGAAATAAATGATTGTGTAGATCAAAAATCCAAAAATATATCTACTAGCATTGAGAGAATAATTAGAGTACATACCACCATATCATTTAGAAAATTTACACCATCTGTCGTGATAGAAAATGTCTGACCTTTCAATTTTCTTCAATGTAGAGGTTGATGGTAATTCTCCACCATTGTCTTTTTACTTGGAAAATAGTTAAAAATGTACCCAAAATGTCAATACTTATAGAATTGGACTTCATGATAGGATATAACCATCTACCATTTTTCATTTGTGTTGTAATGTTGTGGCTTCAACTCACTACCACAGTTCCAAGTGATATGACCTTCTCTTCCATAGTTTTAACGTTTACCTCTCCTAAAAATTAGTTCCCCAAATTATTCATCCCACATTTTTTAAGTGTAATTATTCCATTTATTTCTTCCTCTTTAGTGATCAATGTTTCTCCAATGAATATCTCCCTTGGTCACTTCTTTTTATATGATCTATGGGACTACTATATATCTATGAACTCAAGTTCAACCTTTATAGAACATCACACTATCTCCTCTTACCTTTTATAGTATCTATTGGTATGATTATTCTAATGATGAGGTCTTATTACACTAAGGAATAATTCAAAATTTACATTAGGATCCATGGAAAAGAATGTGGTCTAGAATGAATGTCTTTTAATTTTAATCTCATATAATCACACATATTAATTTTCCTTCTACACCATCTCTAGGAATTCCTAATTCATTTTTGTTCTCATCAAATGAGGGAATTTTTTTATAAACGTTCCCCTAAACTCTTCCAAATTCATAGCATCAATATCCCTTATTGGCATCATTTTTTTAATCTGTTTCCACCATTGATCATCTTCTCCCATAAGGAGGTACAAAGTTAGGTTGAATTTATCTTATTATGAAGAAAGAAGTATATAAAAGATCTTTTCTATAGAGGTTATTCATTTATCCACATTATACGGGGTCTTATATTCTCTAAAATATGACAGTTTTTTCATGCATAAAGGAATAAATTGAATGTCATTACAATTGAGATTGATCTGGTCTCCCAACATATTTAATGTTATTGTTAATAACTCTAATTAGTTGATTCATCATTCTCATGAATTTTTCCATTCTAGCTTCCATCAGAGTGTACTTAGTGCATGTTCTTTTGTTCTCACTATTTACATAGTTCGTCTTATTTCCCACCATTAAAAAAAGATAACTATATTGAGAAAGGTGTTTATTTTAAGAATAATATAACTCTAAATTAATTTTATGCCCTAAAATATCATTCTTATATACTTAATTATTTAAAAACAAATACATTTTCTATAAATCATTTATATTGGTTCATAAAAGGATTGTGATTAACCAAACTCTGGAGTGTCAAACCTTGAGTGTATCGATTCCCATTTTCATGCAGTAGTTCCCATTAGAGTCTATCTCAAATTTTCGTTTTTCTATTATACCCCTTGATACAACCATTCCAGATCAACGTCCACATGTTTTTATCAAGACATGGATTTTTATTTTGAAACAATTAATATAATATTTCCCCAAAATACAATGATTTTTCCTACATTTTACTTTTCTCTAGTATTCTTCATAATGTCTTAAATTCCTAATTTATAAAAATAACTAAATCTTAATTTGATACCATATATGGGGTCCCTTATTTTTATTACATAATCAAATTATAATAATGGTACAAATAGAGGATCATTTAAAGTTTAGTTTCTTATAAATAATGTTACATAATTCATGAAAAAATATAAATTCTTCTAATACAGTTAAAATGATTATTCAAAAGTTTATCCTATATAAAACTACTTAATCTTATAACCTGGGAGAATACATCAAAGGAAGTGGTAAGAATAAGGCCTAGTAATGGAATGGAAGGGTACCCGTTTACATGTGATATTGAGTAGTTTAAAAAACATGGGGAATATAATTGTGGAATGTGAAATATAACATATTTCATAACATAACATAAATAAAATGAGCCAAAAGATTTAAATTTTTATACACCATTTAAATGAAACCTTTATAAAAATATCGCCAATTTTTTTCACAAAAGTGTCATAAAATTTACCACATATTTTCCACAACAAATCATAAAATATGTCATCCCTAGAGATAAAATTTTATACCCTATGTGATGGAGTGATATTAGGGAATTCTAGTCATATGACTTAATTTATGTTAGCCATAAATAAAATAAAAATACATTTCATAAATATCCTAGTAAGAATTAAAAAATGGTTTCATATAAAAATCATGGCATTTAAAAAGTTCTTTAAAAACATGATCATGATGTCTTTTAAAATCCATGGAATGTGAATGAAGGTTTTTTGAATGTCAAGCAGAGTATAAATAAAATAATTTTTAAATCTTGTTGAATAACCCTATAATATAATGAAGTTTGGTAATTCAAGAAAAAGAAAAGAAAATATAATTTCTTGGGGTGAATAGGAAATTTTGAGAAGTAAATTCGGTAACATAATGAGTATAAAACATGGTTTTACAAAAGGTTAAAAAGATAGGAGGAAGAGGAATAAAATTTATAAAATATAATTTTATAGAAATGGATTTACTTAAAATCCTATAACATAGAGTTTCCATAACATTTAGAAGACATATACATAAAGAGGTTCTTGAAATGAAGAGAAAAGATGTATATTTCCCCTACCTTAAAGCGTAACTCCTAAAACATGCCAATTTTGATGTTGGGGACTGAGGAAACATTAGGAGGAATCATTGGGAGGTAAAAATATCATAGATATGTGGATGAATAATTGAGAGTGAATGGAAATGGATAATTGGTTGGGTATTTTGTTTTTCAAAAGTTGAATATTTTCGAAATAATTTTCAAATATAGGCCTTTGAAACCTAGTTAGTGGTAAATGAAAAACCATGAGAATTCCCATGGTATTGGAAACATGGAATATAATTTATGTTATTTTAATCCAAAATAAGATACATCATTTTATATTACGTATTTTTGTAATGAAAAATAATGTTTTGAAAAAATAACGTTTGTAAAGTTAATGTTTCTATTTTAGAATTTGGAAATTAAAATAAGTATATGAAAATTAATTAAAATCTATTAAAATACTTGATATTAATAAAATAAAATATTTTAAGTTGTTTATTATTGTAAATTATTTATTAAATAGTTATTAAATATTTATTAATTCACTAAACATATCGAAAAACTCAAACTATATTTTTACTATTCATGAAAAAATTATATATTATAGAAAAATCCAATAATTTCACCCTATCCTAATTTCTAACTTCTGATATTAAAAATTATATTTATTTTATCATAATAATGTTCTAAATAAGATAATTTTAACATTTAAATATAAAAATCCATATTTATTAAAAATAATTGCGAATTGAAAATGTATTGTAAAATTTACGACTCATCAAAAAAATATAATTATTTTATAATTTATTTTCCAATAATAGTGCTTTAATAATACTATTTTATTAAAATAAAAATCATTCTTATTCCTTAGTTTAATATAACAGTAAAATTATATTTTCTAAAAAGTATAATTTTTTAAAAAAAATTATCAAATTCATTTTATTTTTTATTAACAAAAAATATTCATGAAAAATATTTGATCGAAAAAAAATCATTATACAAAGGGGTTACACATTAAGTAAATATTTCCTCAACACAGAACCTAATATAACTCCTGTATACAAACTAAGGGTATTGTTTGTGATGGTGATATTCATGTGGTGGATCATCGATCAATTTTCAATTTACACTAACATGAACATCACTCATAAGAGATCTTGTTCAAGCTTTATATATTGAAGCTCAGCTTGTGCTTGGTCAAGAGCGAAGCCTAGTGACACTACCTCATTCCCATGTTTTGACTAATGGGACACATAGGGAATAAATATACTGTTTGAGGGAATCTTTTTCTGTACTACATTAATTATCCTTTTTCATTTCTACTTGTAAACACTATTTTTAATGTCAATTTTTTTAATGAGTATTTCTCCCCATGATCATAAGGAAAAATGGCCATAATTAACAAACTATTATATAAGGATGAAAACCTAATGGTCACATTTCAAATTACACACACATAATTATTGTAAGGACCTGACCTTAAACATTACATAATCATGAATTAAATGAATAATTAACATTTAGGATCTTTCCAGGTTTAGAGTTTTAAAGAATTAGGCCAAAAATATTACATATCAACTTGAAATTTACATGTAGACACTACTACTCAGTATCCATTATTTTCCTAAAATAAAAACTCTTAAAAATAAACATGTCTAATTCTATGTTTTTGATAGCATGACTTTTCCTTGATCCCTTCCTTGACCCTATTCATATTTAAGTCTTGTGGAAAAAATTTCAAAAACATGGGATGAGCATAAAAAGCTCAGTAAGGGTTACAAAATAAGGAAAGAAAACATTAACCAATCAATAAATACAAATAAATTAAACCATTCTTTCCAATCAAAACATACCTCATGAAATCATAAGATTTATGAATAACTCATAGAAATCATAAATCATAAAGGTAACTTATGGCATTCGTATCATAATTACATTGTAGCTATCACAACCACATAGGGAGTCACATTTGGAATACCCATAAAATTATATTCCCTAAATTTATTAGGAGAAACATTAATGTTTACCTCTGTCACATTACCCAATGCATTGGAGAGCTATATCAGGATCACCCACCCTAGGTTTATCACACAACCACCCGTATACGTAAACAATGCCCAATAACCATAACAAAATCATTACACATAACAAAATCATAAAGGAAAGATACATTTCCACATTCCAATAACAATATATCAAATCAAGATATTGAAATAAACAATACCTTATCATACCATTTTTAAAACCATTTAAAACATTTTAAAAAGAGATTTTTGAATCAAAGTGTCCCATGCCACATTGAAGCTTTTAAGTGAATTATCATTTTAAAACATTAATGTCCATATAAATAATTCCTAAAAACCATTTTCAAAACATGGAAATTAATAAGAAATATTTATAATAATAAATCTTTAAAACATTTAAAATGATATTTTAGTTAAAGGGTTTTTAACAAAATGAGAGATGCTTGAACAAAAATAATTAAGGAATAAAATTTAATCAGAACATTATAATATCCTGAGAATAAATGGATTCAAGATATAATATCCCAAATGATAGTATATACACCATATAATAGTGAATTGGTTCATAACAACAATGAAGTCTCAATGGAATGTAATTTGAGATGAAATCCATTATAAAAACTGTATCCTTAGATTAAGGATAAATCAGTTACATAATAATGTGTGAAAAATATAAATACACTAAATATGATTGGATATTCAGGGTAAATAAATCATATGACATTCACAAATGTTATTTTTAAGACAAAACCAATTACTTGTATGTTTAACTCAATGAAGGGAAATTGAGATAAAATTACTCTTATAAAGTTTATATCGATGACTTCAGAATTTAGAAATGGAGTGAATATGTGTATCGAAATTATATCCACTCAAAGGGGAGTGGAAACTAAAACATCAATAAATAAATAGTTATTCCATAGATAATCATAGCATGGCATAATTAAGAACCAGAAGATTAACCCAAGGAATGGAAATTGGGTTAAAAAGTTCACTTACCAATTTGGTAACTTACAAAACATACACCACATGAACGAAGGATCATACAATGAATATGTAAATACCCATATTTTAAATTATATTACACAAAGAATACAATCATGGGTAGTACATACACCACACAAAAGGATATAGTGGAAAATATAGCATGAATCTCACGGGAAGAAGTGAGATGAAAACCCCTAACCACATTGTAATTAATCGAGTCATATGAGAAAAAGTTAATAAACACCAAATTATTCATAGAATAACATGAATATTAATATAATCATGATAATATATATGAATTGGCAGTACAAAATACACCACATGCAATAAATTAGTGGTGAACAATGTAAATCCCCCAGAATTAAAAATGAGATAAAAAACCCCTAACCTCATGTCCGACTTGACCAATTCATTCTTTAATATGATGAATAATAAGATAAATTTAATTTATAAGTTTTTAAGAACCTTTTTCAAGTTTATTATTCCTTTATATCACTTATTACCTTGTTATAAACATTATGCAATCATTTAAGTTAATAATGGTCGTTTTGTCGATATTTGGTACTTGAGTCAAAAATAAACTTCTTATAATTTCAAGTTGTTTATGTGGTCAAAGATCCATTATCTCAAGAATAATATTAATTATTTATATATCATATATATTATATATATTCGGTATATGTATGTATTTATAATATTATAGAACATTTGGAGATAATAAATGAAATGCCCAATTCATTGAGACGGTAAGTCGTACATACACATGAACACTACTTTCATTTCTATTTCATATTTAATGGAATGAAAACTTAATGAAACATTGTTATAATATAATTCGAGTATAATATAATATGATATATATGTTACATAATTTAATTATTTTCATCCTTTATATGTTTCATGTATATCATTAATGAATCATATCACCTTGAGGGGGTGGTAGTCCGCACTTCCTCAAATGAAATTATCATATGTACACATATTGGAAAGAATAAAGGTTTGTTTGTAAATAAAGTTTACAGAATAATAGAGAAACATAAAACATAATATATATCATATATAAATACAGTGCCTTCATAATGGCCACCATAAAGGTGGTAGGTGAAAATTTAACAATCATCGTTTCATGAGGTGTTAGTTTTCTGTCCACAGATTTAGTATGTTTTTTACCCATTAGGTGGAGGTGCATGTAAGTGTAGTTTTAATCCTTATAATAACAAAAACCTAGTATATTGAGGATACTGTTGGTGTTATAAAATAAAGGAATAAAAAGAGTTTATACAGTTGGAGAAGGAAAATAAAACAAAAGGACTTAAGAGAAGATGTTACCTTTAAATTGGGTATCTCGCTTTGGATAGAACCAAAAGGTTTACTTGAAGTGCCTTATGCCTAAGTTAAGGCTTATAGGTGGAAGAGTGGGATCTTAAGAGATTATTTGGGTAGGTTTTGGATTATCCAAGGGGCTTGAACGGTGTGAGCAATGGGTTAGAAATGAGGGCTTTTTATAATGGGGTGGAGGGGCTCTTTATAAAAGTGTGAAAATATTATTTTATTATATAATGATTTTCGGTTTCTAAATGTCCAAAACTTATTAAAGTATAATATAAGATGACTTATGGTATAAATAAAATCATCCAATAATAATTTTACTAGTTTTGTATATTATTTTAATCTTTATAATATAATTTCTTTAAATCATTTATTAATGAGGTAAACACTACATTAATATTGTGTCATAAAACTTTTTATTTATTTGATGTCTAAAAACTATAAAAAAAATTACCATGATATAGGAAATATTTTTATATTTCCAAATATTATTTATAGCTGAAATTATAACTTATATAACCCTATGCACAAATTAATTTACTAAAAGATATTTGTTTATGTCATTTTTTTCTTTACTTTAAGTTAATTAAAATAAAGTGTCATTATCACTCCCAAGTGGCCCCATGGGGTCCCAAAATCGACCAAAGTATGATAAGTGTTGGAAGGGTATCAACCAATATTATTAGGAAACATGTTAGGGTAATTTTATATAGTTATAGTAATATTATTTTACCCTTATTTACAAGATTTACCCTTTAACCATGGTAAATAAAATATTTACTAAAGTAATATTCATAATGTCTAAAAATAAAAGTTACCTATTTAAACAATTTGGAACTACTGATTATAAAAAAGAATCAATTTTTCCAAATTCAAAACACAGAAGTGGAATAAATTAATTTAAAATTAATTCCCACTGTCAAAACAAAAGGCGTGTTTTTAAGAAATAATAACTATCAAAAGATTGACAGTTGTTTATGTCCAATTTGAAAGTGAAATTAACTTCAATAACCATCATTGGATTAAATGGTAAAAATATAATCTAATTAAACTTCAAAACCAATTAAAAATATAATCCAACCATATAAATAAATTAGATTAAAAGGCATTTTTGAATTAAAATACAGTATTTTTCACTATTCATCAAAAATTGAATTTTATTAGAAAAATTCAAAAATTTTACCCAAACTGAATTTTAATGTCCCATTTCTAAAGAAGAATATTATTTTTTAAAATAAATCTTATAAAAGTTACCAAATCTTGATTTAATGAGGGTTCACCATCAAAAGGAGGTAAATCAACCTTTTAATGTAAATTTTCTTAAAATTAGACTCATTCACATTTTCAGCCTCTAAATTTTATTGGATAAATGTAAAAACATTTAAAAAACATGTATAATCATATTTTAGTTTGAAAATTTTATTCCCACCAATACAACAACTAGTCTTTAACTCCCTTTTAAAATAATAATATTATATTATTATTGAGCAACATAAGATTTCTAAAAAACCCGTCGTTGCGTATCAGGTACGCCATCGAACATATTAAAACCATTAAAGTAAAATTAATATTTAATTCAAACAATATTAATTAAAATGAAAATGTGTTATTTCTTTATTTATCTAGGATGTTACATCCTTCCCCACTTTTGGGAATTTCATCCTTGAAATTCTAACATTAGGCTTGGAAACTTCATTGAAAGTCCCATATTAGAAAAAGAGTCAATAAATCTACCAATTTAAAATAAATGAAGAGAATTAGAAAGGTCACCCAAGAAAACAGATACTAGGATTCCATGAAAACAAGGATATGAAGGAGAAAAAAAACCCATCAAGTTTTGGTGGAGAGTGATAGAAAACTTGATTAAGAGAATATTAACCACCAGAAAATCACATACTTGTGATGGGTTAAACTGTCTTTGATTCCCCAGTAGAAAAAGTTAACAGACAACGTTTTTGTTTTATGTTACTTTTCAATGAGGAATTTATTTATGATATTAACTAAAAACATAAAGAAACATACTTACTTGTCTTGTAGACTTTCATACTTTACTAAATTTCTACCACAAACTCATATTTTCTCTAAACGATGAGTATTAAAACTAACTTGATAAAATAAAAAGAACTAGAATCATATTTTAGAGTATCCATAATCTACAAAAGATGAACTGTATATTTCCCCTATCTTTAGACATCATCCAAAACCAAAATGGTTAGTAGAAGATCAGATAATCCCCAAAAGGATAATCTTTTTCAAAAAATAAAAACTACTCTTAATCCCCATAATTTTTCAAAAAATATTCAAAGTTTAAAAAATACCATTAAATACACAACTGTCCTTAAAATCCTTCAATGTTATATAAAATAATATTGAAACTGAAAATTCAAAAGGATTCGATCACAAAGCCTTCCACAAAAATCTCAACATTTATCTCCATACACATCGACTATTGTTAAAGTCTCATACTATTGTGTAATTAAAATAAACACTTATTATCTATGATAGGTTAATAATTTCCATAGGTAAACCAAATCATTATATGTCTAAAATAAAAACATAGATTATTCCAAAATAAAATTTCAACCATTACTCCACAAATTATATCCCATAGTATTCTACTTCCCTTATGCATATAATGTTTCCAAAAGAGAAAACATCTTCTAAACTTACCTCTATCAATTAATCACCAAATCCTTTTCCAATATTAAGGATATCCATTTGATAAAACATGAGTTCCACAAATCAACATATTCTCAATCCATAAAATCTTTTAACTTAAATGAATAAGTCATACTAACCAGGGACTTCACCTAAGATAGTGGTAGGTGATGTGCTCTTGTCACCCTTCGGTTGTTGGTTTGATTCCTGTGGCCTTTCTAGATGCAACGGTTCATCACCCATCTTATGGGTTGTCCTTTTTATAAAACTCAAAAATATCCCAAACAAGTTTTAACCTCAAAGGTTTTCTTATACCTTTAATTTTCATCCCAATACATTAAGACCTCCACATCTTATATATTTTCATAATTTTTTCGCCTCCATATGATAAAATAAAACAATTCTCAATAGAAATAACATCATACCTAAATCATGGTGTCTATATGGTTTCATCATCATCTTGTTCATTTAGTTAAAAGGTCCATGAATTGCAATAATTATTTGGAGATTATTCAAAATCATTTTCCTCCTTCATCCAAATACACCTTATACAACTTGGGTCATATGGGTTTTCACAGGAAAATAGTTTTGGAAAATAATCATGTATGACATATAATTTCAAAAAAATTGACAAAACATGATTTTTATAAAACTTTCAAACCAAATTTGAGTTGAAACATTTAATCAATGGTTATTTTAAAATACCATATATATGTGCTGAGAGACTATATTTTAAAGGAAAATATAAATAGGTTGCGGAAGGGTATCTTTCTTCAGTACCTTTTTCAAAATCATAATATGCTTCAAAATATTGTGATAAGATAAAATATTTGAAAATTCCTTGATAATATGTAGCTTTCTTGAAAATATGAAAATATTGAGAAAATAAGATTTGATTAAATACAACCCATGATCCATAATGATATCGAGGTATAGTGGAGGTGTTTGATATCTCAAACAACTTCTTGTAAGTGAGTTGTATGCTAGAAAAAGTTTCACAATCATCTGAACATGAGTTTTTAATAATTATTGCAAGCATGTCATCAGGAATAGATAATAATGTCATTAGAGATCCTCCTCCTTCTATTTGTAAACGACTTTCCTTGATCTGAAAAATTTATAAAACTAGGATTTAATTGATATAATAGACATACAGACTAACCATGTGTTTAAAAAAAACACCTAATCCCTAAAGTTGTCTAAACCGACCTCTGATACCAACTGTAAGGACCTGACCTTAAACATTACATAATATTGAATTAAATGAATAATTAACATTGTTGATATTTTTAGGTGTAGAGTTTTAGAGAATTAGGCCATAACTATAACCTATCAACTTGAAAATTACATGTATACACCACTACTCAGTTTCCATTTTTTTCATAAAATAAAAACTCTTACAAAGAAACATGTATAGTTCCATGTTTTAAACAACATGACTTTTACTTGATCCCATCCTTGACCCTATTCATCTTTAAGTCCAGTGGGAAAAATTTCAAAAACATGGGATGAGAATAAAAATCTCAGTAAGGGTTACAAAATAAGAAAAGGAAACATTAACCCATGAATAAATATATATAAATTAAACCATACTTTTCAATCATAATATACATCATGGAATCATAATATTCATGAATAACACATAGAAATCATAAATCATACAGGTAACTTATGGAATTCATAACATACTTACATTTTAGCTTTCACAACCACATAGGGAGTCACATTTGGAATACCCATCACAGTATATTCCCTAAATCTTTTAGGTGAAACATTAACGTTTACCACCGTCACGTTACCCAATGAATTGGAGAGCTATCTCGGGCTCACCCACCCTAGGTTTATCACGGAACCACCCATAAACTTAAACAATGACCAATAACCCTAAAATAATCACAACACATAACACAATCATAATGTAAATATACATTTCCATATTCCAATCACAATATATCAAATCAATATATTGAAATAAACAATACTTTATCATACCATTTTTAAAACCATTTAAAATATTTAATAAAGATATTTTTGAATCAAAGTGTCCCATACCACTTTCAAGGTTTTAAATGAATTATCATTTTAAAAAATTAATGTCCATATAAATAAATCCTAAAATCCATTTTGAAAACATTGACATTAATGGGAAATATTTAGAAGAATAAATCTTTAAAGCATTTAAAATGATATTTTAGTTAAAGAGTTTTTAAACATATAAGAGATGCTTGAATACAAATAATTGAGGAATAAAATTTAATAAGAACTTAATAATATCCTGAGAACAAAGGGATTCATGATATTATATTCCAAATAACAATACATACTCTATATAAGAGTGAATTGGTGCATAAAAACAATAAAGTCTCAATGGAATGTAATTTGAGACGAAATCCCTTATAAAAACTCTATCCTTAGATTAAGTATAAATCAGTTACATAATAATGTGTGAAAAATATAAATACACTCAATATGACTGGATATTGAGTGTAAATCAATCATAGGACATTCACACATGTTCTTTTGAAGACCAAACCACCGACTTGGATGTTTAACTCAATGAATGGAAATTGAGTTAAAATTACTCTTATCAAGTTCATATCGATGACTTGAGAATTTAACAGAGTGATTATGTGTATTGAATGTATATAAACACAAAGGGGAGTGGAAATTAAAACATAAATAATTAAATAGTGATTCCACACATAATTATATCATGACATAATTAAGAATTAGAAGATTAACCTAAGGAATGGAAATTGGGTAAAAAAGTTCTCTTACCAATTTGTTAACTTACGAAACATATAACACATGAAAGAAAGATCATAAAATGAAGATGTAAATACCCATATATTAAATTATATTACACAAATAATACAATAATGGGTAGTACATACACCACACAAAATGATTTAGCGGAAAATATAGCATGAATCTCACGGGAATAAGAAGTGAGATGAAAACCCCTAACCACGTTTTAATCAATCGAGTTGTATGAGAAAAATTTAATAACCACTAAATGATTCATATAATATCATGAATATAATGAGAAAAATGATAATATATATCAATTTTCAGTTCATAATACACCACATGCAATAAATTAGTGTTGAACAATGTAAATCTCCCGGAATTAAAAATGAGATAAGAAACACCTTACCTCATTTCTGACTTGAACCATCCATTCTTAAATCTCCTGAATAATAAAATAAAGTTAATTTATACTTGAATAATAAATTTTTTAAGTTTATTATCCCTTTTATATCACTTATTACAATGTTATAAGCATTATTCAATCATTTTAGTTAATAATGGTCGTTTTGTTGATATTTGGTACTTGAGTAAAAAATAAACTTCTTATAATTACTAGTTTTTCATGTGGCCAAAGGTCCATTATCTCTATAATGATATTAATTATTTAGATATCATATATATAATATATATCCAGTATATTTATGTATTTATAATATTATATAAAATTTAGAGATAAGAAATGAAATGCACCATTAATGGAGACAGTAAGCCATACGTACGCATGAACGCTACTTTCATTTCTATTTTATATTTAATGGATTGAAAACTTAATGATACATAGGTATATTATAATTCCATAATAATATCATATGATATATATTTTACATAATTTAATTAACTTCATCCTTTATACGTTCCACGTATGTCATGAATGAATCATATCACCTTGAGGGGGCGTTAATCTGCACTTCCTCAAATGAAATTATCGTATGTACATATATTGGAAATAATAAAGGTATGTTTGTAAATAAAAATTAAAAAACCATAGATAAAACATAGAAATAATATATATCATATATAAATACAATTCCATCATAATGGCCACCATAAAAGGTGGTAGGAGAAGATTGAATATTCATTGTTTTGTGAGGTGTTAATTTGTCATCCACAGAAACAGTAAGTTCTTTACCCATTAGATGGAAGTGTGTGTAAGTTTAGTTATAATACTTTTCATAACAAAAACCTAGTATATTGAGGATAATTTTTTTTGTTATAAAAGAAAATAATAAAAAGAGTATAGGGGGTTCGATAAAGAAAATAAAATTAAAGGACTTAAAAAGAAGACGTTACCTTTAAATTGGGTAACTCTCTTTGGATTGAACCAAAAGGTTTACATGAAGTGCCTTCTACCAATGGTAAGGATTCTAGGTATAATATAGGTATATTGAGAGATTATTTGGGTAGGTTTTGGGCAAGACAATGTTCTTGAGAGGTGTTAGAAATGGGTTAGAAGTGAGGGATTTTTATAAGGGGGTGGAGGGTCTCTCTGTGAAAGTGTGAAAATATTATTTTATTATATATTGATTTTCACTTTAGAAATGTCAAAAACCTATTAAAGTTGAAGATAAGATGAATTTTGGTCGAAATAAAATCATCCAATAAAAATTGGACAGGTTTTTGATATTAGTTTAATATTTATAATATTATTTATTTTAAATCATTTATTAATGAGTTAAACACTGCATCATTATTATGTCATATATAATTTTATTTATTTAATGTATAAAAATTATAAAAAAATACCATGATGTAGGCAATATTTTTATATTTACAAATAATACTTATAGTCAAAAATATAACTTATATTACCCTATATAAAAATTAATTTACAAAAGATATTTGTTTAGGTATTTTTTGTCTTTATTTTAAGTTAATTAATATAAAGTGTCACTATCACTCCCAAGTGGCCCCATGGGGTCCCAAAATTGACCCAAGGATGATAATGGTCAGAATTGTATCAACCAATTAGATTATGAAACATGTTAGGGTAATTTTATTTTATTATATAAATATTTATTTACCCTTATTTACCAGATTTACCCTTCAACCATGGTAAATAAAATATTTACTAAAGTAAATATTCATAATGTCTAAAAATAAAAGTTACCTATTTAAACAATTTGGAACTCATGATTCGAAATATGGAAGCTATTTTTCAAAATTTAAAACACAAAATTAGCATAAATTAAATTAAAAATAATTCTCACTGTCAAAATAAAAGGCATGTTTTAAAGAAATAATAACTATCCAAAGATTGACATTTTTTTGTGCCCAATTTCAAAGTGAAATTAATTCTAATAACCCACATTGGATTAAATGGTAAAAATATAATCCTATTAAACTTGAAAACCAATTAAAAAGATAATCTTACCATATAAATAAATTAGATTAAATGGCAGTTTTGAATTAAAATATAGTATTTTTCACTATTCATCAAAAATTGATTTTTATCAGAAAAATAACAAAATATTACCTAAAGTGAATTTTAATATCCCAATTCTAAAGAAGAATATTATTTTGTCAAATAGAACATATAACAGTGAACAAAACTATATTTAAAGAGGGTTCTCCATCAAAAGGCAGAAAATCAACCCTTTTAAAGTAAATTATGCTTAAAATTAGATTCATTCACATTTTAAGCCTTTAACTTTTTTTGGATAAGTTTAAGAAAATTTAACAAATATATATAATCATATTGAAGTTATTTATGTTCTTTCCTGCCAATAAAATATCTAGGTGTTAATTACCTTTTAAAATAATAATATTATATTATTATTATGCAACGTAAGATTTCAAAGAAATCCGTTGTTGTGTATCTGGTACACCATCAAACATAACAACCCCTTTAAAGTAAAATAAACATTTAATTCAAAAAATATTAATTAAAATGAAAATTTATTATTTCTTAATTTACCTGGGATGTTACAATTATTAATGAGATATATTTTTTGAGTAATTATTATTACAACACACATTTTCTAAAGGAAAAAATATAATTAAAAAAGTCTAGGTTGTTACCAAATTACAAATAGTGGTGATCATCATTTTCTTTCTAAAAAAATACAACATCACTATAAAATCCTTTTAGTTATAGACATGATGGTTTAATTATTATGATATACAATATTAATCATATGATAATTATTCTCGGAAGATGGGGTTCAACAAAGTAGAGTAGGAGAAAAACATTATATTCATTAGATCATTCAAGGAGAGAAGATTCTTAGGCCTCAGAGAATCCTATCTAGAACACATTATATACAATTTCTGAATGTGTCTAACCCATTTTGAGAATTCCATAAACTTATGAAATAATGAAATGGAATGAAAATAATTATTTCAAAAAGTCCGTTAATATTTCCTTAATCCTTAGTGAACCTCATGTATAAATAATAAAATAATTATTATAATTAACATGAAATTCACTATAATCATAGATAAAATAAATAGTCCACTTACTGGTAAAATAAATAAATATTAATTTATGTAAAAAATTAAATGAAATTGGTCAATTGACTATTAAACTAGGTCTAATATTCCGCATAAATATTTATTATTCCCTGAATAATTTATATTTATTAAATAAATACTACTATATTTTTATTCAATAAATATATAAATGTTGTAACAAAATAATTAGTGAATAAATATTTATTAATTAATCACATTAATGTATAAATAATTTTTTCCATTTTTAATGAACCAAAATAAATAAATATTTCATATACATGTAATTAAATAAATAATTTCCCCATGATTAAATATTTCTTTAATATTCAACTTAGATATATATTCTCTTGAATAAACAGTTATTGAATGTATTCTATAAAACAAAAAGAATATTTAATAGTCCACATATGAGAATAATATTTATATAACATATTAAACTCATACGGATTTTAATTATGGTTCAGAATGCACTTTATGTGTGACCCATTAGGATCATTTCATTGTAGAATTTGGATACACTACCTATTCTTCATGGTTAGCATCTAGAAGCATTCCGTGGTTTCTATAGAGAATATATTTAATGTCATAATGATATTTAACCTACAATGAATGTACACAAAGTAAGATAATCTCATTATCTCAATATTTCAAATCATTTATGTTGCATGAAAGGGTCATAAAGCTATATTCTTGATATAAATTTCATTAAAAATCTTGAAATTAACATTTGGACAAGAACTCTATGAATATAGACCTAATTGGGATGATCAATTCCTAAAAAAGGGCAAGATATATATATATTTTAAATTATTGAAAGTATAAATCCTGTCAAATGTTTCCTATTTATACAACATCACTCAAGACACACCCAACATATGAAACATCACTGTGAGAATATGCCATGATGGATTTATTTCAATACATCAATTTATGCGACTCATTTCATGTAATAATAATAATAATAATTCCAAAGGATCATTATACACACCTTCATATTATATTATCTAGTGGAATATATAAATGTTAATTTCCTATGGTCGGTTTGTGTTCTCATAACCTCCTACACTGATGATTACCAAAGGCGTACACCATGAGAAAGTATATTAATGTCTGTTAAGTCACCAAACATAACAAATTATCACATTTTTCCCATTATATTATATCTTATATCTATATAACATATATTTTATAATACTTTCATGAAACATATACTTTATCATAATAGGGAGGAACATCTATGAAATTTTAGTATGATAATTACCCATATGACATTATCACATACAATTTCATGTATATACACAACTAATAAATGATCCAAAATTTTTAAATATTCAAATACATGAATAAATGTAATCATGTATTTCATAGATGGCGGTTATAGGGAACTAAATATTGAAAAATTAATGTTTTTATTCATATAATTATGGTTTTAGATAGTATATCCCACTCCTCTACTTCCACCTCCATAATTTCAGATTTAATCTGAGTTAAATGTTGTGGATCTTAAGTACAATATTATAGAATTTAAGTCATTATACTAGGGATACCAAGAAACATCAGTGCATGGACATGGGTTATAATAGTTTAATTGTACAAGAAACCATAGTAACATCGACTAGTGTAAGGATTCTTGATGATGATATTTCTACATTTGGAGATAGTGATGGACATTTTCAACTTTGGTCATCTAAGAATGTATTAAAACATAAAACTATGGTATTTATATATAATATCCTTTATTATATCTTAATTTGAAATTTATTTTATAATTTAATATATATATATATATATATATAGTTATAGAATAAATTTAATGACAGACTATATATAATGAAACAATAAGTTAATGTCACCCCAACATCAGATATTATTTGTTATGAAGGATTTTATAAATTATCATTATATGTATTTATTTATTATGGATGTTCATGAGCCTATAATGACTACTGATATTTGTGGTTGTGATAGTAAGATGATAAATTATATGAAATATATCTTAGACCATGTAGTTGTGATTATGTTTGGCCTTACAATAATGTTTCTCATTTCCATATATGTGTATTATCATATATCAATAAATTAAATCAAATTGATGTATTGAAATGACATTGTTGTTTATTAATTATCCTAATAAACATTTTATTCACTCTAACACAACATTAATATATTTATTTATGGATACAAAATTTATTTCATCATTAATTTGGATAATACATGATTTAGTGTAACAGAATAAATTTATTCAAGAGTTTAGAATGAAGAAATTAAGTACTGGATGATTCCTCTTCTTGAAAGGTATGTGGTATATATTTCATTATAATGAACAATTTATAATAATTAAATAAAAACTCAGAATATTTTTTTTATTTGTAGAAATTAAATGTTACATATTTTTCATCTACAAAAAACACATCTTAAAATTTATGATCAATACATGTTGATATGTGTGATAACATTGAAATGGTATTAGAGAAATATGTTTGAATACATTATTTCAATTAAATTATAAAACATTTAACTTTATTTCATATTTATTGTTATTTTCAAAATAATCAAAAATGAACTATCACAATTGTGTAAAAATAAAGGTGTAAAATATATATTGTATAATTAAGAATTTGACATATTTTATATGTACAATATTTTTATTGATACATAAAATTTTATTTTAAATTGGAAACATCTATTGAAATATAATTTCTATATTCAATAATGGGGAGTGAAATATGTGTATTATGTGGTGATATTTATATATGAAATAATTCTAACAGGTACCACTATCCCTTTTAACAATGTTATGTTGTTATCATTTTTTATTTTATTTAGCATATCATTATATTGATATTGAATGCTGATTTTTTTTTTAATTTTTATCATTTTGATTCTCTTATCCAATATGATGGGAATGAGAGAAAAATAATTAGAGGAGCATGGTGAGATTATTTCAAAAAATTAATTATGTTTATGTTCATAAATTTATATTTTTAATGTAATGATTTTATTTTAACAATGAAAATTAAAAAATTTGTGGTTGTAACCAGTTTGAGATATAAATATTATTAAATAATAGTTTTTTTACTACTAGAATTTTCTACTCGTATTACAAATTTTTCTTATATTATTGATTTTGGTATTGTAGATTTATTGAAAATATTTTTTTACATTGGTTACGTTCATAATAGATATCGAAAATATCTTCCATGATGGTTATAAGTTAAATAACATTAATTTTTTTTTTCAAATCAATTATTTTAAATAAATGAAGTAAAAACCATTATTCCATTTTGAATATAAAATAATCAATGTACAATGTTTCCTAAAATATATTGTTCCATGTCTTAGAAAACTGTAATAAAAATAATCAATGTGGGATACAATTATTTACATTAGTTATAATGAAAAATGTAATAAAACTATTTTCAATATTTCATAAATTGACACTACTTTATAACCGGTTTTAATATTAAAAAATGATTTCAAAAACACATTTATACACTAGTCTTCCTGTGTGATTATCAAGGTTCATTCATAAATCATGATGAAATGTTAATAACTAAATTTAACTTTAAATATATAATTTTTAATTTTCATATCCTAATATTATTATTTTTTTTAAATAAATTTTTCGATAAATAAATTTATTGAATGGTAGTTTATTCCTATTAACATTGATTATAAAATTTTCATGTTAGGATTCATTAGGAATAATTGAAAATATGTTGAAGGGATATTATTATTTTATTATTTAATTATATTAATGTTATTCAAACAAAATCATCAATTTATTAATAAGATATACATTTCATCATGATTAATATATTCTTAGATCATTATTATTGTTAATTTATTCTTTTTAAAATAATGGTAACATATATAATATGTTTTATAGAATTAAATGATGTATATCCAAATAGATGTTATCCTATTAAGCATGAAAATTTAATTTTAATGATAACGATGTGTTATCGATAATACTTAAAGGGAAATACCCAATTTTAAAAATATTTTTAGTTTGGAAAATTATGGGTTAGAATACATATTATTTACATTTTAATGATGTTTCTATATTTTTGGAGTTATATTTTATTATTTTTAATTATTTTTTTTAAATGATATAATATACTGTTGTTAATGTAGTTCTATAAATAATGAGTTTTCAATGATATGTTTTTCTGTAAAGATTTTTTTGGTTATTTAAAATGATTTTTTCTAAATTGGTTGTTATGTTTTATAAAGTGGTTTTTTGTTTATAGTTTATTTAATTATTTTAACATTTCAATTAAAAATTATTTTTTGAAATGGTTATTTAAAATAAAACATCATAACAATTTTTAAATATAAATCTATGAGTTTTAAAATTTTAGTAAAAGGATTAATAATTCTATAATGATATGTTTTGATTTAATTTTTAGTTATAGATAGATTTTTTACTAAGTAATCTAAATGTCAATGATTTATAATAGAATATTGACATTTGTGTAAATAATGTTTTTATTTTATATTTTTTTTAAAATGAACATTATTGTTTTTCTTGTTTTCTTTATACATTATTGGTTATAAGAAAAATGGATTGTTTCAATTATTTAATGTGTTAAGTGGTTCAATGGTAGTATGTGTGGAGGATATAAGGTAATAATATTTATTATAGAGTAAGGATATCATTTATTTGAATTGGTAATTAGTATTTTTGAAGATATTATTTTGGATTAATAATGTGATAGTAATGTGATAAGATGTGGTGGAAGATGAGTCATGGTCTACTATATAATGTATCACAAGATTATTTTATTATAATGGTTAGGATGGTGTTTATTTGGAAGTATTTTTTTTACCTGTATATAAATGAAATTCTGGAGTTTTGAAAAGGGGATCTCTCATACATGATCATATAAATCAATTATTGGTTTTTGAGAATTAATTTTATAACATATTAGAAGATAATGATAGGTGGGTGTTATGGTTTGAGTTATCTTTGAGGCCTATGTTTTTATAGACAATTAAGGATTTATTATTTATGACTTAGTTTGAGGAAATTTAAAGTCTTTTTATGATGAAGGGAGGATTGTATGAGGTTTTTTATGGGGTAGAGTGTGGCGATTCAAATTGTTGAAACATTTTTAGATAATGTAAAATAGTGAGGTGGTCTTCTATATTTAGATCATGGATTCCAGCTTTGGGATTGTCCAAGTCAACATTTATTTTATTATATGAGATTAACTCAATATGTTTTAATAAGTTGGGGCCTCCAAAATAAGTCTTTACAGTAGTTATTGGTGTTACATGTAATAAGGTCAGTGATAGTTATACCAATTAGTATTTGATCACATTATTAATTTTTTAAAAAATTATTCTTTAAATGGTCTATGGGATTTTAAATTCTTATATATGAAATAATTTAACAAAGGTTTTCATTAATTAGTATTGAAATTAAAATTTTGGTTACTATTTTTGTGCAGGGGTTGGGGTTTAGATATTTTCTAAAAGATAAAATTTATGTAAACCAAAACCCCATGATTTTATAATTTCAAATTGGTTTTTAAATTTCAATTTTTTTAAAAAAAAAGTAAATTCCATTTTCATATTGGGTAAACTACCTTAACCTTTATTTAATTAAAATAAATTTTTGGTTTAGTTGATAAAACAAAAATTAATGATAAGAGTGTTAGGTTATGGAATAATTTTATTGTTGTGGTATTATCTGTTATATATATTATTAGCTACTTTTAGATAGAAACCACAAGGTTGATAGGTATCCCTTGTAGAATTTTGATATTATGATATCTCATATTTTATAAGGGTTATTTGTATAGTGTAGTTATTGATGTAATAGAATTTTATGTATGATTTATTATTGATTCCATTGGACTATGGTATGATTTAGTATTTTTAGTATAGTTATTCCAAAAGGATTATTAGGGGGGGGGTGTGATTCTCTATCAACCTTTCCTTAACGTGTGTGTTTCGGATGAAATCAAAATTGTTTGAGGGTTACAATATTTTTGTTGTTGTGTTTTTTGAAATCAATTTTTTAGAATCCTTTTCGATTAAAAATTATGAGATTGATATTATAAAAATAAAATATATAAGATTCAATGTCCCAGTCCTTATCTTTTTTGTTTTGGGAATGTTTCATATATTTTAATGGAGCTCAGGAGTGATTTAGAGGTTTTTGGGTGATTGAAGGGAACCATGGATGTTGTCATTTTTTTTTCTATAACAAGGAAAGTTTTATGTATGGTAATGATAAATATATAAAAATGCTTAGTCAATAGTTTTTATGGTTTTGTGGATCATAGATGTTAAATAGACATAGTGGGTGGGAAGAAATGTCCAGGAGATCTCCTGTAGTGATGATGGGTATATTTTAGGTTGTTTTGTGTCATTTAGGAATCCATGTGATAAAAACTGAAGGAAAAACATTCATTTTATATTCTATATTATTATTGTGATGATATTATATAAATGTATATATTTTAAGGTACTATATATAGCGGTTCATAGATCAAGTAGGGGATAAAGGCACATAAAAATTGTGGATTTTTATCATCAATGGGGGAAGTTAAATCCTAATATTATAAAAAATGACAAGTTTCATATAAGTGGTGTGGGAATTTTGAAGGTCATATAACCTAAACCTTTTTTTACCAGACATAACTATGCACTGGTGAATCCCTCAACCAATAATGTTGTTGATATCTAAGTTATTAAAATAAATTCAACCCCCTATTTCTTTGCTTCAATAATTTGTTCTTCCTCAAACAAGAGAGAATTTATTCTCATTTTTTACAATCATTGACACCTATAGTAGATCATATAACGTCCACATCACATGAATGATTTTATCATGATCCATGGTTTTTTCTTATTTTCATTATGTTCCTTTATTCTTTATAATTTTTTTCTTCCTTATCTTAATGACAATATAGCCAATGTGGAATTATTTTTTTTATTTTGGTTGAATTCTATATATTTTCTGACATAATATGCATTTTAAATGGGTTATATAATGATTATTTGTGGTGTGATCATGTTCCACTTCCATCCAAAGGCAATTATTCTTGGGGTATCTATACATGCTGTGGATTCATATTATTTCACCTTATTTCAATATTAAACATTGGATTATCATGAATTCGATTTCATTTAGTTATTATTTGGAATTAATATATTATATACAATAGACTAAATTAGTTTATCTAGGGAATAATATGTGAACTATATATTCTCTATATATTTTCCGTGATATTTATTAAGTTTCTCTAATGTTTTTCATTAATAGTGATGTTCAAAATTTTATATTGATGAGTTAGAGTATATCTAAAATTATTAGAAAATAGAATGTGAAAATAAAATATAAAAAATAGAAATCATGAATCATTTCTTGTACTATATTTGGAAATTAAAGAATAAATAATGACTAATGGAATTATATTTTAATCTATGATTATCATATTTTTTATATGGTTACCATGTTATTATATTGAGGTTAGTTTTCATGTAAATGATGATTGGTTATATAATTTCATTATTTTGATTAATGTAGTATTAATATTTTTATATTAATGTGTTTTCTAATAAATAAATATGACATTAAAAAAATATAAATTTCATAGTGACATATGGATGTGAGAAATATGAAATTGATGAATTTTTAATTATTTGATGAAGGATTTATTGAAGAGAACACATATTTTCTTTGATATTTTATTAATTTAATTGTACCCGATTGGGAAAAAATGTTGATATTTTATGTTAATGGTGTGATAACATGTTTTTTAATGCTATTAATTTACATTTATGATGTGGTATACTATTTCCATTGTTGTTAAATTGGCGGAGGTGATGTTGTCGGATATTTATGTGGCTATTCAGGTTGATGTGTGATGCATTTTTTATGGTTATTGTAATTGTTACCTGAAAGGTAGAAATAATAACTTATAAATTAAAATGTATGAAAACATTGAAACTCTATTATATATTGATATGATAAGATGAATTTAAAGATTTATTTTATGGTTAATATAATAAATTCGACACTAATATGTGGTAAAATAAATTATATCAAAAATGGATAGTTTGGTATTCATGTAATTTTTTATTTACATGTCTATGAAATTAATGTGATTAATAATGAATGTATATAAAAGAAAAGATAATATCTATTTGAATAAATTAGGTGAAGTTGGAATATCTATATGAAGGAATAGTGTTTATATGTAAATTAGTTATTTATGAATATATGGTGGTTAGTAGTATAATAATGTGAGATAGAATGTGAGATGATAAGATTTAAGGTTTTGTGTGGCTTAGTTGTGGTTAGGATAGAGTTTTTCCTCATTATAGCTATTGGTTAAAACATTGTTGATGTGTGTTGTAGAAATTTTTGGATATATATTTCACATGTTAGGTATTAAATCCCCATTTTTGGATTCTAATCTATTATATATATATATATATATTTATGTTTTGTTTTTTTCTTATGCACCACCACTTGAGTCATGTACTCTAAGAGATACTACATTAGGTTTTGGGTTCCTAGTATTCCCCCAAAACATATATAATATACATGCTATAGATAGATGACAACCCCTCCCTTTCCAACTCTCAAATACTTATAATATCCTACGATGGATTACGGTTATTATTTGTGGTGATGAGGATGTAATGTTGGGTTAACGGTAGGTATATACATGTGAATATTATTTCTCTAGGATGGTTATATTCATGTATACATTTTTTTCTTGAGGTGATATATAGAGTTAGTAGAGGTGTGCATATGTTCTAATGTGTTAAATAGTTATGTTAAAGTTGTTCTGGTTGGATATGATGTTGTGGTTGTGAGGTTATGTGGATATGTAGGGGATATAAGTTTCATGATGTATGCTATTATAGTGTGAGGTAGACTAATTTAGTGGGGAAGTGGATTTTGGGTTAATTTTTTTATAATTTCATAACATTAAATTAATATATTTTATTCATGTTTTGGGTGAGTGAGCCTTGGTTAGGGTTGGTGATAGTTTAAAATTTTATGCAATTATAAGTTTTCAATATTTAGTAACCCAGGAAATGACATGCCTCTTTCCATTCAACAAAAGAGGCTATAAAAAGATCATATATGTTTAATTTTATGGTGAATATATATATATATACATATATTTCTTTTCCCCATGATTTATGGGTTGTAGTTGGAGATTAGGAAGGAAATCAATTGCTTATTGGATACATCTAATTGGATTCCATGGAGTTTTTACAATATGGTTTTTTATTATTCATATTAATTTTGTGACTTTTTCCATATATGATATACGAATCATATGTTGTTTTGATTTTTTATAGATTTAATAAATGGATTCATAGGTTATTCCTCCTAAATTTTAATGATAATTACTCTAATGTGTGTGTTTTATACCCTTTGTACAACTCTCTATTCTAGGACCTATTAAATCTAACATTAGTGGGCATACTTATATTCATAGTCAGTCGAGGTGGGGCCCCACATGGGGGTGGGTAATTAAAGTGGTTTCTCTATAGAACCATAACCTACTTGCATCTATTCCAATCTAATTTTTCAAAAAATATTTCATATATGTATAAATATGTATCATATAAATATATATTAATATTTATATGTGAAACAAATAATAATTAATTTATTCTTTTTTATAAGTAAAAATTGGCTAGCCATGAATCCCTCTGATTGTACCACGAATATACCACTAGAAAGATAATACCCTGATTTCATAGACCTAAAAAACACAAATCATAGTAGGGTTGGTTTCATATATTTTACATATATCCTCAAATAAAAAGATGATCCAAATAAAGAAACCATTATTCAAGAGAAAACTAAAAGTACACATTCCATTAAAATATGGAATCCCCTATACAAATTCATTGAAGAAAAACCATATCTCAAAACACAATGAATTTACATTTCATTAAAATGTAAAATCAAAATTAAATTACTTACAATCCATTGAAATAGATTATTTGTAATTTTTTCTCACCCAAGTCTCATATCTTATAATCTACATAAAATAAACATTATAAATCAATAATTTTTCCATTTAATATTTAATTGGAAGTAATTCAATTTCAACCAATTTTTAGTTATAAATACATCTTCCCAATAATTATCCTTTAATATATAATTATATGTGTTATTCAATTTACTTATCTCAATCCATTCCATGTCTCAAACTGCACCACTTTTCAATCTATATCATGGACCACTAAAACTCAATTAACTACGGTTATACAAAATTAATAATTTATCCCATTTGAGATCCTTTAATTATAATTTGGCTTAAAAAAGGCCCTCCCATTTTATGTAGCCCAAAAATATCATCCCATAATTTTTATTATCATAATAATGAAATATAAGATAATTATCTAAACATTGGTAATGATTAAAATTAAAAAATATCAATATAGTCATAAATTAATGTCATTCTACTTTATATAACATTATAGTGGTTGGAGTTGGTGTACATGAACAAACATACTTTTTAATTAATATTTATTTTACATTAAAATTAAATATTGTTAAATAAAGATCTTATCAAATAATGATTTCTCATCTATGTGAATGTGATATGATAATTTATTTATAGTATTTTTTACACAAATGGTTATATATGTTCCCCATTATAATTAAAACCATTAATTTCTATGAAAATACTCTAAATAATTTTTTTGGATAGATAAAAACTATATGATGGACCACTTATTATGTTTTTATATCTAGTTTTCAGATCTCATAATATGCTATGACTTATTCTTATGATATTCACGCATGGTATCTCTATGAGAGGAGCTTATGTGAACATGACATCCAATGGAAATTTAACATGGTATATGTGTCAATGGATATTCATATCAATGTACAAGTAAATTGTTTATTAGACATTAGATTTATATAAATGTATACAATGATTCAGGCACATAGATATATTGGTGAAAACCAAGATGACATATTTTCTTATTGAGGTATGACATGTTGGTTGCATCTTATGTGATTTGAAATTAATAAATAAGTAAAGTGAGGTTTTTTCATTTTCTCTCCAAAAGTATATATATTACGAAATATGATTTTAATGGAACTGACTGAATATTTCCATTTCCTTGGTGGTTGATTTATGAGTTCATTTAAAAATATCCATGAATAAAATATTAGTCATAATTATTAATGTCATATATATGAAACCCTCTTGAATAGATATCAAATACAAGGAATTATATTATACATGAAGTGACTATATTTCCATTTTATAATTTTCAAATTAACTCCTTTCTGTTTGGATTCTTTGACATGTATCGAGATCCCACCCATCCAATTTAAATTTTAATAAGAGTGACCACTTTGAGGGAATGTTATAAAACCATATTACAAGACAACCTCATGTCAAACCTCATACGAAGTTTCCAAATTGTTCCAAAAAAACTTTAATTTTTTTGAATTAAATACCCTATGTACGCTCCATGAAATATAAATTACCTTTGAATTTGGGTTTTCATTGATGAGATCCTCGAAGTAGTAGGCCATCTTATCCCATGTCTGAATGTATTCATCCTAGTTTATTTTCTTCTCATTTATTCCACGACCAAAGATCCAGTCTTTCTTGCTGATCCACCCAACATTATCTTCATTAAGGTTAACTTGAAATGATCTAGTATAAATTCTATCAGCTTCCTCATTTAGAACATTGATAGTAAACTGATTATCCACAATCTCTTCCCCAAAATATTGGAGAAGCTCCTGGTCGTCATCCTCCTTCCTTGCCTTCTCCAGGACATCCTCCGATGACACCATGTCCCTTGACCAGTTTGGATCCTCAAGATTTTCACCTTTATACTCCTCCACCTTGTCACTGAAGGATAGTTGGTTAGGATCCTGAAAATGTATACCCTTTCCAAAAGAATGGGTAGTCATTGGTTTTGGAAGGTATGAGTAATCTCTCCGAGTCATGGTCATCCCCCCAGTATGAACCGAATAGTCCCCAACATCAATGAGATTTATCTTCCCTTTTTACATCCTATCTTGTGAGATAGTCACGAGTTTATCATCTTTTGCAGACTTAGGGGGAGACTGAGGGGTCTCATCTAATGCTACTTCATCAATAGTAGATGGACTCCTAGACTTGTCCTTCATGTGATTCACCATGGTCTAGTCCCCATTATCCATATCCCCATACACACCATGAGTTAGCTGCATGAGAGAACATCCTCAAAGAATCAGAGAAACTTATTCATGAATTCCTGGACTATACCTCGAGGGTCCATTCTCATGCCCTAGGGACATGACGGCGTGTCCACCCTTAGCACTAGCCGCTTCCAAATTTTAACTCAAGGGGGAAGATAATGCAGCCACATAGGATTTCATATTAGGAGTAAACTTTTTTAAAACTTCACTGACTATACCTATGTAATCACCTCTTTGACCATGCCTACAAGCCTATTGCAAATGACCAAGATGACCACAACAACAACCAAAATCGATCCAATAATAAAAAATAACCCTCTATTTGATTTGGTACTCATTAGCAATCTCAATCCACACAAAATCATCTGGTGGTTTGGAAACATCAATCTCCACAAAGACCTATGGAGAAATTGTATGGTAGAGGGATCATGATGGGTTATCAAAACATAAGAACATACCCACCATATTACCATGCCTAAAAAGGATGGAGGGGTTTTGGAATAGAAGTAGAAGACTGGGGAAGCTTACCCATATTGTATATATCAGAGGATCACACATCAAATGAAAATTTAAGGACCACCAGAAGAGGAAGAAGTGAGCTCCGCTGTAGGTACGGTTTTTGTTGGTCCAGGTGGTGATAAGGTCATCTTCAGTTTTGAAGTGAATAATAAGGTGTCGCGGGTCTATAATCCCAACTATAGTGTGGTCATTCAATCCCCACGACTCAGAGACAAAGCGGTTGAAGTCATCAATGGAAGGAATAACATGTACAGTTAAGGGACTAGATATAAATGAAATATTTTATTTAATATCCAATTAATAAAATAATATTTCTTTATTCAATAAAATAATAGTTAAATAATCCTTGTGTTAGAACATTCAATGTGAATTCTATTTATATTATTATCTGATATATTGTTTATGTAGATTATAGAAATTAGTTAAGCTCCTTGGTTGAATGAATAATTATATAATCCAATATACATTAAAATAATAATATAATTCATATGGAGTTTAATTGGTGTGAAAAAAATTAGTTTCAAGACAATTCTCTCAAGAATGAAGGTATTTATCTCAAGAATAATGTTAATGAAGATAGACTTTCTTCCTCATTCACCCTCTTAAGACTTTTAAAAAATGAATTAATCCCTCAATACTAAATATATTCTTGGGATGATTGACAACAAATTGTGAAGGATGATAGCTACCTCTATACTAGCACATGATGTTCCATTAAAAACATTTAGATATTCATAGAGACCAAGTGGATACCACATTATGAGTTCTGCATGGAATCTTCATCCTAATGAATATAAGAATATATGTTCAATCAAATATGTTAATGGAGAATTATTTTCTAATTGAGATTAATCTTTTCTAAAAATTAATTATATTATAATTATAAAAATATCTTTTATTAGAATATTTTTGGGTTGATAGTATCGATTTTTTTAGATAAATATAAGGAAACCGATAAAAAAAATTATGATCATGGTCCAAACTACTGCTACTAATCCCAAGAACCATCAAGTGGTATTAATGTTTTAAAACATATTAATAATTGGACAATTATTTAAAATTTTTAACAGATTTTTTTTTTCATTTTTTAAAGAAAATGTAGAAAAATAATTATCATTAAATATTGTATGACCAATAAAATTTTATGAAAATATAAATAATGTTCAATAATACCATATAAAGATTCCAAATATTTTTAGATACATGGAATACTTGGAAGACATGTAATAGAAATAAACATGTCATCTACTAAATATTAATAACACACAAATAATCCCCACATACCACATCATATCGTGTGGGTGTTTGGAATGTGGTATCATTACATTCAATGTATTGACTTTTAGTTTTAATGTGACATGATTGTGTTACATGAAATGTTATTTTAATAAACATTATAAAGCTCCATTACGGTTTAACCTTTGGAAATTAATGAAAATGTGTGGTCATAATATGATGAATGTGATTTATAGTCTATTTTTAAGGATTTCTATCCAATTACAGGTAGATATTTTGTCTACATCTAGGGCCCAAAAACATGGATATTAGGGTGAAAACCATGTCTATAATCTATAGCCATGGTTCTAGATTTAATTTGATTGTATTGGCATGGCTATAGAAAAAAATTATAACCATGGTTTTTTGGTCTATTTCTATGGTTTTCCATTGAGGAAATAGATCTTGTAGTTGTACACTATGGAATTTGAGATATGGACATGGTTCTAACTATGGATATAGTGGATTCCATGGTGGAAAACAATGGATATAGCCCAAAAATAATATGAGCCCAGATGGATTTGATAACTATACCTCCGTAATAAGAATTAGTTGCTAACCACAACACCACAAACAACATTATATATATATATAAATATATGTTATTAAAATCTATGGATTTAGGTTTTATACCATTGCAATAGGGCTTTCCACACTTTCTTCAAGGGAATGTTTTTACCTGAAGAAGCACAAGCAACCTATATCAATGGTTTCGAGAAACTATACTATAATAATAGGCTATAGCCATGTTTTTAAATAACTGCGGATATTTCATTGAGAAAATTTTCAACAGCCACGGTTTATGAAATTTTTTTCTATAGTCTACCCATATATCCATGGTTTTACCAATATCAAGGCTAAATCATTGGCATAAATAACGATAGCTATTGTTTTAAAATACTATGGAGATAGGTCTATGGCTATAGCCATGTTTTATAGTAGTTAATAGACATGATAATATATGAAACATATTAAATTTAGTAGTTTGTACTCATCATGTAATGCATAATCACATGTGAGGAAAACTTTTTGAGTCACCAGGAATGTAGTGTGGGTCACCACATAAAGTAAATTATTTAATGATTCTGAATTATAATGCATGTACAAGGATATACACATCATGTGATGTGGTTTTAGCATACATATTACACCGTGATTATTGTAGTGGGTTGTGTGAAGTGTTAAAACGTTTAATTATTTACTTCCAAATATTTCAATAGATACATGACATGTATTGTTATCATACATTCTATATACATTTCAAGAATTAAATATTGTTCAATACACTTATATTAAGGGAATTTCATGTACTAATGAATTTATTGTGGAATACATGACTTGACTCATGTAAAAACACTCTATGTAGATAATAATATGTTGTGTTCGATTATAACAAATGTAAAAACATTACACATGAAAATTGTCATACATAAAGATAGACACACACCATTTCATGTGATGTAACATGCTATGTAATATTGGATCACTAGAAGTGGTTTTAAAAAGAAGAATGTACAATTTGAGATGACTCTAGTATACACTAGTCACCTAATTAATTTAATTATAATAAATTTATTTAATTAATATAAAAATATTGTTGATGGGATTCTCAAATAAGTAGGGCATGAAAATTTATTATAAAAATAGTCAACTAATTAATAAGAATATTTATTATTAATTTTAAAATTCTAACTTAAGAATGAATAGATTAGAATAAGCTACCTCGCTAAAATGCATAGTTATTTCATGCATGTATCATCATCATCTTGAATTACCTATGTTTTTGTGGGATTATATTTAATTTATTTATTATTTCAATGGTTTTCTGATAATTAATGATTAAAATAAATTTGTTGACATTCATATCACCCCGTAAACCTTATTTTTTATGAAATTTTAGGCCCAATGATTCCTTTATATAACCCAAAACTTCATAACCCTCTCAATAGAGAGTGAGAAATAATATGTAGATGAAGTATCTCATAAGAATATGGAGACAATTCTAGATTAATGTGGGGATAATTAAATAAAGTGGATACACTGGTTAAGGTAATAATATTAAAACATGAACAAAGTCTTGTATAAAGATTTAATCCCCTAGCATCATGGTTGATTTTATCATTCACATGATATACCAACTAGTTGATATAATCTAATGTTCATTAAAAATATAAATTTTATTTTATATAGTGCTGGTTACTAATATATTTATGTGATAAATTTTTATTAGTTTTTTATATTCATTCACATAATGAAAAATTATTAACACACCCAGGTGATGGAATAAAATAAATGTATTATGCTTAAAAATTTCTTTATGGAATGTTAAATAACATATGTAAAATAAAAATAATAATAACATTAGTTTAAAATGAAAAAATAGTGGATATTTATACATCTTATAATGAAAATACTTGAATGTTATATTATGTTGGTTCTCATCTTCTATTATGTGAATTGGTTTGCATACATTGAAATACCTATCATTATATAGCTTATTAAAACAAGTTTATTTATCATGGGTCTCTGATGAATGTTTTCATTTTACATATCCAAATTATAATCAATAGTAGTTTTCCCTATAATACATTGTGTAATTTGGAGGCCAATATTGAAGAAATCAGAGTGAAAAATTTAATGAATTGTGATCCCACTCAATGTATAATAGAACAAAATATTATTGGTTTTTGAAAGAGTTACTAACTAAATACTATCAATTAATTTTACTATGCCATAAAATGGGATTTTATTAAACCTTCAGGGGAGGAAATTTGTTTTATACAATCTAATGGAGATTGTGGAACCACCAATTGAGGTTATTTGAGGAGGATTTTATTATGACTACCTTTCAATTTTGGTATAGATATTTTTAGATTTTTTTTATATTAATCCCTACAAATTCTGTTGGAGTTTTTATAGACTCGATGAAGTAGATATTCATAACTTATTGGAATCCTTTTTGGTCTTGTACATTGAGTAAATTGGTGTATTCAAATATATATATTGACCACATCTACCATTTGGTGAAATTTTTGATAATTTTGGGAGAGAACCATTTATATGATAATCTATAAAAATATTGTTTTGGATACATGAGGTTATGTTCATGGGAAATATGATATCAAAGAAAGGGGTTTTAGTAGATCCCAAGAACATTCAAGACGGTTTTTATCTATAGTGACCCCTGAATGTGTTTAACATCAATAGATATTTTCTATTGGATAGTTATTATAGAACGATTATGTGAAAATTCCCCATGCCAATTTTCCCCTGACACCATTGACTATGTAAATGCTAATGTTTATGTGTTGTTAGAATATTCCTCATTCTGTTTAAGAGTGAAGGTACCATTTGAAATTATATACAATTATTATTTTTCATGATCCTGTTAAATTTTCTGTTGTGTATTGTCATTCCTTCTGTGTGGGGTTGCGGTGTGTGATGATATTGGATTACTATGTGGTGAATTATGGCTCAAAATAGTTATGACCACAAAAGTTGGTTTACCCAACCCTGACCTATAGTTGGAATATGTAAACCATTCAATGAATAAATGGTTTCATTTCATATTAAATTAATGTTTTATAGTACACTTGGATAATTAGAGTTTGATGTATATCTCATCCCATAGGGACTCAAACCTCAGGTAGAGATGTTGAGAAATGTATATTACTACCTTTTAAAGTGATATATCTTATATTCAAGAGAAGGGGATAGTTATTTCAGATGCATTGATGATAATATTTCTAGTCAAGGTCAATTGAGAATCACAGAATGAGAATAGATTGATGATTTTTCTTACAGATCTGAGTACGAAGGAGAAGAATGATGGATAGGTAGTGGTTTGAATTATTTTTAGACATCTCACTCTATTATCATGTAGGTTCATGGTAATCATGTAAATGAACTTGAGTTATGGTAGTTTAGTAGTGTATTAAATTATGTGAGGACATCAATTTATTGGGATTGGTCTCTCGATGGTTCTATAAAATTCAAAAATTGGTTTGTGGTTTCATTAATATTTAGTATGGAGGTGATAAGTTGGCGTCATATATCATGCTATGTCATGAACCTCAATCCCACCTTGATGTTTTATTAATTATGATGTATGCATTGTTTTCCCACTATGAGGGGGTTATTTACTAATTTTATATCCTAATATATTAATTTTAAGAGGATAAAATATGTGCACTAGAGATTAGTCGATTTGTTCTACCCTATTCCTAGTATTGTATTGATTTTGTATGAAATATCTATTTATATCTTGATCGTTATACCTCATTCTCCCAGTATGAAATATGGAATATGGGTTATCATCAAACTATTGATGAAATTAGTGTATCCCCCCATTATAGAATAAATTAATGTAGAGGAGCTCAGACACATGTAGGTTTTAGAGGTTGTTAGGTATCATGGGGTTACTATTATGATATTTTTTTGACAAGGGAACTAATATTACTTCTTAATTTTTCAAGGGGATCCAAGAATAATTTAGGACAAGGATGATGATGAGTATAACCTACCCTTATAGACAAATGATCAATCTATGTAAACCATCAAAAAACTCTAGGGAATGCTCTGTAATGATGCAAATATTTATTAAAGAAAATTCATCTTGATCTAATTAAATATATTATTATATTAAACATATGAACTTCCTTGGTATTATTTTTTTGGATTTTAAAATATTGTTATGAATCTTTACCATTAAAAATAAGGTCTTTGAATAGTGATCACATGATTAGTATAAATTTTGGTATTTAAGTTATCCAATTTACTTAGAAAAAAGATGTTATGACCTCATCCAATAGAATTTCTCCATACAAAGCCCATTTGTCAGAGCTCAGGAAGGAGGTAGTATCAATGGGATTCACTCAGGATCATGCCCAAGCCGAGCTTCAACACGTTAATCTTGAGAGGAATCGCCTACATGAGAGGTGGATGTTAGTAGATATTACAACCTGAGCAATGTTATCTAAGCCACCCAAAGATTATTTCACCATCACTCACCTCACCATTCGGTCTTATGCAGGTGTTATAAGGGTTTATGTAACAAGACCATATAACTATGATTATGTGTATTATTTTTTTATTGAATAATGAATATACATTCATTATTGTTATTTTGAAAATGGTTTTTGAAGGGAATATAGTATTTTCAGTTAATATTCATTTAAGAAATATATTTTTATGAATTAATGGATTTATTAATTAAATAATATTTCAATAAAATATTATTACTAAATTTATTTTTATTAAATAAAAATGTTCGTATAATTTTTATACAATTGTAATTAAGGTTTGGAAGCTGTTTTTGTCAAAACCAGTCAATTTTCAGTAAATGACGGGTTTTATTTTAAAAGAGAAAATTTACCTAATTATAAAATTATTTAGATAAAATTAATATTTTTTTTGGAATCATAACGTCGAAATTATCCAATAGTGTTTTTTTGGTAATTTTCTGACACAGTTGAATTTTTGGGTAAAAATTAAATACCGTTTAAATATATAATATGTTTTATGACCTCATAATGACCCAATAGTGATATAATAAAACACTATAAAAGATATATTCGTCCAATATAATATTTAACTTAAAGATAATTTTATTTTACATTTTTTTGTTAAATTTTATGATTCCTTAGTGGACCCTCCAAGACATAAAATATTTTAACATTTTAAAATAATTTTCATGACAGTGTGACTCACCTCCACATAAGAAAGCCCAATATTTTTATGATTTATTCCATTGGCCTTCTAAAATAATGTTTCCACTCCCCTTTGGGAAATACCATGGTCAAAAACCATGGTATGGTTTTTGGTTTTTAATATTTAATTATGTAGATGAAAAAACCTATGTTTGTGAAATATTAAATAATTCCACTCTATTTTCCTATATAAACCCACTGAAGCTCCAAATGATCTTCATTAAGAACCCTTGTATCATGTCCATACACTTCCCTCCTCTCTCTAGAATTCTCCAATGGTGCCCCAACCCCTCAAGAAGCCCCTCCTCAAGCTCATGAAGTCACTCACTCAGGTAAGGGATCCTCACTTTTTTTCCTTCCTTATTTTTGTCCAAGTTTCCTTATATTATTATGCCCATTTTATTTTCAATTAAAAATTTTGTGGTATGATTTTTATCCTCCCCTATAATTACCTCCTTATGTTTTAATTATGATATATCCCTTTCTCTCTCTTTAATTCCTCCCATGTACACTCATTACAATGTTGAAATTCCGTTAGGGATTTATCTCTCCACATTTACATTCGAGCAATTATTTTATATTACACATCTTAATTCCATTACATATGTTTGGATATTATGTTCCATTACCCCCTTACTATCTATTTTAATTATAAATTATTAGATCCCCCATTCTCTCTCATCAATCCATTTTACATTTTCTATTTGAGGTCATTATACTTCCCAAGTTGCACCA
This sequence comes from Viscum album, assembly GCA_963277665.1. Classification (NCBI taxonomy): domain Eukaryota; kingdom Viridiplantae; phylum Streptophyta; class Magnoliopsida; order Santalales; family Viscaceae; genus Viscum; species Viscum album. Next base: position 463,989,869 of record OY728122.1, on the reverse strand, counting down.
AAATTTCCCATGCCAAGATTATCATGTAAGTGAATACCATATCCATTTCTCTGTCAAGGTTATTCACCATTATTCTCATGTACTTTTTTGATTTAGTAATTACATTTATCTATTCCATATCTCTTATTATTGGAATAAATTATGACTTTCAATGAATAAATGTTATATGAACTATGTGGCACAATTATACATGAAATGAAACGATTAAGAAAGGTTCACCCTGATAGTGCTCCAATGCATTGGGTAAATAATAGTATCATGATACATCATGTGAAATGAGTGATTTATCATTCTAATTAACATGAAATTAGGTTTTACTCATGATCCGTGAGAAATGATCCTTGGATCATGCTAATATCAGGTTAAATGTTGTTGCTAAATTTCCATGTTATGATAATCATGCTAAATCATCCCTTTAGATTCATGTTTCTCTTATGCTCTATAGATATTCCTATTTCTAAACATGTATTGTATTATTAATGTTATGCCTTGTTTACTCCCTTACTGGGATATATATATCACCCTTTTCTTATGTATGTTCTCAGTTTTTCCAATGCAATGCTATGTACGAATGAATGTTGTGGTTATGTAAGAGAAGTCTTCAATAAATATGTTATATTTTATGTTTTATGTTTTTATGTAATGTTCCTAATTTCCCAATACACTAGACTTATCAATCCTCAGAGTTTCCTTATCTGAAAATTTATTTAATAAATTAAGTTTAGGTGTGTAATAAAGAGAAGGGTTGTTGTAGTTGGTATCATAGGATATGGTTAGTTATTTTTGGGACTATGATTAGAAAACCCTAGTGAAAGCCTTAAGGATAATATTAAGTATAATAAAAACAACCCTAAATTTTGGTGAGTATAGTGTAAGTGGGTTTTCATGAAAATACATCCCTTTTTGGATATGAACCATTAGAGGTGGATCTAGAACATATGTAACTAGGGGTAAAACCAGAAAACACTGTTTTGAGCTAGAATTGAACAAGAACTAGTGTCCGACAATTGTCCTTGAAGCACTCATGGTTCAACACTCCTGGGTGATATGATTTTGTAAATTCATAATCATAGCATGAACCATTATTAAGGGAATAAATAAATTCCCTATGAATATATGTTTGGAAGTAGATCATGGATATCTTAGATTGAAGCTTATAAATTCAAAAGTTAAAGAAAAAATATAATTTGTGAGATATAACTTTTTTCATTGGATTCCAATTTATGTGTTACCCATAAAATTCCTTTTATTCCATCCAATGTCTGCTAATAGGAAGACTCGGGATAACAACCGATGTGAAGATCTATGTGATGAATGTTCTAATGAGATTCCCAATCTGATGGGAGTGGGAATTACAAACATTATAACAGTAATCTCTTAGCTAAGTATTGTTTTAAATAGAAACATGGGTCAAGAGGGTAATCCTACCCCCCATAAGAAAGAACAAGATGAAATTGAGAGCTTCACGAGAAAAAGGCCTCCTACATTCAATGGATCTTTTTATCCCTCAACAGCCAAAAAATGGATCAACTCTATTGATAAGATAATCTCTATACTTCAATGTCACGAAAAAGTAAAGGTTCTTCTGGTTGCTTATCATAAGGAGGGTGAAGATAATCAATGGTGGACATTGATCAAAAATAAAAATAATGAGGAAGAGATCGAGGTGTTGTAATGGAAGGATTTCCGGAAAATGTTTTTATATAAATAATTTCCTCACACCCTCTCACATAAGATGCAATGGGACTTCCTTACCCTCAAGAAAAAAGGACGAAGAATCCATTAGAGTGAATGATCCAAAATTTACAAATATTTCACGATATGCCTTCAAATTTTTTGTTACCCCAACATGAATGTTTGACCGCTTCTTTGGTGGGATAAAACCTTTCCTACAGAAATCCCTTGCGATCTGTGACATTGATATCTACAAGGAAATTGTCTGATGTACCCTTAATACCAAAATAGTGATTGGTGAATCTCAGGGGTATCTGGGGAGAATAAGAAGAAAGTGGACTTTAATTATGGTGGTCCGATGGATAAATCCAATGGTGCTAATAAATTCTATAACCCCAGTTTCCAAAGGTGTGGAAATAAGCACCCTAGAAATTGCTAGAACGGGATGAAGAAATGCTTTAGGAGTGGAAGAGAAGGGATCCTGGACATTAATTTCCACCAAGAAAAACCCATATAAGTAACATAGGATTGGAATTCTCCGTTTCACCCTCTATGAATTTTTCATTTCTTCAATTATAAATAACTAGGGCACATTTCAAATGAGTTCCCAAAGGAAACTTTTTCAGAGGCAACCAATAACCTCCTGAGCAACAAGGGTTATATTATTCCATCACTACCACTGAAGCAAACCGTGACAATGAACTAGAGATAGGTACTCTAGTTATTCATTCAAGAATAAAGAACATACTATTTTATTCTAGTCATATGCATTTTTTTATTTCCCGAATGTTTATTAGAACAATCCCAACACCACCACAAATCATATAAGTAGAGATGTTGGTGACAATAGAAAATGGGGAAATTTTTGTATCCCATGAATATAACTCCTCCCCTATCACAATTTGTGGATTGAAATTCCTAGATATCCTCATCATACTCCATCTGGTGGAATTTTATGCAATTCTTGGAATGGATGTGATTTCCCTATATAGAGACAACATAAATTTCCATGAGAGGGAAACCACTATCTATATGAAAAATCGACCTCTGATTCTATAAAAGTGAAAGGAGGATGGATAATATTCTTTACCACTATCATCTCAAGAGTGGATGTGACTACCCTATGGGAATGTGTATCTTTCTCAGTTGACTAAGTCTAAGGAGGAAACCATCCTTGAAGACATGCCTATTTTGAGGGAATTCGCTGAAGCATTTCCCTGGGAGTTTCCTAGTATTCCTCCTAGAAGATATGTTGAATTCTCGACTTATCATATACCTGAGGCTTTTCTAATATCCATGAATTTATATTTCATGGATATTTTGGATCATTAGGATAAAAAAAGAAACTACAAGATAATCTAAATAATGGGTTTATATTCCCAAGTGCAACACCATGGGGTACACAAGTCCTCTTTGTCAAGAAGAAGGATGGGTAAATATTCCTTTTAATTTATTATCAATAGCTCAACAAAATCACAATGAAGTAGAAGTATCCTATTCCACAAATTTATGACTTGTTTGATCAGATACTTAGAGAACAATACTTCTCTATGGTGGATCTTCAGTCAAGATATTAGCAATTAATGGTGAAGGAGGATATCCCCAAGAATACTTTTCGTATAAGGTACAGGCACTATGAATTCATAGTAATGCCTTTTAGACTCCCTAATGCTCTAGTAATATTCATGGACTTGATAAATATAGTCTTTAAAGATTACCTCAACATATTTGTGGTAGTATTTATAAACAATATTATAATATACTCTAAAACTATGGAGAAGGATCAGTAGAATCTATGAACTATACTAGAGACCTTGTGAAAGGAGAATCTCAATGAAAAGTACAACAAGTGTGAGTTATGGTTGAAGGATGTCTCATTCCTAGGTCATATCATTAGAAGAAATGGGATATCTGTGGATCCCTCCATGAAAAATTCAATTGAGGGATGGCCGAGGCCAATATGTGTGAAAAATATCTATAGCTTCCTTAGGTTAGTTGGATATTATCTCTGATTTATGATAATGTTTTCATGATTTTTAAACCCTCTTATAAAGATAACTCGGAAGTGAGTCAAGTTTTCATGGAGTGATGAATGTGAAGATAGTTTCAAGGAGTTGAAAAGGGGTCTTATCATTGCACATGTGCTCAAACTACCCATAAGTGGAGAACTTTTTGTGGTATTCGGGGATGTTTGAAGAGGGCTCTGGGATGTGTGTTGGTGAAAAATGACAATGTCATTGCCTATGCTTGAAGGAAATTGAAAGTTCATGAGAAAAACCTTCCAACACAGGATCTAGAGTTGGAAACAGTAATCTTTTCTTTAAAAATTGGGTGACATTAACTATTTGAGGATATGTGTGAAATATATATGGATAAAAAAAATCCTCAAGTATATATTCACACAGAAAGAGTTGAATTTGCGCCAATGAAGATGGTTAGAGATAATCAAAGACAATTAATTTTCAATCCATTTCTAGCATGGGAAAGTGAACAAGGTGGAAGATGCTCTAAGTAGAAAGGAACCGAAGGTTCTATAATTGATGATAATTGAAAAGTATCCAATCATCTTAGATTTTATGAAGATCTACAAGGGAATCACAAAAAAGGGATCATCATTATTCATTTCAAAAATTATTTCTCAACCGTCTCTTTTTGAATGGTTAATGGATGCCCAAAATGATGACGTGGGAATTTAGAAAAATGTGGAATCAATCAGAAAAGGGAAATCCTCAGAGTTCAATGTTAATGAAAAAGGAATTGTGAGATTTGGGACAAGACTATGTGTTCCATAAAATCCAGAGTTAAATAATGAAATTTTTGATGATGCACAGAGTTAGAATTTCTCCATTCATCCAAGAAACACAAAGATGTATCGAGATATCTAAGAGAATTATTGGTGGGGTAACATGAATAATGAGACCACTGAGTATAAATCAAAGTGTCTAGTATGTCGGTAGGTGAAGGCTAAGAGGAAGAAGTCTAAGGGGATGATGCAACCATTACCCACACCAACATGGAAATAGGAAAACATCACCATGAATTTTGTCACTAGATTTATGAATACATCAAATGGAAACAATTCTATTTGGGTTGTTTTGGATCATCTTATAATGACTACATACTTCATTTCAATTCAGGAGGATTTCTTGTTGGATCAATAGGAACAGATATACATCAGAGAACTGGTAAGGCAGCATGGAGTACCACTATCTATTATATCCAATCGAGATCGAAGATTCACATCTATGATCTTGAAGAGTCTCCAATACACTATGAATACTGAGATGAACATCAATATGGTTTATCAACCTCAAACTGATGGCAATCTGAGTGGACTATCCAAACACTTGAGTAATTGTTGAGAGAATGATCAAGGAACTTAAAAGGAGGATGGGATCAACATCTTACCCTAGTTGAGTCCGCTTACAATAATAGTTTCCACTCATGCTTCTAAATGTCTCCTTTTGAAGCACTTTATAGGAAGAGGTCCTAAACACTGGTATGTTGGGATGAAGTTGGGAGCTAAACTCCGAGGTCCAGATGTGGTCAAAGGAATAGTGTATAAGGTTAAGACCATCCGGCCGCACATTAAAGCTACTCAAAGTCGACAAAAGAGTTATGTTGATAATCATCATCAAGACCATGATTTTGATGTTGGAGACATGGTATTCCTCTACATATCACCATGGAATTGATTTTTGAGATTCAAGAAGAAGGGAATGCCGGGTCCAAGGTACATCGGACCTTTTGAGATCTTTGATCACATTTGGAACATTGACCTATCGATTAGCACTCCGACCAAACCTATCTCAAGTACATGGGGTATTCCATGTATCAATCCCAAGGAAGTACATAACTGAACCATCTAATGTACTCAATCCTAAGGTGGTACCATTAGAGAATGACCTATCCTCTGAGGATAAGCTGGTGAAGATCTTAGATCGTTGGGAAAATGTTCTACAAAATAATACAATTCCCATCATCACGGTGTTGTGGTGAACCACATGTTTGAAGAAGAAACATGAGAATAAGATGTAGGGATGAAGAAGAGTAACCCTGATCTATTTTAATGTGGGAATATGAAATTTTGAGGGTGAATTTTCTTAAGGGGGGAATATTGTATGGACCCAAACATTTATTAATGAAAAATCCCCATGATATAATTACATGTATTAATATATAAAACATATGAAGTTCCTTAGTTTTTTGTTTTTTTTATTTAAAAATACAGTTATGAATTGTTATCGTTGCTAATATAGCTGCTGAACAGTGATTATGTGATAAGTATAAATATAGGACTTTAACAAATCCAATTTATTCAAAGGAAGAAATGGCCTCATCTAGTAGAATTTCTCCATACAAAGCCCATTTTCAGATCTTGAGAAGGATGGAACATCACCGGGCTTCGCTCTAGACCATGCTCAATACGATCTTCAACATGTTAAGCTTGAACAAAATTGCCTACGGGAGAACTGGATGTTAGTAGAGATTACCACCTGAGTGATGTTATCTGAGACACCAAAGAGTATGTCACCATCTCACACCTTACCCTTAGATCTTATGCTTGTGTTAAAAGGGGTTGTGTAACAAGACCTTAGCACTATGAATATGTGCATTATTTTTCAATAAAATAAAGAATATACATTCATTATTGTTACATTGTAAATTGTTTTTATAGCACAAATAGTATTTTTAGTTAATATTCAATTATGAAATATATTTTTATTAATTAATGAATTTTTAATTAAATAATATTTTAATTAAATATTATTACTAAATTTCTTTTTATTAAATATAAATGATTGTATATTTTTAATATAACTGTAATAAATGTTTGAAACATGTTTTTATCAAAACCTGTCAATTTTCAATACATGACAGCTTTTATTTTAGAAGTGAAAATTCACATATTTAGAAAATTATTTAGATAAAATGAACATTATTATTGGAATCAGGATGTCAGAATTTTCCGTTGGCTAATTTTTCATAATTTTCTAAGACAACTGAATTTTTGGGTAAAAATTAAATATCGTTTAAATATATATTGTGTTTTATGAAATCATAATAACCCAATAGTGATGTATCACATACTATAAAAAGGAAATTCATAGAATATATGTTTTAACACTAAAATAATATGATTTTATATTTGTTTGATTAATTTTATGATGCCTTCGTGACCCTCTAGCACTTATAAAATATTTTAACTTTTTAAAATGATTTCCATGAGAGTGTGACTCAATTCAACATATTCAATCCTAATATTTTAATTTTTTCCCATTTTCCTTATAAAATAATATTTTACACTGCCATTTGGGAAAAAACATAGGAAAAAACCATGGGTTGGTTTGTGGTTTTGAATATTTAATTATATAGATTCGAAAAACATTATTTGTGAAATATTATTGAATTCTGATTTTTTTTTTCTATATAAACCCACCAAGCCTCCCCCCTCCCTTCACTAAAACCTTGGAGAACTTACCTAATCTTCCCTACTCTATTAAAAATACTCCCAAGGCTCCCAAGCTATCAGGAAGCCCATCCTTGAGCTCTTGAATTCAGACACTCAATTAAGGGACCCTCACTTTCCTTCCTTATTTATGTCCAATTTTCCTCATATTGTTGTGCCCTTTTATTTTCAATTAAAAATGTTGGGGGTGTGATTTCACAACTCCCCTATACTTACCTCCTTATGTTTGAATTATTATATACCCCTTTATCTCTCATTAATCCCTCCCATTTACACCTTTTATCATACAGAAATTCCATATGGGATTTCTCTCTCCACATTTACATTCAAGAAATCATTTTATATTATGAATATAAATTACATTACATATGTTGTGATATTATGTTCCATGACCCCCCTTATTTTCCATTTCATGTAAAATTGTTGAGATACCACTTTCTATCTTGTCAAACCATTTTACAATTTCTATTTTACGTCATTATACTAACGATGTTAAAAATAAAATTCCAATGCTAAAATCATTGTGTAAGTGAATACCATGCCTATTTCTCTCTCAAGGGTATTAATCATTATGCACATGTAAATTTCAATTGAGGACATACATTTATGTATTACACATATCTTATTCGTGGAATAAATTATGATTTTTAATTAATACATGTTGTATGATCTATGTGGCACACTTATGCATGAAATCAAATGATTAAGTAGGGTGCACGCCGAATGCTCTCTAATACATTGGGTAAGGAATAGTATCATGATATGTTATGTGAAATTAGTTTTGACTCATGATAATTAATTTTCAATTAGTTTTTACTTGTGAAAATTCATGTGCAATGAGTGTTTACTCATTATCTAGGTGCAATGAGCCATGGTTCATGCTAATATCATGTTAAATGTTATTTCCACATCTCTATCTTATGATAACCATGCTATATCATGCATTTATGTTCATGTTTCTCTTATGATCCATTGATATGCCTATTTACTTACATGTAATGTATTCTTCATGTTATTCCATTTTTACTCCCTTACTAGGATTTATAGCTCACCCTTTTCTTATCTATGTCCTTAGGTTTTCTGAAGAAATGAAATGTACAAAGGAATGTTGTGGTCATGTAAAAAAAGTTTTCAATAAAGATTTTGTATTTTATGTTTTAATTTATTATGTAATGTTCCTATTTTCCCAATACAGTAGACATATCAATCCTCAGAGTTTTCTTAAGTGTAAATTTATGAAATAAACCATGATTAAGTGTGTAATAATGATTAGGGTTGTTATATTCTCCCAGTATGTCTACTTTAATTCATAGGTATGATGGATAAAAATCTATCATTGTGTTTGTTTTTTAAAATATATATTAGTACTTGTTAAAGAAGGATTTTTTTTTGTGTTATACATACAATCTTTCCATTCCCATTTCCATTGGATTGAGGTGAGTGGTAGTTCTATATTGGTATTGAGTCACATCTAACAGATTTAGTATAATGTTTGGTTTATTAAAAAATGGTTAGAAACAAATAAGAGACACAAAAATTCATATGATGATCACCATCATTTCCAATAATAATTTCATATCAATGATTATGTATTTCATTGGTAACTATATAATAGGGAAAATTTCAATTTGGAATGAAGGAGAATCTAGTGTAATGCTCTATTAGACCATTTCAAATTTATAATGTATTGGGAAGGTATCATATAATTAAAATTAACCACCCTATATCACCTTGATTCAAATTTTCTTTAATATATCATATTTGAAAATATTTCATCCAAACCCATATAATGTGATAGAGTGTGTGGATTTGGAGGTGGTTCATGATGTCACTATTTCATATTACCTTATTTGTGTCTCATATTATCATAACAAAGATATATATTGTAAATTAATCACATTAGAAAATGTTCTTTCAAAAAATGTTAAAGATTTATATGAGGCATATGAATGGGAAGCCTTGGTTAGGGATTAATGGCTCCACTTGTTTTCATATATATATACATTTGGGGACTTTCAAGGGGGAGGAAATTGGCATGGTGTGGAGAATTATGAAACCCTTAAAGTCACTATTATTTTTTATTTTAAGATATATATATATATATATATTTTTATCATGGGATATTCTGGGATCTTATGGTCATGAATCATATGTTTCCTGTAAAAAACCTAGGAACATGGTCTAGGAGCAATTTCCCTAAAAATATAAGAAACCATGTGAGGGTGAGGTATGGGGGTAAATCTATTTAAAAAATCATATGAATGGTCTTCCTAACATTGAATGATTCTTCGAAAATAGTGAAACTTTTTTTTCCTGGAGATAGTTTCTCTCATTTAGCTAAAACAAAGATTTTCTAACCATGTGTCCAAACCATATAGTATTTCCTAGTCCTTATATTTCTAGAACATGCCGAAATTTCTATAATGGGTTAATGTCCCATGGGCCTCATTTCTTCTCCCACACCGATGAATATTTAACCCTAATACTTATAGATTCTCCACAATCCATCCTTATCCATTTTTATTTATTCCATAGTTGTTTTGATTGAGGTAATAATGAGTTTCGTATATTTATTCATCCTTTCCTCATAGTCATCATTTTTACCTCATCCAAGTATGTATGAATCCCTATCATACCCCATTGTGAATCAAAGGGTAGATAATGAGGGTTTTGGTTTATCTATTAGTGTTTTATGTTTTATTTGACCTATACTTCTAGAATACAGTGGTTTTTTTAAAAGTAGAGAAGTTTGGAATTGGTTTTCATATAATTCTTATTATTTAAATAAAATTTTGTTGGATAACCATTGAATATTGGTTTGATTTGGTTTTAATTTCTTAAATATTCTTTATGCATACTTATTTTTTCTTATTTATCCATGGTTGAAATGATTCATTTTTCTATTTTAAAATGATAGGTTTTAATTATTTTTCAAACAGAGTTTTCTTCAAATAAAACAAATTATTTTTGGAAATGGCTCAAATAATATTTATTATTTGAAATTTGGTTTTTACAGTCTTCTCAAAGAGTAATTGTATAGAGTTAATTTTTTAATTGGAATGGTATAATAGGTTTACTAAATTGGATTTTGAAATGGATTTTATTTGTGGATGTTGTTATTATTGATTTTCTCAAAATTGTGTAGTAATAGGAGAACTATAGGTGTGTTTTAGTGAATTAATTTTATAATGTGTATTTTTTCAGAGGGATCAAGTATCCCATTAGAATGAAGACTAATTGGGCTTAAAATATTTTCACTAAGGGATTGAGTGAGCTCATAGAAATTTTGGCTTAAGGATAAATGAATGAGTTTCAAAATCATTATAATTAAACTGTTAGCTAAAACTCCATGTTTTTAAAATATTTAAAACTATACCATTTTGGTTATACTATAATTTTTATATTTCTTATACCGGGATGATTCATAATAATCCTATAATTATGTTAGTTCTTTCTTTGATTGAGATATATTATGTTATTTTTATTTACTTTTATTTAGATACATGATACAATTTATGAATATACACATGTTTATGAATAATTTGGGTGTGTTGATAATGGTAATGATGAATAGATGAATGAAATTATTATATACTATTTACACTTGTTTTGGAAACACAGATACATTGAGAAAACCAAAAGGGGTTTTGAAAAGTGAATTTTTTTCCAAGTGATCTTGTTTTGAAATGTAGATTAGGTTTTGAAAATAAGTTTATACTTTAATGATTTAGTTATATATTTTTTAACCATATATAGATTAATGATAGATTACTATTGGTATTTATACCTCACACCTAGTATATGTCTTTGGTGTATATAAAAATTGTTTTTAACATCGTACGTAACAAAAAGGGTACAAGAATTTTAATTGGACCTTTTGATTTATGCACTCTAAGGTTTTCATATTCATGGATATGTGGTCTTATATGGTTTACCTCATTAGGATTTTGTTTTTTTGGATTTTATATGGTTGGAGTGTTGTGTAGTACCCATTTGTGTATTAATCATATTTTGAGTTTTGAGAATTTTCTGTAGATGCCATATATATGTCTTCTATATGAATTTTTATATATTATGATATACTAGTTTTTATGGTAAATACCTTATTTCATGATTATGTTGAAATTTTTCAGATTTAAATCTATTAATAAAATTTATTCGTTTTGTGTGGAAGCCCAATTTGTTGATTTGACATGCCAGTTCTTCAAGTGTGAAACTATTCCAAAACGTTATTTGTGATCTCTAGGAGCTTATTTTCATCCCATGGTGACAAATAATATTGTTCAGACTAGGTGTAGTTCCATATCGACTAACAGGTTGGGTTTTACTTGTTTGTATCAAAACAAATTTGGTTTAAAAGAATGGATTAGTACACAAATGAGCTTATTTTCATCCCATGGTGACAAATAATATTGTTTAGACTAGGTTTAGTTCTATATTGACTAACAGGTTGGGTTTTACTTGTTGTATGGATTTATAGAAATGAGAAGTAAACCATTGATCTCAGTGTGATAATATCAATATAGATGCTCCATTCCTTTTTACAACTTCTAATATATTTATTTTATAAAATTCCTCCACTATATGAGAATCATTATTATGGATGAAATGGTATTAATTTGTTAGATAATGAATTATAATATATATTTAATTTTTGAAACAATAAATTGGAGACTTCAGACAAAATTGATTGATATATTCCCCCATTTCCAAATAGAATTATATAAAGACTGTAACATACTAACTGGTCATTAGTGCTCTTCCTTAACTTTCTTCACGTGATGCATCTCATAATAAAACTAGCCATATTTATTATCATGAAATCCCTTAAAAAATATGCTTTAAGTTCCTTATACATTCCCTATATTCCATGATTTAATATACCATCATGATTGATGGTAATCATGAAAGAGTTTTTCCTGATAAGAAAAAGGTACAACAATCGATTTTAGAAACCAAACAACTGATCTTTTATCAAGCCTCCATCCCTCAATTTTCTCTCAACCATTGAGTTTTGACCTTCGAGAAAAAAATTAAGAACAATATTAGTGTTCCCCTTTAACCTTCTAAACCAAATAATGAAGAAAATATACTAGAAATAAACCCACAACACTATATTGATCTTCACAATCCATGTACAATATCCTATCACTGATATCAACTTTGATTGACTAAAAAAATTATTTTCTAAAATAACCATTTAAATTTATACTAAATGCATCTTCCACCAAATTTCTTTTTCCTAGAGTATATATCATGTTGATGTCAAAAACTTGAAGGTAATACATATATCTTTTCTAAATTAGATTCAAATATCTTTATGAGAATTTGTTTTTCAATCTCTTATGATCTATAAACACATATGTTTGTCACCAATGAGGAAATGATTCCATGTTACAAATGATTGGATTGTAATCAACTATTCTAAATCATGATTTGGTAATTTATTCTCATCTAACTATAAATATAATTATCTATAAGAAGAAACATGATCTTCCTGCATGAAAACTCACCCCAACACAGATCCCAATAAATCACCACACACAACTTATCCCTTTCCTGATTTTAGAAATATCATGATAGGTAATGATGGGAGTGAAAATTAAATTTTATTAAAGACATATGAGTTTCATCATTTTATAGGAATTTTAAAATTTTCCTTATTAATGATGTCACTTATAATCTAGTAAAGAAAATACTAATCAAAACTTTATTAATAAACATATTGTCAAAGGAAACTACGTAACTCAATGAATTTATATGGTGGTTTCCAATTGATAACTACCATAATATTTTTAAGATCCATAGATAAAACAAATTTATAGATAATATATAATATGAAACTCACATATTCATTCCAAAAATCACACTTTGAATTATTAGCTTAAAGATGATGATCCCACTTGATACCCAACCCAATTATCAATTGTTTCTCATGTTCAACCATCATAATATAATACAATAGATTTCTATCCATAAACACCATAAAAAAATAATTAGGATACCATTTAAATATCCAATTCATCAATTCTATAAATATGGATGGTGAGTTTGTAAGACCAAATGTCATAACTACATACTTATAATAGTCATATCTAATCATCAATTATATCTTTAAAATATCCTCCATTTGAACCATCTTATTATTTATATATCAATCACAATTAAATTTTATTGAACCACTAGGCTACTATAAATTTATAAAAAATATCATCAAAATGTGGAAGAGGATGTAACGTGATTTTTATAACTTTGTTAATCTTATGATAATCCCAACACAACTGATGAATTCCATCAACCATCTTCACAAACAGAACTACTGCTGGCCACATAGACATACTAGACAGAATGAAGCCTTTGATTTCAAACTCTTCTTACTATAATTTCAATTAAATTAATTCTATAGGACCCATCTGATAATACTTAGTGTCGAAAGAATTGGTCCCTAGTATGATATCAATCATAAACTAGACTTCTCTTTTGTATGGGAACCATATGAAATTATTTCAAAAAACATTACGAATTTGATCATTAGTTTATTGAAAAACAATATACTCAATTTATTCCACATATTACTAGGTCAAAGATACCAACTAGTACAACATAGTTTCAACTTTTGGTTCCAAAACTCTTAGACCACATTACCATATATTATGGCCTCCTTTAAAGACATTCCCAACATCATCATTAGGTATGAAACTAAACATTTAGGTATAATATTCAAAGTGAGATCTGAACATTGGAAACCAATCCATACCAAGGATTTTGTGATAAAAATCCATCTTAAGACAAAAAAATAATAATTTAATTCCACTCCACAAATAGTTATTGAACATTCCATTCACATAAATTCAAATTATGCTCTTTGTAAAATATGAGTTTGAAGATTAAAAATAGAAGGCATCATCTCAACATGAAATATGATAAGAGAAACAGAAAAGGAATAAATTAATGAATGGGATATAACCATATCAAATAAATCTAGTGTATGAGTAGACATAAAAATAAACCTGCCACACATAGTCAGTGGTACAGATTGATAATCCCTAATGAAGTTCTAAACTCCATAAAATTTCTTACTTCCCATAGATTCGCTTTTATTACCCAATCGGGATTGCATTTCTTGAGGAGTCTTGGTGTTCATAGAAACACCATGGAAACCTTGGTTTTAAAAAATTAACTTTTCTTATTTCCTCATCCCATGGAAGAATACAATGTCTAGGAAACATTATGTGAATCCCAATAACCTGACCATTGAGCAATGTCACAATAGTACTAAAGATGTCACATCTTCCTGAATTTGTGGAATGATCATTGTGGTTTGGATCAATCCCTCTTCAAGTGATAAAATGAAACACACTGAATGTATCATGGAATAATATTATGTATAACAAAATATTCACTAACCCCATCTTCTAATTTTGAGATATACTAGCACCGTAGAAATAAGAATCCCCCTTCTTCTTATTCACATAATTATATTTCCCACTAGTTACAATAGGTTTCCATGTTCATCATCCTCCAATATTAACTAATATTTCTCATTCATCCATTGTATCTCTATTAACCATCCCTATATAACCTATTATACAAATCAAAAAAAAAACCTTGAGTGAATCTCTGACCTAAAACCTACTTCAAAAAATGTGCACCCTCAAGGATGTACATGAATCAACATTCAATGAATAGTGGACTAAATTCATAATTTTTTCCTCATAATATGTTACATCGATTTTGTCCTAGTTCAACATGATAAATTCCATTGTTCGAGAAATAATTAAGATTTAGGGGTAGAATTGTTTGTTGAAAAATTATCCATGATCATCCCATACAATGCCTTGGTATAATATATCATATAATTCCAATTACCTCCCCTAGAATTCTAGATCCTTTACCATGTGCAATGCCAAAATGACTTTCAACTCAGCTTGTGTGCTTATTAAATCCATGAATTGATTCATCCCATTCCACTAGACCTATGATTTGTTTGTTTTAAATCAATTTGAATGATTGGTGGATTCATCTTTTGAAACTAAACATAATGATCCAAATTCCATTCATAATCCCTTCAGTGCCCAATATATAAGGCCTGATATTCCTAGATGATACATTGAACAATCATCTAGTTCACATGTGGCTCAGAAGTAACCACATTATTAGAAGCCTCTTCTAGTTGGATACTTATTTTTCTAACAAATTAGATTTTCTATAACCAAAATAAATAACATTTTTTGTCTTAATCACTAGAAACTATTGGCCTATGGACTTAAAATATACCATATCACACATATCATAATTAGGGTTCCCAAAATAAAATAATTCCAAATTTCAAATATTGAATTAAAATTCCACCATGCTTTGGAAAATGATGTCTTTTACAACTCATTTTAAAAAATTGTCACTTTTTTACTAAATTATAAATCATTACTAAAATTTAATTACGTATTACCAGTTGGATACCCTTTTAATCAATGCATATCATTCCCTTGTAATTGGATAGACCCATGAGATGTGGTTATATTTTCCAAAAGTGTCTCAAAACACCCATTTCCCAAACACCCTAATAACATGATGTCTATTATAAATTTGATAGCTATGAATTTTTACGATCTACATTTCATGTTCCAATTTTCTTGTCTTCTTTATACCAATCCATATTGAGCACCAAACAAGAATGAACTTCCCACTCCAAGACTCAAAAAACTAATAATATTTGTCACAAAAAAATATTTGGACTGACCAAAACTGATATCATATGTAACATGTTTCCCCTCACCAATTATCCTAGGAAGAGGATTCTGTAATACTGGGATTAGGTTTTACCCCCATGAAACCAAATTCTAGAAATATGTTTCACAGAATTCATAAAAAATTGTTGAATGATTTTCCCATTTAAAATAAATCACCCAAACCATGACAACCATAACCAAACAAAACACAGTATGATGCATGAGTACAATTTAATAACACACAAAGAGTATCTAAACCAACAACAATATAACTGTAAAAAGTTAAAAAAAAACACAATGACTCCAAACACACCAACTATGAGACTCCCAAACTGCTCCAAGCTCCAAACAACATACCCATCCCAAGGAATCATGAAGCATCACTAATGAATTGAGATACATTTACTTTACCAATGTCTTGATATAAAATATCTATAATCACATGAAAGTTACTATACAACAGTGATTATTAAATGCATTAAGTCTTCCCCAATTACACCCCAACTTGTTTAACTAGGATAGAAAAAGTAATAAAAGTTTTATAAAAATGGTTAAAATAATTTAATTAATTTTATATCAAATTAAAAACAAGTTTCTAAACTAAATAATTTCTTATGAAATGAAATCAAGCATATATTTAAACAAATTTAACAATCCATTTGGAATACCTATTACATAACTCCACACATCCACACGTGGATGCACAAGTGATAGTTACATACCCTTGAGAGGTCTATCGTCAATCTACCATGTTGTCACAAGGTAACTATTTCCCACATCCCCAAATGGAATACACCCCTTCTACAGGGTCATAACTTTGTACCCCAATGGTATACACCCTGTATTCATGGTCACATTAATCAAATGTTATCAAACCAACAATATATTTCAAATCCATGCCAATACATTTTATTAAAACATTTATATTATTTTAAAAAAATCTACAAACATTTTTCACTCTAATAAACTGAACAATAATTTTAAAATCATGAACTGAGACACTTTCTACAAAACCATCCAATTTCACAATATTACAAAACCATCAATAATGATTTTTTACCTCAAAAATTGAACATCAATTTCCCAATTAAAGTAATTAAATTAAAAAAATTGCAATCAACTATTCATGTTCTAACTAAGAGTATCCAAGATTGAATCCAAGTAACTATCAATGATTGGAGAAAAAAATGCAATAAAAAATTAAAAACATGTAATGAATCTACAAGAAACATCATTATATCTTGTAACCTTAAAAAACAATATATCCTCATTATTTTATCATTGAATACAGATATATCCATAACCAATTAGATATTTGATTCTATAACATTAAAAAATTATAAATTTAAGGAAATCATCCAATAAAAAGTACTTTCCAAGGAATATAGGCCTCCAATACACTTATATTCCCCAAAAGATAACTCTCTAATCAAGATGAATGGTCTTTGTAGCCTTTGTGAGAAGTGTAGTTTTTTCAGGGTTGCATTATGTAGAAAATGATTCATCAAGGGGGTAAATCTAGTTAGATATAAAGAATATGGATCTTATTTTGAAAATTTCATGGTTAGTGTGCACAGTTAGGCCAACATTTCACTTACCTTGTTCTATTGATTACAACCAAATACATCCATCCCATGGTTATATCACATAGTTAGAAAAACCATCCAACAACTATGCTAGACCCCTCATCCAAAAATTGAATGTTTTATCAAGAGTGGTCACATAGTTTTCCCAAACCATTTTCCTAAAATTGTGTATACCTAGTGGCCAATGATTCATTTTCACAGTTTCCTGGAAGGTGATACATGGTTTCTGCTAACCATGATAAAATTTTTAACCTCCAAAGGTGCCCCCAATACATGAAAAAACACCTCTAAAACTCCAAATACAAAAACTTATTTTATTATAAAAATAAAAAATCATAGGTCAATTAACATAAACTGGGGTTGATACAATGGTGATTCTGACCAATGTTGGGCCCTAATTAGGAATTTGATTATAAAAATTAGACATTGTGGAGTGGGACGAGTTCCAGATTATATTTTTGACGAAATATTTTCCAAATAATCCCCACATGAAAATAGAGTAATAACTTCCCAAGGAGAACACAAATGAGGATAAATGCATTGGTTCATTTTAAAAACACATCATGATAATAAAATGGAACCCCTCTATTTTTATACAGACGTTATAAGAAATATAGATATAATATTTAGTGTCATAAAACTATTAAATTGAATTGAATTATACATAATATAAATTCTAGGATTTATAAGAATTTATTTATGTGAACATATGGTTGAAATTAAATTTGATAATTAAATTAGGTCAATAAATTTGGAGAAAAAATGGATAATTTTATGTAAACAAGAATGATACATATCATGGTGGGAAGAAAAATAAACCACATAAAAGAAAAAAATTGGAGGATATTGCATAGATATTTATTCAATTTTACAAGAATGATTTTAATGCCTGGAATGGATAACCAAAAATATCATGATAGTTTATACAAAATGAAGATGCCATATAATAATACCTTGTATAAAAATGAAATAACTAATAACCTGCCCAAAATAAAATGATTCAAATGAATTTAGTTTTCAAATTTATAAAATAGAATAACCAATTTATGTCTAGAGAAGGATAATACGAATGAGAAACCCCTTTAATAATGGAATAATAATTTTCTTATTCAATCATTATAATTTAAGTAGACAATGATAATGAAGTTGTTTGGGGTGTGATTATTATCTGCTATATATTTGGAAATGAATTAATTTTTTTGTTCATTTCATTCATTCTTATCATGAACATTTTATAATAATGTTGATTCTATACCTCAAAATCAAGATATTCAAGTGTTGGTGAAAAAACATGGTGGTCCATTGGGTGCGTCCAAATTATACAACACAACTATAATTGATTTTTTGGAATGATACATCATAAAAATAAACTTTTTCATCCCAAGGTTTAATTCTATTTTATTTGAGGAAGGGATTGGTTCTGTTTATATATATAGAAAATAAATTTCTAGAATATAGATACCTCATTTTCTAAAAAAAATAAGTCTATGATCATTTATTAGGGAAATGATAACTATGAACTCATTATGGGAATTACATCCATCATATGGGTCCTAATAATAAATCATTAAGGGTATTTATCTGAAAAGGTTAGGAATAAACACAATACTACAATATTCATTCCATGAAAAGTTGATGAGTGTCATAATATTACATAAGGTAGTGTGGTTGATATTATATCATGAGTATTTTCAAAATTATGGATACATATAGTAATTTCATTTAGTGGTTAATAATTAAAATTTTAAGGAAATGACATATATAGGGGGTAAGGGAATGTAACATCAATTTTTTTTAATAATTATTTCCTGAAATTATGTGCCCATAATTCTAATGTATATAAGTTTTCTTTAAAAAATGTAAAATTTATTAGGATATGTTTAATTCAATATAAGAGTCCAACTAACAACACTTTATTTATTCATTTTAGATCATTAAAATATTGGTACATGATCCCGTGAAATTCATACCATGAAATATTACATAACAGGATTATTATATCACATAAAATGAATTAAATCAGAAAGGGACAACAAATCGAAAATAATTATATTTTTAAAACTATGGGATCCCCAAGATAATCTTCACTGATTAGAATATCCATTATTATAACTAAAAAAATGTTGAAAAAACCATCATGAACATCGAATGATTTATGAAATTTACTTGAGGAGTGTTTATTGTGTTAGAATTATTCTTCTTAATGTTATAATGGAAAGTTTTCATATGATTTTATGGGTTAATATAGCTGCTATATAGCCATTATAAAAGGGTTATATAGTCTATGGGTAAAATACTTGTAAATATGTTACCAATTTGGAATATTTTTTATACTGTTAATATGTATATTTATATTTAAATGATAGAATATGTACATATACATTATAATTTACTTAATTAACTAAAATAATAATTTTTCAATAGAATTAATTGACACTAATTCATTTATGAAAAAAACCATTGACTATAATGAAATAATTTTTAAAATTATATATTTTAATATTTGATATTAATAAACCATATCCATAAAATTGAACAAATTATTAGAAATCCCAAATAATAACACATGATAAAAACTTAGCAACAATAGGGAATATTATTTTAAAAAATTTGTTCTGAGGAACATATTTTGTATAAAATGTTATATTATTATATATTTTTATAATTAAAAAAATTTAAGTTATTATGTTTAATGAATTTTTTTATATACATATTTAAATGAAAATACATTCCTCAATTAATAATTAATTAAAGATATAATAACATAGTTTTAAAAAGATAAGTATTTCAAAGAATTTATTTTTTATTTACATTTATTTTTTATTTTAAACAAATTTATCATTATTGGAGAATGATTTTAATGAAATTTATTAACAATATATATATCTAAAATATCATTCATGATATAATTATTAAAACTAATGAAATAATAATAATTTCATTTCATGATTCAAAGAGTATTTTGAGTTAAAATCATTTTTCTAGTACCATGCGTTTTATATAAAAAATAATTTTACAACATTAATAATTTGAATATATTGAAATAGATCTCATAAATTTTTTCATAATTTTAGTCAGAGGTAATATGTTATATTTTATTTTTATACACAAAAGAAATATAAAAATTTAAAAGTTTATTACCTTGATAACAGTAAAAATGATATTTTCAATGAATTTTTTTATATGTGTTATGTTCTATTTAAATAAATTAATTAAATAACACTTTTAAATGATAAATATAAATTAATTCTCATATATAATAAAATACTATAACTCATTAAATTATTAACTGATAGTAACCTACATTTGGAAAACATAATATTTCAAAAATATCGTTTTATACAAAAAAATAAAAATATATTATATGGTTTATGTTAAAATTAAATTGGAATACATTAAAATTTTAAACTAGATTAAATTGTGACTCAATATATAATCTTCATATAGATATTTGGTAAAAATCATCATCCCTCATTTTAAATAAAAAACAACTACAATAGTAAAAATTTAACAAGTTAAAATGGGGTAATTTAAAATGGTTCAATTCATGGATAACGAAAACGAAACAATCTAATAAAAAATTTACATTATAGTATTATAGGTAAATATTATATCTATCTCTTATATTTATTTACATAACTCTCCTAACTTCGATATAATTTTTTCCATACCCATATCATAAATTAATGGTCTAAGGAAATGTCCCTCATTTTCACATTTAAATGGAAATCAATTACACCCAATCCAAAATAATCTTATAATTTGATGTATTCATGAATACAATGATATTTTACCTATTCTATACCACTATTTAACATTTTCAGTCCCTTATTAAAATAATATTTCCCATGTTCTCCATTTCCATGAATCCCACTAAAGGAATAATCGAGCCTCAAAGTGAGTATTAACCACTCACAAACCTCATTCTCTATAAAGTTTCATTCCAATGTTCCTATATTTTGATTATTTAATGTAATGAAACATAGATAATATCATTATTAGTCTTTAATAACTATATTATATCATAATAATGTTTTACATAGTTATACACACTCATAAGTTATATCATGGCCAGATTTTGGTCATTTTAACCACATATATGAATGATGATAGATATATATTTCCCAAATGACTAAGGGAATATAATTACTATTAATAAAATATATTAAATGGTAAATAATTGTATGGATATTTTTTTGTATCTTTGACAAAAAAATTAATGATTATTATATATTAATTTGATGCTATTAATTATTTTCCAATGACAAGTTAATTTGAAATCCAATTTTTACGAATAATACCCATGAGCTCCATCAAAAGATATTAGGAATAAATAAATAATTGAAACTAAATGATTTAACTAACTTTAGTAATATATTAATTATGAAATTTTTTATATAAGTGAGAATCAACATCTCTATTATAAAACATTTATGAGATAAACAGAATTTCTACCATGAAATAATTAATATAAACTATATCTAATTATTATGTGAGTTGTAAATGATTATATAAGAATGGTATAGAAGTAATGATAATATAATATTGTAATGAAATATGTGATTGTAATATTTATGTTGATTATATAAGAAGTTAGAGTCTCTTCACCATAGAAGGAATCCAATTCAAGTTTTTTTAAACTCAACTCCCATTTATTGAGTCATAATAATCATTTTTGAATTAAATTCTTGTATTTTTGTTTATTCCATAGTAAGTTTTTTAATATTTAATTTCATATATCATTTTTGGGGAATTTTACATTTTCACATCATATTATACTTCTTTTATGGATTTTCACTCTTCAAAAAACATGATGTTGTTATGAATAATTTTCATCCTATACAATCAATCAATTAATGTCTTTTATTTTGAAAAATGGGGGAAAGAATACATAGAGGGCCAAAAAAATCCATGACCAAAGGATATATAAAACTATAGAGTCATGTAGTAGTGGAGCCGAAGAGAAACCCCTCTCATAATATTTCCAACTTCAATGGATAGGGAGTGCAAGACCAAGGGAAGAAATATCTCTATACCATTCATTACCATAGAGGTGTGGTGATAAGATTCCTTATTTCCCTCTCTCCATGTGTGAATGATTTCTATGGTGTTACTTATTGAACCCCTTCACCATCTCATGATGTATGAAATTGACCATGGTGTGGTGATCATTCCATTAATGGAGACATGGACAATGATAGAAACTATTTCAACCGAAGCTAGGTGAATATTTCGTTTCTATTAGAGTTGGATACCGGTAGGAAGGGATATAGCTCCATCTAGAAGAGGTAGACCCCAAAAAATTGGGTAGATAATTTCATTAGTACTCATCCAATCATGTCTCACACCACACCACCATATCTCATGTATGCCAAGGAGCTATAGCTAATGATGTTATGTTTGGGACTAATATGATGGGGAATCCAATGAGCCCAATGCCCAGGGTTATTCGTAGCTACTGAAGCACAACCAAACTACTATTTTCTAATAGATGGATCTTCTATCCATTTGATACTCATTCGAACCATTTCCATCAGCATGAATTTTATTCTACCCACTCGCATATTCCCTTAATAAGGGATACCTTTTTCTTTAGCCTTGTTCCTTTTATAGTAGATACTCAAACAACACATTTGTAGAAGCATTCCAATAACCTTCCTCTTTGATCCAACATCCCATACCCCATGAAACCATTTCTCAATGAATGAAGAGACCCTTAGATAAGAGGATGAAAATCCAGTGACATCTCCAATGGTCTTCCACACCTCATAGGCCTTGTTGCTGAAAAAATAGGTTGTCCGAGCTCCCTTACCCACTAACCCTATAGGAGAAACATCTGGAGACAATTTTTAAACCAATACTCTTGTTATTCTCATTGGTTGGTAAGTCATGGTCTTTATTCCTCCATAAATGTAATATATTCTTGTTTGGGATTTCCTTCACCCACAGAGACATGCCCTGCGCATCCTAGTGATCTATATTGATTGAAAACCCCTGATAAAAATTTAAAGAGGAGGCCCATTATACTGACAATGTAAAAGCACACCTATCTTATTCAACTGAGAGGTTGATCAAATCATATGTTATACATTTGTTGGTATCTAGAATTACATCGATGAAGGTCAGATGCATTTGATCTTGTCTAAAGGAAATATATGTTAATGGGAAACTTGGAAATCCATGGGTCTCACCAGCTCAGTTGTGATGCTATAAAGATAACCCCCTCATCCCACGATACATTTGGAATGAGGTTGAATTTGTTGATTGTGGGGAATAATGTCATCCCATAGTTTCCCTTATATACCCCTCATACCATTCCATCCCAAAGTGAGATTGGCTATCATAAATGTTCCCTATAGTGACTATTCCTCAATAACCTCCCAAGTTTGCATTATTGTATGCCATGAAATGCCCCATGTAAGCTTATAACTTTGATTCCACCTTACTGGATAGGTCACACAATCCTCTTCCATGAGACCTAATGCCTTGTTCCAAATACATGAAAATACTATAAGAAATCGAATAAAATAACAAAAAACATATTAATCAATTCCTTGGGAACTTTGGTGGAAGAAATGGTGTGGCATAGAATAGACGATAGTACAAAATTTGAGAAATTCATCATTCACAATAGGAATATGTTTTTCTTGTTCACAACAAAACCCATTATTAATACCTTAAATATGATGAAAATATGGATACAAATTATTCTAGGATAAATAAGGGCACCCAAATATTCCATGGGAAATGACCCTCAATGCATACCTAGCCTACTGCTTAGGGAGTTGATACTTTTGTCTAGATAATTGATGGATATTTACAATTGGATCTTATTTATGTTATTAACATGATGGTCCAATGATATTATTTATTGATAATTTAATTAAAACCTCATGTAGACCTATTACCAACATTCATGAATACGATGTGGTCATAAAAAAACATGAGATGAGAGATACCCAATGAGATATCCTTCCATAAATTTGGTAGGATATTACCATGCACAACATCCTTGCTGATGTGCGGAATGAGAATATCTTGGGAGAGGAAAAAGACACTTGGGGATAGGGGGTCCCATTTACTCAGCCTCAAAATATCCTTGAATAATCCATGATTCATTCCGATGAAGTGCACTGTCATCCATGATGAGCTGAATCATCTAAAGATAAGGTCAATTTACCATAGAGATAAATTCATACATGTTAAAAAATTGATGATGAATTTCTATTCAATCCATACATAGGCCTTGTCCATATCTAGTTTGAGATCCACATTGGATCCATAGACATTAGTTTTATGATCGCTAATGATTTATTATGGTAGATAATTTTCCCCTTGAATAAACTTGTCTTTGATAAAACTGGGATATTCCCTATAAATCTAGTGAGGAATATGGATATACACTATTCTATTAAGAATAGAAACAAGAAACTTGTATGTGAAATTTCAAATTCTCACTAGACGATATTGGTTGAGGAGTTTGGAGTTCTTGATTTTCTGGATGAGAACCATGGTTGTAGCACTAACATCATTAGGACAATGAACCCCTAGAATGAAATCCTACACGACCATCACCATGTCCACTTTCACTGTACTCCACGATACACTAAAGAAAGAGCTAGGGAACCCATCTGGGCCTGTGACACTATCTACATTGAGGATCTTCATCACTTCCAAAATATCTCTTTCAAGTGGCCCAAAATGAAACCTCTCATTACCCATACCTCTCACCATAGAATATATAGAATTTGAAATCACTCCATTCCCCCTTGGGTATTCTTTAAACATCTTATGATTAGGACCTGCAAGAATATCATTGAAAAAATCTGCATCCATGCCTCCAAAAATGCTTCTATCATTAGTATAGGAACCATCCTCCATATAAATGTTAGGAAGAAGCATAATCCTTTTTATTTAATGCATGGAAGGAATTAATACATGTTCCGATAACCCTCGTGAATCCATCATACACTCAAAAGATCATGTGCATTACACTATTCTCTTTATAACAATTCACTCAACATGCCGACACAGATTGAGAGCTCCCCAAACTTAGTCTCAATCCAATTCAATTCATGGTATGATTACAAGCGATCAATCTCTTGATTAACTACATCTAGGTCTTGATAGTTAAGAGGTTTTCACCCCAATACCAATGATTGGCCCGAATGAATCATAGTTTATTCTGAAAACTATCCCATGTTGTCCCATGAACTGATTTGGTCTAAGATTCATTCACATTTTGTTGATATCTCTGGTAACTGATCCACATATGGGAGAAGCTATAAGGCCCCATCTATTTTTCATATTCGAGAGATTAACCCAAATGGGAGAATGGTGTATGACACATAGAACCAGGTGGGAAAGATGGGCATTCATGGAGGCAGATATTTTGAAGACATTAGCCAGGCAACAACCCTGTCTACACCATGTGTGATGCCTTCCTATTTAGTTATAACACCATGTGAACCATCTTCTAGTTTATCCATGTTTGAAGATACCTTTGCGACTCATGAATTAAGAGAACACCAGACTATATTTGTGAGGAAACAAACCCCTTCCATTCTTTTTTCTTAGGTCAACCACCACATTAAAATCTCCTGCTCACTAACCAAGGAGATCACATCATGTAAATGTAATTGAGATATTTCCATAGAGAATCCCTTTTTTGAGATTCATAGCTACCCTAAACAAATGATAATAAGATACAATGATAAGAAAACATACTTATCATGGTGATTCACTGATCTGAAGTTTAACACATATCCATAGTAAGGGAGTAATTCTAGAAGATCAATATGTTCAGATTTTGAGGGTTATCATGCATGAAGCCTCTCATGTTGATTCTGTTAGAAAACTATTTGACCCTAGAAAACTATAAACTGGTTCAATCTCTGTAGAAAGAGAGATCTTGTTGGAGAAAATCACATTTGTGATGAGGCCAGTTTTGACCCGAGCACCAAGGAATTAGTCATTTCAGATAAGGAAGGAATTCATTAAAATTAGTGATTCCTAGATTTGTCCCTAGGATATTTGGCCTCAGTATCCTGAAGATGGAGGTAACCTTTCTTAGGTTTCATTTGGTTTATAGTCCTAAAACCAATGAAATATTATGAGGGGGTGATGGATTGTTATGCATCATCATATATAGTCATCCTATTTATGTTTATCTATTTTCAAAAAAAATTATAATTATTTAATCTATGTGGATTTAACTCAAAAAATACCTAAACTTTTGAATAAGAAATTTCATTTCATTTCATTTTTGAATCATCCACTTCTAATTTCATAACAACAATTTTTTCATTTGAATTTATAATTTTTAGGAATATTTTTTATTTTTATTTAAAAAAAAGACACTCTCTCACATTCTCATATTTTTTTTGATTTTTAATCATCACATAATATTTTTACAATGATTTTGATAATGATTTATAAAAACACTTTTTTACTATTACTACTAAATTTTTATATATATAACCAAATGAATTACCTCTTATAGTTAATTTTCATTATCACATAATAAGTTCTATTATGATATAATTATTTCAGTAGATTCAATTACTGGTATCAACCAATCTATTTTGTAACATCATATTATGTGATAACATTCAGAAATGTTGTGTACATATATTCCTCTATGGGTACTTTATGATATGTTTTATGATTTATTTATTTAGGAACTAATAAGTGTTTTTTATAATTACATGAATGGTGGGGTCTTATATACCCCTCCAGAACATTTTTTAATGGTTTATTTGTATGATCTCAACTTCTATATGATGTAGTACTCATTTAAATTTGGATTTCCCCCTTCTTAAATGGTTAATAAAATGATTACAAATAGTATGTGAGGTCTTGAGGGTGCCTAAAGGTTGAGGGACAAAAAAAATTGGTAAAAATTCCCATCTAGTTCTTATTTAATAGTTGGTACATAGATAGTTCATATAATACACCTTAACCATGTTGAATCATGGTGAAGGTTGAATGGTTATAAAACCATGAAAGGAGGCTTTGGAAACCACATAGCTTCAACACCTCTTCAATAAAGGTGATCACCTTTCCATTGAACGATTTGGGTTTCTAGAAAATTCATGTGGCATAACCCCCTATGAGGGAGACTATTCCCCATGGTTGTAACATGGGTTAACCAAACGTGCATCCAAACCACAAACCTCTTAAAATATGTGTATTTTACCATTTTTCCCCTAGAATTATTTTTTCTAACTTGATTTACTCTCCCATTTAACATACATCATCTAGGGGTCCATGCAAATTCCTACCACCTCTATCAAGTATAATTCTCCTGCGATCCTTCATGAAGCTTTACCATCTTGTTCATGATTCTCACAATTGTCGAATGGTTTCTCTATTTCAATTCCCTAAATTCTTATTTTTTTACTATAGAATCATAGATTTTACATTGATGTTTGTTTTATCACAAATCAAGTGCCAAAGATGGGTGAACATTTTTCTATGTTCATTAGGTTGTTGTTCCATAAGTTATTCTCTCACAATTGTTGTGTTAGTATTGAATATGTTTTAATGCTAATGTGATACCAATATACACATTTGTGTTTGAAATTATTGAAAATGATTTAGGACACCAATTGATGTGTGAAACCACTAAGGATCCACATTTTTTCCATTTTGGATGATTAGAAAGGTCCTACGGTTACCAATTCACTTTTCCACTCCCTTAGAAATGTTCCAATGAATTTGTTGGAAAAAAATACCTCAAGGTGCAGTTGTAGTGTTTTGGAGTGACAGTGTTTGTTGACAAGGCTGGTTTCTGAGGTATGTTTTAGAGTTCTGGAATGACTATTCAAAAGGTTTGATGACAAATTTACATGAGAAATTAATGTTTTGTTTTCATAATATAATTATAAAAATATGGTAAACACATGATTTTCTCAATGATTGGGTTTTTGGAATGGCATTTTAAAAATGTGTGGATCATTGTGAGTAGTTAATCGTGAAAGGTCTATGTCTGGAGGGTAATCTCTAGCACTATGATAAGCTTCACAAATGGGAACTTCCAATAGATATTTGAGAAAATTGGGAGCATCATGAACAAGATGGTAAATCATCATGAAAAGGTAATGATATGGATGGAAGATTATAGAATGTAATGAAACCCTAATCAATCAGCCTCTAACCCATCAACATAGATGAGGAAGACATAATAAAAAAATTATTAATGAATGTTTGACTTAATGTTGTTAGCTTTAGGAATGCATTGAAATTCACAAAGCCTATAAAATTATGAATGGAAGTTTGACTAATTATGGAGGCTAATAGAGATTTAGGAATAGTGGTTTATTCGTAATGTATATTTGATCTTCATGAAAGAGTTGATCATTTAAAAGGTAGTGAGCATCATGGAATTATTTAGAAATTACTTCCTTGAAAATTAGGGCTAAATTTGTATTCATAATTTGGATGAATTTGGGACATCAATATAGAATAGATCTTTAGCTATGAGTGTATTCATTATTTCTAATAATGGGACATACATGTCCATAATCTATGTGTGGATCCTTTCCAAAGTAGTGAGAAAAGGAAGAGGTAGAAGGTGATGTTTTCTGATAGTAGTGAGGCATAAAAAGAGATATAGGGAGAGACCTTTAGGAAAGTACTATGATATCCTCAAACCCTATAAAGGTATCATGCTAGGTCATAGTAGTGGTCTATACTAAAATGTTAATTGGAAGTGTGCCATCATAAATATGATATATTGGCACATTATTGTTGTATAATCCTTGGACATAGCCCATTGAGGGTGTCCAATGTAATATTCAATGTGAATATTATATGATTTCATTTCTATTTATACATTAGTATGGGAAACATATAGAAGATTGTTTTGTTTATTTAAGGAACACAATATGAAGTGGCTATTTTTTAATATTTTAGACCATGATTCACCATCACCCCACCTCTTAGGGTTCTTAACATAGTTTGGATAACAGCTGGTATTAGAGGTAATGATAGAATGTCATTAGTTCTCACTTTATAGTAGGAATTGAGGTTGTAAATCATAATGGGATCCCAATATTCATTTGGAAAAATTCTCAATTATGGAATAATCTGATGCAGTACTACTACCAATATTTAGGGATAAATTCCTTAATAGTAGTGATTCAAAAAATTTCAGTTAGTATCAATATTGTTTCATTTTCAGGAGATGAATAAAGAGAATTGGATACTGACACCAAAGGAATCAATGCTCTAGGGGAAGTCATATCCAATGCAATATATATAAAGGTGATTTTCGGTACATTGTTACAGGATATGGTGAAAATCTTGATAAATATTTATAAGGATGACAAAATATTTAGGGAAGAAATTCTACAGGTTCAACGGAACAACTTTGAGGATCTAAGAATGCACTCGAACATGTCTATAGATTCATTTATTGATCAAGTGAATGTTTCTATGTAATAAATGTGTGGTCTCAAAGAAATTATTGAAGATGTAAACATTTTAAAGAACATCTTGAGAAGAAATAAAATTCAATTAAATAAGAATATTTCTTTTTTGTAAGATAAAGATACAAAGGATATGACATTGGATAGTTTTCATAGTACTAATTTTTTATATGAAATGAGAAATGATGATAATGAGACTATGGGAAAATGGAAGTCCAAAGAAGTGGAATTCAAGGACATGAATAATATCACTATTGATGATGGCCAAAAAAAGAAGAGGGAAATGGTCGATTTAATTTCATTATACTAATCTAAAAAGAGGAAATATAATGTTCAATGGGAATATCCAACTTGAATTCTTTGGGTGTGGAGAGTTTGGACATATTTCACTAAGAAGAATATGATGATGAAGTTTAAATTACCATAATGTAGTCCTCATCCTATGTGAAAGGTAATAAAAAGTTAAATAGAAATTTATTCAAAAAGAAGAATATTTTTTCATAGGAGTATGATAGTTTATAATTATATGAGGTTAAATAGACAGGGAACTTGAAATGTCATTGATAAAATTCTATGGTACATGTAAGATCCCAACTATAAAATGTGGTACATCACTATTTAAATTTTCATCAAAAATACTTTTCTAGAAAATAAATTCATTATGGGTAGTAAATGAAAATTTTAAGGTGTTCTTAGGGTTCAGGATAAGAATACAAGAGAAAAGGGGCCAAGAAGTATGCAATGCATTGTTGTATCACAGTTAGAAAAAACTGTGCACCTATCCAAGGATACCATGTAGCTTGAGGACCCTTTCAGATGGATCTGGGGGAATGATTACCACACAGTTTTCCAGACCATGAGGGTCATTCTAGGAAATTGTGCTGCATGACCCCATATGTAAAACATGAGTCTAACAGTTGGTGTATGGTTTTTCTAACCATGTGGCCAAACCATACAGCCCTCAAAAAGTGGGAAATTAAAATTTCCCTCTTAGATTTTAAGGGTACAATCTGATTTTCCTCCAAATTCCTCCTCCAATAGCATGGGTGAAAAACCAAAACATCCTATACTTTGGAGGGATGTTTCTCATATGATTATTGCAAATTTGGAGTGAGTTTGGGTGATAATCGATGATCGAGGTCATTCTAACACTCGTCTTTTATCTATTTTATGTATTAGGGATTGTAGAATCTCCCCTCTTATTCTGATTCCCTTAAAACCCCAATTTTTCATAAGATTATATGTTGGGGATGTAAAGGTATTTTGGGTTCAAATTAATGTAGGAGGTTAAGAAATTGATTGTCAATGGACTTGAGGAAGTTGGTCATTATTCAATTTCCCATTGTCTCATTGTTATATATGATGATATGGTTGTGATAATGTACAAACTTGTCTTATTTTAATGTCTTTGATGGTGGAAAGTTATTTTGGTCATTATATTGATGTGGGAGACCCTTCACGGACCCATTGGGTTTGTTAATAATGCAAGACCAAGCCTAGGGCTACCCAAGGGGTATTTCGAACACATGAAAATGGTGAAATAATTTAGTGAACATTGACACCAGTCAAATATGAGGGGGAATATGTTGTATCTAGTAATCATGGATGTTTAATTGTCCAAGGGGTAAATTGAAATGATTATATTTCATATTTCATGAAATTCATAAGAGTCTTGAAATGGAATAAAAGTTGTGTTTTAGACTTTGATCCGGTTATGGTTTGTAAATGATGAATATGATGTTTGAATGTGTGATGTGTTATCAAAAGATTTTTGGACATAAATCTGATTTAAAAAGGGGGTTTCTTTTGACATTTAAAATTATGGTGTGAAATGGATGATGTGGTCCCTTTCTTGTGAAAAAATGCGAACTGATTTCTTGAAAATGGAATGTAATCATTGAGACATGTTTTTGTTTTTTTTAAACAGAATGACCTATATTTCAAAGCGTGCCTTGAAGATGGATTTTAATTATTAATTTGGTTGTGTGATATCTTTTAATTGTGGAATGAAGTGTATGTTAACTGTTTCCCAGGTTAATATAGAATATGAGGGTGTTTGGCATAATAGTATATGTGTTAATATGAAATGGAATTTTAGATGGATCTGTATAATAAGTTATAATTATAAATGTTGGATGTCATTAATTGTTTGTTTGTTTTGTTTGATAAATGTCTTATCATTAAAGAATCGTGTTTTAATGACTTATTTGTATAAGGGGTATTGAAAAAAGGATCCACCAACAGGTTGGGATAGACTAAGGCTCTAAATCCTAGATCTATAATGCATGGGTTAGGGTGTCGAAATGAGGCTATAATCCTCTAGTAGTTTCATTTTTTGAAACTCCATGGAATGAGTCTCCAAGGTAAGTGTTATTTATGGTGTTGTTTGGGATGTCAGAATAATGCTCTTGGATTCCCAAATAGATGGAAATGGCTTAATCACTAAACTTAGGCTATGGGGTTTGTTAATAAGTTTTTTAGTTAATTTCATTGTGATTAAAAGTATGTTCACTCTTATTTTATAGATAAGTCTTTCTTTGTGACATAATATAGTTTTTTTGGTTGTTTTACCCAAGATAAATTAAGGTTTTAAATGATTATTTTATAACATAGTATCTTTTAAACTTATATATATTTACGATTATTTTGTTGATTAGTTTATTTCATGTACAAAGGCTCTCTTCATATAATTCTGTATGGACTGGTTGTTTCAAAATACAATTTTTAGGTGGGCTACTGAGATTTACACACACCCTTATTGGGCCACCATGGAATGTGTGTAACACCTGAGTTTTTTTATGAGAAATATTTTTTTTTATCATCAAAGGAATCTTTCACTACACACAGCATAAGCTTGGATTGCTTTACACGCAATCACGACCTTCCTCGATAGCTTGTGTTGTACACAATATCGAGTTTCACTAAACAACGACATGGTATTAAAATATTATTAAAACTAGCCGTTATGAATAGTAATACCCACTTTTTGAAATTTTATAAATTTTATATTTCAAAATGGACTTCATTTTTGGATTTAGAATATCGAAATTATCCTAGGGTGAATTTTTGGTATTTTTTCTGAAAACATTCAATTTTTGATGAATAGTGAAAACACTAGGTTACTATTAAAAAACTGACTTTTTATTTAAATAATTATATATTTATTTAAATTTATTTTTGGTAAAAATTGATACATAATACCAATATAAGTTCAATGTAATTCATTGGAGTCATTTTATAATAATTTTAGATATATAAAAATTTTATTGAACTTTTCACCGTCCTTTACCCACCTCCTAGGAGAGTTTAAACATTTATATAAAACTTAATTTTACCGCTTCATTGAGTGGAATTTCAAAGATCCGAGAGACAAGGTTAACATCAATGAGTAAAATTTGGTTCAATAAGATAAAAATAATTTTTGGTGAATAGTAACTTTTTACTTTTATTTACCACGATTAAAAGTAAATAGGGTAATTAAGGGTAAAATGGTATTATTATTACCCTAAAACATGTCCTAATTATATTGGATAAGTTTAATTCGACCAAAAACAACCTTAGGGATAAAATATTACCCTTTAGGTCCACTTGGATTAGATTAGGACATTTATTATTATTTTATTTAAAGAATAGTTAAAATAGTTAAAATCAAAGTTTAATAACTAAAACATTTTTAATATAGGGTTATACATAAGATAAATTAGACTATAAATATTCATTAGAAATATAAAAATATTTCATACATAATGGTATTTTATTTGTAATTTTTAGACTTTAAATAATTTAATTTATTTATGACACAATGATGATGCAGTAATTACCCTATTAAGGAAATATTAACATAATTGATATTATAAATACCAAAATAAATTTAATTTGAGAATTTTTATGAATTAAACTAATTTTATAGGTTAATATGACATATTAGTATTGATTCAATTAAATTTTTATAAATAATCGCGCTATTATGATTTTCACAAAAATCAATTACCAAATAGTGTCAAAATTGACATAAAATAGTTTTTAAAACAAATATTATATTATTAATTGTTATTTTATTCCAAAAAATCTTAGGTTCGGCCAAATTACTTAGATAATGTTATATATATTAATAATGAACCACTTGGGGTTCGTTTGGCTTGTTATAGTAAGTTTATTAACCATATAGTGTACGAAAACAAGAAGACACGGTAAAGGTAAAATTATTTAACTTAAAGTTAAATCTAAATGATAAGGTTAAAATAGTAACCTAACTTGTCTAAAATCTATTGTATGAGAGGATTTAAACCCATCCCCACATTATATTAGAAATAAATTAATTTTGAGCTATTAAAAACCGAATATGACTTTATAATAAAATAATATTTTATGTTTTTCCTAAAGTGCCCCTCTCCTCCCTTATAAAAGGGCACCTCCTCCCTCTCCTCCTCACACCACTTTGATCCTTAAAGCTCGGCCAAACCCTACCAAATTCTCTTCTACACTTCCGTAGAAACATCCTAGAGGTTCTGGTCTTTTTCAAAAACCATCTTTAGTGCCCTAAGAGGAGGTTAGGAAGAGGCGCTTCAATGAAGAGGTAATGTCCGTTACCGATTCTTTCAAATTTATTTCTTCTTCTAATTCTTCTTCTTTAGTTGTTTCATTATGAAGTAATAACATCAGTATCACTCATATACTGATATGTTATTATAAATATGAAACAACCCTATTTCACCTTCTATCCATCCTACAGAAAATGAAATCACCGCGCGTGCGTACGTACAGAATACCGTCTCCACGCCGTGATGTAATCTGTTTTCCACCACCACCTTACTTGGATGGGTATAATGGTGTAAAGAATAACTATATATGAATATTTTAAAGTGATATTTATTCTTAAATAGTATACATACACTTCAATACAATTCCACGATCATGGGAACGATATCATCGCTCGTGCGTACGTACGGCCTACTGTCTCCACGATGTGATGCGACTCATTTTACAGGATCTTAAATGCATAATGACTATATAAATGAATTTAATGAATAAATATGATATACATTACACTAATACCATTCTGTAAATGAGGTATCTATAACCTAAAAGGAAGAATAAGAATTTATTCGACAAAACACGCATAAGAACAAAAAGCAGTAAACACCCGAATAACAAGTAGCAATGAAATATTATTAATAAGAAGCTAAGAATATGACCATATATTATATCATAATAATTAGTACAATTCTGGAATTATTCAATAACATTATTAAATCATTATACAGGAGGTTTGGACACGTACGAAGCAAATCGGGCCTAAGGTAAGGGAAAATTTCACAATCTCATTTTTATCCGAGATTGTTTATACATTGGTATTTTACTGGGGTGTATTTATAATCCAAATCCATGTTTCATAAATATGTAATATTATTTATATCCTCCTACAATTTTTTAAATCCAATTTTACCCTTCGGTGAGTTTTAGTAAAATATATGAATGGAATCTTTTGTCGTTTTTAGTACGAGGTAATTTTTTGACTTTTCCGATCAAAGTATGAGAATAATGTTTTTCTTTAACTTATACAACATGAATGGATTTTTAGAAAAATTATTTCCATGAAGCTTCCTTTAAATGTTTTCAATTTTATTTTTAATCAACTTCTTTTAGATTAAAAGTTTATGACATGTTAAGAAAGGAAAAATGTTTTTGAAGTAGAAAGGATATTTTCCTCAAGAATGGAGTTCACGAATTTTATCAAAATTATTTTCCATCTAAGATAATATAGGGTTCTATTTCTATAACTATTTTTACATTTATTTGATTATGTTATGATGGAATTATTTTTATGAAGTCCTTTTATCTGATATGATTTTTGTTATGATGGCATGATGTTTAAGAATCCCATTTTTATTACATGGGTTATGATATAATGTATGATTTACGATATTGTGGCACACATAAGAATGGTATCATTATGAGATGGGTGGGACCTATATCTTACTCCAATTAATTGGGTAAATATTTATATCTCATGAGATAGACATGGCTGGAACAGAAGGTTAATTCGGTTCAGTGACACAGGACTGAAACGAGGAGTGAAATCGGTTCAGAAATGGACTTTGTCCGCTAAGATAGTCTTGGAAATGAGTATTGACTAATAAGAAATGATTTTCTATGATTATGTGTGTATTCCACAAAGTTTCATGTTTTATGTTATGATTATTGGGATTACATTTCACTACTATGATTTATCCCATGTTATGAAATTATGATCGCTTTTGCAGGTTAAGATTTCCAAAATGATATGTTCTTATGAATATGATGTGATTGATATTTCTTTTGTTTACCCTTACAGAGCATTTGAGATCACCCTTTTGTATGTTTTATTTTCCCTAGGTCATAAATAAGGGTATTAAGTAATGGACTCTAGATATGATAAAATAAAAGGGAGACAATGTAGATGATTTATGAACCTGTTGTTTATGTTTCATAGTTTCTAAAGACACTATACCTATATGGTCCTTTCATGGTTTTGTTATATATTGTAATAAGTATGCTTCAATTATTAAGTAATAACAATGTATGTAATGTATGGGTCGTTATAGTTGGTATCAGGGGAAAGGTATAGTCAACCTTTGGAAACTAGGATGTGAAAGCCTTAGTAAGAACCCTATGGATAATTCTAAGCATAGAACACAATCTTAGTGTTTTAGAAATGGCCATGAACAACCTATGATAAGACCTTAAGTGTGAAATTTTATTCTTAATTATGTGATTTTACTATTATAATTGGTGTTTCTCACACTATTCTTCTTGGTTTTAGTCAATGGATGGAACCCAAAGGAACTGTGTTAATGCTGAATGCGACGGGAAATGCAATGATTGTCCCCCTGAGAAACCAAACGTTATGGGAGATGGAATGAAAAATCTTGTAGCCATGCTCACAAAACTTTCTCAAGCTATGAATTATGCAGGACTTCAGAATGAGAAAAAGAAAGAGCAAAATTCTGTTGAATCCTTCATGAGGTAGCATCCACCTTCATTCAACGGGTCTACTGATCCATTAGTTTCTAAACAAAGGATCAGTACTACTGAAAAGATATTTTCAGTTCTTCAATGTTCTAAACATGATAAAGTCATCTTATGAGTATATCATTTGGAAGGTTAAGCTGATCAATGGTGGATTCTTATCAAGAATACAAGGCCAAGAGATGAAATTGATTCCATGGAATGGGACGAGTTCAAGAACTTATTTTTCAATAAGTACTTCCCTCGTATTCTTCGAACAAATATAGAGACGGAGTTTCTTGAACTAAAGCAAAAGGATGATGAATCTGTTGGTACCTATGAAGAAAATTTTACAAGACTTGCAAGGTACGCTTCTAGGATTGTTATCCAACCTAAGTGTAAGATCAATCGATTATTTAGTGGCTTAAAACCAAGTCTTGGAAGGCCGTTAGCCATAAGGGACTTCAATAGCTACAAGGAAATCATTTGATGTGCCCTCAAGGTTGAGATGGAGATTGGAGTAACCCATCAGTCATATGGGTTTGATAAGAAGTGAAAAATGGAATTCAAAGGGAAATCTAAAGAGCACACTGAAAAGAAGATGAGTTTTCCATTATTCTCAAATTGTGGAAAGAAACATGGAGGGAGTTCTCTTAAAGGGACAAGTAAATGTTTCAAATGTGGAAAATAAGGTCATCGGGCATTTGAATGCCACAATGATGGGAAGAAGATGTCTAGTGATGCGAACAAAGAAAAGGCTACACATAGTGCACCACCCACACTTCAATGTTACAAGTGCAAGGAAATGGGGAATTATTCCAATCAATTCCCTAATCAAAGGGTTGATGATGATGATCAACGTCAACAAACTATTAAGGCTAAAGACAAAGGAAAGTCACATGCAATTTCTATCAGCGAT
Organism: Viscum album; assembly: GCA_963277665.1. Classification (NCBI taxonomy): domain Eukaryota; kingdom Viridiplantae; phylum Streptophyta; class Magnoliopsida; order Santalales; family Viscaceae; genus Viscum; species Viscum album. The sequence goes on along the minus strand of OY728122.1, from coordinate 463,952,073 downwards.
GTGGAGTATGATAACAAAGTGGTGAAAGGTACACTTACCATCCACTCTAAAGTATAAAATGTTTTATTTGATTCTGGATCCACCAGCTCTTTTATTTCTGAAGAATTTTATATGGGTATCACCGTATTAACTCAGCAGTTAGATATTGAGTTAGCTGTGACAACCCCTAATGGCACAACAATCCCATAAAAAGTTTATAATTCTTCTCCGATTGAAGTTTGTGGGAAAGTGCTTCCTGCAAATCTTGTGATCCTTCCTATAGTGGAATTTGATGTGATTATTAGCATGGATTGGATTTATTTATATGGATCTCATATCAATTTCCAAATAAGGGAAGTCACATTTCATATTCCAGGTCAATCTATGATCGTCTATCGATGCAAGGATGAACATAACCTTCCAGTGGAAATTTCTTCCATCTTATGGGTCTTGATTCCACTAAATAAAGGTTATTTATCTCAAATGGTTGGAGAGAAACTCACGACTAAGAATATTCCCATTGTACTGGAGTTTGATGATGTATTTCCGGAGGAATTACCTGGTCTTCCACCAAATTGTGAAGTTGAGTTTTCAATAGAACTCGTACCTGGTGATTTACCTATTTCAAAGACACCTTATAGAATAGACCCAATTGAGTTGCAGGAATTGAAGAAGCAACTACAAGAGAACCTTGATAAGGGATTCATACGCCCTAGTGCATCACCTTGGGGAGCACCTGTTCTGTTTTTTAAGAATAATTATGGGTTAATGAGACTCTTCATTGATTATCGAGAACTTAACAAGATCACTATCAAGAACAAATATCCTCTCCCATGCATTGATGACTTATTTGACCAACTACGTGGAGATCAATAATTTTCCAAGATTGATCTTTGTTCAGGGTATCATCGGTTAAGAGTCAAAAGGGAGGATATACCAAATACGGCTTTCCGTACAAGGTATGGACACTATGAATTTATAGTGATGCCATTTGGTCTTACTAATGCCCCTTCTATCTTCATGGATCTAATGAATAGAGTCTTTAGAGACTATCTTGATCCATTTGTGGTAGTCTTTATATATGATATTCTTTTCTATTCAAAGATCAAGGAAGAACATGAAGATCACTTGAGAATTGTATTAAAGACCCTGAGAAAGGAGAATATTTATGCCAAATTTACCAAGTGTGAATTTTGGCTTCAAAAACTTTCATTTTTGGGTCACATAATCTCAAAAGAGGGGATATCTGTGGATCCCGCAAAAACAGAGGTTATCGAAAGATGGTCGAGACCAACAACAGTAACTGAGATCCGATATTTTCTTGGTTTGGATGGATATTATCGACGTTTTGTGAAAGTTTTTTCACGATTATCTAATCCATTCACCAGGTTGACTTGAAAAAGAGTTAAGTTCGTGTAGACAGAGGAGTGTGAAGAGAATTTTAAGGAGTTAAAAAGAAGGTTATCCAACACACCTGTTCTCACACTACCTTGTAGTGGAGAAGGGTTTGTGATCTACAGTGATGCATCTAAGAAGGGAATAGGATGTGTTCTCATGAAAAATGATATGGTGATAGCTTATGCCTCACGACAGTTGAAAATCCATGAGCAAAATTACCCAACTCATGATTTGGAGTTAGCTGCGGAAATCTTTGCATTAAAAATATGGAGGCATTATATTTATGGTGAAAGGTGTGATATTTATACCGATCATAAAAGTTTAAAGTATATTTTAGCACAAAAGGAGCTGAATATGCACCAAAGAAGATGGTTGGAGTTGATTAAGGACTACGACTGCTCAATTCATTATCACCCTGGGAAAGCAAACAAGGTGGAAGATGCATTAAGTTGACAAGACCATGTTAGCTTTTCCATGATGAGGATCACAAAAGATCCTATATTTATGGATTTCCAAAGGATGGATCTTGGAATTATAATGGAAGGGGAGAAATATTATCTTTCTCAAATGAATTTTCAACCATCTATACATGTGAAGATTAAAGAGGCATAGATAGAAGATGTAGAGTTACAAAAGAAGGTGAGAAATGTTCCTGAATTCAACCTTGATTGTGATGGGATAATAAGGTTCAAGAATCGGGTTTGTGTTCCTCCCATCCCAGAATTTAAGAAGGAGCTGCTGGATGAGGCTCATAGTTCTTTATTCTCTATTTATCCTGGAAGAACAAAGATGCATAGGGACCTGAAAGAGTACTTCTGGTGGGATGGCATGAAAATAGATGTCGCGAATATGTCTCTCGATGCTTGGTTTGTCAGCATGTTAAAGTTGAGAGACAGAAGTCTAAGGGGATGTTACAACCATTAACCATACACGAATGGAAATGGGAAAACATCACTATGGACTTTGTCACCAGAGTTCCTAAAACATCCAAAGGAAATAATGCTATCTGGGTCATAGTTGATCGTCTTACAAAGTCGGCACACTTCATTACTACTAGAGAGGATTTATCTCTCGATCAGCTTTCCAGGATATATGTAAAGGAAGTTGTAAGATTGCATGGAGTAACACTTTCCATTATATCTGATCGGGATCTGAGGTTTACCTCAAATTTTTGGCGAAGTCTTTAGCATACTTTGGATACAGAGTTGAGTTTCAGCACTGCTTATCATCCTCAGACAGATGGTCAGTCTGAGAGAACAATTCAAAATCTAGAAGATATGTTAAGAACATGATCTATGGATTTCAAAGGTGGTTGGGATCAACACCTACCTTTAGAGGAATTTTCTTATAACAATATATTTCACTCCAGTATTCAGATGGCTCCTTATGAATCTCTCTATGGAATGAAATGCAGGACTCCAACTTGCTGGGATGAAGTTGGGGAAAGAAAGCTATTACGACCTGATCTTGTTGATGAGATGGCAAAAAAGGTCAGATATATTCAACAACACATTAGAGTAGCTCAGATTCGACAAAAAAGTTATTCCGATAACTGAAGAAAAGACCTAGAGTTTGAAGTGGGTGATAAAGTGTTCTTACGAATATCTCCTTGGAAGAGAGTAATGAGATTTGGAAAAAGGGAAAGCTGAGCCCTAGGTATATCAGTCCTTTAGAAATACTGGATCGTGTTGGGAAGGTAGCTTACCTAATGGAGCTTCCACCAAATCTCTCTCAAGTTCATGATGTGTTCCATGTATCTCTCCTGAGAAATTACATACCCGATCCTTCACATGTACTCAACTCAGAAGTTGTACCGCTGGAGCAAGATCTTTCTTATGAAGAACAACCGATAGAGATTCTGGATCATAGCGAAAAAGTCCTACGGAACAAGACCACTCGCTTGGTGAATGTTTTATGGAGGAACCACCAATTATAAGAAGCTACATGGGAGCTTGAGGATATGATGAGGGAGAGGTTTCCTCATTTGTTTGTTACAAAGTGACGAATTTCGAGGGTGAAACTCATTTTAAGGGGGGTAGAATGTAACACCTGAGTTTTTTATGAGAAATATTTTGTTATCATCAAAGGAATATTTCACTACACACAACACTAGCTTGGCTTGATTTACATGCAATCACGACCTTCCTCTATAGCTTGCGTTGTATGCAATATCTAGTTTCACTAAACAACGATATGCTATTAAAATATTATTAAAACTAGCCGTTATGAATATTAATACCCACTTTTTGAAATTTTATAAATTTTATCTTTCAAAATGGACTTCATTTTTGGATTTAGAATATCGAAATTAGCATAGGGTGAATTTTTGGTATTTTTCTGAAAACTTTCAATTTTTGATGAATAGTGAAAACACAAGGTTACTATTTAAAAACCGACTTTTTATTTAAATAATTATTTATTTTATTTAAATTTATTTTATGTCAAAATTGATACATAATACCAATATAAGTTCAATGTAATTCATTGGAGTCATTTTATAATAATTTTAGATATATAAAATTTTTATTGAACTTTTCACCGTCCTTTACCCACCTCCTAGGAGAGTTTAAAAATTTACATAAAATTTAATTTTACCGCTTCTGTGAGTGGAATTTTGAAGATTCGAGAGACACGGTTAACATAAAGGAGTAAAATTTGGTTTAATAAGATAAAAATAACTTTTGGTGAATATTAACTTTTTTACTTTTATTTACCACGGTTAAAAGTAAATAGGGTAATTAAGGGTAAAAATGGAATTATAATTACCCTAAAACATGTCCTAATTCTATTGGATAAGTGTAATTCGACCAAATACAACCTTAGGGATAAAATATTACCCTTTAGGTCCACTTGGATTAGATTAGGACATTTATTATTATTTTATTTAAAGAATAGTTAAAATAGTTAAAATCAAAGTTTAATAACTAAACCATTTTTAATATAGGGTTATACATAAGATAAATTCGACTATAAAAATTTATTAGAAAGATAAAAATATTTCCTACATAATGGTATTTTATTTATAATTTTTAGACTTTAAATAATTTAATTTATTTATGACACAATGATGATGAAGTAATTACCTTATTAAGGAAATATTAACATAATTGATATTATAAATACCCAAATAAATGTAATTTGAGACTTTTTATGAATTAAAATAATTTTATAGGTTAATATGAAATATTAGTATTGATATAATTAACTTTTTTTGAACTAATCATGCTGTTATGATTTTCAAAAAAATCAATTATCAAATTGTGTCAAAATTGACATAAAATAGTTTAAAAAAAATATTATATTATTAATTGTTATTTTATTCTAAAAAATATAAGGTTCGGAAAAATTACTTAGATAAAGTTATATATATTAATAATGAATCACTTGGGGTTCGTTTGGCTTGTTATAGTAAGTTTATTAACCATATAGTGTAAGAAAACAAGAAGACACGGTAAAGGTAAAATTATTTAACTTAAAGTTAAATCTAAATGATAAGGTTAAAATAGTAACCTAAACTTGTCTAAAATCTATTGGATGAGAGGATTTCAACCCATCCTCACATTATATTTGAAATAAATCAATTTGGATCTTTTAAAATCCGAATATTACTTTATAATAAAATAATATTTTAAGTTTTTCCTAAAGTGCCCCTCTCCTCCCTTATAAAAGGGCACCTCCTCCCTCTACTCCTCACACCACTTTGAGCCTTCAAGATCGGCCAAACCCTGCAAAATTCTCTTATAAACATCCCTAGAAACATCCTATAGGTTCTGGTATTCTTCAAAGACCATCTTTAGTGCCCTAAGAGGAGGTTAAGAAGAGGCGCTTCAAAGAAGTGGTAATGTCCGTTACCGATTCTTTCAAATTTATTTTTTATTCTACTTCTTCATATTTAGTTGTTTCATTATGAAGTAATAACATAAGTATCACTCATATACTGATATGTTATTATAAATATGAAACAACCATATTTCACCTTCTATCCATCCTACGGAAAATGAAATCACCGCGCGTGCGTACGTACGGAATACCGTCTCCACGTCGTGGGGTAATCTGTTTTCCACCACCACATTACTTGGATGGGTATAATGGTGTAAAGAATAAATATATATGATTATTTTAAAGTGATATTGATTCTTAAATAGTATACATGCACTTCAATATAATACCACGATCATGGGAATTATATCATCACTCCTGCGTACGTACGGCCTACCGTCTCCACGATGTGATGCGACTCATTTTACAAGATCTTCAATGCATAACGATTATATAAATGAATTGAATGAATTAATATGATATAAATTACATTAATACCATTCTAGAAATGAGGTATCTATAACCTAAAAAGAAGAATAATAATTTATTCGACAAAACACGCATAAGAACAAAAAGAAATAAACACCCGAATAACAAGTAACAATGAAATATTACTAATACGAAGCTAAGAATATGACCATATATGATATCATAACAATGAGTACGATTCTGAAATAATCCAATAACATTATTTAAATCATTATACAATAGGTTTGGACATGTACGAAGCAAATCAGACCTAAGGTAAAGGAAAATTTCACAATCTCATTTTTATCTGAGATTGTTTATACATTGGTATTTTACTGGGGTGTATTTATCATCCACATCCATTTTTTTAAAAGGTAGTGTTCTGGACAAAGACCAAAACACCAAATACTACTAAAAAATGGATTACACGAGTATGAAATTTGGGATTTTGTTAACATCCCTAACATAAAGCAGGATTAACTGTGGAGGAAGATCATCCCTCTAATGCAGATCATGGGTAACACCTAAATTGGAAAGACCATAAGCAATTCTGTTAGCCTCACGATAAGTGTGGGTGGCGATGAAGCTAAGATTAGCCAGGGAGTTCAAGAAATCCATCCAACGTGAAGTGAGAGTCCAAGCAAGGTGGATGGTGCCGTTCCAAATAGCCTGTATGATGGTGGTGGAGTCGCTCTCAATCCAGATGTAGTTCCAATTGTGAAGCTTGGAAAAAGAAATGGCATGAATGACAACCATCATCTCAGATTCAAGGGAAGTAGAGGAGCCATAGGAGCCATATAAGCAACCAAGCATTTGGTCCAAATGATTTCTAAAGATGGCGCCACAACCCACTAGTCCAGGGTTGCCTTTAGAGGCTCCATCCACATTGACTTTAATCCAGCCTGGGGGGTGGGAGCCAAAAAACTTCAAAAGTATATTTAGAGTAGGGATAATTCCCTTTCACCCTCACACATATGAGGATCTCCAAGTCATGAATCGAGTTGTTTCAATGATCTTTTTGGATCGAAGCCGCTTCACGGATGGCCATGAGGATTCTTGCTTTTATGGCATTGATTCTAAAAGAGTTATTATGAAAAATAAAGTCATTTATACCATAACAGATTACATGAAGAAGCTCTACTACGGCGGCAACCAAAAGATTTTTGAGCTGCTGGGAAATAGACAAGTCCAAGCATCGTTGTATCTGCATGATAATGGTATCACAAAGCAACCATCTGCACTCAAAAATGTCAAGAATGTTATGCCAAAGATCAGTTTCCGTGTCACAAGAAAGAAAAAGATGGTTTATATCCTCTCGATGTTGATTGCACATGCGACATTTTGAACAAAGAATAATTCGAAAATTTTGTTGACAAGTATCCATTGGAAGTCTATTATGATAAATTCACCAGACAAGCGTAAATCTCGAGGGTTTTAACCAAGCTTTATTAAAGTTACTTAACCAAGAAAAATTATTGTCTATGTTATATCATAAATGATTGTAGTAACTTTTGGAATCAAGAATCCCATTACAAGAAGGTTCTCAAATGAGGAAATCATTTTTATTAATGAAGTTATAGTTATCAACGATTTGTTTAATATGATCAGGAAGACATGGGTTTTGCATATGCATGACAGTTTTAATAGAGTCTTGAGAGTGGGGAGGAGAAAAGTTGTTGTCCATTAAAGATATCATAGGAACACCAGTATAGTTATCAAGCCAAAACTTTAAGTTGGAATCCTTATTAGCCATCCATCTAGAGTTATTCATAATATAAGTAAAGGTGTTTCTGATGGAGGGACATATAGAGGACATAAGGAAATGAGTATGGTTATTCCTAAGTTTATCAAGAAAACTAACTTTAAGAAAATCCATGGAAGGAGAGGTATTATGAATGAGATTCCACGTAAGCCTATCTTGAAGGGCTTCATTGAAATTAGAGACATTTTTAATGCCTATCCCCCCCTTATCAATAGGTTTGCAGTAAGAGATCTAGGGGACAGTCACCAATTTTCTCTCCAACATACTTCCAGTCCAAATAAAATTTTTAATAGAAACATCAATGTGTTTTAAAAGACTCTTTCTCCATTTATAAACCATCATGGAGTAAACCATTTTAGAAATGATGGTGGATTTAACCAAAAAAATTATCCCAGCCATCGAAAGATTTTTACCCTTCCAAGAGGAAAGATGATGAAGCGTTTGATCAGTGATGAGAGAAAAATAATTCGCTTTTGGTCTACCCCAGAAGATGGGCACTCCAAGATAAGTTAAAGGAAGTGAACCTTGTTTGACACCTAAAGTATTAGTGATGGTAAGCTTCCTCCCCAGAGAAAAGTCCTTGCCAAAAAAATGTATGATTTATTCCAGTTTATTTACTAACCATAGACTTCCTGATAGTGAAGGAGGATATTTTTTAGAGCCAGAATGTTTCTAGTATGAGGTACTTTTTTGACTTTTCCGACCAAAGTACGAGAAGATTGTTTTTGTTTAACTTATATGGCATGAATGGTTTGTTAGAAAAATTATTTCCATGAAGGTTCCTTTACAAGTTTTCAATTATATTTTTAATCAACTTCTTTTAGTTTAAAAGTTTATGACATGTTAAGAAATGAAAAATGTTTTTGAAGTAGAATGGATATTTTCCTCAAGAATGGAGTTAAAGCATTTTATCAAAATTATTTTCCATCTAAGATAATATAGGGTTCTGTTTCTATCCCTATTTTTATATTGATTCGATTATGTTATGATGGAATTATTTTTATGAAGTCCTTTTATCTGATATGATTTATGTTATGATGGCATGATGTTTAAGAATCCCATTTTTATTACATGGGTTATGCTACGATGTATGATTTATGATATTGTGGCACACATAAGAATGGTATCATTATGATATGGGTGGGATCTATATCTCCCTCCAATGCATTGGGTAAAGATTTATATCTCATGAGATAGACATTGCTAGAACGACAGGTTAATCCGGTTCAGTGATACAAGACTGAAACGAGGAGTGAACTCGGTTCCGAAATGGACTTTGTCTGCTAAGATAGTCTTAGAAATGAGTCTTGACTAATGAGAAATGATTTTCTATGATTATGTGTATATGCCACAAAGTTTCATGTTTTATTTTATGATTATTGGGATTACATTTCACTACTATGATTTATCCCATGTTATGAAATTATGATCTCTTTTACAGGTTAAGATTTCCAAAATGATATGTTCTTATGAATATGATGTGATTGATATTTCTTTTGTTTACCCTTACTGAGCATTTGAGCTCACCCTTTTGTATGTTTTCTTTTCCCCAGGTCAGGAAGAGGGGTATTAAGTAAGGGAATCTAGATATGATAAAATAAAAGGGAGACAATGTAGATGATTTATGAACCAATTGTTTATGTTTCCCAGATTCTAAATACATTATACATATAATGTCCTTTCATGGTTTTGTTATATGTTGTAATAAGTATGCTTGAATTCTGAAGTAATAACAATGTATGTAAAGTATGGGTCATTATAACGTGGGTACCCGAGTTTATGTTATTTGTTTTAGGTATAGGCTTAGAACAAATACTATGTGTCGGGTTTGTGAATGGGATCTTGGGTTAGAGAATGGGTTTTTAGGACTAGGATGGGACTCATGTTTGTTCTTGAAATGTAATGGTATTTTAGGATTTGGAATTCTATTGTTTTAAATTCCTTCCATGTAGTTTATTCATTATACTATTATATAATGTTCTACTTGGTTAGCTATTGGAATTTTATGCATTTTTTCCATTTATTTTCTAACATTGATTATTATATTTTATAATATTATTTCACATGTTCCATTACTCATATAAGTGTGAATTTTCTCCCAAATGTTTCTCCATAGACCCACACTACTAGTTAGTAGCCTTCAGCCTACTAGGAGGTGTGCCTATGGTCATTTTATGATATATCTCATGGACAACGATATAGTGGTCGTCATGTATGGGACATTACAAAGTGGTATGAAAGATGTGCCTTTTGTATTACAATTTGGGGCATGGTAGAATAGATACTATGATCTTTTTGGGACATGGTAACGAGATTGTGCACGTGTTCCTACAACCCCATGTAAAAGAAAAAATTCATATTTACATGGGTGGGAATAGTTGTCTGGGTCATTTCTCTTACAGATGATTGTTATTTCCACCATGACTATACAACTTATTGTTATGTTTCTGATTTTTGTGGTTTTTTATCAGGGATTAATATGGAAAGAGAAGTAGTGTGGGTCTATGCATCATGATAGAAACAATGGATTGATAGGTCACCTATATGTTTCCTATGTTGGTAGTTCATTGGAATTCGTGTTCTAGAAGTGTAATTCCTACCTATGGATTTGTCCAATTTATCTTTCTTTTACAGGGTTGTTAGTGAAAGATGTTTTGAAAAAAACCATTTCACAAAGCTATTATTTTTGAAATGTTCATAATAAAAGGGTTTTGACTGGGGAAATACTCTCATTTTTTAAAATATAATGTTTTGAAATGTGAAATGATGGTTTTTCAAATGCAACTGTTTAATTAGGATGGGAAATGAGAAATAATGGAACATGTAGTGACATCAAAAATGGGGATCCCTAGTAATGTGTTCTGACCCTGTGTATGAGTAGTTTGGGAAGTGAGAGTACCCTATAATTAATATTTGGTTGTTTATGATACCTTATTTGGATTTGATGTTGGGATAGAGGGTTGTTCTAGGACGTGCCTTTGGTGGGGATGGTCCTTTGAGTTATGCAACATTGTTTAGTATTTCTGGGGTTGTAACCCATGAGGAATGTGATCGTTTGAGTTTTTTATTAGTCCCTTGTGTTCATGATTGGATCTTAGTGGTGATGTAAATGTGTGAGTATCATTGGTGTGAAACCTAGTGTAAATGGTTCCTAGGTGCATTACACCTGTTGTTTTCAGAACGGGGGTAGGATATCTTTCTATGAGTAGTGGGAAGTCTAAGGTTTATGTGTATGGATTATAGGTAGATCCAATTACCCTTGTTATTCCTCACTCCAGTTGGGTGAGTTTTTATCATTAGAGTCTCATGGTTAACCTGGAGGGGTTGGTTGGGGTTGATAGTGATTTTGGGAGAATTTGGAACTGGTAGATGTTTTTTAATATAGAAGTGGAACATTAAAGGTATTACCTATTATTTCTTTGGACTAGGGGTATGTATGTGAAGGTTGGTTTCTATGATGAGGAAATTCATGTTACAGATGTGAATTGATAGTCTTTTAAAATATAGGGTAGCCTCGAGGGTGGTTGACCTTGTGTTTATGGAACCATAGGATGTGAATCACGGGTGGTTTCTCTAAAGGGAGAATCAATGCATGGTTATCATCATCAAATTTGTTAAAGGTGAATTTTAATTCCATGTTTTCATCCTCTTAGAGGTATTTTAGTTCTTATGGATGGTAATAAGGCCACTGTTGGAAAAAAAATGTCATTAGTATCCTTGTCCAATGGTTTTGATGGTGTTTGATGCAAGAATTGATGTTAATCCTCTATGGATAGGACAGGGTGACCAAGGAATGGATGTATACATATTGTGTAGAAGTGAATATTAGGGTGGGGGTGCTCATGCCACTATGATCTCTTGTCTGATTGTTGGTTTTTGAAGGACACTAATGATAATTCCTTGATTCCGATAAGGCTGACGAACCTAGCGGAATGGTCAGATGGGTGTAAGGATGATGATCTTAGCTATTTTGGTGTATGAATTGTATGATATATAGTTGAGTTTAGCATATGGTCATAGGAAATTTAGATACATTGAGGGTTTGATGAGTTCTAGATGTGAGAATGTGTCGGGAGGGGATGATTCTATTTGGGATCAATGAATATGTGGACTGGGATAAAAGTCTATCCTATTTCTGTGTGATCATAGAGGGAAGCACTGGCTGTGTATGAGGTAGTTGGATCTGAATTTATGTGGCAATCATTTTTTTCTATGTGAGTCACCCGGGTTGTTCTATAATGACTAGAGTGTTGAAATGGTTATGCTTCCAATTATAATATTGGGTCACAATTGGTTGACTTTGGGTCATTATGTAGTAGTGAGTTTCAGTTTGAAATCAAATTCATGTTGTGGTGTTTGAATGCGGATGAGATGTTGTCTTGTGTGGATGCCTGATACTTTGTGTAGGTTAATGAGTACTCATAGTGGGAGTTAACAATAGTGATATTTTTTTGTGTGGTGGTGTTTATTGATGAATCCTTTGTGTATCTTTTGGCATTGATGATCAGGTCCAATATCATTACATTAACCCAGGTATGTTGAGTGATCTATGGATTTATTCCTAGAAAGAAAAATGATATTTTATTGTATATACAGCCACTTATGGTGGTACTTTCATGGAGCAACATAAATGGGGAGTTGGATTGTGGGAAGAGAACTATAGAATGATAATAGGAGAGGTCTTCATAATAGACTGTAGGTCGAGGAATACCATAAATCCATTTCTAGAATGTTAGGAATGTGTAGCAGTTTGTGATGTTTGGTTGTTCTTGTAGAATTTAGATGAACACATCGAAGTTTTGGATCATCTTGAATTTGAAACATGATATTTAGTGGTTAAAATTTCTCTAGGAAAGCGGTGATAATTATTATCCTATATTGGTGAGTGGTATGTCAATTATGGATGAATGGAGAAGACTATGGAGTGGGTGTGGTAGCATCTATATACTAATGAGAATCCTATAGGGTGAATATTTGGGGTCCTTGGGGATAACAAGACACGCCTTTGATGTGGTGGTAGATTAAGCTAAGAGATGGATTTGGTCCTTGGAAGTTTTTATTTGTAATATGAGTTACTGTATTAGAGATATGTTGGTGGGTTATGTTTCACAGGTGGTTGATAATGGAATTCAGTGGGTGCATGAAAATGATAGAGGCATTCCTTAAGAGAGAAGTCATGATTTTCAGGATAAGGGGAGACATTCCAATAGTGAATGTTTGGCACCATTGGAGTCAGTCGATCGGGATGGGCTGACATAGTTGGTAAAATGGGACTATTGTGATGGCTTATAAGCCACCACTCATTAATGTTGGGATAATATGTGCACTATGAAAATGGAAATAAGTTTCTAGGAGGAAACTAGTTGTGTTAGTTTAAATATGGATGGTGGAAGTGTAACCAATTTAGGAATATTTGACAACATGGTTTAATTCTATAGTTGGGTCTAGTTTTTGTGGATGTTTGTGTGTGGTGAGTTTGAAAACCAACTAGGTTTATTATAAAGGCTGAGTTAAGGTTCTTTTAGAAACCTTTTCCATGATGTAAAAACTCAATATCAGAAAATTATAATTGAGAGCTAATGTTTATGGTGGGGAACACCATATAGGGAAGGTGGTTAGTTGATTAACTGAGAGGTAGTAAGGGTTTTATGGGCTCAGATGGGAATTCCCTTGGAGTTTCAGTTATTTTAATAATCAGTGACTTATGTTTCGACTAGTTGTGTACATTGAGGTGATGTGTTTTCTTAGGTTTCACCTTTCATATATTAGGAAACATACTATGGTCATTGGGACCCATGTTGTGGATTATTGTAGGTTTGGAAATGTAGTTAGAATATGGGTTTTCCTTTGCTGGGATATCCCATTGAATCACCTTTAGAACATTGAATGATCTAGATGAGATGGCGCTAAGAAATTTTGTCCATGAATTGTTGAGAGGATCAAAACACCAGTGTTCCAGTTGTCTCCCCCAGGGTAATGTAGTTCATTGTCAGTTTCCTTTTTTTGGTGTTCATGCGGCATTACACAGAGCATTATCATGTTTTTTTATAATGATGAGTTAAGGTGGATGCTTCCATGGGGAGCATCCGGTTTGTGATTGTGGATCTCAGTGGGGTGAATTTTTTTTCAGGTAGGACTGTTTCCCTGGTCTATGTTTTGGTATGTAATTAAATAGTTCATGGAGATACATGGAATATATAGGGTGATAGGTTGTCTTGTGGCCCAAACATTAGCCTCAGAGGCTTAGCAATGCCTAATAAGTGTGGCTCGAGGATGAGACATTATAAGGTGTGAGGTGGTAAGATCCCAAAATTGTGTGGAGGTATATCCCTAATTAATATTTTCTTAGAAATAATTGGTTTTTGGTAATATGTTTGGTTTTGGGTTTACATGATGTTTTATGATTATTTTGAGGGAGCGAGATATGAAAAATGGATAAAAGGGGTGAACCAATTTGCAGTACACGGTTAGCGCACAGTTAGTAAAAACCATGCACCTCAACCATTAAATTGTGTGTTATGAGGAATCTTTTAGACATAGGCTAGAAAAATTTTATGAAATGATTTTACAAACCATGCAGGTGCTTCAAGGAAACCATCTTGCATGCCCCATCTATGATAGAGGGAGCCGCATGGCTGGAGAACGATTCTTCCAACCGTGCGACCAAACCATGCAGCCCTTAAAAATTGGGTTATTATAATTTTTTCCTCTTAGGTTTTTAGTGTTATAAAAATATTTTCCTCTATATTCCCCTTGTAGTGGCTCGAGTGACAAAAACCCCCTCCAAGACTTTGAAGTGATTTTTATACTTCTATTTTTGGTTTTTTGGAGTGTGTTTGGGTGCAAATCGAATACCCATGTGAGTCAAACAATCCTCTATATTTTATTTTCTTAATTATGGATTTTCAAATGTCTATCTTCTTTTGAATCCCTAAAACCCTTAATTTTTTGACAGATTCTGTGTTATGGATTTAAAGAGTTATTGGGATTAAATTAAAGGTAGATATTAATCAATCATTTGTCATCATAAAAGAGGTAGGCGACCATAATGAATTTTACCATAGTCTCACTTGTATATATGTGGTTGTGGATGTGCTAATGTACATACTTATTATGTTTTAATTTCGTTGATCGTTAAAACTAATTTAGGCCTTATATTGACTTGTAAAACCCTTCATGGACCTAGTTGGGTTTATTGATTAGTTGAGACCAAACCTAGGGCTACACATGGGGTATGTCAATCCATTGAAAATGGTGAAAATATTTAGTAGACATTTATATCAGGTAAATATGATAGAGAATGAGTTTTAACATGTAATATTGATTTTTGGATTTTCTAAGGGGTAAATTAAATTTATTATATATAAAAAATTGAAATTACTTAGTATTCAAATGGATAAAATGTTGTCTTTTGGTTTTTGATTTTGCTATAATTTTTAAATGAAAAATATGATTTTTGAATGTTGTAAATGTTTTCAAAAGATGTGATTATCTCAAAGTGATTTAAATTGGAGTTTTCTTATGATATTTTAAATGATGATGTGAAATGGGGGTGTGGTACCTTTGATGTGAAAATTTATAATTTAATATTTGAAAATGGAAATGAATTATTTGGGACATGATTTTTATTTATAGTGGATGACTAGTATTTTAATGGGAGTCTACAATGTGATTTTAAATGAAAAATTTGGTTTTGTGATATAATTGAATTATTGAATTATGTTGTTGTTAATTGTCTGCTAGATTAAAATATTTTAAGGGGGTGCATAGTATAATATTATATGTGTCAATGGGTTATTCCTTGTTAGTGGTATGTGTATAAAGAGTTATAATTCTAAACGATGAATGTGTTTAATGGTTAGGGTTTGTGTTTGGTAAAATTGTTATGGTTAAAGAACCATGTTAACATGGATTAGTGGTATGTGGGGTATTGGATTGAGGTTCCTATCATGGGTTGGGTTGGACTATGGCTCTAAACCCCACACCTATAATGCATGATATGGGGAGTCAGATTGAGGCTCTAGGCCACCAATGGTTTCATTTGGTGAAACTACCTTGACAAAGGTTCCCATGTATGTTTTATTTCATGGTGTGGTTTAAGATGGCATACTGATGAACTAGTCTTACCAAACACATGGACATGTCTTGATTACCAGACATACGATCTGAGGTATGTCAATATTTTTTTAGTGAATTCCATTGTGACTAAATTTATGTGAACCCTTAATCTATGACATAACTTTTTAGTGGGAATGAATCTAGTAGGTTGGTAGGTTTCCATTAGGGAACAAAATGGTTAAAATTATTATTTTATAATTTTTCAACTGTGAAAGATATTGATATATACTATGCATTTTTTCATATATTATTTTTTTCATAGGATTTTTCTGTATATACTAATATATATAGATTGGTTATTTCTTTTGACATTATTGTTGGTGACCTACTGATTTGTAAACACACCCTTTCCTAGACACTAGGATTATTCTTTACTCGAGAAGATATTACCTATTTTCAGGTGCAGGCTTCGGACCAGGACTATGTGTTTGGTTCGTGCATTGTCTATTTCATTAGTGCTTGTTATGTTAGGACTAGGATGGTGCTTCGGTACGTGCTTGGGATATTTCAATTGTTTGGGTATTTGGATTTTTTTATGTGACTTCCTGACATCTGATGTATTCATCATATTGCTATATCATGTGCCACATTGTTAAATATTTGAATTTGGAACATGTTTTCCATTTATTTTTTACAACTAGTTACGATATCTGTTGATGCTATTTTTTTTTGAATTACATTGGTAAGAGGGTATAGTCTTCTTAAAATTTATTCACATATCCATGCAGCATGTTGGAAGCCTAGGATTATGGGGTGGTGCACTTAAGGGCATGTCACAACCTGTATTAGGGAACTAGATATAGTGGCCACGAGTTCAAGGAAGGTATAGTGGGAGTTATTGATATCTCCTAGAAAAGGGATTAATGTGTAAATGATGAAGAAGAAGTTAAAGGAAGTATTTATATTCATGTTTAATTGGATGTTGATATTTATGAGATAGATGGTTGGAGAGCCAAAAAAATTAAAACCAATAATTTGGTTTTTGATTCCAAACATTATATGTAGTTTAGGGAAAAATTGAAGTTTGAGATTAATGAAGAAATCGAAAAGAAAAAGTATGAAATGCTATCACGTTTGGAAAATGTTGTTTAGTATAAGATTAAAATAGAAGAACAAATAATAGAAATTTATATTTAGACAAAAAATGGAAATGTTGAAATAAATTGTATCAAATAACTTGAAGAGGATGTTGTCGACCTGTGATGAATTTTTAAGGATCATGGAAAGCTCATGACCCTCATTATGACATCAGGAATGTACATCATTTATGAAATAGAAATAATTGATGTAGAGAATATATTTCTATAAGAATATACACAAAAAGAATATTCAAATGATAAGGCTATTATGGGGCATGATTGAAAACAAAAAGTAGAAATGGTTGAATTTAGGTCACAATATCATGCTATAAAATGGAAGATTGATTTGGGTATGAATCAAAAAAATAATATTTAGTGAACCCAATGAATAACCATTACTATCATATTGAAACACAAGAATGGACATCACATGATATTTATTTTTGTGGGAAGATGGATAACACACTAAATTTATGTTCCATTGCCATGAGGTAGTGATGAGAAAAATAAAAACATAGGAATCCAAATATGGATCAATATTCCAAGACTATATTTGATGGTCACTGTTTAAGGTGTGGTGGATTTGGTCACCTAGAAATATATTACTCGTAAGAAATGTAGAAAAATGTTCTAAAGAAGAGTAAATGTGGTCATAATTACTAGATCAATGAATCAGCAAATCAGATGAAAATGAAAAATTGATTTTCATCATTTAAAGTTGATAACGACCTATCATATTTCATAGAAGATAATGATTGTCATTCCATGTGAGGTATGAATTCCAAACATGTATAAAAAAGGGAACAAAGCTAATTTAAAAGGACCAATAAGAGAAATTCTGTATAGAATCCATTTTGACATCAGTCTGCAAATGTAACTGGTTTTTTCTTTCCCTAAAGGAATAAAAGACTCAGTATAAGAATTTTTATAGTTAGAATTCAACATAGAAATACATTTAAATTGTTGGAAGTAAATTTTGTATTCCTAAAAAAGAGAAATATATGAAATATAAATCATGTGTAGATGAGGGGATATTTCATGGAAATCATGAAAAAAAACTCATACACATGTTTCAATAAGAGCCTTTTATTGTTTATTGATAGCCATGATGTCACTACTATAGAGAATGAAAAAAATATTTAGAAAATTTATTATCAATTTTAGGAGGACAGTAATGATGAGGTAAGAAACTCTCTTGGTTTTAAAGTAGTAAATAATGATTCAAAAGAATATAATGATGATAGAAGGGAATACAAATCTATATCTGCCCAATAACCATAGAGTTGAGAAGAAATTGACAAAAAATATAATTTATGATCATAGAGCACTAGCACAGACAAGGTGGTTGATGAATCAACAAAAAGTATCATTACTATCAAAGGTATACCCGAAATAATTAAAGGAATAAGTTATAAATGAATATTAATTTCAGGATATGAATGAGAAGATTGACCTAATTGAGATGAATCAGAAATGGGAGATTGTTTTGAGACCAATGGATAAGAAATTCATTAGGACTAAATGAGTCTTTAGAAACATGATGAATGATGATGGTTCATTGATTGCATACAAATAACTTCCAGTGTGAAAAGTGTACTCCTAGATAGAGGGTTTTGATGATGATAAATCATTTTCACATTCTCTAAGGCTAGATACATTTAAATTATTATTGGACATAGTATTGAAAAGAAGGATCAATTTTTTCTATATGCACATAAAGTCAGTGTTTCTAGATGGGGTTCTAGAAGAATATGTCTATATTGAAAAACTTTATGGATTTATGATTCATAATGATGATAATATTTTTGTTTAGATGAAGATGGTGCTATATGGGATGAAGAAAACACCAAGAGTTTGATATTCTGGACTAGACAAGCTTTTGGATACCATCAATTTTTAGTGGGGGGCTTAATTACACTAAGTATGTAAAAAATTAGTGTAATAAAATGAAGATGGTGATTGTGTATGTTTAAGACATAATATTTGGTGGACTATACGAACCATAGTGAAATAGATAATTTAATTCATTAAAAATAAAGTCAAAATGTCTATGATTGGTGAATTGATGTTCTTCCTTAGTATACAAGTGAAATAATTGAACATTAATTTGTCAAAATAAATATTCCAAATGAGGATTAGAGAGAGTATTTAATGTATTATTACAAGTAAAAAACAACTCTAGAGGATACAAGGTTTAAAAAATCATAGAATAATGAAGGTAATGTTGTTAATGTGATAGAATACTTGGAAATCACTGCCAGTCTATTGTATTTGATAGCAAAAAGACATGAAATTGTTTCTTCACATCAAAAGTAGAATGTTATCAAATTAACCCCAACGTAATCCACTTAATTACAGAAAAAAGGAATACATTTTTATATAAAGGAAATAATGGATTTTGGTTTTCTATACAATTACCAATCATAGGATGAGACATTGGGCTATACAAATGAAGATTGGTCCAGTTCAACATATTATTGAAATTCAACATCATGTGATGAATTATATCATTTTGAATTGATTCTTTCTTGTCCAAGAAATAATTGAAATGAATTTCATTTAGAAAATAATAAGATGAATATATTATGGTTATCCAAGTGTGGATACATTTATTAGGGATTAAGTTGAAACCTGATGACATTGGAGTTATAATGTAGTCTATATTAAGAATATATTATGATAATTCAAATTATATAAATCATAGAAAATATCCATTCCATCACTAGAGGACAATTAACATTAAAATAATTTATCATTATATAAAAAAAAGTGGATCAAGGGATTGTTATTTTTGAATATATTCCTAAAGAACAACAGTTTTTTGGAATTATGATGAAGGCCTTTACCAGAGAATCATTTGAATTGCATCGAAGAGCTTTGGGAGTTCATTCAACTCCATACACATTAAAAAGATTTAATTTGGGACCCATCCTACCAAGTTATTATTTTTTTCATAATGAGTTGATCTATGTAATTTTCCATATTTCAGAACACATTGAAGTGACATTTGGGTTCATTGAAAAATGAGGGAAATTATGCACTTTAAAGGGGAGAAAATGTCTTTATCTAGACATGGGGAGAAAATGATAGGGAAATTTTCAAATAATGGGTGTTCTAAATCTGAAAATTATAATTATGATTGACCAAATTTCATATATCGTGACAGATGGGGTTTGTGATAAAAGCAGATAACTGGTTTTCAGAGTGAATTGATTCATTTCTAAAATTTGCACTATATTGTTATTTCTCACAAAAAACATGGCTCATGTGGTACTAGAGTGTGTGATGAGTAATTCCTTGATCACAATCTGAATAAGAAAAAGATAATTTTGGAATATCAAATAATAATATTTAATTAGTAATCAAAATGTGAATAATTTTCCATGAAATTAAAGGGTGATATTATTGAGTAAAAATCCAACAAGGTAACATTGCAGTGTTTTTGGTGCGATTTTGTTTTTTTATGGACTGGGTTTCCAATGTATATTATGAAGTTACACAGAGATTTTTTATATTATATGTTGATAAAGATCCCTGATTAAGGAATGGATTCCTTAGAACTAGTATAGAAAATTTTGCACACAAGGTGATTCTATTACCCAATGTTTTCCAATTTTTTGGGGTCCCATGTTTAGAGGAAGAGTATCATCACACATGTTGGATTTCATTGAAGGCCCAAAATAATTATGTAAAAGTCATGAGTTTCATGAAAAAATTGTTTTGTGAAGGGAATTTCATGAAGGTTTAGATCATTATGAATGTAGCATCACAAATGTGAAAATGTTTTATGTTAATCTCAACCACTATGAGATGCTTCCCAAATAGGAACTTCCCATACATCTTCATGAAATTTGGGAGCACCATGAATGATGTAACGACCCGAAATTTTGAAGAAATTTTGTTTCCTAACTTTTTTTGTTATTTTATTTTATACTCAACAAAACTATTTAATTTAATAAAATGAGTATAATTAAAATAAGAACATTGGGTTTCGACTGTTATATGACCATTGGTCAATATGACCGTTGGAAACTAAATGTTGCGATTATTGTCTATAAATAAAAGTGATATTGATTAATTAATATAGAAAGAAGATTCGATGGCCCCATCCAGTAGTCTTGGGCCGATCGAATCCTATCTGATAGAACTCCGGAAAGAGGTAGCACCTTTGGGCTTTGCTCTGGACCAAACCCAAGCTGAACTTCATTGTGTGAAGCTGGAACCGAATTGCCTTCGTGAGAAGTTCAAGCTGATAGAAATCACTACTCGGGCAATGTTGGTCGAGTCGCTCCAAGATTCTATCACCCTAGCACACCTTACTCTTAGGTCCTATGCTGGTGTTATAAGGCTCTATGTAACGAGACCGTAACTGCCTTGTGTAATCCTTTGATTTAAATAAAAATTTTGATTTCTTCTTATGGTGAAGTTTGTAAATTTTCAAATGTCCATATAAATATAGTATGCATATTATTGATGAATTTTAGAAAAATGATATTTTAAAAATATTTATGTAAACCTTAAATAATTAATACTGTGTATTGATTTTCAAAAAATGGTCTTCTACAGTTATGTTCAGTAAGAAATTTAGAGTCTAATAAGATCAACTTAATTTTTGATGAATAGTAAATTATGAATAGTGATTTTACGCTTATTATTAGTAATGTGATCAAATGGATTAAGTAACCTCAATTAGGAAAGTATTAATATAATCTAGTCACCTTGATTAAGTAATGCGATTCAATAAAATAGGTAAATAACTATTCCAGAAAGTACTGGTTAAGTATTAGTTTTTTCGGGTGAATAGTGTTTTTTATTTTAAAAATTAAATTAAAAATATTCAAAAAATTATTTTCATAAAATGGAGTTAATTTTTGAAATCAGAGCACCGATATTTGGTTAAGGTTAATTTTTGGGATTTTTCTGATAAAGTTGAATTTTTGGTGAATAGTAAAAATACAGTTTTTGAGTTTCGGGTGTTTAATGACATCATTAAGGATGTAATAATTATGCACTAATTCTGGTTGAATTATTAATAGTAATATAATTTATGAGTTGTCCCAAGTGTCCAATACCATGGGAAAATACCATGGGCAAGCCCACGATTTTGCCAATACCACCGATGAGGTGTCCCTTGGCAATTAATGCTCTGTCCCCTCACTTCTCCTATAAATACCAAGCATTTCTCTCATTAATTTCATTTCCAAATCCTCCACAACGAAGTTATGATCTCTTTACCTCCCAAGGATTCCTCCCAAGGTTCCCTCAAGCCTCCCAAGGTCTTGACCTTCAAGATTTCGAAGTTACTCTTCAAGGTAAGGGATCCTACCTCTCTTTTTTTTCATGTATTCTCCTTTATTTCATTTATTTTAAGCTCTATGTTCTTATTTTGGGGATGTTATTTTATATTCATCCTAGTTTTATTTTCATGTTAATATGATGAGAGACCCCCTCTTTCTCTCATAAATTCATTTTAAGAATGTTTAAGTGGGGCCGTTAGGCTGGCAAATGTTTGTAAGGGATTCTTTCACTCTTCCCATTTTCAACGTTCTACTTTCATGTCAAGTATTTCATGTTATTTTTTCCATGTTGGGGTATTATATCTATATTAATCATACTTTAATTTTATTTTCACATGTTGAGAGACCCTATTTAATCTCATCAATTCATTTTTTTGAAGTTTTAAGTGACGCCGTTAGGCTGCCAAATTTTTCATAAGAGAAATCTTATTTTTGTCTTCCTTTCAAGTTTTTCATTTCATATGGTATGTCCTTAAAATTTCATTACCATGTTATTATATCCTTTATATTCTGTCCGAATACTATTTTATGGATCATTTATGAGTGGGTGACCCATGTCCCCTCTCTTTTCAATGTTTTCTAAAACCCAGCAACATAGCCGTTATGCTGCCGAATTTTCATCTCAAAATGTCTCTCTCTTTTTCTCAAATTATTTTATTTTATTAATACTCACAACTATATATTATAAAGGGGTATTCACATATATATAAAAATGTTATATTTTAAATTCTAGGATTTACATACATGATACCTGCTTTCCTTTTATGTGGGTTTAAAGTGACATAAAGATCACGTCTTTAAAGCAGTTTTTAAAATGTTATGACTATGAAATGAAACCCATTTCTTTTATTCTATATGGGTTATTTATGAAATTTTTGATGATGATATATCTGGATAACATTATAATAATGAAAAATTAAGGGTGCGCCCTGATAGCGCTCCAATTCATTGGGTAAAGACTTAATCTCTATAGATGACCATTTTAATGATACCTTGGTGAATAACCTTGGTAATTTTTTAATGAAACCTTGGGGATGGACCTTGGTGATACAGAAATGATTTTTTAAGTTAAATTTTGTAGCCACATATTCAAGTTATGAAACATGTTATTTTTATTATGATATGCCTCATGATATCTTTCTCATGCCTTAAGGTTATTTATCATAACTTTATTGATGTATCTCAAGTTCACATGTAAAATGTTTCACTTGTTTCCCTTTCTAGGCCTTATGCTCACCCATTCCTTTGATACATGCTCCCATGTTATGAGATGCTGTAATAAACTTAGGATGAATAATGAAGAATCCTTTCAAGTGTTTAAGAAGAATGTTTTATGTTGTCATGTTTTAAGTTCCTGGTTTCCAAGACACTAAACCATAAAGATCCTCGGTTTTGTATAATGTAATGAAAGTTTATGTGATAAAAAGGTGGGATGATATAGTTGGTATCAAAGGATGGTTTAGTTATTTGTGGAAATTAGTATTTGAAAACATTACAAGGTTTCTTAATGAAAAGATTAAATATAGGAAAACATCATGGTATTTTGGTGAAGTATTGAGTAAGTGGTTTCCAAACAAAATAATCCCTGTCTAGATACAAACAAGTAGAGGTGGCTTTAGCATAGATGTACATAGGGGTAAAACCCAAAAAAACTACTTTGAGCTATACTCGAATGGGAACTGGAATATGAAAATGGGCCTTGCTGAACTATTGGTTATGACACTCCTGGGGTATATTTTTGGTTAATCGAAAGATTTTTATGAATCTTTATGAAGGAATTATAGAAAAATTGTAATTGTCTAAGCATGAAGTTTTAAGACATAAAATCCTTTTTAGTTAAAATATTCATAAATGAAATAAGTTTATCATGAAGGATTTATTATTTTAGAAAAAGTCCCCATCGTCTAGGAATACATTGATGTATTTCCCGAGGAGTTACCCTGACCTCCCCCAGAAAGAGAGGTAGTGTTCTCCATTGAACTCATACCTGGATATCATCCGATGTTAAGGAACCCATATAGGATAAGAAATGTGGAGCTAGAGGAATTAAAGAAACAACTCCAAGACCTTTTGGAGAATGGGTTTATCCAACCAAGTTTGTCTCCTTGGGGATCACCAGTCCTCTTTGTGAAGAAGAAGGATGGATCGATGTAGCTATGCATTGATTATAGAGAACTGAATGAGATCACACTGAAGAACAAATACTCTCTTACAAGAATTGATGACTTATTTGACCAACTTCATATGAATCAATTCTTCTCTAAGATTAATATTCATTCTGGTTATCATCAATTGAGGGTGAAGAATGATGATATTCCAAGAAAAACTGTCTTCCAATCAAGATATGGGCATTATGAGTTTGTTGTTATGCCCTTCGAACTAACTAATGCACCTCATATTTTTATGGATCAAGAATAAGTTGATTTTGGAAACTTATGTTTTATCCAATGGATATCCTTTGTATAGAAAAATGATTTGGTGATTAAATGATAAAGGTTATTTTGGAAGATGTATTCTCTTTTGGAGTAATATATGCCTAAGGGAAATAAAATGCTACAAGATTTAAATTGAGAAGGAATGGTTGATTTTTTTTGTAAGAATATATGTATTTATTATGGACATATGGTAATTTGGGTTATTTCTGAAAAATGATGAACCTAGATAGAGAATATGTGAATAGGTTAATTACACTTTAGTATGAGACTTTAATAGTAGTTTATGTTATTTAGAGATAAATGTTAAGATTTATTGGGGAAGACTATGTGAATAAATCCTTCTGAGTTTTGGGTTCCAATATTAGTTTTTATTATTCTGAAGAATTTTAAGGATGATTGTGTATTGAATGGTCTTTTTAGAACTTTAGGTACTTTTGTTGAATTTTGGAGATTAATAGTCATATTTCTTTTTATAAAGGATTACCCTTTTTAGGGATTATATGATCTCGTACTAACCATTTTAGTTTTAGTTGATGAATAAAGACAAGGGAAAAATATAGTTATTCTTTTGTGGATTATGTGATTCTCTAGAAGATGATTCTTGTGCTTTTGATGAGACAAAGTCCTTTTGAATGCTCATTGTTTGGAGAAAAGATTAGTCTTGGTGAAACTTATTAAGGGATGAAACTCTACTTGAAGGTAAGTATAATTCCTTATGTTTTTATTCTATATAGATTATGAATTCCTCAAAATTATGAAAAGGAACGTAAAACAAAAACATTTTTGGATTACGTTTCCTACTGGGTAATCAAAGACCGTTTAACACATCTTAAGTTTGTGATCTTCTTGTGGTTAATTTTCTCCTAATAATGTTTTCTATCACTCTCCATCAGAACTTGACCCTTTGTTTTCTCTTCCATATGCATGTTTTCCTACATGGAATCCTAGTATGGGTTATCTTGGGTGACCTTTGTACTTCCCTTTCTTTACTTTAAAGTAATATTTTTACTGACTCTTTTTCCGATGTGGGACTTTCAAAGAAATTTCCAAGCCCAATTTTAAAATTGTGAGGATGAAATTTCTTAAGGGGGGAAGATTGTAACGACCCAGAATTTTGAATAAATTTTGTTTCCTACCTTTGTGTGTTATTTTATTTTATACTCAACAAAACTATTTAATTTAATAAAATTATTATAATTAAAATAATACCATTGGGTTTCGACAGTTATATGACCGTTAGTCAATATGACCATTGGAAACTAAATGTTGCAATTATTGTCTATAAATACATGTGGTCCTGATTAATTAATATAGAAAGAAGATTTGATGGCCCCATCCAGCAGTCTCGGGCCGATCGAATCCCATCTGACGGAACTCGGGAAGGAGGTAGCACCTTTGGGCTTTGCTCTGGATGAAACCCAAGATGATCTTCATCATGTGAAGCTGGAACCAGATTTCCTTCGTGAGAAGTTCAAGCTGATAGAAATCAGTACTCGGGCAATGTTAGCCGAGCCGCCCCAAGATTCTATCACCCTATCACACCTTACTCTTAGGTCCTATGCTGGTGTTATAAGGGGATATGTAATGAGACCGTAACTGCCTTGTGTAATCCTTTGATTTAAATAAAATTTTTGATTTATTCTTATGGTGAAGTTTGTGAATGTTCAAATGTCCAGATAAATATAGTATGCATATTATTGATGAATTTTAGAAAAAGGATATTTTAAAAAATTTTATGTAAACATTAAATAATTAATAACGTGTAATGATTTTCAAAAAATGGTCTTCTACAATTATGTTTAGTAAGAAATTTAGAGTCTAATAAGATCAACATAATTTTTGTTGAATAGTAAATTATGAATAGTGATTTTACACTTATGATTAGTAATGTGATCAAATGGATTAATTAACCTCACTTAATAAAGTATTAATATAATCTAGGCACCTTGATTAGGTAATTCGATTCAATAAAATAGGTAAATAACTGTTCCAGAAAGTACTGGTTAAGTATTAGTTTTTTTAGGTGAATAGTGTTTTTATTATAAAAATTAAATTAAAAATATTTAAAAAATTGTTTTCATAAAATTAAGTTCTTTTTTGAAATCAGATCACCAATATTTTGTTAAGGTTAATTTTTGGGATTTTTCTGAGAAAGTTGAATTTTCGGTGAATAGTGAAAATACAGTTTTTGAGTTTCGGGTGTTTAATGACATCATTAAGGATGTAATAATTATGCACTAATTCTGGTCGACTTATGAATAGTAATATAAGTAATTAGGTGTCCCAAGTGGCCAATAACATGGGAAAATACCATTTTCAGGCCCATGGTTTTTCCAATACCACCGATGAGGTGTCCCTTGGCAATTAATGCTTTGTCCCCTCACTTCTCCTATAAATACCAAGACTTTCCCTGATTAATTTCATTTAAAAATCCTCCCCAACGAAGTTATGATCTCTTTACCTCACAAGGAGTCCTCCCAATATTCCCTAAAGCCTCCCAAGGTCCCAAACTTTAAGCTTTCGAAGTTACTCTTAAATGTAAGGGATCCTACCTATCTCTTTCTTTTCATGTATTCTCTTTTATGTAATTTCTTTTAAGATCCATGTTCTTATGATGGGGATGTTATTTTATATTCATCATAATTTCCTTTTAATTTTCATATGATGAGATAGCCCCTATTTCTCTCATCAATTCATTTTAATAATGTTTAAGTGGCGCCGTTAGGCAGCCAAATTTTTGTAAGGGATTCTTTCACTCTTCCCATTTTCAAAGTTCTACTTTCATGTCAAGTATTTCAAGTTCTTTTTTTCCATGTTGGGGTATGGTCTCTATATTAATAATACTTTAATTTTATGTTCACATGATTAGAGACCCTATTTAATCTCATCAATTCATTTTTTTGATGTTTTAAGTGACACCGTTAGCCTGCCAACTTTTTCATAAGAGAAATATTATTTTTGTCTTCCTTTAAAGTTTTTCATTTCATATGGTATGTCCTTAAAATTTCATTACAATGTTATTATATTTTTTATATTATGTACCTATACTATTTTATGGATCATTTATGAGTGGTTTACCCATGTCCCCTCTCTTTGAAATGTTTTCTAAAACCCTGCAACAAAGTCGTTATGCTGCCGAATTTTCATCTCAAAATGTCTCTCTCTTTTTCTAAAATTATTTTATTTTATTAAGTGAATACTCAAAACTATTTATTATACATGGTTATTCACATATATATAAAAATGTTCTATTTTAAATTCTGGGGTTTACATACATGAGACCCACTTTCCTTTTATGTGGGTTTAAAGTGACATAAAGACCACCTCTTTAAAGCGGTTTTTAAAATGTTATGACAATGAAATGAAACCCATTTATTTTATGATATATGGGTTATTTATGAAATTTTTGATGATGATATATATGGATCACATGATAATAAATAAAAATCAAGGGTGCGCCCTGATATCCCTCCAATGCATTGGGTAAAGACTTAATCTCTAGAGATGACCATTTTAACGATACCTTGGTGAATAACCTTGGTAATTTTTTAATGACACCTTAGGGATGGACCTTGGTGATGCGAAAATGATTGTCTAAGTTAAATGTTTTAGCCACATATTAAATTTATAAAACATGTTATTTTTTTTATGATATGCCTCATGATCTATTTCTCACGCCTTAAAGTTATTTATAATGTCTTTATTGATGTATCTCAAGTTCACATGTAAAATGTTTCTCTTATTTCCCTTACTAGGCCTTCTTCTCAACCTTTCCTTTGATGCATGCTCCCCGGTTATGATATGTTGTAATGAACTTAGGATGAACAATGAATAAGCTTTTCAAGTGTTTAAGAAGAGTGTTTTATGTTGTCATGTTTTAAGTTCCTGGTTTCCAAGACACTAAACCTTAAAGATCCTTGGTTTTGTATAATGTAATGAATGTTTATGTGATAAAAAGGTAGTATGATATAAATGAGGTGGTATATATTCATGAAAACGTGATGATTTGGGTGTAATCTTCTATAATGGGAGGATATTATTATAAATAGGCCTTTACCCATTTAAAAATAATAAAAACATTTAACAAAAATTTTAATTCTCAAAATTCACATAGGTGATTCCCAAAGGTTTTTCCAGAAACAAATATCATAAAGAAAGAATGTTTTCAAATGTAATAAAAGTTGACCCAATTTTTACCACATCAAGAATGTATTTATTTTTTCTAAGGCTATTAAAATCCAGTATAAAGATGGTTTCTTTTTGAAGACTATGTTAGATTTGTGAAAGGAGGTTTCTTTGTGAATGTTATTTGAGGTTCAAGAAATAGGAAAGCTTCAAGAAGGTAGTAATAATAGAAAAAGTTATTATAATTTACTTCCTATTGAATCTATGGTGAAGTGGTATTCATCATTTGGATAAAAGTGGGACTTTAACATAGAATCTATCTATATCTATGGATATATTCATCATTTTTAATGAAGTGACCTACATATTTGTAAACTATGTTTGGATACATTCTAGGGGATTAAAAAAATGAAGAGGAAGAAGGTGATATATTCCACTAATAGTGAGACATAGAAATATACTTAGGTATTGACCCTTCAGAATGTAGTGAGATCTCCCTTAAACTTGTAAATGTAGTGACCATTGGTATAGAAGTGATCTAGCCTGAAATTTTAATTGGGAGTCAGGCTCAGTATCTTCAGTACATTAGAACATTTCTATTATATCCTCATTGGTCATATTCTAGTGATGGTGAATCAATTACAAATACATTTGACACATGAATTATTTAATTTTGGTTTATACCCTTCTATGAGAAATGGGGAGAAGATTATTTTGATTAATGATCAAATAAGATCTCATGGGGCAGTTTTTTTAATCATTCATACCCTAATTCACCCCTCTCTCAGGGTCTTTAAACTATTTGGGATTTCATAATTGTTAAATATAATTTTAAAAGGTATATAATATTGAACTATAATAATTTTTTGGGGGTTTTTTGAAAAAAGTTACAAATTCCTATCATATGGCGTGGTGATAGAAAATTTCTATGTTTTCTTAATGCAGTATAATGGTTGTCCAGGGTCATCTCACATGAGGATCTTTCTCATTTGTTTACTCACATAATATAATTCACCTAAAAAACATTTTGGTTTCTTTTATTTAATCTAGTATGGTAATAGAATTTAATTAAAATAAAATTTAGAACAAAAAATCTAGGAAAAAATGTAATTAATGGATAATGATCTTGGCCTTTATGTGTTGGTTTGTGGTTTTCATCATTCTTCTTGTTGGTGATTAAATTCAGTTTTTAATTCAATTATAATATCTCTTACATGAATTAATATTCTTTTTTATGTTATTAAATCTTTAATGCATTTAGAAATATCCTCTTTACATCCTCCTATAATAAAATTTGATGGAACACCTCGATCGAGATTGTGACATTTTACAAGACTTGGCACCATCCTATGCCATTTAATCTACTGAGTGGAACAACTCCATCATATAAATAGCTCTTGTTAAATAAATGTGATTAAAAATATTTAATAAAATAATATAAATGATATTGAGTTTAGTGTCATGGTGGAAGGTTGCCACACCCATTTATATAACTCATGCTCATCATAAACTTAATAAAGCATAATAATTTTACTACTGAATAAATAAAATCTCCACATACCTCCCCTAAGACAAGCAATGATTTAGCCCCTCATTTTTTAGGATAATTGATCATGGTGGATAGGATTAGAAAAATAATATAATAAAATAAGGAAAAAAGAATAAGATGAAATGAGTGTGGTTGGGTGGAATAAATCACAAAAATAAAAACCATGAATGAATTTATTAGAAATTTAAATTTAAAAATAAAATAAAAATATATTTAAATCTACTAAATGAATAAAAAAATTGGTAGATTTATGTTCAGCCTCCTGTAGTGGATATCTCCTCCTTAGTTCATCATATGGAATATAATGGAGTGGAATGAGATGGTGTGGGAAAGAGGATCTCTCCTCCCTTTATATTCCAGAATCAACCCTCCAAAACTTTTGATTCTTATGAATCATTAAATTTGTATAAATTCATTTAATTATTTTTTTAAAAAATAAACAATTTATTGTTCCTTCACCCTCCAAAATTCAGCTTAATTGGCCACCAAACTAAGGAGTTATTTAATTTAAACTGAGTGGTACTGTTTCAGGCTGAAAATTCCAAAATTCTTATTTAAATTTATACCATCCAATGTACCCCTTAAGTAGTAAAAAATTACCTATAATTTATATTAAAAATGTAAATATGTGTCTTAGTTTTATTTCTGGTGGAATCCCCTCAATTGGAGGTGTGTAACTTAATTTATGCTTTTGTTACAGAGGTGGGGTCCACACTATCTTCCTGAATAAATTTTCAACTTCATTGTTTTTAGGGCCAAAGATGGTCTAATAAGATCATTCTCATGAAGAAAATAATCACCAAAATGGTATTTACATTTCAAAATTTATTCCCAAGTTACCCTTTTCATGAAAATCTGTTAAAATTCCATAATTAAGAACTTCTAACATTTTATTTTAAAATAACCCATAAATCCAAATTTGTTTTAAATAAGCTCAAATTGATGAATTAAGAGGGTTTAAATAATTTCAATAAATATATAAAATGAGAAAAATATTATCTTTATTAATTACCCCACACATAAATAATTCTTTTACTCATGCTTAACATCTCAACAAGGAATTCAAAGGATGAAAATGATACTAATGTTCAAATTCCAATGTAATAAAAGCAAATCATTTTTAATGTAAAATAAAATATTCAAAAATCAACATAAAATAACAATTGAATTCCTCATTTTTCAAATTAACAATTAATTCATGTATTTTGCATTTCTCCTTTCAAAAATGATAGAACTTCTCATTTCATTGATTCAAGATCCTGAATTCATTATTATTAAACCTGCCACATCATGAATTACCTCACCGTTAAATATTTTCCATTATTATCATTATTAAAATAAATTATAATTATGATCATATAAATATAACATTCTATATATCCATAATCTTGTGAATTAAATGAATTATCCACTTTGTAAAAACAAAAAACAATTGAAATCAAGAGGGCTTTTCAATAAAGGTTCAAATGACTCTGAGGCTTAAGGTTGGTAGGATTTGATGGTTTAAAAATTAAGGCTCAAGGATGAGTTTTATAGCTTATGTACAATGCATGATATAAAAATGTGTAATGATGATCTTCCCTTAAATGTTTCAACTCCCATTTCCCCCAAAACACAAAGTAATTTCATTGATTAATGTAAATAATAATTAATTATTTGTTCACCATCTTGATTTTTTTTCAAATTATTTTTTAAATTTTTTTTTCAAATATTATTCTTGAAAGAAACCATGTATCCATCACCTAACCACATATGAAAAATATTATTGGTTTAATAATAGTTATTTTTAGTTTTCTCAAATCATAACACATATTTTTATTTAATTTGTTTGTTTTTATTCTCTATTTTTTTATTTAAGAGGGGAATAATAATATAGAGTATAATAAATGAATCAAATGAACTTTCTAATTACCCAAAATTTCACCCCCACACATCTTTCAAAAAATTTATATCATCCCATCCACCATGATTCCCTTTACCCCCACACTTCAACATTAAAATATAATACAAATACATATTATATGGTAGGAATAGAAAAAATGGTGTGAAACCTGGAACATACATATGAAGATAATTCATGAACTCTATGGGATGATGAAGGATTGATTTAAAGGTTTCATTTAAGGATATGGTCTTTTCAAATTATTCCTCAATAATTTTAAATGCGTTTTTTCAAAGTTATATATTTTAGAAATTTAAATCCATGATTTGTTAGGGGACATGTACCAAGATAAATCAAGAAATATGATCAAGATAAATAGGTAGTATATAGTCTATAAATAATCGTGGGATTGTGATATATGATATTGGGCAATCACTTAATGAATTATTAATAATAAATGATCAATTAAAATAATTTTCAATAAGTCAAAGTATAAAAAATGGGTGGGAAATTTCATTTACATGAATCAATCAATTCCCTCAAATCATGAGTAATTATTTCAATACCCATAATACACATTAAAAATTAAATTCTCTATATTACTCATTCAATTTCATTATCGTTGAATTCTAAAACATGGAATCACTAGATTCCTATGAAACACATTTCTCCTTGTTAATTCAATTAAATCATTAATTCAAGAGTGGGAATGAAATTACTATCATTAAATCTCAAAACATGTATTGGCCCAAAATATTTAAGGAGTTTAAATGATTAAAAATAAAAATGATCTCCCTTCCCATGAATATAATCCCTACTGTTCTAATATTTGGGGAATACTACTAACCTCATGATCTTATAAGAAATAACTCAAATAAGCATAAGGATCATGTAATTATTTCTCAGGAAGATAGGAGGGAGTAGGGGTTCATGCTTGAGTAATTTCTAAGACATAATTTGATATCTAAATTCCTATGATTGAAAATGAATGTACTAGAAATAATTTAATGGATAAATATAGGTACAATCCTACAAGTGGGCCCTAAATGTTTAATATCTCCAGAGGGTAGAACCACCTGTTACCCCAAATATGAGGTGGATGAATCTTCATTGATATGAACCACCACATGCCGCATTTCATAGTTCATGCTTCATCATAGTTCTTGAGGGATGATCCATGGGTAGAGTACCCCATATCCTCCCCCTTCACGATGACATATAGCTTGCATAGTGGGGTCGGATGAAGAATGGACCATCCTCTTCCTTAGTTGCTACTTGTGTTTCCTTATTCTCTTCTAGTGCTAGCTTAATATGGGTTTGAATAAAAATACCCTCCTGTCTAATTTCATTAGGCTTTTCAACATTGATATCTAGATGGGGGTACTCTAATGTATGTTCCTTGAAATTAGGGAGATCCATATTTTCCTCAAAAGGTTCATGCCTAGTTTCTTCTTCTTCATCTTCCAAGGCATAACTCATAATTCCTTCTTATGTATAATAAAAAGAAGATGGAGTGAAGGAAAATTTAGGTCTTTAAATATGAAGATATAGAGTTCTAGAAAGGTTAAAATCCCTTAGTAATTTCATATTCAATCTATACCTTAGTGGTATGTGACTCTTGGAGTAGACACTAAGATGATGATGGCAGGTAGTCGTGATCCCCCATCTTGAAATCAAATTCCACCACTCGGGTAGTTTCTTCCTTCAGTGGCGATGGATCTTATTCATTGCAATGCTTAGGGAGATCAATCAGTTCCTCACATTAATTCCATAATTTATCCAATTCATGTTGATCTCCCACATATGGCTCAGTAGGAATATCTTCCTCCCTTACCACCTTAGGTTCTTGTATTTCAAATATATGTGGTGAAATTTCTTCCACCACATTCTCAGGTTCTTGCTCCGACTCAGGATTGGGTTGATCCATTAATACAAAAACTTAATATAATGCTCTATTAGACTTACATTTAATTTTTTCTATGGTTTCTATATGTTATTTCAATAGATCTCTATTATAATCCTCATCATCTTATTATTTTTGTTGTTTCACAAGTGAGTTATTTATCCATGCATAATATTTTGAATTTTAATAAATCATGGAAGTCTATTTTTAGTTTTTTTATATAAAATGAAATATACCTAATATTTAAAATTAATAATGGTAAATGAATCAATAATTGGATCCCTAGTAAAAATTATAGTTTTGACGCACGATTTTCATAGGGAAGGGAAAAATAAAATGTCTATGTTTTTCTGATGCACCTTAGTGGCTGGTTAGGGTCGTCTCACTTAGGGATATTTATTAGATATTTACTCAATTAATCTAATTAAAATAATATAATTTTTTGATAATTTTGCATAATATTTGAAGGTAAAATAATTTAATTGAAATAATAGTTAAAACAAAAATGTAATAAAAAATGTAAAAAATTTAGAATGAACATGGCCTTTATGATATGGTATGTTGGTTTCATCATTCTCATTGTTGGTGTGTAAATTAATTTTGATAATTAAATTCTTATATCTCATAGATTAATTAGTATTATTTTATTTGATGGTGTGAAATCATTGAAGAATTTAGCGATATTAACTTCACCTCTTCCAATAATCAATGTTGATGAAATAAATCGATGGAGAGTGTGCCATCTTCTGAGACCTGGCTCTATCGTATGTCATTTCATCTATTGAGTGGATCAAATGCATCATATAATGAAATTTTATTCTATATAAGGGAGGTAAGAAATTTAATAAAAGTATAGATATTTGTTTGAGTCAGTATCGAGGTGGAATATCGACATAGTCGTGCACGTCACTATTTTTCATCACAAACTTAATAAAACACAATAATTATAGCACAGAACCTCCACTGAGAAAAGCCTGGATTTAGACCCTCTTTTTTAGGGTAAGAATTCATGGTGGATAGTATGATAAGAAGAAAAGAAGAAATATGGATAAATATGGAGATTAAAGGAGGGTTGTTCAGTGGAGTAAACAAAAAAATATAAACCATGAATGAATTTATTCGAAATATCTATTAAAAATATAGACTAATATATATATATATATATATATATATATGAAGAAGAAAATATGGTGATTTGTGGCCGGCCTCCCTCAGTGGATATCTCCTCCTTGGTGCGTCCTATGGAATTGAATGGAGTGGAATGGGATGGTTTGGGAAGGAGGATCTCTCCTCCTTTTCTAGGATAGAATCTATACTCTAAAACATTGAAAATTTTTTAATCATTAAATTGAATATTCACATGTTTCATCCTTCTTAAGAGTTTTTTTCTCAATTTATTTTGTGTTCACATTGCAATGGTTAGATTAATTGGCCACAAGATTCGAGAGTTATGGAATTTATACTGATATGGAGTGTTTCTATCTAAGAATTCCATAATTCTTCTTTACATGAATACCATCCACTGACAGAATAATTAGTAAAAAAACCATAAAATTTATTTTTCAAGTGCATATATGTGTCCTAGTTATATTATAGTTTGAATACACTCAATTGAACATGTATAAACCAATTTCTGATTCCGTTATAGAGGTGGAGTAAATGTTGTTCATCCAAACAACTTTTCAACTAGACTAATATTTTTGGGCTCAAAATTATCGAATAAGGTCTTTTGATGCACCCAATTTGTGAATACATTTTCACACACTTTATTGAAAATAAGAACAATTTTCAGCAATTACCTACTACTTAGTGGAAAAATACTTTGATTTTGGTGACCTTGTTCATTTTCAGGATATTTATGGCCAAATACCCAAACTGGGGGAGAATTGGGTAAAAACTTACAACTACACGGTGTGTGAATATATACAGGCCTTGTACATTCAAGCTCAAACATGAGTTGACCCAGACAACTACATACCCATGTAACCATAAGCCAGTATACGCCGTGTTTTCATACTACATGCCATGTAAACCCTTCTAGAAGTAGTTGGTGGACGAGAAGCATCGACACACCCATGTGGTTAGCTGAAGGGTACACACCATTTTCCACATATACATGCCTTTTATACCATTCTAGAAGCTATTAGTGACTGAAAAATGAGACTAAACACCATGTATGGAGGCACTACAAACCATGTATATCTACCTAACAAGGGGTCCATGTTCCAAGTCAAAGACGGCGTGTTAGGCTGCCTACCAACGGAGAAAAACAAGGACAAAAGCATGTTGACAAAAGTATGAACCGTGTACTTTGGACATACATCATGTAGTTATATTTTCTATAAAATGAGGCCTAGGACTTAGGTTCAAGGAATTTGTGTGTGGAGAGAATGTGTGGAGAAAATGTTGAAGGTCTGAAGGAGAGAAGCTCTGCCGCTATACTACTGTCTACCAAAGAATCATTCCCTCCCTGAAGTTTCAAATCATGATTACATCTGGTGTCAAGGTATTTATTCTTACCATTTTCTCTATGTGTAGCTAAATTGGTTTTGATACAGATAAAGATAGAAATGAGTTGGGGTTATGGATATATGAGAAGTTTATTATTAAATCAAATTACTTATGAGGTTGTGTTGTTCATAATAACCCAACACTCTGGGTTTCAATTTGTAATACAATTTCCTTGGTATGGTAAACATATATTTAAAGTTAAAGAAACTAACTCCTTGTTCTGGTAGTTAGTGTTTAATAGTTCTTTATTTGTCTTAAACATTTTTGAGTAAATTAATACTTCCAATGATCAAGAAAATATTCGTTGTTATTATTTATTTGTATCCCTAAGAATACTTCCCTTGGTCTGGTTCAGAATTTTCAATGATAAGATGAAGTGATTTAAGAAGAATAAGAATAAGTTAAAAGAACAAACATATTCATAGCAACTAATTTAAATTACAACTCATCATCTCCCACAACCCCAACACACTGGGTATTTAGTTACACATAGGGAAAAAGATAATCACAAATCCTTTGATACCTGATTTGATCATGATTTGAAACATCGAGGAGGAAATGATTTTTCGGTAGATGGTAGTATGGAGGCAGAGATTCTCTCCTTTGGACCTTCAAACTTTTCTCCACACATTCTCTTCACAAACCACTCCCTTTAACTGAAGTCAAAGACCTCCAATTATATAAAATATAACTACACGGTATGTGGAAAAAGTACACGACATGTTCTTTTGTCAATGGGATTTTGTCCTTGTTTTTCTCTACTGGTGGGAGGCCTAACACTCCATCCTTGGCTAGGAACACGATGTCTCTTTGTAGGTAGATATAAACGGTGTGTAGTGCCACCATTCATGGTGTGTAGTCTCATTTTTTGGTCACCAACAACTTCTTGAAAGGTTTACACGGTGGGTATATGTGGAACACATCATGCCCCCTTCAGCTGGCCACATGGGTGTGTCAATGCTTCTCATCCACTGACTTCATCTAGAAGGGTTTACATAGTGTGTAGTATGTGAACACGGCATGTACCGACATCTGGTTACTTGGGAATTTACTTGTCCTGGTCAACCTGTGTCTGAGCTTGAATGTACATGGTGTGTATATATGTACACACCGTGTAGTTGTAATGTTTTGATCAGTTCTCCCCTAGTTTGTGTATTTGTCCATAAATATCTTGAAAATGAACAAGGTCCCCCAAATAAATGTATTTTTCCACCAAGTAGTAGGTAATTTCTGAAAAATTGTTATTATTTTCAATAAATTATGTGAAAATGTATACACAAATCGGGTGCATCAAACTCCCCCATACTTGTCTATTTGCTTTCCCCCAAGAAAGTCTCCACATCAAATTAAAAAAGTCTATATTTTGGAAGGAAGGAATTCAATCAATCATAAATGTAAATAATAAGTCATAGGAGAAAATTCTAAAAAGCTATACAAAATAGTTTCAATTCAAGAGATATTCTAATCATGCCTCATATATAATAAATTAACTCTTTTCATCCTCTTTTAAACACATGTTTCATCCTTTCAAAAATAAACAAGCCACTTGATGATTTACCACACTAGTAATATACTCAACACTAAAGATGTTTGTAATTTAAAGTTTTTCTCAATCAAATATATATACACTCTATCCATAGGTTTGCAAGGAATCTAGTTATCTACTTTAGAAAATTTTGACTTACAAAAATAATGAGGGAATTTCAATAAGGATCAGATGTTTCTGTGGATAAAGGTTGGTATCTAAAGATGTGAGAAATAACTCTGAGGCTTGAAAAAGGTGGAAAAATTCTTAAATAATGATGCATGATTTTCAAAGATAAGATTATTGTAAAAAGTTTCCTAATCAAGCATTATCAAATGATCTCATCACCACCATCCCCTTTAGTTAGGTAGGTTGGGTTTGCAAACCAGAAAGTGAGTATAATTTCCCTTTGTCTATACCATTTTTTTTAAAAGAACAAACATGACCTTTTAGAATTTCCATGAATAGAGGTTTGGAACCCTTTTTTTCCCAAATGATCAAGAGGCTCTCCCCCATACATAATTTCAAGAAAATTCACAAAAGTATGACATGTGTTTCCAATCCCTTCTTTTAAGATTGAGTGAATAATCATGCAAAATCATAAAATAATTAGGGTAATAAGGAAAGTAGGTTTGTAATAAGGCTTCTTATAAAGGATATTCATGGTTTCTAGGGGCTTCACAATGATAATATGTAGGGTAGGTCTCAAGATAAAGCGGTTAAAACAATATAATGCCTTAATCATTTTAATTTAATTAAAAAATTCATCCTGTTTCAAAAAGAAAACTTGAAAATTCAGGTAGTTATGTATATCCTAAGAATCTCTCAAGAAAGCGGGTATTAGGAAGAATCTGACAAAGGGTTTTGAATACCTCTCAGGAGTGGGAAAACAAATAAAGAGACAACCAGGTCATGACTTACATAAAATTGATTAGTCTAATTTATGCAATTATCCAAGGAATAAAAGTTATAATTTAAACTATATCAGTAATCATTTTAAAACCCTTAAGAACCAAAATAAGCATGAAACTTTTTAAAAATTTCCCACTTTTAGCATCATTATTTAAAAATATGATTAACAAAATTTTATTCACATGTTCAAATATATCTTCTATTAATTATGCCTCCTAGAATGATGATAAGGGAAAAATAATAAAGTGGTTGAGAGATGCCCCCCTTACTTAATATCACACATGGTCCACCAAGTGCGCAGAAAGATGAATAAGGTAAGGTGGGGACACAACAATGGACCAGAACAAGGGGAAGTATAGAAAGTAGTAAATCAATAAAGGAAAGAAAACAATGGAAAAACATGGAAAAACAATACTCTCCTCATGTCTAGGTGAAGAAAGACCGGAGGTGGTGAAATAGTGTATCCCAAAACGTTCCAGAATACCTGTGATGAAGGTGGAGAGAGGAAACTGCAAGAATAAACAACATACACAGACATAAGATAATCATACACACATACATATAATGAAAATAATTTTCTCAAAAACTAGTTAGGGTGTCACCTCAGAAGAGGCATCATCTGGAATAGAAACAGCCAGAAGAGAAGGATCAGGATCCGTGTAAACTGGAGGCTTGAAATCTACACCCATAAGAGAAGTTGTTTAAGTAGGATCCATAGGAGCTAGACTCATAATAGGTGGCTAGACATCACCCCTAGACTGGTAGTAGTGGTGGTAGTGGTAACAGCAGCTGGGCC
Source organism: Viscum album (assembly GCA_963277665.1). Classification (NCBI taxonomy): domain Eukaryota; kingdom Viridiplantae; phylum Streptophyta; class Magnoliopsida; order Santalales; family Viscaceae; genus Viscum; species Viscum album. The sequence continues at coordinate 463,912,515 of OY728122.1, read as the reverse complement.
CATATAAGATAAGAGAACTGAATCCATGGCCAGTGTAGTAAAGGGCGGTGGAGCCGTAGAAGAAGTGCCATGATCTAAGAAAGAGGCAGGTGGTGGGGGTAGTGGAATGCCATGATGCTGAAGAAGAATCCCCAACATCTTCTCTAGGTGGTCCTGATATCGACCAAGAAAAACCACGTGCTGCTCTATTGCGTCTAGGCAGAGGGAAAAGGATATATCGACCGAGGGTGCAGGGGTATGTGGGGCTGGTGGGGTAATAGAAGAAAGAAGGCCAGAAAATGTGGGCTCATAAGAATGAGTGGGGAAGGAGGAGAAGGTGCATCGAAAGGGGTAGGAGGGTCAGTAGGTGGACGAGGTGGTACCTGGGCAAGAACATAAGCACCCTTACATTCAGACCAATCCCATGAAAATAAGCATGAGATAGTCCATCCACTAGGGGGAACCTAACAGGTCATGGGAAAGAGAAGGCTAAAATACCCTGAGGTGGTGGTCAAGGTGAGTGGTGTGAAACCCACCACTCAGGTTGCCCTGATGGCCAATAAACATGGCATGGAAATAGGAGGTGGCAAGGTAAGGGAGGTCTGGGTAGTCCTGCCAGACGACACAGGTGAGGAGATCCATGTCACGACCAGTCATGACCCCAATATCCTCATGGTGGGGAAAAAGAAGGGTTCTAGAGCACCAGTGGGTGAAGAAAAGGATAAGTTCATCTATAAGGGTGCTCTTATGTGAAATAGGGGTCTAGTGGTGGTCAGGCCCAACAATCTCCCACCACATAGCAACGAGCTCATAGTGCTCGGGTCAGGTCAGTGTGGAGATAGGGTGTGGGATGATGGGATGACGATAAATACCGCACCCTCAGCTGAACTCAGTCATGGTATGGGAAAAGGGTATGCCACGTAGTCGGAACTGAACCACAGGTACCACATCACCGGGGGTCTCCCATTACTTAGCTCCATCGAACTCGAATGAAGCAGCAAACTCCAAAAATAAATCATAGAAAATAGGAGTGCTTTTGAGGAAGATCGTGAGTAACAGAGTGTGTCCAAAGAGATCCTATAACTCATCCAAGATTCCTAGATGCTAATGGACATTACTATCGAGATAACAGCTACTCACCGGAATCAGGTGGCGAGAGAGATTTTGAACTTTGTCATGTACCAAATCGGTGACCGGGAACACCATTGAAGGGTAGGGATCACCTACAGGTCCCGGACCAGGTGGAGGTGCTACAGCGGGAGCTGGCTCTGGGGCCGAAGTGGCTGTAGTAGGTGGAGGGTCGCTGGATGGGGTGGTCAATGATGGACCAGCTGCGAATGAGGACAACTCAGGTGAAGTGGCAGGTGGTGTAGAAGAAAGGGTGATGCTCTGAGGCTCGGTGCTAGATGGTGGAGGTGTGGTGCTACTAGGACAAACCTCGGCTGAGGTAGTGAGTGGTGGAATGATAGCCAATAGATGGAGATGGTACACCAGAGAGTCTGGATCTGGTGACGTCACTGACAAGATTCATATGAGACGATAAATGGGCCTCTCTCCCTCAGTGGCGGAGACAGGCCGCTTCCAACGGTAAGGATCTCTGTCTACCATACCCTAAAAAAGAAAGAAAAACCAAAAAAAAGAAAAGAAAAAGGAAATAAAGAAAATGTTAGAAAACTAAAAAAGAAAAAGTACAGGGCATGTTCATTCGAAGTACACAGTGAGTAGTCAAAGCAGGTTAACATCCCGTGTTCTATGGATAGACATGCCGATGGAGTAGGGGATAAACCAGGTAAGGATACATGGCATGTACCGAACATACACACTGTGTTCTTGGAAAGTGGTCTTGGTCGTGTGTTTTTTGAAAACAGGGCCATCATTTATGCATTTCTAATAATATAGGACACGCTGTGTTCAAGGACCACATAATGTGTTCAAGAAAAAATGGGTAAATGGCCATGTGAAGTGCTACACACGAACTAGACGAATGAAATGGTATACACGGCGTGTTCCTAACAAACACACCATGTCCGTGAAAATAGCGTTCGAGGCCATGTGAAAAAGACACCCGAGCACGATGGGGGATGGTACACGGTGTGTACCGAACATACAGACTGTGTATCTGAATATCACAAAGAATTCAGTGTGTGGCCATGTACAAAATTACACAATGTGTGTTCTTCAAATCATCCCCATGTATCTTGGAAACCAAATGGTTGGCCGATACACAAATCACCCTAAACGCTTATGAAAACTTGAAATATAGGGTGTATAAGGGAGTACTTGGACTGAGGATCACAATTAAACAGAAATCAGAACAAAAAATGCCCAAAATCCGCAGATTTGGGAAGATGGGGTTCAGGTGTCGTATGGGGGAAGAAACATGGAGTGGGGAAGGAGCTACGTGACACGGGCTGAAGCTGGGTGGTTTGCGGCATTTATAGTCGAGGTACATGGCATGTACAAGAGACTACATGCCATGTATCCCTTTTTTTAAGTTATTAATATTACGTTATTATATATATATAATTATTATAGTAAACTATATAATTATTAATATTAATTATTATAGTAAACTATATAATTATTAATATTAATTATTATAATAATAAAAATATATATGTATATATTTATACATAATTTATCCAAAAAAACTATACACTTGATGTATCAGGAAGTACACATCGCATGTTCTAAATTTGGGAAAAGAGAAGTACAACCTTTAGTCCGGTTCTTGGGGTGAGGATCGAACCGACGATCGGCCGTTCCAAACAGAAGCCCTCAACCACTGGAGAAAAGGATGTACTACAGCTCCTATATATTATTTAAATATATTTAACATAAAAAGAACTATGCTACATGGGAAAAATAAAGGCACGACGTGTGGTTTTTTTAATTAAGGAAAAAGGGATGAAGCAGGGAGATTAGCTGAGTTCTAACCCGGGTTTTTTGGATCTAGGGCATAGACTCCGCCAATCTGCCAACTTCACTCGCATTAATTTCTTTATGAGAATAATCTTTTTAGTTTGATAAGGAAAATGTGGCGCACATGACGTATATCTAAAGACACGCCATGTGGTTTTATTAAAAGGACAAATGATGGAAATGGGGTGGTTGTCAGGATTCGAACCGTGGTCTTTTGGAGCCGGGTTATGATCTTGGCCAACCGATACATCCCCACCATGGGTTTTCTTATAAGAATATATATATATATATATATAATACTACACATTCCGTGTAAGAAAATATGATGAGAAAAAGGAGGAACCCCGTGCCAAAGGTAGGACAGGAGGGATTTGAACCCGTGATGGCTCGGATAAACTCCAGTGACGGGCCAGTATGCTTTATGATCCAATTCTACTAGAATATGGAAAGGTTTCCCATTGATGAGGTGGAATGGGGACATTCCAAATGGTGTGTTGAAAGAAGTCTGATATGCCCATAAAGCATCATCTAACCTCATAGACCAGTCTTTCCTAGAAGTGTTCACTATTTTCTACAGGATCTTCTTGAGCTCATGGTTAGAGAGCTCCAATTTTCCACTGGACTGAGGATGATAGGGCATCCCCATGTGATTCTTTACTCTGTACTTCGACAGTATTCCTCTCATTAGTGTGTTGTATAAGTGGGTCCCTCTATCACTGATCAATACTTAGGGAACTCCAAACCTGCTAAAGATATGTTTCTTTAAAAATATCATGACAACCTTGGCCATGTCATGAGTTATAGTAGCAGCTTCCACCCACTTGGAGACGTACTTGATGCAGACTAGGATGTAAGTGTTCCCGAAAGATGGGGGAAAGGGACCCATGAAAGTTTTTCCATAGACATTCAAAATATCTACCTCTAGGATGGGGTGTTAAGGTATCTCAGCTCTACATCCCACATTACGAGTCCTTTGTCATCGATCACAATAGGAAACAAAGGCCCATGAATCTTTATGCATGGTGGGACCGAAAAAACCCAGATTGAAAGATCTTTTCTATCATACGGTTAGGGCCATGATGTCCCCCAATTGGTGAGGTGTGGAAAAATTTTAGGACTCCCAGAATATTAGTTTCGGCGATCCAACGACGGATCACCCCATCTCCACAGGATCAGAACAAAAGAGGATCTTCCCAAAAATACCTCTTAACATCCGAGATAAATATCTTGCTTTGCTGGAAGGAGTGGTCGGGGTGAACGACACCTGTAACCAGAAAATTAGCAATATCAGCCTACCAAGTTCTAGGTGTTTCGTTTATTGAAAAGACGTGCTCATTAAGGATATCCTCCTTGATATCTTGATCTTCCTCCTTCTCCAAATGAGGCAACTCCAGGATGGATATATGATTAGCTACAACGTTCTCACTTCCTTTCTTATCTCGGATCTCCATATCAAATTCTTATAAGAGGATCACCTTACGGATCAATTGGGGCTTCACATCTTTCTTATTCAGTAGGTACTTTAGTACTGCATGGTCGGTATAAACAATAATATTAGATAACAATAAGTAAGAACAGAACATGTCAAATGCGAAAACCACTACAAGAATCTCCTTTTCTATGGTGGTGTAGTTGATTTGGGCCTCATTGAGCATCCTGCGGGCATAATATATTGGTCGGAATATCCAGTCAATCTGTTATCCCAAGACTACTCTTACTGCGTAGTCGCTAGCATCACACATCACTTGAAATTGATCCTCCCATTTGGGAGAAATCATCATTGGAGATTCCTATAGGAGTTGCTTCAAGTGATCAAAAGCTATAGTGCATGTATCATCGAATTCAAATATGGAATCCTTGGTCAGAAGATTGGTGAGGGGTGGGCTATTTTTGAAAAGTCATGGACAAACCACCTGTAAAAACCTACTTACCCCAGGAAGCTATGGATGGCTCTGATAAAAGTTGGAATAGGTAGTCATGAAATGATTTCTATCTTTACTGGGTCCACCTCTATCTCCTTTTCTAAGATTTGGTGGGAAAGGAAGATGCTACATTGCACCATAAAATGACACTTTTCCTAGTTTAAAACTAGGTTACTATTTTCGCATCTTTCCAAAACTAGCTCTAGGTGCTGCAACAAGTGGTGAATGATTTTACATAAATATAAATATCATCCATCAATACCTCCAGGATCTGTTCCGCCATGTCATGGAAGATAGCCAACATATCATGTTGGAAGGTGGTGGGAGCGTTGCCCATGCCCAAAGACATCCTTTGGTAAGAAAATGTACCGTAGGGGAAAATAAATGTGCTCTTCTCCTGATCCTATAGAGCAATGGAAATTTGGTTTTAGCCGTAATATCCATTAAGGAAGCAATAGAAGTTGTGCCCCGCTAGTCTCTCTAGCATCTGATCCATGAAGGGCAGGAGGAAATGATCTTTCCTCATGGCATCATTCAGTTTCTGGTAATCCATACAGACTCACCAGCCCATGACAGTGCGAGTGGGGATAAGATCATTATTATCATTTGAAATCACAATGATACCTTACTTCTTGGGTAACAATTGTAGGGGACTCACCCATGGAATATCTAAAATGGGATAAATTATTACTGCATCCAACAATTGAATCACCTCTTTTTTTACAACTTCCTTCATGGGGGGATTCAACCATCGCTGTGGTTGCTGAGATGGCTTTTCACATTCTTTAAGTATCACATTGTGGGTGCAATTGGTAGGGATGATGCCTTTCATATTAGAAATGGTGCACCCAATAGCGTTCATTAGTGGTTTCAAAACCTGTATAAGTGCATCTTTATGCTCCAATGATAGATATGCACTAAGTATTATAGGCAATGTTTGATAGTCTCCCAAATAAGCTTATTTTAGAGAAGATGGGAGAGGCTTCAGTTCTAGTTCAGGAGCCTTAAGAATCAAAGGTACAAGTGGTTGAACCTTGTCCCATTCTTGAATATCCGGAACAACTGCACATTACCAGTAGTAGCCTCCCTAGCCTTCCAGGAATTGTAGGTCCTCTGGCGCTTCTACAACTAGAATGTCTGGAATGATAAAGTTATCTAAAGTAAAAAAAACAAACTAGATCGTCCCCTTCTGTGATCAAGTGATCATCCATGGTGGTTACCACATAAAATCCCTCATGCTCAAACAATGATGCATGTTTGATGGGCTTGAGAACATTGTAGAAGACTCTCTCATATCCTACCTGGAAAATTACCTCCCCTTGGTACACGTCGATCAATAACTTCCCTATTGCCAAGAAGGGCCTTCCAAAGATGAGAGGTGTCTCCTGGCCTTCCTCCATGTCAAGGATGATGAAATATGCAGGAAGGATCAACCTACCCACCTTGAAAATCATGTCCTCCAGTAGCCCCTTCATATGTTTGATGGATCAGTTAGCAAGTTGAAGGGCTACTCGGTTAGTCTTCAAATCGGGTAGTCCTAGCTTCTTGAAAACTAGATCCTAGAGTTTGGGAGGAAGCAAGTGATGGACGACTACAGAACACTCCTTGGATAGGGAAATGGTGCCTAGATCCACTATCTTTCTTCTATTGGAGAGTATTTCCTTTATTAATTTTTCATAAGGGGAATCTGCGTCAGTACCTCTACCAAATGTATATTTATGTGTAGCTTCTTTAACACATCCATGAATTTGATGAACTGGTGGTCCATCTTTTTTAGCTTCAATCTCTTTAGGAAGGGTAAGGCAAGCTCAAAGGGTTTGACAACCTCCTTTCCTTTATTCTGTAAAGCCTCCTTCTGTGGGCTTTTCAATGAGGAGGGGTCTGTTTTTTTACCTTCTTCATCAACAGGGGGTGTGGGTGCACCTGGCTATGCTGGTTGCCACTGTGGTAGCTCCTTTCCACTTCGTAGCGTGATGGAATGGGCTCCATCCCTTAGGTTCTTCTTAGTGTTACCTGGTAGTGTTCTAGGTAGCCTTACTGAGAGTTGGTTTGCTAGCTGGAAAATCTTGTTCTCCAGGCATCGAATAAAAGACTACTGATTCAAAAATCTAGTTTCAGCAATAAATATAAATTCGGTCATGAATACCTCTAACCTTGAGGTGGTCTTCTTCTTAGGTGGTTGTTGATCTGGTGTAGGTGGTGGCTACCATGGCTATTGTGGGAGAGGGTTTGGATACCCTTGCTGCTGATAAGAGTTCTGTTGGGGCTGTTGCTGCCTCTGGTACTAGTTTTGATATAGTGGCTAGTTGTAGCTGGGTGGTTGCTGGGGCAGAGGATTCTGCTGTTTTTGGGCCCAGCCTATATTCTGTTGATCACGCCATGCCCGGTTCTGGTATTGCTGGTACTAGTTTGGCCCTCGGTTTTGGGAAACATAACTTACCTCGCTTGTTGAAGGGCCTCCAGTAGAACCCTGACATTCTCCCATGACGTGGTTATCACCACATTCGTTACATGCTAGATGGTTTGCCACATGTTCTTGGGATGCGCCCTTCAGATTGAACGCATCGATCTTTTTGGACACAACGTCCAACTGGGAAGCAATCATAGTAGTTGTATCAATGTTATGCATACCTCGTTTCTAGGTGCCCTGCTCAAAATTCCACTAGAAGGTGTTGGCAGACATATCTTACAGTAGTTCTAAAAGCTCTTCAGGGGATTTACTCATTATTGTACCTCTAGCAGTAGCATCCACTACAGAAATTGTATTCGTTGTTAGACCTCCATAGAAGGTTTGGGCCTGCATCCAAAGTGGGAGTCCGTGGTGTGGGCATTTGGGAAACATCTCCTTGAAGCGTTCCCATGATTCGTACAATGATTCCAAGTTGGGCTGCTGGAAGTTGTGGATTTCATTCCACATAGTCACCGTCTTTGAGTGTGGGAAGTATTTAGACAGGAATACCAGGGCTATCTCCTCCAAGGTGAGGATGGATCGTTGTGGCCATCCTTTGATCCAGTATTTTTCCTTATCCCTTAGAGAGAAGGGGAAGAGGAAAATATATATGGCATCTGTGCACACTATGTGGTAGCAGAACGTGTCACTGACCTCACAGAAATTGGAGAGATGGGCATTGGGATCCTCGCTAGGCAGGCCTCTAAATTGAATGGTGTTCTGGATCAGCTGCATGGTAGCAGGCTTGATTTCAAACTGTTGTGCCTGTTCCAGTGCACAGACGATTCCCCTGTAAGATCTTTGGATAGATGGATGGTCGTACTCCATGAGAGTACAGTGTGGAGGTGGCTATTGAGGAAGGGGAGCCAGTATTTATTTTAGTTCTTGAGCGGTGCTGGGTGTAAAAATGGAATCCACTCCAGTTGGAATTGTTGAAGCTACTGGGGGCCATAACCAAGAGCAAGTGGAGCTTACTAGTTCCAGTTTTCATCTGGTTCTAGTGGTTGTCCAGCTCCTTGGACAAAAACTGGATTTCCTTCTTCGTTCTACCCCATGGGATTGTTGTGATTGTGCTCAACAATGAGTGTGTGTTGGTGACTTAAAAGCGTCTGTTCGATCTCTAGGTCAATTGGAAACATTCCTGATGACTCACCATTCTTAGAACATGTGAGGTTGATTCTCATACACCTAAAGACCTATAAAATCCAAAACACACCAAGAGTAAATGAGGAAAAAGAAAGATAAATAGAAATAAGTTTTAGAAAACATATTTTTGTGAATTTGTTATACTAATTTTCACTAAAAATTGATAAAAACTTAATTAAAACAAGAAAAAGTAACTTTTCGTTATTTCCCTTGAAATGATGCCAAAATTTGGCGAGTCGTTTCACTGAAGGTATGTTATCAGTGTCCCAAATTATTTTTACCCTAATGAGTATAGAACCGATAGGGGGTCGATCCACAGGGAAAAATAAGTTATTTTTGTCCTATTTAACATAGTTTGTACTTTTGTATTAATGATGTTTTCTGAATTTAATGTCAATTTTTTATGTGGTGAATAAAAAGAATAATTGGTTTTAAGATTCTTAAATAAATTACTTAATGAATATAAGAAAATATGGTAAAATTGGTTTTCATACAGATAAAGGGAGAAATTTGTTGGGGTTATGGATATATGAGAAGTTGATTATTAAATCAAAAATGATTATGAGGTTGTGTTGTTCATAATAACCCAACACTCTGGGTTTCAATTGGTAATACAGTTTCACTGGTCTGGTAAACTTATATTTATAGCTGAAGAAACTAACTCCTTGGTCTAGTAGTTAGTGTTTAACAATTCTTTATTTGGCTTAGTCCATTTTTGCATCAACAGATACTTCCAATGATCATGAAAATATTCATTGGTATTCTTCTTTTGAATCCCGAAAAATTCTGCCCTTGGTCTGGTTCAGAATTTTCAGTGATAAGATGAAGTGATTTAAGATGAATAAGAAGAAGTTAAAATAACAAACATATTCATAATGACTAATTTAAATTACAACTCACCATCTCCCACAACCCCAAAACACTAGGTATTTAGTTACTCATAGAGAAAAAGATAAGCACAAATCCCTTGATACCTGATGTGATCATGATTTGAAACTTCGAGGAGGGAATGATTCTTCTGTAGATGATAGTATGGTGATATAGCTTCTCTCCTTTGGACCTTCAACCTTTTCTACACACGTTCTCTCCACATAACACTCCTTTGAACCTAAGGAGAAGGCCTCCTTTTATAGAAAATATAACTACACAGTGTGTGGAAAAAGTTCACGGCGTGTACTTTTTTCAATGTGATTTTTCCCATGTTTTTATCCACTCGTAGGTGGCCTAAAATTAAATCTTTGACTTGGAACCTGACGCCGCCAGGTCGGTAGATATACACGACATGTAGTTCTTCCATACACAGCGTGTAGTCTCATTTTTAGGCCCCCAACTGCTTCTAGAAAGGTATACACGACGTGTATATGTGGAACAAGGCGTGTCCCCTTCAACCAGCCACATGGGCGTGTCAACGCTTCTTGTCCACCAACTACTTCTAGAAGGGTTTACACGACATGTAGTATGTGAACACGGCGTGTACCAGCTTATGGTTACTTGGTAATGTATTTCGCCTGGTCAACCCGTGTCTGAGATTGAATATACACTGTGTGTATATATATACACACTGTGTAGTTGTAAAGTTTTTCTCAGTTCTCCCATGGTTTGTGTATTTGTCCATAAACCTCTTGAAAATGCACAAGGTCACCAAAATAAAAGTATTTTTCCTCTAAGTAGTAGGTATTTTTTGAAAAATTGTTCTTATTTTCAATAATGTATGTGAAATTGTATACCCAATTATGAGGGAAGAAACAGGGAGAGGGGAAGGAGCCACACAACACGGCCTGAATCTGGGTGGTCCGTGGCTTTTATAGCTGAGGTACATAGTGTGTATAAGAGACTACACATAGTGTATCCCTTTTTTTGGCTAACCTGTGTGTAGCACGTCACACAAAAAATTTACACATAGTTCTTAAACACGCCATGTGGTCCTTGAACACGATGTGTCTTGTATTATTAGACCTGCTTAAATGATGGTCGTGTTTTCAAAAAACACACGACCAGGACCACCTTCCAAGAACACGGTCTGTATGTTTGGTACACACCATGTATCCATTTCTGTTCTATCCCTCGCTCCCTCGATGTGTCTATCCATAGAACATGGGATGCTAACCCGCATTGACTAAATTCCATGTACTCTGGATGTATACGCAGTGTACTTTTTCTTTTTCAGTTTTCTCACATTTTTTGTGTTTATTTTTTCTTTTCTTTTTCTTTTTTTTTTGGTTTTTCATTCCTTTTTATGGTTTGGTGGATAGGCATCCTTCTCATGGGAAGCATCCCGCCTCTGCCACTGAGGGAAATAGGCCCATTTATCATCGCATACAACTCCGACTAGTGACATCACCAGATCTGGACTCTTTGGTGAACCACCTCCCTCTTTTGGCTATATTTCCACCACTCACTACCTCAACTGAGGCTGGTCCTAGTATCACCACACCTCCACCATCTATAACTGAGCCTCCGAGCACCACCCATTCATCTCCCCTAGCTGCCACTCCACCCGAGCTATCCTCATTCGTAGCTGGTCCATCATCGACTGCCCCATCTAGCACCCCTCCGCCTACCACAGCCACTTAGACCCCAGAGCCAACTCCCACTACTACACCTCCACCTGGTCCGGGACCTGCAAGTGTTCCCTACCATTCAATGGTGTTCCTGATCACATATTCAGCACATGATAGAGTTTACATTTCCCTCTCCGCCTGATTCCATTGAGCAGCTGCTATATCGATAGCTGCGTACCTCAACAGCTGGGTATTTTGGTAGAGTTGGAGGATCTCCTTGGACACACTCCATTACTCAATATCTTCCATGTTAGAACTACTATTTTATGCGATTTATTTTTGGTGTTTGATGGTTAATTAGATTATGACAGAGCTAAGTATCGAGAGACGCCTGGTGATGCGGTACCCGTGGACCGGTTCTGGCTAGGCAGCCAACCCTTTTCCCTTACCATGACTGAGTTCGACTGAGGGTGTGGTTTTTATCCTCATCCCATCATCCCACCCCCTATCTCCACCCTGACCTGACCCAAGTGCTATGAGCTTGTTGCTATGTGGTGGGAGATTTCTGGGCCTGACCACCGCTATACGCCTACTTCACAGAAGAGCACCCTTATAGCTGACCCTATCCTTTACATCACCCACCAGTTCTCTAGCGCCATTCTTTTTCCCCTCCATGAGGATATGGGGGTCATGACCGGTTGTGAAATAGATATCCTCACCTGTGTCATCTGACTAGACTACCCAGAACTCCCTTACCTTTCCACCTCCTATTTCCATGCCATGTTTACCAGCCGTCAGTGAAATCTGAACAGTGGGTTTTAGGCCACTCGCCTTGCCCACCACTTTGGGGTATTTGAAACTTTCCTTCCCCATTACCTGTTAGGTTCCCCCCACCAGATGGACTATCTCACGCTTATTCTCATGGGATTGGTCTGGAAGTAGGGGGTGCTTACGTCCTTGCCCAGGCACCACCCTATCCACCTACTGACACTCCCTCCCCTACCGATGAACCTACCCCTCCTTCCCCACACCTTCCAGCTTCTCCACCCCATACCCCTTCTTCTAAACCCACCTCTTCTGGCATTCCTTCTTCTATTACCCCACCATCTCCACCTACCCCTACACCCTCAGTCAATCTATATTTTTTCCTCTTCCTAGCCGCTGTGGAGCATCACATGGTTCATCTTGGTTGACATCAGGTTCGCCAATATCAGATGTTTGGGCATCTTATTCAGCATCTTGGTATTCCACTACCCCCACCACCTTCCTCTACCTCGGATCCTAGACCTTCTTCCGTGACTCCACCTCCCTTTACTACATAGGCCAATGATTTAGTTCTCTTATCTAATATGGGCGCAGTTACTGTAACCACTACCACCAATAATACCAGTACAAGGAGTGATGTTGAGCCTCCAATTCTGAGTCCAGATCCTGTGGCTCCTACTTCTATGGCTTCTCTTCTGGGTGTAGTTTCCAAGCCTTGGGTTTCAACAGCTCTTGATCCCTTCTTTACCAGCTATTTCTATACCAGATGATGCCTCTTCTGAGGTGACCCCCTGACTAGTTTTTAGACACATTATTTTTATTATATATATATTAGTGATATCTTGAGCCTATTTATGTTGTGTATGCTTGCATTGTTTTATCTCCACCTTCATCACAAGTATTCTGGCACGTTTTGGGCATTACTATTCTACCACCTCTTGTCTTTCTTCAACTAGACACAAGGGGAGTATTGTTTTCCATGTTTTTCCATTGTATTCTTTCCTTTCTTGATTTACTTCTTTCCTTACATCCCCTCATTCTGGTCCACTATTTTTTCCCCACCTTAACTTATTCATCTTTCTGGGCACTTGGTGGACCACATTGTGATATTAAGTGTAGCAGGGCATCTCTCAACCACCTTAGTCGTTTCCCCTTATCACCATTATAGGATAAATCATTATTATAAGATATAATTGAACATGTAAAGACATTTTGGTTAATAATATTGTTAAAAAATAAATCTAAAAGTGGGAAATTTTTAAAAGGTTGCATATTTTATTTCTTAAGTATTTTAAAATGATTGCTGATATAGATTAAATTACAACTTGTAAACCATGGCTAATTACATCGATTAGACTAATAAATTTTATGCATGTCACGACTTGATGGTCTCTTTATTTGTTTTCCAACTCTTGAGAGGTATTCTAAACCCTTGTCATATTCTTCTTAATACCCTATTTCATGAGAGATTCTTAGGATATACATAACTACTAGAATTTTGAAGTTTTCTTTTTTGAAACATGAGGAATTTTTGAATTACATTAAAATGATTGAGGCATTATATTGTTTTAACCTTTTTATCTTGAGACCTACCCTACATATTGTCTTCATGAAGCCCCTAGAAAGTACGAATAACCTTTATAGGAAGCCATATTACAAGCCTATTTCCATTCCTACCATAATTCTTTTATGATTTTGTATGATTATTCACTTGATCATAAAATAAGGGATTGAAAAAACATGGCATAATTTTGTGAATTGTCATGAAATTAAGTAGGGGGAGAGTGTCTTGACCATTTGGGGAAAAAATGGTTCCAAAACTCTATTCATGGAAATTCTAAAAGGTCATATTTGTTCATTAAAAAAATAAAATTTAATGGTAATGACAAAGGGACCTTATACTCACTTGCTGGTTTGTGAACCCAACCTACCTATCTAAAGGGGATGGTGGTGATGAGATCATTTGATAAAGATTTATGGGGACAATTTTTACAATAAGCTTAACTTTGAATATCATACAATGTTATTTAATAATTTATCCTCCTTTTTCAAGCCTCAGTGTTATTTTTCTCATCTTTACCTACCAACCATTAGCCACAGAAACATCTAATCCTTATTGAAAAGCCCACATGATTTTTGTAAGTCAAAATTTTCTAAAGTAGAGAAATAGATTCCTTACAAACCTATGGATAGATTTTATATATCTTTAATTGAGAAAATCATTATATTACAAACATCTTGAGTGTTGATTATATTACAGGTGTGGTAAATCATCAAGTGGATTATTTATTTTTGAAATTTTGAAACATGTGTTTAAAAGAGGATGACAAATGTTAATTGAATTATATATGAGGCATGATTAGAATATCTCAAGTATTGAATATATTTTGTATCTTTTTAGAATTTTCTCCTGTGAATTATTATTTACATTTATGATTGATTTAATTCCTTCCTTTGAAAATATAGACTCTTTTAATTAGATGTTAAGATTTTCTTGAGGGAATGAAAATGACCAAGTATGGGGGAGTTTGATACACATGATTTTTGGATGTATTTTGACATACTTTATTGAAAATAAGAACAATATTTCAGAAATTACCTACTACTTAGTGGAAAAATACTTTGATTTTGGTGACCTTGTTCATTTTCAGTTTACTTATAGCCAAATACACAAATAGGGGGAGAACTGAGCAAAACATTACAACTACACAACGTGTACACATAAAAACGTCATGTACATTCTAGCATAGACACGGGTTGACCATGAAAAGTATATGCCCAAGTAACCAGAAGCTGGTACATGCCGTGTTCACATACTACACGCTATGTAAACCCTTATAGAAGCAGTTGGTGGACGAGAAGCATCAATACACCCATGTGTCCAGCTGAAGGGAACACGCTGTGTTCCACATATACACGCCATGTATACCTTTCTATAAGCTGTTGGTGACTGTAAAATGAGACTACATGCCATGTATGGATTTGTTACACACCATGTATATCTACCTACCAGGCACTGCCATGTTCCAAGTCAAAGACAGCGTGTTAGGCCACCAACCAGCAGAGAAAAACAAGGACAAAAGAGCATTTGAAAAAGTACATGTCGTGTACTTCTTCCACACACCATGTAGTTATATTTTCTATAAAAGGAGGCATTGGAATTCAGTTCAAGGGAGTGGTGTTTGGAGAGAAAGTGTGGAGAAAAGGTTGAAAGTCTGAAGGAGAGAAGCTCTGCCACCATACTACCATCTACCGAAGAATCATTCCATCCTCGAAGTTTCAAATCAAGATCACATCAGGTATCAAGGGATTTGTGCTTATCTTTTTCTCTATGTGTAACTAAATACCTAGTGTGTTGGGGTTGTGGGAGATGATGATTTGTAATTTAATTAGTTGATATGAATATGTTTTTTCTTTTAACTTCTTCTTATTCTTATTAAATCACTTCATCTTATCATTGGAAATTATAAACCAGACCAAGGGTAGAATTTTCAAGGACTCAAAAGAATAATACCAATGAATATTTTCATGATCATTAGAAGTATTCGTTGACTCAAAAATGGACTAATCCAAATAAAGAACTATTAAACACCTACTACCAGACCAAGGAGTTATTTTCTTCAGCTCTAGATATAAGTTTACCTGACCAAGGAAACTGTATTACAAATTTAAACCATTAGTATTGAGTTATTATGAACAACACAACGTCATAAGAAATTTGATTTAACAATCAACTTCTCATATATCCATAACTACAATGCATTTCTCTCTTTATCTATATCGAAACCTAATTCCCCATATTTTCATCTATTCATTATGTAATTTATTTAAGAAACTTAAAATCAATTATTCTTTTTATTCACCACATAAAAAATTGACTTTAAATTCATCAAACTTCATTAAGACAAAAATACAAACTAAGTTAAACAAGACAAAAATAATATCTTTTTTCCTATGGATCGACCCCTTACTGGTGCTATACTAGTTATGATAAAAATAATTTGGGACGTTGATAAATACCCAGTGTGTTGGGGTTTTGGGAGATGATGAGTTGTAATTTAAATTAGTTTCAATGAATATGTTTGTTCTTTTAAATTCTTCATATTCTTGTTAAATCACTTCATCTTATCATTGGAAATTCTAAAACCAGACTAAGGGAATAATTTTCAACGATTCAATAAAAGAATACGAATGAGTATTTTCATGATCATTGGAAGTATTCTTTGACTTAAAAATGGACTAAGCCAAATAAAGAACTATTAAACACTAACCACTAGACCAAAGAGTTAGTTTTTTCGTCTATAAATATAAGTTTACCAGACCAAGGAAACTTTATTAAAAATTGAAACCCAGAGTGTTGGGTTATTATGAACAACACAACCTCATAAGAAATTTGATTTAATAATCAACTTCTTATATATCCATAACCCCAATGCATTTCTATCTTTATCTGTATTAAAACAAATATTCCCATATTTGCGTGCAGTGGTTTTCATGTTTGACAGGTTCCATTCTTACTTAGTGTTATCTAATTTTATTGTTTATGCTGACAATGTAGCACTAAATTACCTACTAAACAAGAAATATGTGAAGCTTTAATTGATCCACTGGGTGCTCCTCTTACAAGAATTTGATCGGGATATCCGAAATAAGAAAGGAATTTAGAACATTGTAGCTGATCATCTCTCATGCCCAGAGATGCCTCATTTGGAGAAGGATGACGATCGAGAGATTAGGGATGATTTCCCTAATGAGAACCTCTTTTCCATAAATGAAACACCTAGACGTTGGTATTCTGATATTGCTAATTTTCTGGTTACAGGTTCCGTACACCCCGACCTCTCCTTCCAGCAATAGAAGAGGTGTCTATCTAATGTTAAGAGGTACTTCTGGTAAGATCCTCTTCTATTATGATCCTATGTAGATGGGGTGATCCGTTGTTACATACCTGAAACAGAAGTTCTTGGAGTTTTGAAATTTTTTCACACCTCAACAGTTGGGGAACATCACGGCCTTGATCGTACGATAGAAAAGATCCTTCAATCTGGGTTTTTCTGGCCCACCATACATAAAGATGCACGTGCCTTTGTTTCTTATTGTGATCGATGCCAGAGGACCAGTAATGTGGGGTGTGGACATGAGATTCCCCAGCACCCCATCCTAGAGGTCAAGATTTTCAACATCTGGGGAATAGATTTCATGGGTCCCTTTCCCCCATCTTTCAGGAACACTTATATCCTAGTCTACGTCGACTATGTCTCCAAGTGGGTGGAAGCTGCTGCTATAACTCAATACACAACCAAGGAATTCATGATATTTTTAATGAAACATATTTTTAGTAGGTTTGGAGTTCTCTAAGTATTGATCAACGATATAGGGACCCACTTTGACAACACACTGATGAGGGTAATACTATCGAAGTATAGAGTAAATCATAACATGGGGATGCCCTATCATCCTTAGTCTAGTGGACAAGTGGATCTCTTCAACCATGAGATCAAGTAGATCCTAGAGAAAAAAGTGAAAACTTCTAGGAATGACTGGTCCAAGAAGATAGATGATACTTTATGGGCATATTAGACTGCTTTAAAAACACCATTGGGAATATCCCTATTCTGACTCATGTATGGAAAATCATTCCATTTTCCAGTAGAATTGGAGCATAAAGCATACTAGGCCATCAAGGCTCTGAATTTTGATCTGAAGGAAGCTGCAAAGAAGCAAAAGTTCCAACTGTTAGAATTTGATTAAATCATATTAGAGGCTTATAAAAATGAAATTCTATATAAGGAGAAGACGAGAGCAATTTACGACTGGATGATTTCATGAAAATCTTTCCAACCCGGTGATCAGGTACCCCTCTTTAACTCTCACCTTCGATTATTCCTAGGGAAGTTAATGTCATGGTGGTCAGGACCATTCCCAGTTGTAAGAGTATTCCCTCATGGAGTGGTGGAAATTTTTGGATAGGATGGTCAACCATTTAAGGTGAATGGGTAGCAGTTGAAATATTATCATCAAATGGATGACATAGTGGGAAAGTTTTCCACCATACAGCTCAAGTAATATGAGGTATGTAGGTCGAGCCAACGACCTAAAACAATGGTTCTTCCTGGGAGGAAACCTAGAAGACACATTCCGTGTACCACCTATACACACGACATGTACTAATTCATTTTCATTTACCTTTTAACTATTATAAATAAATATCTTAACAAAGTAAAAAATAGTGATGATGTCGGTGCTGATGGTAAGGTCACTGAAGTTTATCCGAGCTGGCACAGGTTCGAATCCCTCCTGACCTACCTTCAGCACGGGGTTCCGACTTTTTCTCTTAATATTTTCATACAAGGAATGTGTTGTATTTTTCATATATATATATATATATATTCTTATAAGAAAACCCATGGTGGGGATGGATAGGTTTGAAAAGATCGTAACCCGCCTCCAAAAGGCCAAGGTTCGAATCCTGACAACCACACCATTGCCATAATTTGTCTTTTTAATAAAACCAAACAGCATGTCATTAGATATAAATCATGTGTTCCATGTTTTCCATCTCAAACTGAAAATATTTTTCACCTAAATAAATTCACGCGGGTGAAGTTGGATGATTTGCAGAGTCTCAGCCCTGGATCCAAAAGACCTGGGTTCGAACTTAATTAATCTCTCTACTTTATCCCATTTTATCTAATTCAAAAAGGGATACATGATGTGTAGTCTATTATAAACATTGTGTATCTCATCTATAAAATCCTCAGACCACCTGAATTCAGCCCATGTCGCGCGACTCCGTCCCCTCTCCCCATTTCTACCCCCGTACGACACCCGAACCCCCTCTTCCCAAATCTGTTAATTTTGGGAGTTTTTGGTTCTTATTTCTACTATATTGTGATCATTAGTCCATGTACACCCTTATACACCCTTTATTTCAAGTTTTCATAAGCGTTTAGGGTGATCTGTGGATCAGATGACCATTCGGCTTCCACGAAACACTGGCACGATTTGAAGAACACACATCATGTACTTTTTTACACAGCTACACACTGAATGCTCCACGATTTGCATATACACAGAGTGTTTGTTTGGTACACACCATTTACCATCTCCCATCATGCCCAGGTATCTTTTGCACATGGCCTCACACACCATTTTTACAGACAGGGTGTGTTTCATTGGAACACGCCGTGTATACCATTTCTTTAAGCCAGTCCGTGGGTAACACTTCACATAGCCATTTAACCATTGTTATTGAACATGCCGTGTGGTCCTTAAACATGACATGTCCTGTATTATTATAACTGCTTAAATGAAGGCCGTGTTTTGAAACAATACATGACTAGGACCACTTTCCAAGGACACAGTGTGTTTGTTCGGTATACGCCATGTATCCTTCCCTAGTCTATCCCCTACTCTCATAGTGTGTCTATCTATAGAACACATAATTCTAACCTACTTTGACAACACGCTGTGTAATCTGGATGTACACACCGTGTAATTTTCCTTTTTCAGTTTTCTCACATTTTCTTTGTTTCCTTTTTCTTTTATTTTTCTTTTATTTGGTTTTTTTTTCAGGGTATGACAGATAGAGATCCCTCTCGTGGGAAGTGGCCCGCCTCTTCCACTGAGGGAGAGAGGCCCATTTATCATCGCATATGACTCCGGCTGACAACATCACCTAATTTGGACTCTCTAGTGTACCAGCTCCCTCCGTAGGCTATCCTACCACCACTCACTACCTCATCCAATGATGGTCCTAGTAGTTCCACACCTCCACCATCTAGCACCGAGCCTTTGAGAACCACCCTTTCTTCTCCACCAGCTACCACTCCACCTTAGCTATCCTTATTTGCAGCTAGTCCATCATCGACCACCCCATCCAGTGACCCTCCGTCTACTTCAGACACTTCGCCCCTAGAGACAGCTCCTGCTGCTGCACCTCCACCTGGGCTAGGACCTGTAGGTGTTCCCTACCCTTTTATGGTGTTATTGGTCACCGATTTGGCACATGACAGAGTTTGGAATTTCTCTCACCGTCTGATTCCATTAAGTAGTCACTATCTCGATAGCAGCGTCCCACAACAGCTGGGTATCTAGGGAGAGTTTAAGGATCTCCTTGGACACACTCCATTACTCATGATCTTCCAGGTCAGAACTCATATTTTCCACGATTTATTTTTAGAGCTTGCTGCTTCATTTGAATTTGAAAGAGCTGAGTACATGGAGATGCATGGTGATGCGGTACCCATGGTTCGGTTCCGGTGAGGTGGTTTACCCTTTTCTCTTACCATGACAGAGTTCGGTCGAGGGTGCAGTTTTTATTCTCATACAATCAACCCACCCCCTATATCCACCCTGACCCGACCCTAGCAATCTAATCTTGTGACCATGTGGTGGGAGATATCTGGTACTGATCACCGCTATACCCCTACTTCACAAAAGAGAACCCTTATAGCTGACCTTATCTTTTGATTCACCCACCTGTGCTTCAGCGCCATTAATTTTCCCCACCAAGAGGATTTGGGGGTCGAGACCGGTAGTGACATGGATCTCATCATCTGTGTCGCCCGATAGAACTACCTAGACCACATTTACCTTGCCGTCTCATATTTCTATGCCATGTTTACCGGCTGTAAGGGAAACCTGAATGGTGGGTTTTATGCCACTCACCTTTCCCACCACCTCAGGGTATTTGAGGCTTCTCTTCCCCATGACCTATTAGGTTCCCCCCAGTGGATGGACTATCTCATTATTATTAACATGGGATTGTCCTGGAAGCAGGGGTGCTTACATCCTCACCCAGTCACCACCTAATCCACCTGCTGACCCTCCTGCACCTACAGATGCACCTGCACCTCCTTCACCACCACTTCTGGATTCCCCACCCAACCGCCTTCTTATGACCCCACCTCTTCTATACTTCCTTCTTCTATTACCACACCATCCCCACCTACCCCTGCACCCTCGGTAATTCTATATTTTCCCCTCCTCCTAGCCGTGGTGGAGCAGCACGTGGTTCGTCTCAATCGACATCAGGACCACCTAGAGAAGATATTGGGGCTTCTTATTTAGCATCATGGTATTACACTACCCCCACCACCTGACTCTACCTCGACTCCATGCCCTTATTCTATATCTCCACCTCCCCTTACTGCACTGGCCATAGATTCAGTCCTCTTATCTACTATGGGTCCAGCTTCCGCTACCACTACCGCCACTACTTCCAGTCCAGGGAGTGATGTGAATCCTCCCATTCCGAGTCCATCTCCAGCAGCTCCTACTTCTACAGATTCTCTTCAGGGTGCATATTCCGAGCCTCTGGTTCTCATGGTTCCTGATCCTTTTCTACCAACTATTTCTCCAAGTGGATGGAAGCTGCTTCTACAACTCACGACATAGACAAGGTAGTGATGAGCCTTTTAAAAAAACATATTTTTAGCAGGTTTGGAGTTCCCCGAGTATTGATCAACAATGGAGGGACCCACTTCAGTAACACACTAATGAGAGGAATATTGTTGAAGTATAGAGTAAATAATCACATGGGGATGCCCTATTATCCTCAGTCCCTTGGACAAGTGGAGCTCTCTAACGGTGATCTCAATCCGATCCTGGAAAAACAGTGAACACTTCTAGGAAAGACTGGTCCAAGAAGATAGATGATTCTTTATGTGCATATAATACTACTTTCAAAACACCATTGGGAATGTCCCCATTCCACCACATTTATGGAAAAACTTTCCATCTATCAGTAGAATTGGAGCATTAAGCATATTGGGCCGTCAAGGCTCTGAATATTGATCTGAAGGCAGCTATAGAGAAGTGAATGATCCAACTATTGGAACTTGATGGAATCAGATTAGAGGTGTATAAAAATTCTAAGCTATACAAGGAGAAGACTAGAGAAATTCATGACTGGATGATTTCATGAAAATGTTTCCAACCCAGTGATCAGGTAATTTTTTTAACTGTCACCTTAGATTATTCCCAGGGAAGTTAAAGTCATGAGGATTAGGACCATTCAAAGTTACATGAGTATTCCCTCATGGAGTGGTGGAAATTTTGGGATAGGATGGTCAACCATTCAAGGTGAATAGGCAGTGGTTTAAAGCTTATCATCACATGGATGACACAATGGGAATGTTGTCCACCATACAACTCAGGTAAGATGAGGTAAGTAGGTCGAGCCAATGAACTAAAACAATGGTGCTTCCTGGGAGGCAACCCAGAAGATAAAAACCATGTACCACCTATACACACGACGTGTACTTATTCATTTTTTACCTTTTAACTATTATAAATATATATCTTAACAAAGTAATAAACATGGATGATGTCGGTGCTGATGTTAAGTTCACTGGAGTTTATCTAAGCTGTCACAGGTTCAAATCCCTCCTGAGCTACCTTCAGAACGGGGTTCCGCCTTTTTATCTTTGTATTTTCTTACACGGCGTGTGTAGTATTTTTCATATATATATATATATATATATATATTTTCTTATAAGAAAACCCATGGTGGGGATGGATTGGTTGTCCATGATCGTAACCCTGATCCAAAAGACCCAGGTTTGAATCCTGAAAACCACCAGATTTCAATTCTTTGTCCTTTTAATAAAATCACATAGCATGTCTTTCGATATACGTTGTGTGTGCCATGTTTTACTTCTCAAAACTGAAATAATTTTTCTCATAAAAAAATTCATGCGGGTGATGCTAGCAGATTGACAGAGTCTCGGCCTTAGATCCAAAAGACCCGGGTTCGAACTTAGATAATCTCCCTGCTTCTTCCCTTTTTGTCTAATTAAAAAAACCACACATCGTGCCTTTATTTTTCTTGTGTAGAATAGGTCTGTTTAGGTTTAATATATTTAAATAATATATAGGAGCAATATTACAACCTTTTCTCTAGTGGTTGAGGGCTTCTGTTTGGAAGGACTGATCGCCAATTCGATCCGTGCTACTAGCACCAGACCAAAGGTTGTACTTCTATTTTCCCATATTTATAACACACAACATGTATTTCACGATACATTTCGTGTATAGTTTTATTTTGGATAAATTATTTATATATATATACATATCTATTTTTATTATTTTAATTATTAATATTAATTATTATATACTTTACTATAATAATTATATAAATATATATAATAACTTAATATTAATAACTTAAAAAAGGGATACATGGTGTGTAGTTTCTTGTACACGCTATGTACCTCGGCTATAAAAGCTGTGGATCACCCGACTTCATCCCATGTCATGCGGCTCCATCCTCTCTCCCTGTTTCTTCCCCCATACATCACCCGAACCCCAACTTCCCAAATCCGTGTTTTTTGGGCATTTTTGGTTCTAATTTTGGTTGCATTGTGATCCTCTTTCCAGGTACGACCTTCTACACCCTTTATTTCATGTTTTCATAAGCGTTTAGGGTGATGTGTGTATTGGCTGACCGTACGGCTTTCGTGATACATGGGAACGATTTGAGCAACACACGTTATGTACTTTTGTACACAACCACACACTGAATGCTTCATGATTTTCAAATACATGGTGTGTATGTTTGGAACACATTGTGTACCATAACCCATCATGCCTGGGTATCTTTTGCACACGGCCTCACACACCATTTTCACGGACATGACATGTTTTTTTAGAACATGCCGTATATACCATTTCTTTCAGCTAGTCCTTGTGTAGCACTTCACAGGGCCATTTACCCATTGTTCTTGAACATACTGTGTGGTCCTTGAACATGCCATTTCTTGTATTATTAGAACTAATTAAATGATGAACGTGTTTTTAAACAACACACGACCATGACTACATTCCACGAACATGGCATGTATGTTCGGTACGGACCATGTATTCTTCCCCAGTCTATCCCCTACTCCCTCAGTGTGTCTATCCAGAGAAAATGGGATTCTAACCTGCTTTGACTACACGCCATGTACTCTGGCTGTACATGTCATGTACGTTTTCTTTTTCAATTTTCCTACATTTTCTTTGTTTCCTTTTTCATTTATTTTTCTTTTTTTTGGTTTTTCATTCTTTTTCAGGGTATGGTAGAAAAAGATCCTTCCCATGGGAAGCGACCCGCCTCCGCCACTGAGGGAGAGAGGCCCATTTATCGTCTCATATGACTTCGGACAACGATGTCACCAGATCCAGACTCTCCGGTGTACCAGCTCCCTCCGTTGGCTATCCTTCCACCACTCACTACCTCATCCGAGGCTAGTCCTAGTAGCGCCGCACCTCCACCATCTATCACTGATCCTCTGAGAACCACCCTTTATTCTCTACCAGCTGCCACTCCACATGATCTATCCTCATTTGTAGTTGTTCTATCATCGACCACCCCATCCAGTGACCCTGCACCTATTGCAACCACTTCGCCCCCAGATCTAGCTCCCACAGCTACACATCCACCTGGGCCGGGACCTGTCGGAGTTCCCTCCCCTTGTATGGTGTTCCCAGTCACCGATTGGCACATGAAAGAGTTCGACATTTTTCTCACCGCCAGATTCTGTTGAGAAACCGCTCTCTCGATAGTAGCATCCCTCAACAGTTGGGAATCTAGGGAGAGATATATGATCTCTTTGGATACAGTCCATTACTCATGATCTTCAAGGTCAACACTCCTATTTTTTGCGATTTATTTTTTGTGTTTGCTTCTTCATTTGAGTTTGATAGAGCTGAGTACTTCGAGACGCCTGGTGATGCGGTACCCGAGGTCCGGTTCCAGCTAGGCGGCCGACCCTTTTCCCTTACCATGACTGAGTTCGGCAAAGGGTGAAGTTTTTATCCTCATCCCATCACCCCACCCCCTATCTCCTTTGTGAACTGACCTGAGCGCTCTGAGATCTTTTCTATGTGGTAGGACATTTCTTGGCCAGACCACCACTACACCCCAACTTCATAGAAGAGCACCCTTATAGATTACCCTATTATTCACTTCACCCACTGGTGCTTCAGTGCCATTCTGTTTCCACAACATGAGGCTCTGGGGGTCATGAACAGTCATGAAATGGATCTCCTAACCTGTGTCATCCGACGGGACTACTCAGACCTTTCTTACCTTGCAGCCTCCTATTTACATGGCAAGTTTACTAGCCGTCAGGGCCACCTGAATGGTTGGTTTTATGCCACTTGCCTTTCCCACCACCTTGGGTTATTTGATCCTTCTCTTCCCCATGACATATTAGGATCCCCCCAATGGATGGAATACCTCATTATTATTCTCATGGGATTGGTTCAGAAGTAGGGGTGCTTATGTCCTTGCCCAGGCACCACCACGTCCACCTTTTGACCCTCCGACCCCTACCGATACTCCTGCTCCTCCTTCCACACCCCTTCCGGCTTCCCCACCCACCCCCCTTCTTTTGACCCAACCTCTTCTAGAATTCCTTCTTCTATTACCCAAACAACCCCACCTACCCCCACACCCTTGGTCGATCTATCTTTTTCCCTCGGCCTAGCCGCGGTGGAGCAGAACGTGGTTTGTCTCGGTCAACATCAGGAACACCTAGTGAAAATGTTGGGGCTTTTTATTTTGAACAATTGTATTCCATTACCCCCACCACATGCCTCTACCTCAGCTCCTGACCCTTCTTCTATGGCTCCACATCCCTTTACTGCACTGGCCACAAATTCTGTTCTCTTATCTACTACGGACCCAGCTGCTGCTACCACTACCACCACTACTGACAGTCCAGGGAGTGATACCAAGCCTCTCATTCCGAGTTCATCTCCTATGGCTCCTAATTCTACATCTTCTCTTCTGAGTGCAGATTCCAAGACTCTGGTTTCCACATGTCCTGATCCTTCTCGACCGGTTATTTCTGTACCATATGATGCCTCTTCTGAGGGGACCCCCTGACTGGTTTTTGGACATAATCTTTTCATTATATGTATATTTGTGATATCTTGACCTATGTATGTTGTGTATTGTTTCATTGTTCTCTCTCCACCTTCATCACAGGTATTTTGGCACATTTTGGGCTGAACTATTCCACCACCTCCCATATTTCTTCACATAGAGACGAGGTGAGTATTGTTTTCCCATGTTTTTACATTATTTTCTTTCCATTCTTGATACAATTCTTTCTTTACTTCCCATCGTTCTGGTCCACTGTTGTGTCTTCACCTTACCTTGTTTATCTTTCTAGGCACTTGGTAGACCACCTGTGATATTAAGTATGGGGGGGGGTCTCTCAACCCATTTAGTCTTTTTCCCTTATCATTATTCTAGGAGACATCATTATTAGAATATATATTTGAACATTTGAAGACATTTTGGTTAATCATATTTTTAAATAATAAAGATAAAGGTGGGAAATTTTTAAAAAGTTGCATACTTATTTAGGTTCTTAAGTGTTTTAAAATGATTGCTGATATAGTTTAAATTACAACTTGTAATCCTTGGCTAATTACATCAATTGGAATAGTAAATTTAATGCAAGTCATGACCTTATTGTCCCTTTATTAGTTTTCCCCCTCCTGAGAGGTATTCTAAACCCTTTGTCATATTCTTCCTAATACCCTCTTTCTTGATAGATTCTTAGGATATGCATAACTACTAGAATTTGCAATTTTTTTTTCAAAACATGAGAAATTTTTGAATTACATTAAAATTATTGAGGCATTATATTGTTTTAACCCCTTCAACTTGAGACTTACCCTACATCTTATCTTTGGGAAACCCCTAGAAACCATGAATATCATTTATAGGATACCATATTACAAGCCTATTTTCCTTCCTACCGGATTCTTTTATTATTTTTCATGATTATTAAATTGAGATAAAATTAAGGGATTGGAAAAAAAAGGCATAATTTTGTGAGTTTTCATGAAATTTAGTATGTGGGGGAGACTCTTGATCATTTGGGGCAAAAAGGGTTCCAAACCTCTATTCGTGGAAATTCTGAAAGGTCCTTTTTATTCTTAAAAAAATGGTACAGACAAAGGGACCTTATACTCACTTGGTGGTTTGTGAACCCAACCTACCTAACTAAATGGGATGGTGGTTATGATATCATTTGATAATGATTGATGAGGACCCTTTTTACAATAAGCTTAACTTTGAATATCATGCAATGTTATTTAATAATTTTGCCTCTTTTCTCAAGCCTCAGAGTTATCTTTCACATCTTTACCTACCAACCTTTAGCCATAGAAACATCTTATCCTTATTGAAAAGACCTCATGATTTTTGTAAGTAAAAATTTTCTAAAGTAGTGTATTAGATTCCTTGTAAACCTATATATAGAGAGTATATATTGTTGTTTGAGAGAAAATTTAAATTACAAACATCTTGAGTGTTGAGTATATTGTAACTCCCGAACCTAGTTACCTAGAGATAGTGCATTATTACATAACATTGACATGATCACAAGAAATATCAAATATCGAAAGACCGATTGGTTTAGTAGCCTTGGAAACACTAGATATATTCATAAAGTTTTACATAACATTATAAAGTGAAAAACAACTACAACAACATATTGTCTCCATAGTCCACACAAATATTGTAGAGACCCGAAGCCTGACGTACCTTGACATTACATTACATTTGCGGAATACTTAGTACATACACACAAGGATCGTAATAGTTTAGTGTCTTTGGAAACTCGGAACGTAATCTTCTAATCGTGGTGAAAGATCTTCAACATCTCCTATAAAGATCCTCCTTTTTTTTACCTAAAACATTTATTTATATCCTGGGGAAAAGAAAACATAAAAGGGTGAGATCAAATGATCAGTAAGGGTAAACAAAAGAAATATCAATCACATCGTATTCATAAGAACATAACATTTTTTGAAATCTTAACCTGGAAAAGAGAGCATAATTTCATAACATGGAAAAAATCATGGCAGTGAAATGTAATCACAATAATCATAACTTAAAACATGAAACTTTGTGGCATTCACACATAATCATAGAGAATCATTTCTTGTTAGTCAAGACTCATTGCCAAGACTATCTTAGTGGACAAAGTCCCTTTCTGAATCGAGTAACCCTCGTTTCAGTCCTGTTTCACTGAACCGGTATAACCTACCATTCCAGCCATGTCTATCTCATGAGATATAAAATCTTTACCCAATGCATTGGAGGGAGATATAGGTCCCACCCATCTCATAATGAATCCTTTCTTATGTGTGCCACATAATCATAAATCATACATTATCGCATAACCCATGTAATAAAAATGGGATTCTTAAACAACATGACATCATAAAACAATTCATATAAGATAAAGGAATTCATAAAAATAATTCCATCACAACATAATCAAATCAATGTAATAATAGGGATAAAAACAGAACCCTTTATTATCTTAGATGGAAAATAATTTTGATAAAACACTTGAACTCCATTCTTGAGGAAAATATCCTTTCTTCTTCAAAAACACTTTTCTTTTCTTAACATGTCATACAATTATAAACTAAAAGAAGTTGATTAAAAATAAACTTGAAAACCTTTAAAGGAAGCTTCTTGGAAATAATGTTTTAATAATCCATTCATGCCGTATAAGTTAAAAAAAACATTCTTCGTACTTTTGTCAGAAAAGTCAAAAAGTACCTCGTACGAAAAATAACAAAAGATTACTTTCATTTCTTTTACTAAAAACTCACCGAAGGGTAAAAATGGATTTAAACAATTGTAGTTGGATGGAAATAATATTACATATTTATGAAACATGTATGTGGATGATAAAATACACCCCAGTAAATACTTACGAATAAACAATCTCGGATAAAAATGAGATTGTGATATTTCCCTTACCTTAGGTCCGATTTGCTTCGTAAGTGTCCTAACCTCCTGTATAATGATTTAAATCTTGTTATTGACTTATTCTAGAATCATATTCATTGTTATTATATCATATATGGTCCACTTATGACTTTATATTACCCGTTCTTTTGTAAATTCATGTTAAAGTAGCGTTTCGGGTAAAATCGTCTCATTTGTCGTTTGTGTTTTTAACTTGTAATTATTCATATGATTAATTAGATCATGATTACTTAATTCCAGAATATAAAACATGATTTATATATATATATATTCAGAATATACATAAATAATAAATCAGTAAATGGAAAGAAATACACCGTTCATGGAGACGGTAGTCCGTACGTACGCATGAATGCTGTTTTCGTTTCCTTATTGAATTGAATGGAAGTAAGTAGATGAAATACATATATATATATACATAAATACAGTAGATTTATAATGTCATATATTTCATTATTATTTCTTATATATACTTTATAATCATTCTTAAATGGTTAACATGGAGAATGAATCTCATCGCGTCGTGGAGACGGTAGTCCGTACGTACGCACGAGCGATGATATCATTCCCATGGTCGTGGAATTGCGTTGAAGTGTATTTATACTATTTCAGTATCAATATCACTTTATAATAATCATATATAGTTACTCATTAAACCATTATACCCATCCAATTAAGGTGGTGGCGGAAAATAGATTACACCACGGCGTGGAGACGGTATTCCGTACGTACGCACGCGCGGTGATTTCCTTTTTCCTCAGGATGGATAGAAGGTTAATTAGAGTTGTTTCATATTTATAATAACATATCAGTATGTAAGTAATACTTATGTTATTACTTTATCATGAAACAACTAAAGAAGAAGAAGTTGAAGAAGAAAGAAATTGAAAAGATCGGTAATGGATATTACCTCTTCTTTGGAACGCCTCTTTGAATCCTCCACTTAGGGAACTAAGATTGGTCTTTGAAGAAGACCAGGACCTCTAGGATTATTCTAGGGAAGTGGATAAGGGAAAATGGCAGGGGTTGGCCGAACTTGAGTGCTCAAATTGGTGTGAGGAGGAGGGGGAGGAGGTGCCCTTTTATAAGGGAGGAGAGGGGCACCTTAGGAATATCTCAAAATATTATTTTATATTAAAGTCAAAATCGGTTTATAATGGTTCCAAAGGGTCTTATTTCGAAGATAAAGTGGGTATGGGTCGAAATCCTATCAACCAATAGGATTTAGACAAGTTTAGGGAATTATGTTAACCTTATAAATTAGATTTAACTCTAAGTTAAATAATTTAACTTTTACCGTGTCTTTTTTTTTCTTTCACTATATGGTTAATACACTTACTATAACATGCCAAACGAACCCCAAATTGTTTATTATTAATATATATATCCTTATCTAAGTCATTTGGCCGAACCTTAGATTTTTAGGAATAAAATAACAATTAATAATATAATATTTTATTTAAAAACTATTTTGTGTCAATTTTGACACTATTTGATATATGATTTTTGTGAAAGTCATAACAGAATTATATGTTCAAACCAAGTTGCTTAAATAAACATTAATATATCATAGTAGCCTAGAAAATTAGTGGAATTCATAAAAAGTCTCAAATTACATTTATTTTGGTGTTTATAACATCAATTATGTCAATATTTCATTAATAAGATAATTACTGCATCATCGTTGTGTCATAAATAAATTAAATTATTTAATGTCTAAAAATTACAAATAAAATACCATTATGTAGGAAATCTTTTTAGATTTCTAATGAATATTTATAGTCGAATTTATCTTATGTATAACCCCATATTTAAAATGATTTACTTATTAAACTTTGATTTTAACTATTTTAACCCTTCTTTAAATAAATTAATAATAAATGTCCTAATCTAATCCAAGTGGGCCTAAATGGTCATATTGTATTCATAAGGTTGTTTTTGGTCGAATTACACTTATCCAATAGAATTAGGACATGTGTTAGGGTAATAATAATATCATATTTACCCTTAGTTACCCTATTTACTATTAACCGCGTTAAAAAAAGTAAAAAGTTACTATTCACCAAAAAATTATTTTTATCTCATTGAACCACATTTTACTTACTGATATCAACCGTGTCTGTCGGATTTTCGAAATTCCATTCATAGAAGCAGTAAAATTAAGTTTTATGCAAAATTCAGTTTTAACCTACAACTTAGTGGTTTCACTATTCATCAAAAATTGAAAGTTTTCAGAAAAATACCAAAATTTCACCCTAGGCTAATTTCGATATTCTGAGTCCAAAAATGAAGTCCATTTTGAATAATAAAATTTATAAAATTTCAAAAAGTGGTTATTACTATTCATAACGGCTAGTTTTAATAGCATATTATTGTTTAGTGAAACTCGTTATTGCGTACTACACACGCTATCGAGGAAGGTCGCGATTGCGTGTAATGCAAGGAAAGTCAAGGATGCGTGTTGTGCAAGCTCCTTTTGGTGTAGCGTACAACACAAGACATTAGTGAAATAAAAAGAATATTTTTCATAAAATCTCGGGCTGTTACATTCTACCCCCCTTAAAATGAATTTCGCCCTCGAAATTCATCTGGGTTATAAATGGTTTACTATTCGAAAGTTTCTTTAATAGAAACCCACATCATAAAAAGGAATACCAAAACATTGGCTTTAAAAACTAAAGTATGAAATGTAAGGATTACCCAAATAAAATAATCGCTGGGTTTCCACATAGGTAAAAATATGGATATGGAAGAAAAATATAACCATCATGTTCTGATGGAGAGTGGTAGAGAACATGGCTATGGAAAAGCCAAAAATCACAAATACATAAATTTGTGACGATCTAAGGTACCATCTAATTAATCAGATATAAGAGCACTAGGACAACATTTTGGGTTTTCAAGATCATTTCCCTAAAGTTGAAGAATTTGAATTAGAATAAATAATTACTTTATTTTGGTACAATCTCACTGTTGTTCGTGCCTTGAACAATTTCCACTTCATATCTTAAATAAATGAAGTTGAATTTGTTATTTGTGAAGTGTTAGCAGATTATGTGATAGAATGACGGGTCATTCCATCTGTCTCAAACAAAAGGTTAAAAATTATATACATAAGTCGGTCTATAGTGAGATTAATCATATATGGTTCCTAAAATGGACTTATACATCATATTTCACACAGATTAATATAATAAAACTAGTTTCTACTAAACAGGGACTTCCTGTAGGCCAGTGGTAGGCGATAAAGGCCAGTCGCACTTCGGTTGTGGGTTCGATTTCCACAGCCTTGTCCGACGCGATGGGCTGTCACCCGTCCTGCAGGTTGTCCTTTTTCTAAAACTACATTACTATAACATCCCATCAATAATATCGAAAAAAAAACTTCTATCCTTAAACAATACTAACTTATTCCAACATAATCCATTCCAATCTTACTGCAGTCCACTCTCATAATATAGTGAAAACGATTACCAGAGATTTAATACTGTCGTTAATCCCCATAAGCTATGTCTTGTTTGTCACATTCCAAACATTCAAAGGCCTTAATCATGTATTCTCTTGAATACCCATTGAACCTTAGTGAAAACATGAATGCTGTCAAAAGTTAGCTCTTTCCACATACCAAAATCCAAAAATTATATATACTCAAACCATGATATCACTTAGTCTTTATATCAATCATGAGCTCATGAATACTATTAAACATTTCATTTTCTAATTTTCCCTTCATTATGCGCATATCATCTTATTTCCAAAAAATATCTCAATCACTTTGAATACCACATCAATAAATATTGCAATACTCAATGATACAACATTATTTTGGAATCCCATTACATAAACACTTAATCATTCCACCACATCGTTGTCATATTCAACATTGCCAATAGTGATCGCATGTGACTTCCCTTTGTCCTTTGCCTTCAGTGGTTGCTCATGTTGATCATCACTAACCCTTGGATTAGGGCATTTATTAGCATAATGCCCCATTTCCTTGCACTTGAAGCATTGAAGTGTTGGTGGTGTGTTCTCTGCAGTGTTTGCTTTATTCACATCATTAGAAACCCTTTTTCCATTACTTCGACACTCAGCTGCTCGATGACCTTCTTTTCCACACTTAAAACATTTTCTAGTCCCTTTAAGACAATCTCCACCATGCTTCTTTCCACACTTTGTGCATAAGGAAACATTCATCTTCTTTTCACCATTATTCTGAGATTTCTCCTTGAACTCCATCTTTCGTTTCTTGTCAAAACCATGAGATGGATATGTAACACCAACTTCCATTTCTACCTTGATAGCACAACGCACAATTTCTTCATAGCTACTGAAGTCTCTTATAGCTAATGCCCTTCAAAGACTTGGTTTTAAGCCACTGAAAAATCGATCAACTTTACTTTCAGGTTGGATGATAATGCCAGATGCATACCTTGCAAGTCTTGTAAAATTCGCTTCGTATATACCAACAGATTCATCATCTTTTTTCTTTAGTTCAAGAAACTCCTTCTCCATCTTTGTTCGAAGAATACGAGGGAAGTACTTATTGAAAAATAAGTTCTTGAACTCGTCCCATTCCATGGACTCAATTTCATCTCTTTGCCTTGTATTCTTGATAAGATTCCACCATTGATCAGCTTCACCTTCCAAACGATATACTGCTAAGATGACTTTATCAGGTTCAGAACATTGAATAACTGAAAATATCTTTTCAGTGGTACTGATCCATTGTTCAGCAACAAGTGGATCAGAAGACCCACTGAAAGAAGGTGGACGTTACCTCATGAAGGACTCAATAGAATATTTTTCCCTTCTCTACTCATTTGGAAGTCCAGAATGATTCATAGCTTGTTTAAGTATAGCAATAAGATATTGCACTCCATCTCCCATAACATTTGTTTGTTCAGGAGGACAATCATTGCATTGTCCATTGCATTGATCAACACGGTTCCTTCGGGTTCCAGCCATCGTCTAAAACCCAAAAAAAATAGTGTGAGAGGAAAAAATCATGCTAGGGAAAACAACATAATAAAGGGGAATTACCTTCAATATCTAACATTTTAGGTTTAATTCTATGATCTTTAGCGTAGTTCTAGTACTATAACCTATACGTATACTTAACCTTAGGGACATCCCTAGACATACCGTAGAAAAATCTCTAGGGATCTCACTAACGTTTTCGCATCCTAGTTTCCAAAGGTTGACTAAACCTTTCCTCTGATACCAACTGTAGAGACCCAAATCCTGACGTACATTGACATTACATTACATTTGCGGAATACTTAGTACATACACACAAGGATCGTAATAGTTTAGTGTCTTTGGAAACTCGGAACGTAATATTCTAATCGTGGTGAAAGATCTTCAACATCTCCTATAAAGATCCTCCCTTTTTTTTTACCTAAAACCTTTCTTTATATCCTGGGGAAAAGAAAACATAAAAGGGTGAGCTCAGATGCTCAGTAAGGGTAAACAAAAGAAATATCAATCACATCGTATTCATAAGAACATAACATTTTTTGAAATCTTAACCTGCAAAAGAGAGCATAATTTCATAACATGGGATAAATCATGGCAGTGAAATGTAATCACAATAATCATAACTTAAAACATGAAACTTTGTGGCATTCACACATAATCATAGAGAATAATTTCTTGTTAGTCAAGACTCATTGCCAAGACTATCTTAGTGGACAAAGTCC
Source organism: Viscum album (assembly GCA_963277665.1). Taxonomy (NCBI): domain Eukaryota; kingdom Viridiplantae; phylum Streptophyta; class Magnoliopsida; order Santalales; family Viscaceae; genus Viscum; species Viscum album. Next base: position 463,878,337 of record OY728122.1, on the reverse strand, counting down.
CTTTCTGAATCGAGTAACCCTCGTTTCAGTCCTGTTTCACTGAACCGGTATAACCTACCATTCCAGCCATGTCTATCTCATGAGATATAAAATCTTTACCCAATGCATTGGAGGGAGATATAGGTCCCACCCATCTCATAATGAATCCTTTCTTATGTGTGCCACATAATCATAAATCATACATTATCATATAACCCATGTAATAAAAATGGGATTCTTAAACAACATGACATCATAAAACAATTCATATAAGATAAAGGAATTCATAAGAATAATTCCATCACAACATAATCAAATCAATGTAATAATAGGGATAAAAACAGAATCCTTTATTATCTTAGATGGAAAATAATTTTGATAAAACACTTGAACTCCATTCTTGAGGAAAATATCCTTTCTTCTTCAAAAACACTTTTCTTTTCTTAACATGTCATACAATTATAAACTAAAAGAAGTTGATTAAAAATAAACTTGAAAACCTTTAAAGGAAGCTTCTTGGAAATAATGTTTTAATAATCCATTCATTCCGTATAAGTTAAAAAAAACATTCTTCGTACTTTTGTCAGAAAAGTCAAAAAGTACCTCGTACGAAAAATAACAAAAGATTCCTTTCATTTCTTTTACTAAAAACTCACCGAAGGGTAAAAATGGATTTAAAAAATTGTAGTTGGATGGAAATAATATTACATATTTATGAAACATGGATGTGGATGATAAAATACACCCCAGTAAATACTTACGAATAAACAATCTCGGATAAAAATGAGATTGTGATATTTCCCTTACCTTAGGTCCGATTTGCTTCGTAAGTGTCCGAACCTCATGTATAATGATTTAAATCATGTTATTGACTTATTAAAGAATCATATTCATTGTTATTATATCATATATGGTCCACTTATGACTTTATATTACCCGTTCTTTTGTAAATTCATGTTAAAGTAGCGTTTTGGGTAAAATCGTCTCATTTGTCGTTTGTGTTTTTAACTTGTAATTATTCATATGATTACTTAGATCATGATTACTTAATTACAGAATATAAAACATGATTTATATATATATATATATATTCAGAATATACATATATAATAAATCAGTAAATGGAAAGAAATACACCGTTCATGGAGACGGTAGTCCGTACGTACGCATGAACGCTGTTTTCGTTTCCTTATTGAATTGAATGGAAGTAAGTAGATGACATGCATATATATATATATATATATAAATCCAGTAGCTTTATAATTTCATATATTTCATTATTATTTCTTATATATACTTTATAATCATTCTTAAATGGTTAACATGGAGAATGAATCTCATCGCGTCGTGGAGACGGTAGTCCGTACGTACGCACGAGCGATGATATCGTTCCCATGGTCGTGGAATTGTGTTGAAGTGTATTTATACTATTTCAGTATCAATATAACTTTATAATAATCATATATAGTTACTCATTAAACCATTATACCCATCCAATTAAGGTGGTGGCGGAAAATAGATTACACCACGGCGTGGAGACGGTATTCCGTACGTACGCACGCGCGGTGATTTCTTTTTTCCGCAGGATGGATATAAGGTTAATTAGAGTTGTTTCATATTTATAATAACATATCAGTATGTAAGTAATACTAATGTTATTACTTTATCATGAAACAACTAAAGAAGAAGAAGTTGAAGAAGAAAGAAATTGAAAAGATCGGTAATGGATATTACCTCTTCTTTGGAACGCCTCTTTGAATCCTCCACTTAGGGAACTAAGATTGGTCTTTGAAGAAGACCAGGACCTCTAGGATTATTCTATGGAAGTGGATAAGGGAAAATGGCAGGGGTTGGCCGAGCTTGAGTGCTCAAATTGGTGTGAGGAGGAGGGGGAGGAGGTGCCCTTTTATAAGGGAGGAGAGGGGCACCTTAGGAATATCTCAAAATATTATTTTATATTAAAGTCAAAATCGGTTTATAATGGTTCCAAAGGGTCTTATTTCGAAGCTAAAGTGGGGATGGGTCGAAATCCTATCAAACAATAGGATTTAGACAAGTTTAGGGAATTATTTTAACCTTATCAATTAGATTTAACTCTAAGTTAAATAATTTAACTTTTACCGTGTCTTTTTGTTTTCTTTCACTATATGGTTAATACACTTACTATAACATGCCAAACGAACCCCAAATTGTTTATTATTAATATATATATCCTTATCTAAGTAATTCGGCCGAACCTTAGATTTTTAGGAATAAAATAACAATTAATAATATAATATTTTATTTAAAAACTATTTTGTGTCAATTTTGACACTATTTGATATATGATTTTTGTGAAAGTCATAAAAGGATTATATGTTCAAACCAAGTTGATTAAACCAACATTAATATATCATAGTAACCTAGAAAATTAGTGGAATTCATAAAAAGTCTCAAATTACATTTATTTTGGTGTTTATAACATCAATTATGTCAATATTTCATTAATAAGATAATTACTGCATCATCGTTGTGTCATAAATAAATGAAATTATTTAATGTCTAAAAATTACAAATAAAATACCATTATGTAGGAAATCTTTTTATCTTTCTAATGAATATTTATAGTCGAATTTATCTCATGTATAACCCCATATTTAAAATGATTTACTTATTAAACTTTGATTTTAACTATTTTAACCCTTCTTTAAATAAATTAATAATAAATGTCCTAATCTAATCCAAGTGGGCCTAAATGGTCATATTGTATTCATAAGGTTGTTTTTGGTCGAATTACACTTATCCAATAGAATTAGGACATGTGTTAGGGTAATAATAATATCATATTTACCCTTAGTTACCCTATTTACTATTAACCGCGGTAAAAAAAAGTAAAAAGTTACTATTCACCAAAAAATTATTTTTATCTCATTGAACCACATTTTACTTACTGATATCAACCGTGTCTGTCGGATTTTCGAAATTCCATTCACAGAAGCGGTAAAATTAAGTTTTATGCAAAATTTTGTTTTTAACCTACCACTTAGTGGTTTCACTATTCATCAAAAATTGAAAGTTTTCAGAAAAATACCAAAATTTCACCCTAGGCTAATTTCGATATTCTGAGTCCAAAAATGAAGTCCATTTTGAAAAATAAAATTTATAAAATTTCAAAAAGTGGTTATTACTATTCATAATGGCTAGTTTTAATAGCATATTGTTGTTTAGTGAAACTCATTATTGCGTACTACACACGCTATCGAGGAAGGTCGCGATTGCGTGCAATGCAAGGAAAGTCAAGGATGCGTGTTGTGCAAGCTCCTTTTGGTGTAGCGTACAACACAAGACATTAGTGAAATAAAAAGAATATTTTTCATAAAATCTCGGGCTGTTACAAATATCCCCTCATAATATCCCTGCAGGTCATTCATAATTTACTTCTTCACATCCTGGGAAAAATAAAACATAGAAAAGGGGTGAGCTCAAATGCCCAGTAAGGATAACAATATAGCAGAAACTTTCATAAATAAGAATAAACATTTAAGGCAATGTATAACTAAAACAAAATCCTTTTAAACTTGAACTTCAACATAGTATGGCAAAAATAAAATGAAATAATTCCATTTACTTATTCACATAGATATTCTACTAATCGAATAATCACATGCCATATCAATAACCACTTTCATAACGATGGAATGCATAATGCCAGACAATCATAACCACATAGCCAAGGCCTCGTGCCAAGAATACAAATAAGTTTTTGCCAAGGCCTTGTGCCAAGACACTAGTTTGTCTCATGAGACCTACCGATGCATCGAGGAGCTATAGCGGGCTCCACCCGTCACATATTAAGTCCAATGCATTCCCATATGAAAAGGCTTAAACATAACATAAACATTCATATTAAAACTAGCATACGAAATGTCAATACTTTCACCATAAACCATGATTGGTATAAAAATAGCACATTCACAGTCAAATATATCAAAAAACCTTCAATACAATATAGAAGTTTTGTATCATAATAAATCAACTTCAAATAAGCGTAAAATCCATCAAAGGATGTTGACATAGATTAAATCAAAACTCTTTTTAGAGAAATATCTATTTCTATTTTGAAATCATTTAAAAATCACACAATTATAAAATAAAACATTTACTTTGAAAATATTCTTATAATCTTGTAAGGGAATCTTTGACGATTTTATAATGGCGGAAAATAGCCGCACCCGCCGTATAAGTTAAAAAAAACATTCTTACCTTAATTCTGTCGAAATGGTTAAAAAAACCTTGTTTGGAAAATGACGGAAAGATTACTTTATAAAACTCTTATAAAAAGTCAAAAAAGGGTATAAATGACATTAACCCATATTCTAGTAAGCAGTAAAAATGTTTTGAAATACATTTTTAAGAAACATGGACATGGATGATATAAATAACCCCAGTAAATACTTACGAATACGCAATCTGGGATAAAAATGAGATTTGCAAAATTATCCCTTACCTTGTACTTTTCCTTGGTTGGGGGTAGGTTAACCTCCTGTATAATGGTGAAATAATTTTTATTAAATTATACAGGAATCATATACATTAATATGATATCATATATGATCTTTTAACATTGATTTGTTAATAATATCTTAGTATTATCGTTGTTTTGGGTGTTAACTTACTCATTTTCTTTTATATGTTTTGTTACATAAGCCGTGTTTGTCATGGATAGGTTGTATCTTAATCATATCCAGAATTATATCAAGTCCTTAGATACTATTATTAATCATCAAATGATAATTAGACTTGAATGGATACGATGGAGAATGAATCTCATCGCGTTCGTGGAGATGGTAGTCCGTACGTACGCACGAGCGACAAAATCATTCTTTTGATATTAAAATAATATATAATTGGATGGTATATCATATATACAGAATTATTATCATGTTATATTTATTATTTTTATGAATTATAAATCATTATTATACCCATCCAAAATAATAATTTATTGAATAACAATTACACTACGACGTGGAGACGGTAAGCCGTACGTACGCACGTATGGTGACATGTTATTCAAAGGATGGATAGAATACTGAATATGGTTGTACCATATTTATAATAACATCATATTATATATAAGATACTGGATTTATTATTTTATAATGGTAATAACAAAGAAAGAAGAATTGGAAGAAGAAAGGAACTTGAAAAAGGGTGGTGAAATCATTACCTCTTCTTTGGGTTCTTCCTTTTGATTTGATCAAAAGGGATCCTTAAGTTGGCTTTATAACTAAAGGAAGGCCTCTAGGATTAATTGAGGGAAGTCGAGAGAGTATTTGGGCAGAGTTTGGCCTAACCAAAAGGCTTTGAACGTGTGAGTTAATGGTAAGGGAGAGTGCCCTTTTATAAGAGGGGTGAGGGGCACCTTTGGAAAAGATAGAAATATTATTTTATAATAAATTCATATTCGGTTTATAATGGCTCAAAAGTGGATTATTTAAATGTTAAGGTGGTTATAGGTCGAAAACCACTCAACCAATATAATTTAGACAGGTTTGGGTCATTATACTAACCTTATCTTTAAGTATTAACTCTTAGTTAACTAGTTTCACTTTTACAATGTCTCTTTGTATTTTTATATTATATGGTTAATAAACTTACTATATACATCCAAGAGACCCTCAAGTGGTCCATTAATGATACAAATATCATGATATAAGTCTCTTTTCCTAACCTTATATTTTTAGTAATTTAATATCAATTAATAATATAATATTTGTTTTAAAAACTCTTTTATGTCAATTTTGACACTATTCAATAATTGATTTTTTAAAAAATAATAACAGAATTATTACTTAGAAAAAAGTTACTTAAATAATTCCTAACATGTCATATTTACCTATAAAATTAGTTTAATTCATAAAAAGTCTCAAATTATATTTATTTGGGTATCTACAATATCAATCATTTTAATTTTTCACTATTATGGTAATTACTACATCACCATTGTGTCATATATAAATTAAATTATTTAATGTCTAAAAATTATAAATAAAATACCATAATGTAGAAAATATTTTTATCTTTCTAATTAATATTTATAGTAAAAAATAAAACATATATAACCCTATGTAAAAATTGTTTTTCTAAAAGATATATGCTTGTGTCATTTTTGAATTCATTTTAACTTAATTAAAAATAAAGTGTCCCTATCACTTACAAGTGGCACCATAGGGTCCAAAAATCGATCCAAAGATTCCCATGGTCGAACATGTATCAAAAAATAAGGTTAGGACATATTTTAGGGTAATTTGTTATTATTATAATATTATTTTTTAACCCTTATTTACCGGATTTATCTTTTAACCATGGTAAATAAAATATTTACCGAAGTAATTATTCAAAATGTCTAAAAATAAAAGTTATCTATTTACACAATTTGAACATCCTGATTCCAAATATGGAATCCATTTTTCCAAATTCAAAACACAGAAGTGGCAGAAATTAATTTAAAATTAATTCCCGCTGTCAAAACAAAAAGCGTGTTTTTAAGATATAATAACTATCAAAAGATTGATACTTGTTTATGTTCAGATTAATTGTGAAATTATGTCCAATGACCAAAATTGTATTAAATGGTAAAAATATATTCCAAATATACTTTAAACCACTCAAATTCATAATTTATCACTATTAATTATTTTTATTAAAAAAGTTGTTTTTAATTAAAATTTAGTAAATTTCACTATTCATCAAAATATTAAAGTTATCCGAAAAGTACCAAAAATTCACCTTAGGCTAAATTCGATACCCCGAATCCAAAAAATGAAGTTCATTTTGAGAGATAAAATTTATAAAATTTCAAAAAGTAGGCATTACTATTCATAACTGCTAGTTTGATCGGTTGTGGTGTGTGTTAGAACTTGATGTTGCGTACAACACACGCTATTGCATTATTCAAAGAGAAGCGTACCATAGAATCTTGGGGTGTTACATTCTCCCCTCCTTCAAATAATTTCGTCCTAGAAATTTCAAGAATACTACCGCATGAAAAGACTCGGGTGGTTCTTCATCATAAGTTCCTCGGGTTCCCACGTTGCCTCTTCCATCTTATGGTTTCTCCACAAAACTTTTTACAGACGCGTCGTCCGGTTTCTCAGTACTTGTTCTCTAGTATTAGGAATCCTGACGGGCTCTCCGCAATAAGAAAGACCGGGTTCCAGTTCTAATTTTTCATAGGTGAGTACATGCGTTGGGTCAGGCATGTATTTCCACAATAGAGATACGTGGAACACATTGTGAACTTTGGAGAGACTTGGCGCCATTGCCAATCGGTAAGATACAACCCCAATTCGTTCTAGAATTTCGAAAGGTCCGATGTACCTAGGACTCAATTTACCTTTCTTACCAAAACGTATGACTCCCTTCCATGGAGATACCCTCCGGAAAACATGATCACCGACTTGAAATTCCAAATCCTTCCTTCGATTATCGGTATAGCTCTTCTGCCTACTTTGAGCTGCTTTGATGTGATTTTGGATTACCTTCACCTTTTCCATTGTTTCCTCCACCAGTTCTGGACCTACAAGTTTTCTTTCACCAACGTCATCCCAACAGGTTTTTGTGAGACATCTCTTTCCATATAACGCTTCATATGGTGCCATCTGAATACTCAAATGGAAGCTATTGTTATAGGAAAATTCTACCAGAGGTAAATATTGATCCCACATACCCTGAAAGTCAAGTGCGCAGGATCTCAACATGTCTTCTAAGGTTTTAATACTTCGTTCTGATTGTCCATCCGTTTGAGGGTGGTAGGAAGTGCTCAAATGAAGTTCAGTATCCAGGGATTTCTGAAGACTTTTTTCAGAATCTTGAAGTAAAACGAGGATCATGATCTGAAACAATCGATAGGGGTACTCCATGAAGTCCCACAACTTCATTAATATATAGTCTTTCTAGACGTTCCAGTGGTAGATCTTCTCTTATAGTAAGAAAATGTGCTGACTTGGTAAGACGATCAATAATGACCCATATTGCATCGTTCCTTCTAGGAGTCTTTGGTAGCCCCACAACAAAGTCCATCGTAATATTGTACCATTTCCACTTGGGTATGGGAAGAGGTTGCATGACTCCTCCAGGCTGTTGCCTTCCAGCTTTCACTTGTTGAAAAACCATACATCTTGACACAAAATCAGCAATCTCCCTCTTCATGTTGTCCCACCAAAAATGTTCCTTCAAATATCTATACATTTTGGTGCTCCCAGGGTGTATAGAGAAATTGGAACTATGAGCATCATCCAACGATTCCCTTTTTAGATCAGGTATATCGGGAACACAAAGCCTCTTCCTGAATTTCAAAATTCCTTCTTCATACACAAAGTCTCCCAATCTCCCATCATTCATAACTTTAATATTCTTTTGAAATTATTCATCATCGGTCTGAGAACTCTTAATCCTTTCTATTAAAGATGGTTTGGAAACCATTTGAAAAAGCATTGATGTTTCACCTTCCCTGGTTATTCCCATGTCCATCTTCAATAGATCCATGAAAATTGGATCCCTTTCAATTCTCATATTGTTCAAAACTCCATGGTATTTTCTGCTCAAATCATCTGCCACCTTGTTTGCTTTCCCCGGGTGGTAGTGTATCGTACAATCATAATCCTTGAGTAATTCAATCCATATCCTTTGCCTCATGTTGAGTTCTTTTTGTGAGAAAATATACTTTCAACTCTTGTGATTAGTATAAATCTCACATTTTCACCATATAGGTAGTGCCTCTATATCTTCAAAGCAAAGATCACAACTGCTAACTCGAGATCTTGAGTAGGATAGTTTTGCTCATGAATTTTCAACTGTCGTGATGAATAGGCAATAACCCTATCATTCTACATAAGGACACAACCAAGTCCTTTTTTCGATGCAACACTATAAATAACGAACCCATCATTCCCCGATGGTAGATTCAATATAGGAGCATTGAATAATATTCTCTTCAATTCTTCGAAACATTCTTCACACTCTTTGGTCCAAACAAATTTAACCCCTTTACGTGTGAGATTCGTTAATGGGTTAGCCAATCGGGAAAAATTCTGGATGAAACATTGATAATAACCTGCCAAACAAATAAAACTACGTACCTCAGTTATACTCGTAGGTGTTGGCCATTCTTGGATTGCCTTGTTCTTAGAAGGATCAACAGAGATTCCATCTTTAGAGACAATATGGCCAAGAAAAGAAATCTCCTGAAGCCAGAATTCACACTTGCTAAACTTCCCATATAATTCATGTCTTCTCGGAGTCTTCAGGATAATGCGCAAGTGATTTTCATGATCTTTGTAGCTTTTGGAGTATACCAAGATATCATCAATAAATACCACCATAAATTCATCGAGATACTCCTTGAAAACTCTATTCATCAGATCCATGAATACAGAGGGTACATTAGTCAATCCAAAAGGCATTACTGTAAACTCGTAATGCCTGTACCTGGTTCGAAATGATGTCTTTGGAATGTCTTCCTTCTTCACACACAACTGATGGTATCCAGATCGAAGGTCAATCTTTGAAAATTATTGTGCTCCATGCAGTTAGTCAAATAAATCATCAATGCGAGGCAGGGGATACTTGTTCTTTATTGTTATAGCATTGATCTCCCTATAGTCGATACATAACCTCATAGATCCATCTTTATTTTTAACAAAAAGAATAGGAGATCCCCATGGAGAAACACTAGGGTGAATAAATCTCTTATTACTCAATTCCTCTAGTTGTTTATTTAGTTCAAATAATTCTATAGTGGCCATTCTATAAGGGTTCTTCGATATAGGCCTTGATCCAGGAATTAAATCAATGGAAAACTCAACTTCTCGTTCTGAAGGATGTCCAGGTAAATCTTCCGGAAATACATCTACAAATTCTTTCACAACAGGTACATCCTCTATTTTAACATTCCTTTCCTCACCCATAGTCATTTCTTTCTCTTCCTCCCCAATAATCAAATTTAGTTGAGATACTGGGGGTGGATCTAGATAAGAATTTGGTGGTGATGATTCCGATCTAAAGATAAGGTGTTCCTTATCATCATCATCAAAAATCATAACCTCCTTCTTCTTACAATAAATCTTCATATCATAGTCCGAAATCCAATCCATACCGAGGATTATATCAAACTCAATCATAGGTATGATGATGAGATCAGCAGATAAAGAACATTTATGTGTTCTAATGGGGACTGATTCACAAAACCTTGTTGCAATGATACATCCCTTAGGAGTTTTAACTGACAACTCCCTTGTTAAATCAAATTGGAAATATCTAATTTTCTTAGAAAACTGGGAAGATATGAAACAATGCGACGATACAGAATCAAATAATGCATTTTCTAAACTTGAGGAAACCATTAAATTACATTCCAGCATGTCTTTCGGAGCTTCTACCTCAGCAGTAGTGATAGAAAAAGCTTGGCCTTGATCCCTTGGCCTTTTCTGAGGTAAGTTCCCCTGACGATTAGGACATTCATTTGCATAATGTCCCATCTCCCTGAAATTTTAGCACTGAACATTGGTAGCTTCCTTCTTCCCTTTGCAATCCCGAGATTGGTGGCCTTTTTCACCACACTTGTAACAGACACCCATTCCCTTTAAGCAAGTACCAGGGTGCTTCTTCCCACATTTACCACAGGATGGATATTCAACCTTTACCTTCTTCCCCTTATTTACATTCCCAAATTGATCAGCAGATCTCTTCTTTTCTTGCTTTTCTGTAAAGTCATAAGACTTAGAGAATTCCTTTTCGGTCTTGATAGCACATGAGACAATGTCCTCGTACGATGAAATGGATTGTGAGACTAATTCTCGACGGAGAAATGGTTTTAACCCATAAAAGAAATGATCAATATTACTTTTGGGGTTATGTATATAATCTCCATCATACCTTTCTAACCTTGTAAAGTTATCCTCATACTTTGTGACATTCTCATCCTCCTTTTGTCTCAGACTCAGAAATTGCCTTTCCATATCTTCTAGATGGTCACGAGGAAAGTATTTTTCTAAAAACAGATCTTCGAACTCCCTCCATTCTATATTTTATACTTCATCACCTTCCTTCATGTTTTGAATCAATGACCACCATTGATCAGCATATTCAGTGAGGTGGTAAACTACCATGATAACTTTTTCCCTTTCACTACTCCCCAAAGCCTGAAATATTTTCTCTAGGAAATTTATCCATTGCTCAGCTACTAAGTGATTTGTACTCCCATCGAACGTTGGTGGTTGTTGCCTCATGAATCGATCTAACATTGATCCTCCACGCTGCAGATCAGGGTGCTCCATACGGGTATGGTTATTATTCATAACCTGAATGAGTTGTCCTTGTATGGTGATTAGTTGATCGGCACCAGTTTCATCACCAGCTCCACTATAATTATCTTGATCAGGAGGGAAATCTCTACATGGAGTGCATGCATTGATACAGTTTCCATTTCTTCCACTAGGCGCCATTTCTATACAATGGAATAAACTAGATCAGTTTATGAATAAAAATACATAATCCCATACTTATAAAACACTTAACATAAATTGAACTATTTATGGATATAATCCATAATCATAAAAAATGTTTTCTTTGAGGAAGTATATACTCATAAACCCTTCATAATGATTTATAAAGAAAATGAGAGTTATCCTAAGCATATCCCCCGGGAGTGTCTTAACCAAGAGTGCAAAAAGCCCCGTTGTCATGCACCAGTTCCCATTCGAGTCTAGCTCAAAGTGGTGTTTTTGGGTTTTACCCCTAGGTACATCTGTTCCAGAGCCGCCTCTACCTGCTTGTATCCAGACAGGGATGTATTTCTCAGAAAACTCACAAAATCTCTTCAATACCAAAATTCTAGGAATTTATTCTATACTAATCCTCAAAGTTCATTTTAGGTCTATGTGCTCTAATCAGAGTTTATCTAAATCTAGTTTCCAAGGTTTGTACTAAACTTCCTCTGATACCAACTGTAACGCCCCGATCCCAGTTACCTAAAGTCGGTGCATTATTATATAACATTGGCATGATCACAAGAAAGATCAAATCTCGAAATACCAATTGGTTTAGTAGCCTTGGAAACACTAGATATATTCATAAAGTTTTACATTACATTATAAAGTGAAAAACTACTACAACAACATATTGTCTCCATAGTCCACACAAATATCCCCTTATAATATCCCTACAGGTCATTCATAATTTACTTCTTCACATCCTGGTAAAAATAAAACATAGAAAAGGGGTGGGCTCAAATTCCCAGTAAGGATAACAATATAGTGGAAACTTTCATAAATAAGAATAAACATTTAAGGCAATGTATAACTAAAACAATAGCCTATTAAACTTGAACTTCAACATAGTAAGGCAAAAATAAAATGAAATAATGCCATTTACTTATTCACATGGTTATTCTACTAATCAAATAATCACATTCCATATCAATAACAACTTTTATAACGATGGAATGCATAATGCCAGACTATCATAACCACATATCCAAGGCCTCGTGCTAAGACTACAAATAAGTTTTTTCCAAGGCCTTGTGCCAAGACACTATTTTGTCTCATGAGACCTACCGATGCATCGGGGAGCTATAGCGGGCTCCACCCGTCACATATTAAGTCCAATGCATTCCCATATGAAAAGGTTTAAACATAACATAAACATTCGTATTAAAAATCGCATAAGAAATGTCAATACTTTCACCATAAACCATTATTGGTATAAAAATAGCACATTCATAGTCAAACATATCACAAAACCTTTAATACAATATAGAAGTTTTGTATCATAATAAATAAACTTCAAATAAGTGTAAAATCTATCAAAGGATGTTGACATAGATGAAATCAAAACTCTTTTTAGAGAAATATCTCTTTCTATTTTGAAATCATTTAAAAATCACACAATTATAAAATAAAAAATTTACTTTGAAAATATTCTTATAAACTTGTAAGGGAAGCTTCGACGATTTTATAACGGCAGAAAATAGCTGCACCCGCCGTATAAGTTAAAAAAAACATTCTTACCTTAATTTTGTCGAAAAGGTTAAAAAGCACCTTGTTTGGAAAAAGATGGAAAGATTCCTTTATAAAACTCTTATAAAAAGTCAAACAAGGGTATAAATGACTTTAACCCATATTCTAGTAAATAGTAAAAATGTTTTGAAATACATTTTTAAGAAACATGGAGATGGATGATAGAAATAACCCCAGTAAATACTTACGAATAAGCAATCTCGGATAAAAATGAGATTTGAAAAATTATCCCTTACCTTGTACTTTTCCTTGGTTGGGGGTAGGTTAACCTCCTATATAATGGTGAAATAATTGTTATTAAATTATACAAGAATCATATACATTAATATGATATCATATATGATCTTTTAACATTGATTTGTTAATAATATCTTAGTATTATCGTTGTTTTGGGTGTTAACTTACTCATTTTATTTTATATGTTTTGTTACGTAAGCCATGTTTGTCATGGATAGGTTGTATCTTAATCATATCCAGAATGATATCAAGTCGTTAGATACTATTATTAATCATCAAATGAGAATTATACTTGAATGGATACGATGGAGAATGAATCTCATCGCGTTCGTGGAGTCGGTAGTCCGTACGTACGCACGAGTGACAAAATCATTCTTTTGATATTAAAATAATATATAATTGGATGTTATATCATTTATAAAGAATTATTATCATGTTATATTTATTATTTACATTAATTATAAATCATTATTATACCCATCCAAAATAATAATTTATTGAATAACAATTACACCATGACATGGAGACGGTAAGCCGTACGTACACACGTATGGTGACATGTTATTCAAAGGATAGATAGAATACTGAATATGGTTGTACCATATTTATAATAACATCATAGTATATATAAGATACTGGATTTATTATTTTAGAACGGTAATAACAAAGAAAGAAGAAGTGGAAGAAGAAAGGAACTTGAAAAAGGGTGGTGAAATCATTACCTCTTCTTTGGGTTCTTCCTTTTGATTTGATCAAAAGGGATCTTTAAGTTGGCTTTCTGACTAAAGGAAGGCCTCTAGGATGAAGTGAGGGAAGTTGAGAGAGTATTTGGGCAGATTTTGGCCGAACCAAAAGGCTTTGAAGGAGTGAGTTAATGAGAAGGGAGAGTTCCCTTTTATAAGAGGGGTGAGAGGCACCTTTGGAAAAGCTAGAAATGTTATTTTATAATAAATTCATATTCGATTTATAATGGCTCAAAAGTGGATTATTTAAATGTTAAGGTTGTTATAGGTCGAAAACCACTCAACCAATAGAATTTAGACAGGTTTGGGTCATTATACTAACCTTATCTTTAAGTATTAACTCTTAGTTAATTAGTTTCACTTTTACAATGTCTCTTTGTATTTTTATATTATATGGTTAATAAACTTAATATATACATCCAAGAGACCCCCAAGTGGTCCATTAATGATACAAATATGATGATATAAGTCTCTTAGCCTATAATTGGATTTTTAGGAATTTAATATCAATTAATAATATAATATTTGTTTTAAAAACTCTTTTATGTCAATTTTGAAACTATTCAATAATTGATTTTTGTAAAAATCATAACAGAATGATTACTTCGCAAAAAGTTAATTAAAGCATTCCTAACATGTCATATTAACCTAGAAAATTAGTATAATTCATAAAAAGTCTCAAATTATATTAATTTGGGTATCTACAATATCAATAATTTTAATTTTTCACTATTATGGTAATTACTGCATCACCATTGTGTCATATATAAATTAAATTATTTAATGTCTAAAAATTATTAATAAAACAAAATTATGTATTAAATATTTTTATATTTCTAATGAATATTTATAGTCAACAATAAAACATATATAACCCTTTGTAAAAATTGTTTTTCTAAAAGATATTTGCTTGTGTCATTTTTGTATTCATTTTAACTTAATTAAAAATAAAGTGTCCCTATCACTTACAAGTGGCACCATGGGGTACCAAAATCGATCCAAATATGCCCATGGTCGAATATGTATCAACCAATAAGGTTAGGACACGTTTTAGGGTAATTTTATATTATTATAATATTATTTTTTAACCCTTATTTTCCGGATTTACCCTTTAACCATGATAAATAAAATATTTACCGAAGTAATTATTCAAAATGTCTAAAAATAAAAGTTACCTATTTACACAATTTTAAAATCCTGATTCCAAATATGGAATCCATTTTTCCAATTTCAAAACACAGAAGTGGCAGAAATTAATTTAAAATTAATTCCCGCTGTCAAAATAAAAAGTGTGTTTTTAAGATATAATAACTATCAAAAGATTGATACTTGTTTATGTTCGGTTTAATTGTGAAATTATGTCCAATGACCCAAATTGTATTAAATGGTAAAAATATATTCCAAATATACTTTAAAACCACTAAAATTCATAATTTATCACTATTAATTATTTTGATTAAAAAAGTTGTTTTTAATTAAAATTTAGTAATTTTCACTATTCATCAAAATATTAAAGTTATATGAAAAGTACCAAAATTTCACCTTAGGATAAATTCGATACTCCGAATCCAAAAATGAAGTCCATTTTGAGAGATAAAATTTATAAAATTTCAAAAAGTAGGTATTACTATTCATAACGGCTAGTTTGATCGGTTGTGGTGTGTGTTAGAACTCGATGTTGCGTACAACACACGCTATTGCATTATTCAAAGAGAAGCGTACCGTAGAAGCTTGGGGTGTTACATATATTAATGGTTAGGTAAATAATAAAGTGGATTGTTTATTTTTGAAAGGATGAAACATGTGTTTAAAAGAGGATGACAAAAGTTAATTGAATTACATATGAGGCATGATTAGAATATCTCCTGAATTAAAACTATTTTGTAGCTTTTTAGAATTTTCTTATGTGACTTATTATTCACATTTATGATTGATTGAATTAGTTCCATTTAAAATATAGACTCTTTTAATTAGATGTTAATATTTTCTTGAGGGAAAGAAAATGACCAGGTATGGGGGAGTTTGATGCACCTGATTTTTGCATACAGTTTCACATACTTTGTTGAAAATAAGAACAATTTTTAAGCAATTAACTATTGATTAGCGGAAAAATACTTTGATTTTGGTGACCTTTTTCATTTTAAAAAGATTTATGGCCAAATACACAAACTGGGGGAGAACTAAGCAAAAAATTACAACTACATAGTGTGTACATATATACACATCCTGTACATTCAAGCTTAGACACGGGTTAACCAGGAAAAGTACATGCCCAAGTAACTAGAAGCCGGTACATGATGTGTTCACATACTACACGCCGTGTAAGCCCTTATAGAAGTAGTTGGTGGAAGAGAAGTTTCAACATGCCCATGTGGCCGGCTGAAGGGGACGCGCCGTGTTCCACATATACACGCTGTGTATACCTTTCTAGAAGCGTTTGGTGACTGTAAAATCAAACTATATGCCATGTATGGTGGTGCTACATGCCGTGTATATCTAACTACCAAGAATTTCCATGTTCCAAGTCAACGATGGTGTGTTTGGACACCTACCAGTAGAGAAAAACGTGGACAAAAGCGCGTTGAAAAAAGTACATGTCATGTACTTTTTCCACACACCATGTAGTTATATTTTCTATAAAAGGAGGCCTTGGCCTTCGATTCAAGGGAGTGGTGTGTGGAGAGAAAGTGTGGAGAAAAGGTTGAAGGTTTGAAGGAGAGAAGCACTACCACCATACTTCCATCTATTGAAGAATCATTCCATCCTTGATGTTTTAAATCATGATCACATTGGTTATCAAGGGATTTGTGCTTATATTTTTCTCCATGTGTAACTAAATTCCCAGTGTGTTGGGGTTGTGGGAGATGATGAGTTGTAATTTAAATTATTTTCTATGAATATGTTTGTTCTTTTAACTTCTTCTTATTATTCTTAAATCATTTCATGTTATCATTGAAAATTTTGAACTAGAACAAGGGCAGAATTTTTAGGGATTCAAAAGAAGAATACCAATGAATATTTTCATGATCATTGGAAATATTCATTGATGTAAAAATGGACTAATCCAAATAAAGAACTGTTAAATGCTAACTATCGGACTAATGAGTTATTTTCTTCAGCTTTAGATATAAGTTTACCAGACCAAGGAAACTGTATTACAAATTATAACCCAGAGGGTTGGGTTATTATGAACAATAGAACCTCATAATCCATTTTATTTAATAATCAACTTCTCATATATCCATAACCCCAATGCATTTCACTCTTTATCTGTATCAAAACCAATTTTCCCATATTTTCTTCTATTCAATGAGTAATGTATTTAAGAAACTTAAAACCAATTATTCTTTCTATTCACCACATCCAAAATTTACTTTTAAATTAATCAAACTTCATTAAGAAAAAAAATACAAACTAATTTAAACACGAAAAAATAACTTCTTTTTCACTATGTATCGAATCCTTACTAGTGTTATACTCGTTAGGGTAAAAATAATTTGGGACACTGATACCATACCTTAGGTGAAATGACTCACCATCTTTATCGTGATTTTTTTGAGAAAATAAATCAATGAATCCAAAAAACAATCACAAAAATTTGATAAAAAATTTAAATGTTATTCCCAAATCACTTTTGTCATGAAAATCTGTTAAAATTCCTTAATTAACCACTTTTCACATTTTATTCCAAAACATCCTATAAGTACAAAATTGTTGTAAATAATCACAAACTGAAACATTCAGACGGTTTAAATAATTTAAATGTATATATAAAATGAGGAAAATAATATCTATATCAGTAAGATAATGATATATTTGGATTAATAAAAATAATATATATATGTTAGGATTTATTAATATATAAATGTTATAAATAGTTAATAGGGGATAATCCATCTGGGTAAATAGTTTAAAAGGTGGAATAGGGGTTTTAATTGTTCATAAATATTGAAATGATATTTTTTAGAATTTAGTAAAATTATTAATATAATGAGCCACATAAATTTGATATGAGAAATGTTGTTCCCTAGTTGTTATTTTTAGATAAGTTGATACTGAGGTCGGTCCTTAGAAATGCTATTTCATTTGTAGAAATATATTTTATTAAGGCTCATCATCCTTGGGTGGGACAAATTTATTCTACATGTATCCAATTCATTATTGGTTTATAGAATGGATGATGTTTCAAACTCCTAGGGTATGAACATGGAATTACATAAAGTGGTTTGGATGATTGGGAATAGAAATCCAAATCCTAATTTGAATACATGGACTAATGATCCTTTTATGTTTACATATGAAAATATTTCATATGGTTTAGATGATCAATATGGGTTAATGTAGTTTTGATTGGATCAATTATCACATGAAATTGAGTAAATATGATATTAATTAAAATTATATTAAATAATGAAACATGATTTACTCTCCACCTTGTCCAAATTTACTATACATTTTCATAAACTATTTTGGAAATGATATTAATATATAAAATGTTGTAGGAGGCCTATTGAGTTTTACTCACATCCTTCTTGGGTTGTCCTTGGGTACCCGCATAGACTAGATGGTTGTAGGTCAAGATAATGGGAAGTGACCTATGATAGATGGTGACATAGGTTGGAGGATGGATGAGTTGAAAATACCTTATTAAAAACCTATTTCAGGGATTGTCTTTAGGATATAATTTTATATTTTATATAGAAAATTAGACAATCATGACATGGAAAATTTATTATGTTGGATTTCCAAACTAACCCGATAATGGGAGTTGGTTATGCGATGATTGGTTATGTATTATAATTTCATATTGTTGTTTATTTTGATTTATTATATTGTTAAAATCTATTAAAGTTTCCATAGTCTCCCCATGAGATTTATTATACCCTCACTACTTGTTAGTATCCTTTACTATATAGGTTGGAATGCATGAGTCTATGTGGTGCACCAGCTTGTGCCATCAGATTACTGTCCCCTAGAATGGGACTTTAGAAAGTTTTATCAATGAGTTACTTTTCAATCGCATTAATATTTGGGATAGGTTGACAAGATACTAGTCCATTTTGGGACTTGGCATTGAGCTCATTGATGGGATTATCTGACCCATGTATGGAAGAAAACCCAAGTTCATTGGGTGGGATTTTTGTTCTTAATATTGGTCTATTACACATGGATGATATTTAACCATTGGGTGATTGGCATTTTCTGTGATGTTATTAGTTCATATTATTTTTTCTCCTTTTCCATTATGGTATGAATTTTTTATATGCATCAATCATTCTATTAATGCAGGTAATTATGGGTCAATCGTCATGTTTGGAATATATAGGAATCCATGTTTTGGTCTTATTATGGAAATTGGAAATGAATATGAAATTATTTCTATAGTTTCAAATGAATAATTTCTAATAATGATGTTATAATTTCATAAATAACTGAAATACATCAAATGAGTTAGTTAAAATTGTGTGTATTATAAATTTCAAATTTATAAGTTTGGTTTATGATATTAATTTTATTTCCCTAGATATGTATTGTTGATTATAGTGATGGGGTTGTGATTTTACACATTGGGATAATTAATGAAATTTTGGTGGGTTATGGCCATTTTGGGAATTCCATTATATAGAATGTTTTAAATTGTATGTTATATTTTTTATAACATAGTTTCTTCATTATATAATGATTCTACCATGTTGATGTTTAATGATTTGGTGATAGGAGTCAACCACCAAAAATTTTTGTACAGTTGTTCAATAATAACCACCATTAGTTATTAAAAATACTGGGGATGATAAGTATCCTAATAATATTTATTGATTTGTTCAATTAATGGATAGTGATTCAAAGATATGATCACTATGTATTCTAGATCTTACTAGAATGTTTCAATTGCAACACCCCTGATATTTTCTTAAGAGAGTGGACCTGAGGAAGTAGAGTTTTTGTTTGAGTACATCACAATTATACTGGATCAACTAGAGACTCCTCAAGACATGTGGGACATATTAGAAGAATATATGTTATAGGGACCAATGAATCACTAATGGAATATTTAGAATTTGTATGATTATTAATAGGACAATTTAATGAACCCATGGTAGGGTAAAAGGACAAATTCATGCTATTAAACCATCTCTAGGGGGTACCATTGCAGGACTATGACTAGTACAAGGAAATATTTGTGTAGCATTATCAATTGAAAACGATTGGTTGGATACATGGTCTTCACACACTTTTATATCTATATAATGTTTGAATGGATTGGGTTTGGTGTCAGGGTTTATGTTTAGAGTAATGTCAATTGACCCACTATTAGGGGTGCAGTCAGAGGGTATCCAACATTGTAAAGATTGTACCCTTTGGGTTGGTGGTTACTATTTACATTAGGATTTGTATGTGATGTATTTATTAGGATTTGACATCATAATTTGAATTGATTGGTTGATTACATACTGTTATTATATTGAATGATCCAAAAGGAGAGTTTGTTTCACATCGTTAGAAGGTGACATATATTTTCATCATGGAGAATGTAATATCTAAGTAGGATATGGACAGACAATTCATTTTTTTTTTCATATTAGAGACAATGTTAAAATTATAATTCATGATGATGGGGTAGTTAATCTTGATGTATTCCCTCTTATAGTATAATAGTTTTAGAACATTATTCTAATAGATTCCATAAGGATAAAACCCCCCATGGGATGTTTAGTTAAAATTTATTTACTTCTTATAGTTGAGCCTTTTTCCATTCCACTATATAGAATGGAATGAGAAGAGCTTCAAGAGATTCTGTATAAGTAGGATGAACTTGAAGATATGGGTTTTATCCACTTGATTATGTCACCTTGGTGATATCTGGTTTTATTCTCAATGAAGGATGATGAAACACTATGTTAATGGGTCAAATAATTGAAATTAAACCATATGATAGATAAACTGATATCCACTTCCCTGATTTAGTAACCTTTTTGAAAACATGAAGTGTGACTACATGTTAGCTATTATTTATTTTAATTTAGGGTATTATAACTTATGTGTGTGGACTTCTGATATATGATGAATGAAATTTAGTGGTTGTTATAGGTTATATGAGTTTTTTGTGTTGTTTTCTAGGGTAACAAACACTCCTACTATGCTTATTTCATTCATGAAAAAAATCATCCACTAATACATGGACTAGTATTTTTTTTATCATTGATGAAGTCTTGGTGTACTCCTAGAATCATAGAAATCATACTAAACATTATGAAATCTTCTAGAGTACAATAAGATAGAATCAGCTATATTTCATTATATCTAAATGTAAATTAATGATGGATATGGTTAATTTAATTGGTCACGTAATCAAAATTGAAGGAGTGATAGTGGACCCAGAGGGGATCAGGTAGCATTTTCTTAGGAGGAATAAAATAAAGTTATTTTATAACTAAATCTTTTTGGTAAGGAATGTTTTTAAAAAATTTTAATCAATGAATTTTTATTCTTGGCAGCACCACTCATACACCTGGCTATGAAAGCCGTCTAGTTTTAATGGCTTGCTGATTTTGAGAATTCCAATAATGAGTTAAAAATGATTTTAAATAAATCATCAATTCTAATTTTATCCCGCCTCATAAAGTAATATAATTAGTATTTTGAGTCATCAAGGATTGGACTTTGTGATGTCTTGATACATGGTGATCCATTCATGGAATAATTGTTATGGATGCTTACGTCGCATGAGAAGAGTTATCCTACACATGATCTCAAGTAGGTCATAGTGGTATATTTGGTGAAATGACAGAAACATTATCTTTTAAGTGATAATTTCTTCATTCATATCGATCATAAGAGCCTTTTGTACATTTTTCTAAAATTTATTTGAACCATCGGTAGTGTATATGGGTTATGTACATGTTTTTTTTGGTTTCGAGCCATTAGGAATGCCAGGGAATCAAAATATTATTGTAGATGTGTTGAGCTAAGATACATGGGATAAGGTGACTTAGGAGTCCATTTCTTAGTGGAAGATGATGACATTTTGTGATGAGATCCATATAGGTTCTCAATAGGATCATGATCATAGGAAACTTATGTCCATTTTATTTTAGACCACTCTTCAGAACCATTTTAAGAGAAGGAAGTTTGAGTATTTATAATTCATAAAATTGTGGTATAGTTTTAATTATAGAGATCCACATTATAATAAGACTATAGATAAGAATGATATTTCCCCCTTTTTGGTCATGTTGTTGTGCCTACTTGTATTCAAAAAAAGATTATGTGCATGTTTCATGAATTTATATGGTATGTACACTCTATTTTTACAAATATGAACCATTATCTTCACAAATAATGTTAGTAGTTGGTAAAGAAGAATGAGATAGTTTTTTTGTGACACTATTATATAATTTTTTGAAGGTGAAGGGTGAAAATCAATGACTTGGTAGACATTTTTAGCCATTTTAAATTCCATAATTGAAGTGGGATGATGTTAATATGAATTTTTTGGTGGGATATCTGTGGAATCCAAAGAAGAATGATGTGATAAGGGTGATTTTTCACTGGTTTACTAAGGCAGCATACTTTGTGATGATCTGGTAGAATTATATGGTGTACTAGTTGGGTGACATGTATGCTTGGGTGATTTTAACTATTCATTGGATTCCATTACTATAGTTTAATATCATGATCCATGTATTTCCTCACACTTCTGGAAATGGTTTTATAAGGAACATGTTTCCTATTTGATTTTGACTATGTTTTTCCACCAATAGAGAGATGGGAAATTAGAACATACTATATAAGTGCTAGATTATATTTTGATCTCATGCATCTAATATTTTTTTGGGTCATGTAAGAAACATTTAAATCTTAATGGAATATTCTTTACAAATATTTATTATGATACTATTAATATTGAAACATATGAGTCACTCAATGGTAGTCATTGTTGATCTCCCATCGGATGGATAAAAGAATTAAAATAATGGTTTTTTAGAACATGTATCATGTTGAAGTAGTTATTTCATGTTCAATTGATCCCGAAATATAGGGATGAAACACAAAGTAGATATAAGTCACATGATGATTGATTTCATTATCCTCTTTTGTTTGAATTTTGGGACTATCAGTTCCCTTGGGTATCACTAAGATTTTTTCAAAGTAAAATTCAAAAGAATGGTACGTTAGAACCAAGGTATGTTTATCTGTTAGAGACTATTAAGATGATAATAATGGTATCATATCAATAAGATAATTCAATGTGATATAGACTTATTCAGATATTTTAATGAATTATAGTTTTTTAAGTATCACCCCAATCCTCCACATTTTTTCAATGTAAGTGATATTGGTCATGATGTTGAAACATCCATTATAGAGCATTTGGTTCATATTGTAGATATAGTGAAAATTTTCTTTAGTGTAATATAATACATTTAATATGAGTGTATTGGTTCCAAGGAAATATTTATATGATATCTTGGGAGACTGAGGTATATACTCGGGCATTTTCACTCGACAATTTTAACGTAGAGTCACATTGATTCTTGAAAAAGTATCTCAAGAATGAGATTTTATAATCTGGGGATGTGGTAGGATCCCAATAGTTGAACAATGCAAGTGTCATTTAATATTTGGTCAAATTCCCTTTTTAAATAGTTAAAAAATACTTCTATTGAGTATTGGAATTATCATGGGTTTCCTAGGGTTTGGAGACATGAAAACTTGGAAATAGTTGTAATCCAAAATTATTTACACAATTGGTGCATAGTTCATACTAACTGGTCACCTTAACCATGAGGCCTCATGGAGGAGGGTAGATGGTTAGAAAAATGTTCATGGAGGAATAGGAAACTACGTATCTAGAGACCCTCTTGGGAAGAAGGTAGTGCATAACACCCACATATTTTTTAAAATAGAATGTGTCACCTGGAAAAACCATGTGTTCTGGACCCCTCTTGGAGAGAGGGTAACATATGGTTGAGGCACGGTTCAGCCAATCATGTGGCCAAACCATCTACCTCTAAAAATAGTTGGATAATTCCATTCACCCATCGATATTTATGGTTTCATTCCAAATATTCTTCTATATATGAACACAATATTACAAAACATTGATATTAAATATATTTTGATGAATATTCAACACATTAAAAATGTACATTCCTGAGGACTATAATAGTTTAGTTTCATTATAAACATGGAACACATTCTTCTAATTTGGTGAATGATCTTCTACATCACTCATAAATATATTTCCCTTTACTAAACCTACTTAAAACATTTCTTCCCAACCTTTCAAAAGGAACAGAATAATGTGGTGAGATTAGTTGCTCAGAAAGGGTAAAAAGTGAGATATGTATGCATGACATTAGCATAACGGTCAGAGAATATGATTATATCATTAGAATATCATACCTCGTATATCAAATATCATAAGAAAGAGCCCTGGAATTAGGATTGGAAGTTAATTATACCAAAATCATACTGGTGAAAAATCATTATAAATTAATCACGGAACTTGTGCTCAAGTTATATAAGTGTGGCACTATTATAACTATAGAAAACCATTTCATGTTCTGGGATAACTACATAAACCATCAATATAGTGAATAAGGACACACATGTTTACCCTTTTGAATCAAGACACACCATTTACCACTTTTTTGAGTAGGATAAACTTTTTTCCCATAGAATAATAGGACACACGTATTTCCCCTAGAAGATCAGGACACACATATTACCCATTTTTTGATCTAGACACACATATTTCCCATAGTGGATTATGACAAACCTGTTTTCCATTTTAGATACAAAACATCAAATTGTTTCCAATCATTACCTAATGAGATATGAATCATTACCCAATTCATTTTAGGGAGATATAGTTCCCACCTTAAGTCATTATTTTTCTCATACACATTCAAACCTCCTCTTCATGGGGAAACTATTCTTGGTTATCTGTAAAGGGCTTCCCTGGATGGATTTATACCCAAAGGGAGGCTTCTAGAATGAATTTAAGGATGTTTTGGAGCCACATGGGTAGTTATATTTGGAGAAAATGTTTCTTGAGAAATGTGTGGATATTATGATGGTGTGTTCCATTTTATAGTGGATAAGGAGTCGCATTCCGGACAATATAAAAAGGTATACACTATTGAGAAGTCTCCCTTTCATCATCTACCCCCAATAATTGTTATAATCTAATCTAATGTGGTACAACGTCATAAATATTCACATAAAATGGATTTTGGACATTTTTCTAGATCATTTATCCTTTTAAGATTAAATTTTTACCACTGAATACTACTTCATTTACATTAATCAATTTAATTTATATTAGTTACATTCACAAATATTTTTGGTAAAAAACAATTTTTACCTTATTATAAATTATAATTTAGGCTGATTTGAAATATGGATTCAATTTTAAAAAATTATAGATATAGAAGTGGAACAAATTAATTTAAAATTAATCCCATATAAATGACTAAATGATTTTTTTCTAAGGTGAAAAAGTTTAGTACTTTGAAAAGTATTTATATAAAATTTAAATTTGAAATTGTATAAAATAACCTAATTTGGATTAATAATTTTTTACATGATCAAATTAATGTTTAAAATTTAATTAAAATATAATTTATCTATTTATATAAGTTAGATGAGAAATTAGTTTTGATTTAAAAAGCAACATTTATCATTACTCATCAAAAAATGAATCTTCTTATAAAAATAGTAAAAATTAACCAATTGTAAATTTTGATAACCTCATTCCAAAAAATAAGTTTATATTTTTAAAAAATAATTATAAATGTTTAAAAATTAGATTTATGATAGGTTGTCCAATAATAGGCTCTAAAATCACCTTTTATAAAAATATATTTTTTTATCCATAAAACTATATTTATTATTTTCTTATGCATACCAAATATATTTTCTGGGTGTGAAAATTTTGATTGAATATGTAATATTATAGAGACATGGGTTTTTCGTGTAATACTTCAAAATATTTCTATCTATATTTCTAGAGCTAGGCACTGAGACATCATGCGATTCTGAGGCCTAGTTTTCTGGGAATACATTTTATAAAAATATAATTTATAATTTTTATACCCAAAAAGTAAATGGGATAGCTATTTAACAGGAGATCAGATTAAAAATTCGAGGGAATAGTTGATTGTGGAGTGTGGTGTTTATCCAAGGAAGGATATAACATATGTTAACAAGGGTCTTCATTAGAAAAAGTCACCGAGTGGCATAATCATAAATAAAATAAATAAATTAAAATATTTTATATTAGGCATCATATCGAATAAATTTTTATTAGGGTCTTGGATTGAGAATCTAAGACCTCTATTGAGCTCGTAATGGGGTGTTTTACCTAAGCGCAACCTAACATGAGAGGGTGTGGGGTGTTCCAATCCATCAAACGTTTGTGGAGTGGTTTAGAATATTTCAATAACCTAACTCTGTAGTAATAAATATGTTGTTATGGGGTTTGGAATAGGGTTTTCTGAAATTTTCCATCCACCAAACACACCCTCTCCCCTTCATTCATCCTCAGATCAAGGAAGAGTTGTCAATAAAACATTGGAAAATCGCATCAGATGTATAACAAACATGACCGTCAACAAAAATTAGATCCAAAATGATGTAGATCCTTCCATTTGAATTCCATATCTTTGATTGATTTTTTTATTTGAAAAATCTACTCTATGAAAATCATTTAATCATTTAGAAAATCAATCGTTGATGGATGAACTAACCTGGAAAATGACCAAAATTGAATCCATTTTGTCTTCATGTTATTCGTTCGATCTTCATGGGTATTGCCGATGACTTTTGGACATGTAAAATAATAAACGGATCATCATGTGGATATTAGTTTTATGAAGGTCTCAGCGCAAGGGATATAGATCTATATTTGATGCATGTTTTGAGAAACTAGAGGAGGCCCAGTTTTCTGCAGAAGGGACCATCGACACAGTGATGATGATGGCAGTGGACACTATTGTGGCACGATGTGGACTGACCAGTCAGACGGGCAAGGTCGAGGGGTGTGACTGATGCGGTGACCACTACTATGAAATGTGATTGGCAGTCAGCCGTGTTGACATGGTGATGGATAGCGGCTAGTGGGCCAGGCGGAGGTCATTAGGGGGGCAAGAAAAACTATCCTGGCTAAGCCAAGATGGATAGGGACCACCAAATTAGAAACACACATCTGATGTGGGCTAGTCCCAACTAAGTGGGCCGAGCCGAGGACAGATCATGGGTAAGCCAGAGCAGACCAAATCCATGGAAACTAGAACTATCGTGGGTCCAATAGTCTAGATGGTCGATCGCACCGATTAGACAGAAAGGTTATTTGACCGATCACAGTGGTTTTCCATGCGTAGACAAACTATATACGGTCAATCATGGTTGTCAAAAGATGTAGTTAGTGGGCTGGAAACTGTAGTTGGTCCATGACCTATCAGGTGGGTCCCTAATGAACATCGTGCGACGTCTTAAAATTTCCATATATTCATAAAGGTGGATCCACTTGATGGGGTTTTTATTGAAATATCATAATATCTTTGAGGTAGGTCCATTGAGGTAATTTTGCGATTTGTAATTTTCAATGTCAATACACTGGCCCCATAAAGACCCATTCAATAGAGTTGTGGTTAAAAGCATCCTTTTCACCGGTTATCTGATTCTGGAAAGTAAAAATCCTATCATGTGTTATTTTTCTTATAGAACATTATGATTAACTTAGATTCAACTTTTATGTTATGAAGGAAGGTGTTCCAAGAATGAGGCATCTTTAGGTGGTGTTTGACAAATGTAGTGATCATGTAGGCATATTTGATATTTCTAATTGGAACCCTCCAGCCGGACAGGGAACTGATCCTCAACGTCATTAGAGTGGCACCCTCAATATAGACTTGGAATGAATCGTTAAGCTATTTCATGTGGCACCTTCAAGATAGGATAGGCAGGCGTGCTTGATGACATTAGAGTGGTACCCTTTGGCTAGGTTGGGCAAGGGTAATAAACCTATTTTGAGTAGCACTCTTCAGTTGGGCTACACATTGGTACTCATCCTTGAGACACAGCCTCTTGACTTTGTAGATTAGTGATGAGACATGGTTTGACATACCATTGGACTCATGAGAAAGATGTGTTCTTTTCCCACCATGATGCTTCCATGAGATTCAAACTAAAACTGTGAGGGCGATTCAGTGCCACCAAAGAAGATAGTATCAAGGTGTGATGATTGATCCCCTTTAACATCTATGTTCAAGACTAGTGTGTGGGATGATGTGAATCATTGATGGATACTCTTGGAACTATCGGTGAATCATCTTATTGGGATGATCTTTTAGATGGATATCCACTTACTCTCTCATTTGGGTTTCTTTTATTGTGCATTGATATATATCCTATGTTAGTACCCACTCCATGGGTTTGTGTTACTCTCCTTCCAGGAGAGGAAAAAACATGATAGGAATTACTTGTGTTTTCCTTGTCTGTCTTCTCATGGTTGGACTAGTATAATCTCCTACTATATGTAGCAAATAATTGATATGAATTTCATCTTCTAACAATTTAAAACTCATTTTCTTTTTATGTGTTTACTTCACTATATTTTTGGGTTGAGCTGCACTCTTTTACTATAATTTTTTCTACATACATCTTTCATTTTTAGTGAATCTCTTACTTACCCCCTTCACCTTTTTGGGGATTCCTATAGAGTATGTTTATACTCTCCCTGGCATGGTCATTTCTCACATATATCATGCCTTATGAAGAATATGGACTGGTTTGTCAATGACTTCATTAGAGCTTAGGGATATGGTTTCATGGACCATGTATGGTTGTCATAGTTTGGTATCCTATAGTGGGTAACTCTCACCTATTTGTATTTTCCAGTTTCAGTTAGGTTGATAAAATTTTCTAGATTGGAGTCTATTTTACCCCTATTTATTTCATTTTACATTATAGTACTCATATTGTTTAGTGGTTCATGAATATTTGGTTAATTTCATAAGTGAAGCAACTTTTTCTTCGTTCAATCATCACTTTTTCATTGATTTGGTTGTGTGAATATGTACAGTTACTTTGGAGAAGGCCTAACTATGTTTTTTTGTGCCTTTGGAAGATTTTGACACCCATTTTACTATATAAGATGGCTTGGGGTTGTTTCAACTTGAGCCTCGACATGGTTCAATTCATGACAAATTTGTATCAGTGGTGGTTCAACATATAAGACATTGTTCAGACACTACCCTAAAAAGTTATTGAATAGTTTAATTTAAATACAGTTTAAGGTTTTGAGAGAGAATCTTAGGCTAGGGAGTCTAGTGAAGGTACTGGAAGATGACATATCCATTCACCAAGACCCGAATTACCAACATGTCAACATCACACGCAAAGTCATTTATTGTTGGAAAAAATTATACAAGCATCATATATGATTGAGTATTTTAATGTAATTATTTAGTTAGATCCCCTTTTGTTTTTGTTATATATATATATATGTATATATATATATATTCTCATCTAACCACAGAACACCTTGATAACATTAAGGATGCATCTACAAAGACAACTAGCTAGGATACCGGCTTCAGTACATGATGATGACCCTGTAAGAAAAGAGGCCTCAGTTTAGGGTCAATTTTGTGTTATCCTTCCTCAAGGTAGTCCAGTAACAGAACCTCATCCTTTTGAGTAGTGGATTGTCCAAGATGATTTGGCTGATAATGAGCACTGTATTAGTTTACTCTGCGAGTTCTAGTGTTACAGACAACTGAGGTTTTGTGGTGAGCCAGATCCTCTTCAAAGAGAGGACTGGTAGGTGTTGGTGGTCCTCCTCTTCAGTATTTATTTGGAAACCAAATAATTAGATAGTGGATTTGGAAGCATGACTTTTCTATGTAATAGTAGGAAAGTGGGGGGGGATTGGTTACTCAGATGCACAATGAGTTGGTACTCTCGTGGGAGGGGTTCTCACAGTTATTCCGAGATGAGTACTACAACTCCATCTAATGCTCTATTAATTTTCATAAGCTTTAGGAGAATTGGTAGCAAGTGATAACAGTGATAACAAACTATTCCAGGTTCATAGACCTTACTCGGTACTCTCTGAGCATGATCAATGATGTCTACTTCTGGGAATTAAAGCTTAGCAGGGACTTCACAGAGAGATCCTCTCCATCATAGCACACTTGTGCATCCCACTACCACAAAAAAAGGCAAGGGAAGCGCTGAACTTTATTCGCGCTAAACAGAAAGCGCTAATAAATGGGTATGACTTTATCAGTGCTATCTAAAAGCGCTGATAAATGTATGTTTTATCATCGTTTTTATTTTAGCGCTGATAAAACATACCTTTATCTGGGATTTTAATGAGTGCTGAAAATGGTTCCATCAGTTTTTATTTAATAAACCTAACAGGCCATCCTCTCTTGCACGCAGTCAAGATTTCACAGAAGCTGAACCAGGCCCCTCGCCGCCGTGACCTCGTCCTCCTCCTTCTCTTCCTCCTCATCCTCGTCCTCCTCGTCCTTCATCCTCCTCATCCCCCTCATCCTCCTCCTTCGCTTCAACCTCCACCCCCACTCCCTCTCCCGTGACCGCCGCTGCCTCTGCTGCCTCCACCCCCGCTGCCTGACCGCCGCCGCCTCTGCCGCCGCCGCCTTCGCCTCTACCGCCGCCTCCACCTCCGGCACAGCCTCCGCCGCCGCCGCCTCCTCCTCTGCCTCTGACACCACCGACAAGGTGGGTGTGGTTAAATGATTTTCTATGTTGGTTCTTCTATTTTTGGTTTCACTTCAAGAAACATGATCGAAGATTGGTGATCTATTGATGTTACCTGTTGAAGTTGAAACTTTTGTTATAGCTAGTGCTCTAAGGATTGTGTTTGTATTTTAGAAAATATTCATCCTAATTTTCCTTAGGTTGAGTGCCAAGAGATTGGTAATAAACACACTCCAAACATTATATAAATGTAGCTTCATGTATATCTTATAGATCATTTGCATGCTCATTATAATGGTAGATTATTGAGGGTTATGAGATCCTAGGGAAGAGAGATTTTTTAACTATTCATTTAATGTTTTAGCTGATGATAGATTTCTGATGTAGCTTCCGCCTATATTCCCTGGGGAGGGAGGCCCCTATATAGAATTTTTTTGGATCGGGTCAGTTTAGATGATCTATAAGAATATTGAGATACACATAGATATGATGATGATGATTTCTTCAGATATGCGTAGTGGAACAGCCAAATGTTGGAGGTACAATCAAGATTAGATTGGTTAGGAAGAGGAGTTATCTTGGAAGGACATCAGGATTAATTTCTTGAGCCACTTCTATAACATGATGTTTAGGAGAGGGAATCCTCATTAGTTCAGCACCTAACATAGGAGGCCATGTTAGTATTGAAATATGATGAATGTTTCATTGACCTTTAGTGTGTTGCTCCATCTTTGGTTGCTAATTAGATATCCTGGGAAAGTGGTTTTAGGATGGTCTTCGCTGTGAGATTTAGTTTCATGGGAACATGTTCTATCTGACCATTTATTTAGATCACATGAATCAGGCCCCCATCACCGAAGGAAATCTATGAGAGTCCATGAGAAGTAGTCAAACAGTTTTATAAATAAGTTTATAAACTCTTCTTGTAGAGGTAAAATCATTGTTATGAAATTTTTATCCAATGAAATAGTTGGAAAGCGTATTAGGGTAGTGGGAATCCAGCTCAGAATCATGTTTCATTATAATGAAATTAGTGTGTTAATATTGTTCAAAAAAGGCCTCAGTGTTTGTACACCACTTTAAGGTGTCATGCTTATAAAAGATTCATCCACCTAATGTGGTTTTCTAGGGGCATGCAGTAATAGAGCCTTTGTAGGGGAACATGAATGGAACCAATGATTGGGAAGGACTCATACACTCCTCTAATAATAGGTAGCTAGAGTCTCATTGGATGTTTTTGTCAAGGGAGGGTATGTTGTACCACCATGTAGGAATGACAGTATAAGGAAGAGTATATAAAATAGGGAGTCTGGCTCCAGCCTAGGGTTTAGGGGCTGGTCATAGGCATGTTATGTAGTATACTATGGATATTGTGGATTCTTGATCATCTACTTTCAATGGTACAATTCCTATATCATCTAACCTTTATTTTATTTTTTATAAAAGAGAATCACATTACTTTTTCCCACTATTTTTGTAAATGTTTTAGGCTTGGAGGTGTAAAGCTTGGATAATGTTATCACCATCGACACACTATTTGTATTATTGTCCAAGAATATCACATGTTTCAAGGAATGATCTATAGATATTGGTGGTTATCATTTATTTTGTGAACCACCCATGCTTTATATGATAATATTTTATATTATTTTTGTTATGGATTAGTTTATTTTATAACAATTCAAAATAATTTGTTCCCAGATGAGAGTTACCTTTTTATCTCCAAAATAGACAGAGTTATTTTCACTTGGATGAGAGGACTCTTCTATCTGGTCATGTAGAACCAATTCAATCTATATTGTATTTTCTCATGGCTCAAATAGTCAGGCATATTGTAGATGTTTCTAGAATGCTATAGGATTATTTTCCCCCAATGGTAGTACATTATTAGGATGTTTTCACTGATGAGGTATAAAATTTACTTCTTAATAAAGAGATAAACTTTATAATCTAGTTATTTTTGGGAGAAAATTAAGTTTCTATCACAACTTCTAAAATAACACCAAAAGAGCATCAGTTGTTTGAATTACAATTTGATAATATAGAATATAATGGTTTCCTATGGAATAGTACTTTACCATGGGGTTTTATAGTTCTCTAAAATTGACGATTGATTGGTATTTATTCTTTTGTTGGACTATTAGAGATTGAACCTGATGAGAGTCAGGAATCTGTATCCTCATCCACACATTGATAGTCACATTGATCATCAATGAGGTTATATGATCTTCTCCAAGATAGATTTGACATTAGGATACCATTATATGAGTTGGACATCGATGAACCTACCATAGACTTCTTTTATGAGTAGTTATGGACTGTATAAATTTTTAGCGATGATATTTGGTTTAACTAATGCATTGGTTTCATTAATGGACTTGATGAATAGGATATTTTATCCTTTTCTAGATTAGTTTTTAGTAGTTTTTTTCAATGAAATATTAGTGTACTCCCAACCTAGAGTTGATCTTGACCAACATCTTATCATCACCTTGAATACAATGAGATAGCATCATATTTATGACAAGATAACCAAATGTAGTATTTGGATTGATAAAGTGAACTTCTTGGTCCATGTCATCTCATAATCTAGATTACTAGTGGTCCCATTGGAAGTTGTAGTTGTGGTAGCATGGTATAATATCAACAATGTATGTGAAATTACGATATTTCTTGGTTTACCATGTTATTATTTGTACTATATCCATTCTTTCTCACAACTCGTAGCATAGATGTTATGGATGACCAGAAAGGGAGTGATGTTTTTTTCTCAAATTCATTTTAGTGATCTTTTTAGGTGATCAATGGCAGGTTGAAATCTGTATCTACCCCCACATTACCTACTCTTGGTAAATAATATTATGTGTACTAAGTTGCATTTGGAATTAGACTCAAAGTAGTTATGATGAAAGATAATTGGTGGTTATCATTTATTTTCATGCATTGTCTTTTGGGGTTTTTGGGATGTGGTAAATGCTGTACTCATTTTAGATTATTTTATTCTCATGGGTTTCCCCTATTTTATGTTTTCTTTTCAGTTGGAAATATCCTCTGTTGTGTGCCTCTCCTCTGCCATGAACGCTTCTCTTCCGTGTTCCAAACAACACCTTCGCAGTGAGTTTTCTCCTTTTACTCATTGGTTTCCTCTTGTTCACATGTTATTACTATTTGATATTGATGGTTATAATGTGAAATGTACGGGCTAAATGCCCCACTGAAAGTCGTGGTCATTGGTGTTTCTTGTTTGCGCACTAAATGAATTGAATGTTGGTTGGTTATTTTTGAACATTGGAATATATAAATTGGTAATTTACATATAATTGATTTATGAATGACCACCCCAGGATGATAAAACTTTTGTGATAACCCCTGAATTAACAAACAAAATTGAATAAGGGATGCTATGTAAAATCTATAATTTTGATTGTTTAGTTTGTATGGTGTAGCGATTGTGATCACGATTGTGTTTTTTTGTGGTGTTGCGGTTGTTGGAATAATCTTCTGACTCAAACATGGAATAAGTTTCATTTTAAATGTTACATGTCATGTGAACTTAGGTCACACACAATGTATCTCCAAGACATATACTTCAGCATGAAACCATGTACATTCCATGAAATAATGGTAGAACTATATGACATGTGTTTTACTTCACTCACACCATGTATAGATACCATAGAGACTTGAAGTGTATAGACTATACACCCCTAGTGGTCATGTAATGACTGAACACCATGTATTCCACAAAAATGTGATGAATATTTGGTGAGGTGACTCAATATGTATCTAAATTACACGCCTTTAGCTCAAGTTTTTCTAAATGTCATGTATTTTCAAAGGCACCATTCAGTCTTTGTAAGACTAACTTGGAATAAATTTGATATATGTCAAATTAAATTAGGTATCTTATATATACATGATGTTCACCCTAGTGGACACACCATGTATATGGATTTCAGATGTGTTTAAATAAATTTGTACCATGATTTGTTTTTATAAAACCCAAAAAATGCTACCTGATTAATTAAAACATAATATAAGGCATGTTCGAGATCGAACCCATAAAGACGATGAATATGAATAAAGAATGGGTGAATGCCAATCCGTTGACAAAAGAGTATGAAGATGGTGTAAAAGAGTTTATCCTGTTTGCAGAAGATCATGCATGTGACCCTTCTCAAATCCTTTGTCCATGTTTATGCTGTTGTTATTCAAGAAAAATTAGTCCAGAGGAGTTGGAAGAACACCTGATCTGTCACGGAATAGAACGAAGTTATACATGTTGGAATAAACACGGGGAAAAAACGAATGTAGGTAGTGACTCAGAGAACATGACATTTTATAGATCATCTGATATGATTAGAAGCGTGAACAATGAAGACGATCGTATGGAGGGTGTGATTATAAATGTGAATGATGATGAAGATCGTATTGAGGAAATGACAAGGAAAGTTGAAGATGAACTTTGTGATTTCCCAAAATTGTTTGAGAAGTTAAAGAGTTGTGCAAAAACGCCTTTGTATGCTGGTTTCACTAAATATACAGCATTGTCAGCCAGATTGAAGCTATATAATTTGAA
Source organism: Viscum album (assembly GCA_963277665.1). Lineage (NCBI taxonomy): Eukaryota > Viridiplantae > Streptophyta > Magnoliopsida > Santalales > Viscaceae > Viscum > Viscum album. Next base: position 463,843,004 of record OY728122.1, on the reverse strand, counting down.
AGTAGGAAACATGTGGAGTGACGCCAGTTTTACGGAACTACTTGCTCTCCTGAATGACATGCTCCTAGAAGATAATGAACACACAAGATGAACATACGATGCCAAACAAATGCTATGATCGATGGGTATGATCTTTGATAGAATACATGTTTTCCCGAATGAATGTATATTGTTTCGCAAGGACCAAAAATCACTTAAAGAATTCCCAAAGTGTGGTGCTTCCCGATACAAGAAAGATGATTCTAGTTCTACGAAAGTTGTATGGTACTTTCCAATCATTCCTAGGTTTAGACGCCTATATGGAAGTGAGTAGACTATAGGAAAATTGACATGGCATGCAGATACAAGAATTAAATATGGGAAACTACGTCACCCAGCAGACTCTCCTCAATGGAAGAGAATTGATCACGAGTATCCTGAATTTGGGAATGAGCCAAGAGACCTTCGTCTAGCATTATCTACAGATGGGGTGAATCCTTTTGGTTTTCAAAGCAGCAGTCACTGTACATGGACGGTTATGTTGGTAAACTATAACATACCACTGTGGTTATGCATGAAATTAAAATACATCATGTTATCTATGATTATATGAAGACCAAAACAACTGGGTAATGATATTGATGTTTATTTGGCACCATTGATTGAGGATTTGAAAATATTGTGGGATTTAGGTGTTACGCTGTATGATGCTTACAAAAATGAACATTTCACTTTGAAATCCATATTGTACGGGACGCTAAATGACTTTCCTGCTTATGGAAATTTTTCAGGATATAGCATTAAAGGAACTCAATGGTGTCCTGTTTGTGAATAAGGTACACAGTCAATTAGGTTGAAAAAGTCATCGAAAACCATGTTTCTACGACATCGTAGATTTCTACCCCGATGACATAAGTACTAATCTTGGACGACATCATTCGACGGAAGTTTAGAAGAATGTATAGTACCATATCCACTAACAGGTGGTCAATTGTTTGAGAAAGTAAAATATTTGGACACTACTTTTGGTAAACCATTTTTGAAAAATCATATGAAAACTGGTTGGAAAAAGAGATCAGTTTTTTTTGAATTACCATACTGGAATTTTCTGTATGTTAGAAACTTTCTTGATGTTATGCATGTTGAAAAAAATGTATGTGATAGTATCATCGACACGTTGCTTAATGCACCCGGAAAAACAAAGGATGAAATTAAGGATAGATTATACATGGTTGAGATGGGAATACGAGAAGAGTTGTCACCAGTGAAGGGTGAAAAACAAAAATTTCTTCCTCCTGCTGCTTACACTATTTCCAAGTAGGAGTGATATCAGTTTTTCAACTTCTTGAATGAAGTAAAGGTTCCAGAGGGGTATTCATCAAATATCAAGAACATTGTGTCAATGGGTAATTTAAAATTAAAGGGTCTGAAATCACATGACTGCCATATTTTGATGAAAGATCTAATTCCTATACCTTTATGTTGCATTTTTCCCAAGAATGTCTGCCATACATTAACAAAGATCTATTTCTTCTTCAAAGCTATATGCAGCAAAGTTATAGACCCGGCGACATTTCCAACTATAGAAAGAGAAATTTCCGTCATATTATGTGAATTTGAAATGTTCTTCCCGCCGACATTTTTCGATATGATTGTTCATTTGATGGTTCATTTGGTGAGAGGGATTTCGACTATGTGGTCATGTACATTATAGATGGATGTACCCCATTGAACAGTATATGAAGATTTTTAAAGGGTATGTCAAAAACCGAATTCGGCCAGAGGGTTGTATTGCGGAGTAATATATTGTTGAGGAAGCTGTTGAATTTTGTACCGAATACCTGTTTGGTGTGGAAATTGTTGGCCTACCGAAATCTCATCACACTGAGTGGCTTGAGGGTGAAGGAATTTCTGGAATAGAGGTTGTCACAATCAGTATTACAGATCATAAGTAGGCCCACTTTTACGTTTTTCATAACAGTTTCGACGTTGAACCATATGTTTAAACCCACAAAGAAATTATTAGGCATTTGAATCCTTCTAGGGATGAAAAATGGATCTCAGATACACATAATTGACATTTTTAGGAGGGTTTCGAGACCGTATTTTTAAGCAGTTAGATGAAAATGCAGACTCAATTTCAGAACGACTTCGAAGGCTAGTTGGAGGAGAAAGTGTGTACGTATTATCTTACAATTCATATACAGTTAATGGTTATACATTCTATACTAATGAACATGATGAAGAAAGTACCATGCAGAATAGTGGGGTTACACTTATGGCTGAGGCGATTCATGTTTCCGGTGCTAAAGACAAAAATCCAATTTATGCGAATATGTCATACTTTTGCATCATCAAACGAATATGGGAGTTGGATTATACAAAATTCAAAGTGCTGATTTTTCAATGAAAGTGGGTTGATAATTGGAGTGCTATTAAAATAGATGAATTAAGATTCATGAAAGTTGATTTTAGTATGGAAGTGGAGAAAGAAGAACCATTTATAATGGAATCACAGGAAGTACAAGTATTTTATGTTCCAGACCCCACAAACTGAAATTGGTCAATTGTTCTGTTATCGAGTAAAACAACTGAAGGTCTAGATGAAAGTTCAATGGAGATTGACCCTTTTATTGGGACTTCACAATCATTTCTCATTGGTCCCAATATAGATGGCGTTTTTTATGTCAGAGTAGACCACAATGAAAGGATTTACATAGTCGATAGAGGAGTCAAATATCTTCCGCCTTTAAAGAAAAAAAAGAGAGTACAATAATTAGGTTATTTGTTTATTGTAACATACATTGTGTTACGTTATGTTATTATCTATTCGCTGATGTTTTTATGTAATCTAAATTAAATATTAAACCACTTATGTAGATAATGACTTCTTCACCTGCTGATGCGCCCAATCCTGAGGCACAAAAGGTCTCTCAACCAGCAGCTATTGATCCCACTGTAGAGCAACAATAGGTTTCTCAACCAGATGCTGGTGGTCTCAGTGCAGAGCAAAAATTGGTTTCTCCACCTGTTGTTGCTGGTCCCAGTGCTGAGGTACAACAGGTTTCTCAACCTATTGCTACTGGTCCCATTTCTGATTCTAGTGCTTCGGGGGAAGATATTGATGCTACTTCTGAGGAAATGGTAGGAAATGAAACCGTAAAAGCGCAAAAAAAAAGAGCATTGTAGTTTGATAGTTTTATCCAAAATCCATAAGACAAAAGAAAAAGGCATCAAATTTGAGGTGGGATGGAATAAGCGAGGCCAACATGTTAACCCCAATAGAGCCATCTTTAGTAGCTACATTGGAATCGTCACTCTGCAACGCGTGCCGATTGATGTACAGTCGTGGAACCATGTTGTCACTAGGATGAAGACACTAATGCGGGAAGAGATTATGATAACATTATGATATCATTTTTTATTTTATTAAAATAAAATAAAATACCAAAACATTGAATTACACTTTATCATCCATTGTAGAGTGCATTTATAGTAGATGCCTTTCACAAGGAATATGTATTAAGAGTTTCAGGAAGGATTCATAGAGGATTTTACACAATTTTAATGAAATATAATCTTAAAGATATATAAGGGAAAATCAATCCGCACCCACCTCCTCTTTACACACAGTTGATATCCCAAGGAGCGTGGGATGCGTTTAGAAACCGTCATGGGGAGCAAAATTTTTAGGTAAATTGTGTGGAGTAATACGTTGTTTGACGTTTTCTTGTATTCATCACTCTGATTCACAGTTTTTTATTTATTAAACAACTACTGAGTGCTGAAAATAAAAAACACACAACATGACCAGCGTACCCTTACCGTAAAGCAAGGATGGGGTACGTTGAACTTGATAAAAAATTGGTACGTCTTTTAAATCTACCCTACTAATAGTATGTGACATAAAACAACATCATATTATCTGTTTATATGCAGATTGGTGAATTGAAATTGAAATCCATATCCATCCCACACCATGTGCTATGGAAGGAGGCTCGTGTAAATAAACAGGGGATACTAATATATGAAAACACACAAAAAGTGTGGGGAACATGTGTAAGTATGATATAATATAAATTTGATTTGCTTTAAATTGCTATTACATTACAATACAAACTTATTTTTCTATATTTTCTATCTGGAATAGTCACAAGAATCAACAAAAACCACACTAGATGCAGACATACTTTCAGCATCCTTGATGCAGCCAGAATAGTATGGCCGCGTCAGAGGTGTGGGTTTTGGGGTGACACCCCGAACATATTTTCAAAAACAAAAACAAGTGGAGGATCAAAATGAAAAAATGGAAAATCCTCAAAAACAATTATCTATTTTTCAAGAAGAATTATAATACCATAGAGAGATGATAGAAAAATTGATGGGGGAGAGGCAATGAGAAGAAACAACTCAACAAAAACCCGTGCGTGATGATCCCACCCCACCCCCCACTAGTTTTGAGGTGAGCCATTCCCCTAAAAAACCTGACTTAGATGAGGTAATCAATGTTTTAATAATTGTTTCTGTGAAATGTGATTTACATAGACACTGATACCTTTCCTATACTAATATTCCACAATGTGAAAATGAATGTGATTTATATTTATCAACACCCATCTATCACCTTGTAGCGAGGGCTACGGTGTTCAAAATGAAAAAACGACATGCTACACAACAGACAGCTTCCAAAAGATCATCTTAGAGTGTCAATTAATGTAGCTAATGATCCAAGTGCCAAGATACCAGTTCCAAATGACGATGATGACATTCATACGGTTGAACAAGCTGTTAGAACATTCATCGCATGGCCGACATTTCTTGAAAAAAAACATGTTGACAAAAAGGTATCCATTTCCAATTTATTTTTCAAGCTGGACCTTTAACATTTAATGAAAAAAGGTCTGAACCGATGAATTTTATCACAGAATGAAAAAGACTATGTGGTGAAATGAAATATCAGCTCAAAACTATCTCAAGGATCAACCAACCGATTAAAACGGTCTACTGAGAGCACCTTCACCCCGCCCGTTCTATATCCACAGTTAATATCATTGCAGGATCATGTGGATACAAAGTTGAAAGATGACAATACTCACAAAATTGATTTTGAAAAAGATATGTATGGAGAGGAAACATCATATTTCATTAGTGCTGAAAATGTAATTGAACTCCTCAAGTATGAATAGATATGTGCCTTCGTTGTAAATGTATACATGAGGTAAGTTTTCATGATTTGATTTTACAAAATCTGATATAATCTGATAATTATGAATAAATACATTTTATATTTGTCACAGACATATATATGAAAAACAATTGAAGGTATTTCCCCATGAACAAAAATTTGGACTCGTTAGTCCTCACACCACCTCTTCAAAAGACGAAATAGATTCTGATAAATAGGCTGCAATAATGTCATCCCTGCTCAAATTGTTTGAAAACAAAATTATGGATGATAGACTCTTTTTAATACCAATGATGTAGGGGTAAAACTCTACAATTTAATCATATCAACTATATTTTCATTTCTTTCTTTACTTATTCCTTTTTGTATTTTTAGGGAGCATTGGATGCTGATTGCAGTCAATTTGGATACTCAAAAGATTTATTTTATGGATTCAACGCATGGAAATCCAACAAACCGACCACGTATGATGGAGTTTGTTAATTTTTAATATACTAGATCTAACATTTTAAAACTAAACATCTAGTTATATAATTTATGTTATCTTTTAATGAGGATTCTGTTATGATAGGGCAGTGAATCAATATCGTCTAATGCATGGAATGAATCCAGGGCATAAGGATGAGAAAGCCTACAAAATCTACAATTGGAAAAGTATCTGGGTATATATAATAACATTGCACTATCCAAACACATATCAAAACAAATTACTTATTTTTGTCGATATTTCTTCAGTGTCCAAAACAAAGAAACAGAAAGGACTGTGGTTATTATGTTTGTAAATTTATGAAAGAGATCATATTTCATCAACAAACTAGAATCTCTGATGAGGTATTTTTGAAAATAATTATGAGTTCATTTAAAATATTTATTAATCCTTTGTGTAATTATATTTTTTCAGTACTACCATGATTGTCTCAAAAAATCATATTCAGAAGATGATATACATGTGTTTAGAAAGGAATGGGAAACATACCTAATTGAAGATTGTACCCAAATAGGATGAAGGTGAATTTCTACTACTTATGTTATCTATATATGATCATTGATTATCCTCCAATCTTCTTTGGTGAATTGAGAATGCTCCGATGTATTGAAATCACAATTTATTACTCAATGTTTTCTATCCCCGGATTCATATTATTGATCTTTGAAAAAATCAATATTAAAGAATGGCATGATGGTGTGCATTGCGTATGGGGTGAACGACGAAACCATCAGGGATCAAAAAAATCCATTTTCCAACAAACGATGGATGAAAACAACAAATATTGTCTATATTCACCATTTTCAGTTAGATATAGGGCCTAAATATAAATATTGATGAAATTAAAGTAGAGGTATCAGATTCAACATGTAGAGATAGTATTTGAGCACATGTGTACCCATTGGTTCATTTTTAAGAAATTTCAATGTTCTGTATCTCATTTTTTTGAACTTGTATTTGAGCACACATGTTGTTTTTTGACTTGTACAATTATTTCTAGGTAGATGCATGAGATAATCGGCATCATTGAGGGATTTTTTGGAACAAAAATATGTGTCCCAGGATAATTCATGTTAGGGAAAGGCTGGTTGAGATGAAATCCAAGCTCAAACAACCAGTACATCATCAAAAGAATCAACCATGTGATGCACCATCATGTAGAATCTGGTCCTCGTGATGTTTTGAGGTGTTTATGGAAGGTATGGGGAGTCTGATGAGACCCATGGCCACAATAAATAATTTTTATAGACAACTCCACATGTTTTTTGTGCCTCGTGCCTCTTTACAAGGATCACACCATTCACATGGTCCATCTTAGCACGTATGTCCCATTCATCCCATTGCTACTCTTGGAAGAACCTGGGAATCTGACAATGCATAAGCCCCACAAAACCCATACTCATCCAACCAAGAGTATTCCTAGTGTGAAGGGAAGCTAACCATGGGTAATACCCACATGATACCTCTTTTAAATATACAGGTTTTTATCCTTTTATTCTAAATAGGGTATGCAGGAAGCCTCCATGAGGTTAAATCCCATCCAATGGTAAACCATGGTGACCCCCTCACTAGGGTACACCTTTGCTTATTTTCCCTTCTATTTTTCCCTTATTGGCATCCAAATAAGTCTTCAAAATGAGAAACCATACTTTTATGGGATTCACCACACTTAGGTCAGACCTCATTGGGCGTTTTGATCCATCTATCTGGTAAACATTCTAGGTTCTCCCTCATAGAGATGTACCTACCTGATCCACCTTTATAAGTGTTTTGATCCACCCATTACATATATGTAAGACATTAAATCATGACCCTCTATCCTTGTGGGATGTTAAACTCATGGAATACCACAAGTTAAACATGGGTTTCCATTTCGTTGAGAATCCCTTTGACGACGATGAATACATGTGACCAATGTTCTAGTGTACATACATTCCACTGATTCCCAATGTGAATACTTTCCTAACCAAAGTATTATGCCCTGGAATGACCCTTTGGGATGTCCTAATATAATCATTGTAATTAACCATCATCCATAAAGAGATGGAACCAGGGAAAAGTTTCACGAACAACGTCTTATTCTATAAGGGAGACTCATACTAGGTAATTAATTATGAGGAGGAATCCATGGATGGAATGAAAGACATCCCATCAATCTGTTTCAATCAAGGATAAGACATCTATTTATAAGTGATGAATGTCACTCACCTTTGTAATGAATGAATGTTTTGTACAATGTACCACCATCGAACATCAACATGCTCCAGGCAATGTGCCCCTGCAGAAAGTGTCAGAAACATATGTCATGCTCAATCATACATGGAATCCCATTTTCTCATAGGGACCTCTCAAAAAACAATATGTAAAATGAGGTTCCCTATAAAATATTATAGTATAATTAAATCCATGTAAAATTATATTCTCAATTAAAAATTGAATTTTTATTTTCTTATAATTTTTTTATATAAAATGTATATAAATTGAGATTATTTGGTCATCCAATTGATCAAAACCCATATTTAATTCTTCCATCGAGGGATAGATGAAAACCTAACCTAATATCCCATAGAAATCTTGTCCCACTTTCGTGTCAGAATTGGAAGTAGTTGAAGAAAGCCTGAAGGTCTCTAATGCTCGGATTTGATGTGTTGGTATGTATAATAATGAGATAAATTTTCATTGATATCTCATATAATACATGGACACAAGAATATTCATGGTATATCATATAAAATCTGATTAGTACATTGGTACACTTCCAATGGGGAATTATGGAATTCCATAATAAAAACAAATCATCGAAAAAGGTACAATATACCTGTTCTAATAGGTGTTTCAGACATGTATTGGGGATAGAGGGATGTCATTGGGTTTTGGGAGGATATCAAGGATGATTTGTGTAGTCATTCTATTGAAATGTAGTATCATTAGGCTACTCATAGTGTGAAAGGGTAATTCACAACATGAATGCATTTAATAGGGTGATAATGGTCGTGAATGGGGAAAAGGGTCAAGTAAGGGTTTGGACCCAAAATATAGTGATGTCACCACTTGGTTCATTTCATGTAACATGATTTAAAACTTATTTTTATATGGGTGATGTGTTTATAAAGTATAAACCTCCTCAGGTTTCTTCATCTGGACACTAAGTTCTTAGGGGGTGGCCAAACCCCATTCCCCTCCCTCCTTCCCCTTAGTTCTGAGTGGATTATTGGTTGTTCTTCATTTAGAATCAATGTGGTATCTTCTCCTACATCTTCCTGGTTTCTCTAACTTCATTCTCAAATATTTTCATTTAGTTTTTAGGGATCTAGGTGTAATTATTATACCATAGTATGGATAAATCATTGCTCTTCATGGGACTTTTATATATGACTCTTAGAGAATGTCTCAAAATTTCATAAACTAGTAATCAATCATTATTTGATGCAGATTATATTTTGTGGAAGATTTATTTATGGGTTTTCAAAAATTTAGGCTTAATTTTTCATAAATTTAGTAATATAGATTGGGGATTTAGTGTTTTCTAGGCTTAGGGGTGCATCAGGAGTGGATCACACCTATTTTCTCACCATTCTGGCTTTGTTAGATTACACAATGAGTTTGGTGCCTATTATACCATGCTGGATTTTTGGTTAAAATTAACTAATTATGTAATTTAATGATGTTCGACATTATGAAATGTGATCATGGACTCAGTTGTGGTTGGTATGAACTGAAGATAGTTTTTTGGACTTCTGGTTGAGGTAAGGGCATTGACCTAATTATGTCTCTTCGTTAATTGGTTATTTTATGTTTTGTGCCTCACTAGTATAATTCCATTTATCAACCCCATTCTTTATTTCATTATTGTATCACTAACATAATATTTTTTTTTATTATGTAGGTGAAATATTTTTCCTCAGTTTGAATGCTTTGTTCGGAAACCGCCTCCATGGACGACAATTTTTTAGAGTGGATGGATGTAAAAAGGATGGAACATCATTGTTTTTTAACTGTGTTGGATAATTGTAATTGTAACCAAATTAAACATTTCTTGAAATGTATACAGTATTGTGTTGTTTTGTATTCATGATTTCAAGTATAAGTATGTAGCATTTTTGTTCTTTTGTGCTTTGTATGTGGGTGTTGTTTGTGCTGTGTGCAGGTGTTGTTTGTGTTGTGTGCAGGTACTGTAATTTGTCCAGGTCCTGTGCAGGTTCTGTGTAGGTTTTGGTTTTGCATAGGATCATTGGCCTTTATTAGCACTATTTATGTTATGATAAATGGATAATATATCAGCTCTATTTTGAGCGCTGATAAAGGTAGTTTTTATCAGCGCTCAAAATAGCACTGATAAAGGTATGGTTTATCAGTGATATTTTTAGCACTGATATATTATACATTTATCAGCGCTAAAAATAGCGCTGATAAAGAAGCACTTTTATCAGTGCTTTTTTTAGCGCTGATAAAGGTGACCCTTTATAAGGGATAGTTTGAGCTTTGAAAAAGGGGACCCCTTTATCTTCACTGAGACTAACAGCGCTTTTTAGCACTGTTAAAGGCGGTTTTTAGCGCTATTATAAGCCATATTTGTAGTAGTGTCCCCACATGTTCTAGGGTTATGGAGTGGGATCTTAATATGGATAACTTTTTTCAATGGTATTCTAGTTAGTTGGAACTAGCAGTTGATGCTATAGAGCTGAGACATCTTCCAGAACATGAATACATCAGTTTACATGGCCTCAAAATAGGATTTCTTCCCAGGAACATTCTAGGGAACGTGGCCAGGAAGCACTAGGGTAGTATAGAGAACTACGTCAGCCCATAGAGGTTTGGTGATATTCTTGTGATAAGATATGTCACATTGGATGAGACTTACTTACCATGTGGGTTGATTATCACTTGCAGATATCAGGTGGACCACCATAGTAGAGAAAATTCAACATTCAAGAACCCCCAGGTGGGGACAGGGAGGTCCCTCAGGAGATGGTGATGGTATAGAATCATGAAAATCTACAGGTGGGTGATAAAGCATTGAATTTCTTCCACCACTACCATCTATCATACCATTTTAGGCTCAAAGAGCTGGTAGTGGGGTCCACATATAGCTACAGGTTAAGGATGTTTGTTCTCCCACAACACAAAAAATAATATAAGGTACGCTCAAGGTTTATTCTACCCAATCATCTGTATTAGTAGAGATAAGAAACATTCAATATTTTATCTCATTACTCTTATTAAGGGAGTTTGAGCTACGAGTAGAGGATCTAGCGCCAGAGCTTTGTCTCGAGGTTCTTATGGGGAGTGTTTATTCTATGTCCTTCATCTACCGGTAATGATACGTATCACTTAGAGGATAATGTTTCATGTTGAACCTACTGGTCAAAACTATGGAACCTTTCGATTTAATTTTGGGAATGGATTGAATTTCCATTGTTCGATAATAGATTGACTATCATCATAGGATACTCAGTTGTCTACACACTGATGAGATGAGGTTCTCCATTCATTGTGAATGATACCTCATAGTAGGGATGGATGGTGCTATGAGTAGGATGCTTCATCCTTTTATCCATCAATTAGTGAGCATAACCCTTGGTGTAGAAGAATCTTCCGGCATTTGGTCTCCTTCAATTGTGGATGATTATATAGACGTCTTCCATGAAGAAGTTTCTAGACTACCTATAATGGAGGAGTTTAATTTTTTGTATTAACATGAATCTAGGGACTACCCCCATACCTTTTATGGCATATCAAATGGAATCGACCAAGGTTTGAGACTTCTGGATGTAGTTGAAGGACCTTCATTAGAAAGGTTTCATTTGACCCATATTTCACCCTAGGAAACTCTTGTTCTGTTCATGAAGAAGGTAGATATGAGATTACGTCTTTGTGTGGATTATCATTTCCTAATCAAGGATATGATAAAGAAAAAGTAACCCCTGTTGAGAATCGATTATCTCTATGGAATTTTGTGAGGTGTGAGATGGTTCTCAAAGGTCGATCTTAGATCCAACTTCCATCATTTATGGGTTCATGAGGATGATATCTCGAAGTTGTATTTCTGATGTTTCTATGGACACTATGATTTCCAACTGGCACCCTTTAGTGTAACGGATTCCCCCATCATCTTTATGGTCATGATGAACTAGATCATCCTTCCATACATGGACCGGTTTTTTCTTAATCAATTACATAATCATCTACTCTGTGTTAGAGGAGGAGCATGCCAAGAACTTAAGGATGGATCTTTATTTACTTCAAGAGAAATTGATTTATGGAATTCACTCAAATTTCTAGTCCAAGATGCATGTGGTTCACATTTTGTGGCATGACATTTTTGAAAAAGGTTTAGTCGTGGAACCAAGAATGACTAATGCAATTATTTCTTGGGATCCACTATGAATGTTATATTGATGTGAATTTTTCATGGTTTTGTAAGTTACTAAAAGAGATTTGTTATAGTCTTATCTAGAATCACTAACCCTTTGAATAAACTAATCTGGAAGGTACAACCATTTATCTGGACAGAGTAGTATCAGAAAGCCTTCGGGGAGCTCAGGCTGAGGTTCATGTGCCCTCCAGTTTTGAGACTACCAAAGGAAGGTTTTGATTTCATATTGTGTTGTGATGCCTTGAGAGCTGGGACTGGTTGCGAGCTGATGCAATGATAGGTAGTCATCTCATAAAGGTATATGAATTTGACACCCCATGAGATGAACTATGAAACTCATGACCTTGAGCTAGCATCGGTAGTCTTCTCCCTGAGAATGTTGGAAATTTCATTTTTAAAGAGTGCTTTGTAGTTTTGTCAAACCACCAAAGCCCCATGTACATCTCCACATAGATAGATCAGAACCTGAGGCATCTATTCTAGTTGGTTTTCTTTTTGAACCTCAACTATGAGATAATCTACACTCTTGGGAATGGAAATTTTTTACTAGATTCCCTTAGAAGGAATTCATAGGATTTCCTAGTATGGGAAGATTTAGAGAAATATGCTTCCCTCTAGCTGAACCTAGGGGACGAAGAGGGTATTGTTTTTCAATAGTTAATGATATTGAATCCTTTTATCCTTATTTATGTGAGAGTGTCCCAACTAGGATACATAGACTACAAATATTTACATTATTATATATCCATTGGTGATGCACCAAATATATATTTTGAAAGAGGGAATCACAAGATATTGTCCAGGGAACAAACAATGGTTCCAGTCATGATGCTAGAGGAGGTGATGTGGGAGTTCCACACATCTCGCAAAGATGTATATCCTAGAGTGGGGAATATGTATATGGATCTTCAATGTTAGATCTTGTTTTCCAACATGATTCAAAGCATAGCTAAGTTCGTCTCAGGATGCCTCACCTGTCAGTAGGTGAAAGCTGAGCATCAAGTTTAGGTGGGTTTTTTGAAACCTCTTGAGATCGTTGAGTGGAAATTTTATTAAATACACATGGAAATATTAATAGGGATTCCATGAACATTGAAGGTAAATGACACCATCTGAGGGATAGTGGACTCTCTTATGATGTCGGTGCACTTCCTTGCAATCAGGGAGAAGAGTTTGGGGGAGAGTTTGAGGCAGTTGTACAAATAGGATATCATCCACCATCACAGGGTACACTAGATGATTTTCTCTTATAATTATGCATGGTTTATGTCAAGATTTTGTAGAGAAATTCAAGAGAAATTTTGTGGCATAATGTAGAGAAGTAAATCCTTTCACCCCTAGGCGAATGGGAAGATTGGGCACACAATCCATGTGATTGTGTATATGATGGGGGATTCCGTGTTGAATTTTGTCTGGAGTTGGGAGGATCACCCTACATTGGAAGAGATTTCATACAAAAATTTCTACCACATTACCATCGAAATGGAACCATTTTAGGCCCCATATTGGAGACTCTAATAGTCACCATTGTGCTAGATATTGGATGGATATTCATCTCTTGTGGACCTAGAGTTAATGATGGAAACAAAGAAAAAAGTGTAGGTCATCCATGAATTAATAAAAACGACCAATAATTGATTGAAACCCAATATGGAACACCATAATAGTCCCATGGATTTAGACCCGAGAGACCATGTATTCTGGAAAGTCTAACCAAAATGTGAAATAAATAGGTATGTTTGGGGTGGAAATCTATACCATAGGTTCATCGGGCTATTCAAGAATGTGCAGAGGGATAGATAAGTTGTGTACCACCTTTTCCTACCCCCAAAACTCAATATAGTGCACAATATTTTCAAAATGTTACTATAAAATAGATATATTCATATTCCCATGAACATCGTCAACTAGAATGATATGGACCTTGAAGATCGAGAAACCATTATAGAGTATCGGGTAGCGATCGAGGATCAACAAGAGAAGATGTTACATAGACGGGCCATCCCTTTGTTTCACCTGATCTGAGAATATAGAAACGTGTTGGAGAGTTCCTGGGAATGGGAGACCCAGATGCACGCTCAATATCCCATGTTTTTTCTTAGTTTTACTTTTTGGGGATGAAAATATTTATGGAGTTAGTGATGTTTTATCCCTGTTTTCCCTTAAATACTTTGAAAATTATATATATATATTTGCAGAGTTAGGCACTGAGACTAAATATTATTATAAGTCCCTATATTCCGAAATATATATTAAAAAAATATTATGTATATTTTATTTTATGCACGTGACGGAAATTTGATATATCTTAAAAAGTAGTGAGGATTAGAAATATGAGGGTGTGATAGATTTCAGATCGTGGAGTTTACCCTATGTAGGGCATAAATTTTTTCAGCATGGTAATTCTATGGAGAAAGTCACCTAGGGGAATAATCATAAATAAAATAATTAAATTCAATTATTTTTTCTCATATGTATTATCAAATAATTTTTTATCGGGGTCTTGGATAAGAAATCTTAGACAATGGTTGAGTTCATAATGGGATGTTTTACAGAATCATGAAATACCATGAGATGGAGTGGGATTTTTGGATCCTACAACCATTGGAGAAGTAGTCAAGAAGATACCCTTAACCTAAATCCCCCATAATAAATAATTTTTTAGTGTTTTGGATTAGGTTTTGTCGCTAGATTTCACTCCACCAATCTCTCTCTCTCTATTTGTTCTTCGGTGGATAAAAGAAGAGTTATCGAAAAACCTTCTGCAGATCCCCGAAGGGGTGTGGAGAATGTTTTTTTTCATTGGAAATCATATCCAAAATGAGACAGGATCCTTCCATATAAATTCTATGTCTCTAATTGATGTTTTTATTTTATAAATACATTTCTTTCTAATTGTTTCATAATTCTTCCTATCTATCATTGATAACTGAACTAACATGTCCATCGATCCATGATTGGAAAACTTTTTTTTTCACATTCTTCATATGTAATTCACTTATGTATCCAATGACTTTTGGACATGTCAAATTGATGACAAATCATTGAGATGTTCTAGGTTTAGTAAAGGTATCCACAAAAGGGTTTCTGATCTACATTGGTTATGAGTTTTGGGAACCAGGAGGATGCCTCGTGGTCCATGGAAGGGACTATCGGTGTAGAGCCACATGACAGTGGTGCCACATAGACCGCTCGGTCAGCCGGGTGGGGTCACATGGCATGTAGAGGTAGCGGCCACCTCTACGAAATCTGTTCTATAGTTGTCCATGTTGACGCAACGATGGTCACCAGCCGGTGGGTCGGGCTAGAAAATAGATGAGATGGGTTTGGACTAGCCTAATGAAATGGGTCCATACAAAGTGGGATAGGCCCAACTTAGTGGGATAGAAATGTGTTGGCTGAAGAGGAATACAGCCACGATTGACAACAAAGTCGCACCAGTTGGATATTCCATGAGGCCTGTGGCCATGACCGGTCCGGAAGATCAACCATGGAGTTCAACCTTGCCGACCAGTTGGCGTGGCTATTAGGCCAACCCTGGAGGCTTATCCACTAGTTTCCATAGAACAAATGGTTAACCATAGGGGTTGGTCACCATTTTCGGTGGACCAAATGTGGCGGTCAGTCCACAACCGATCATACGTGTCCCGACTGATCTTCATGGGGCATCCTCAAAGGGCCATATTTATATAACATGATATCTGATTTATTTTCAATCTATGATAGTGTGATCCTCTCTTTGAGATGGGACATTTGAGTTCCTTTTTGGATGATATCATTTAGGCACAAGACATGGGCCTAATAAAAACCCATTCAGGCATCTTGCAATGAAAAGCACCATTATTAGCGGTTATCCTATTCAATCAAGTAAATAGCATATATTATCTTTTTCCACATAGAACATGATTATGAAAATAGTTTTTGATTTTGAGTTATAATGAATGGTTTTCAAATCATGATGAATTATAAGGTGGTTTTAAATGAAATTAGTGATTAGGCAGGAATATCAGTGGTTTCTGAGTGGCTCCCTCTAGTTGAGTTGGGAATGGGTCATCAATGGAATTAGAGTGGAACCCTCTAGTTGGGATAGGCCTCCGTCCCCATCTTATTCTGAGTGGAACCCACCATTCAGGATAGGAAAGATCCCTACAACTATTCGGAGTGTCACCCTCCATCCAGGTTGGGCATGGGATCCCGATGACACTAGAGTGGCCCCATCTAGCCCAGCTGGGAATTAGTCCACAACCATGAGACATGACCTCTAGACTATGTGGATTAGCGATGAGACATTGGTTGATGTACCTTTAGACTCATGATAATGACGAGATCTTTTTCCACCAAGAATCATCCTTGAGATACAAACTTAATCTTGTAGGTAAATATAGTTCCACCCAAAGCAGATATTATCATGCTTTGCTAATTTTGCCCATTTTACTTGGGTGTTTAGGGAAGACCTGTGGGATGTTGGGAATTGTTGAGGGATACACATGGAACCATTGGAAACTATTTCTCTTATGTAGAGCTATGATATTTATATCCCCTTACTATCTCATTTGTGTTTCATTGCATGATCATAGATAAATATCCCATTTCAGTACCCACTCCTTAGGTTTTGGTTACTATTCTTCCAGAATAGGCGAAGTCACCTAGGGTATGTCACATGATTTTTGTGTCCAACTTACCTTTATTTTATGATTATACACTCATACTATAGGTCTCAAAGAGTTGATGAGATGTTCATATTCTCACCATCTCTTTATCCTTATGTTTGGATGAGTTTACCTATGCCTCTTGTTGGATGGAGTTTTAATTTTTTACTATACATTATTCTACCTACTTCATTTATTTTCAGTGTATATATTACTTTAGCCCCATCAACTTTACTGGGTGTCCTACTGGATATGTTTATACTCATCTCCACAAGGGATCTCCCCAAACATATCGTGCCTTATTCTAAAAACGGAAAAGTTCTCTCATGAATTCAAAGGTGTTTAGGGATACGGGTGGTTGGACAATGTACAATGATCGTAGCTTGTGATCCAGAAGCAGGGCTCTCTTAGTTATTTTAAATTTCTATTTTCTATTAGAATAGGATACTTTTATGGTTATTCATGTATTTTGAACAATTTTTATTTCAGATTATGTTATTGCATTCATTCTATTTAATGGTCTATGCATGTTTGGTTTATTTCAGTAGTGTAGTTTCTTTTACTTCATTACCCCTACACATTTTCATTGAGTTGGTTATGTGTGTGTGTACAAGTAATTATGGAAAGGCCTCCTCGAGTTTTTTGTGCCTTCGGCGCTTGTCGCCACCCCCACCCCTGTGGAGGTGGGATTGGGTAGTTGAAACATGAGCCCTGTTATGGGTTGTGTCATGACAAAAATATTAAAAAAATACATCAATTGTTGATTTTTTTATTTATTTTGATAATATATAATTTAAAAATTGAAAAATAGTTATCATAAAAAGGGATTTTTTATATTTTAAAATATTTATTACTTTCATTTCTATATAATTTATTACTAGAGGATTGATTTTATATTCATGTGTAAATATTATTTTCACAATTCTACTTAATCATATTCTTATATTCCATTCCTATGTCTAGTTGGTGTTTATTATAATATTTTAATAATAATAATAATAATAATATTATATTATAGTTTTATGAAACTTGGACTTGAATGTAACGCAAACTATTGAAGGGACATATTATTGTGTTTAATAAAACCCGAATATAGTAATGTGTGTATCACAATCTAATATAAGTATTTACTATTTTGATTGATTAATTTTGTGTTCTATATTACACAAGATAAACCTAGTGCTTTGGAATAACAAAATAAATATTCACCATTGTCTGAAATTAATTAATATAAAAAACATCAAATTAATTTAAAAAAGTCACAAAATATTAGGGTGTTACATTCTACCCACATAAAATTGATTTTCCTTCTAAAATTTTCAATTCTATATTTTTTTAATACTCGAATGTTATGTTCATAGAAACACACATCATAATAATTAATTCTAAAACATTTTTTTAAAAAGGAATGATAGAAACATAGAAGTTACCCAATGTAACTCACAACTGAGTCTCTACATTAGAGAAAGCACATTGAGAGTGAATTTTGATCATGGTAGAAAAGATTAAATAAACATAGAGTGTGATAATGATCATTTTTCATCATCAAGTGAATGATAATTGGACATTTACGGACCTAAAAACCATAGATCATTGATGTTTTATAAGATGACCGGTTTAGCATAAATGAAGCTATAAGAATAAATCATCTCAATTATCATTTTAATAGAGGAATTATTTTATTGTCAGTATTCATAAAGAGATATACTTACATGATTTTATTATTTTTCATATGCACAGTCTAACCCTTTTAATGTGCCTTTCTCTATTTCCACATCAACTCTTACTCAAGGAAATGATGGTGAATTTGTCATTACTAAAGCATTAGTGGATCATGAGATCCATTAATATAATTATATTTCATTCCATCTGAATTCCCCAATGAAAAATGGTTACCACAAATTATCCAATATTCATAAATCCTCAAATGGTGATATAATAATTCAATCTCTAAATCCTCATCCAATTTTTTATATAAACAATTCAACAACATCATATAATTATAACCATCCAAAAAAATTAATTCACCATTATATCATCAATTAATGATAATATTATACCAAATACATTTTTATTGGAGACATGGATTGATCCTTTAACAAATTTAATTTTAAATGTGATTATAGTATTCCAATATCCATGTATAGGGAGACAATAAAATGAAAATTCCCTACAGGTTGTACAATAAGATAATCATAGTGGATATTTATACAAAATCAAACATGAAGTTTCTAACTAAGTGGGGTGGGGGGGTTTGTGTTCCCTAAGTATCATGATTCAGTAATCCATTTTTATTCCATAAGATATAACTTTTTACTTTTTCGTCTATGGATGTTGTGTCTTATCACCCATATTAGCCCTTGTATTATGTAATTGATTATCATAATTATAATACTCTATTCTATTGAGAGATGGGTATGTGGTTGGTTCATTAGTTGTAATTTTATTCTCTTCCATTACATTAATCATCACATTAATTATATTTTTACATTCATATATTTTATGACCAACCATTCCACATTTGAAGAACCTTAGAGTTCCATTCAAACAATTACATTGATTCTTATTCCCACATTCCTGGTAGAAAAATGTTTGGATTTTCATTCCACCACTTGATTTTTCTGGAGAAATAATTTTTTTAAATAAAAACTAGAAGAATAGTGTCAATATCCAATTTTTAATTTCTACATTCAGATAACATCGTTCAAATTCATTATAAATAATATGGCCTCTTATATACCTATATTTTTGAAACCATCATTTCAAGCTAACAATGAATCAATCATTTTTTTAGATTTTATGATCAAACCAGAAGCAAACATTGTAGGTATTTTTAAATTATCTTCATATATAACAAGAAATTCATCATTGGATTTATTTAACACATAGAATTAATTTTCGACCTTTGTTCAAACAATATGTGGGAAGTAATTAATGAAAAATACAACCTTTAACTCTACACATTTCATGGATTCAATTTCTTCTTCATCCCTTGTGTTCTGAATAAGTGTCAACCACTTATATTCTTAATCTTTCAAATGATAAGAATAAAATATGAATTTTTCATTATATGAGTATTGAATAATGGAAAATAGACATTCAATGGTACTGATCCATTTCACACAAACTAGTAGATTAGGGGAATCACAAAAAGATAGTGGATGTTTCCCCATGAAGTACTTCGTAGAATGTCGTTGCCTATTTTTCTTGTTTGGAAGTTCAAAAAGGTTCATAACATTTTAATGACTTTGGAACATATCAAAAGGTATTATCATTAAATTTCCCATATCATTTCATTTCTCTAAAGGAAATTCATTACATTTTCTATTGCATTAAACATTGACACAATTCCTTAAGGATCTAAACATTTACTAAAAATAGCAAGCTTTGTTGGGGGATAAATTATCATAGATAAAAACCCAAAAATAATAAAAAAATACTTATATGATTTCTAAATATTTACAAATAATCCATTATTATATGATACATTAGTCTTATCCATTGAGAAATCCTCACACATGTCCTTAGAAATATCCCTAGGGATATCAATAATGGTTTCTCATACTATATTCCAAAGGGTAACTACACCATTCGTTTATTCCAACTATAGTGACCAAGGATTAACATAAACTAATATTACCTCAATATATGTGATTATTCAAAACATTACAAATGTACATGCCTAATGACCATAATAGTTTAGTGTATTTGAAAACAAGGAACACATTCTTCGAATTTGGTGAATGATCTTCAACATCTCCAATAAATATCTACCCAATAAATAATCCTACCTAAAACAATTCATCATAACTGAGGGTAATTAACATTATAAAATGGTGATCTTTGATGCTCATTAAGGGTAAATAAGGGAGACATATATGCAAAAAATGAGCATAAGTGTATGATAAAATGATCATAACATTAGATGATCATACACTAAATATCAAATATCATAATAATGTGTCATGGTATAATGATTGGAATTTCATAAGACATGATTCATATGGGTGATAAATGATCATAAATAAATCATGAAGCATGATCGCTTGTCATAAAATTATGTCACCATTATTATTAATGAACATTTCATGTTTCAAGGATAACTTCCAAGACCATCAGTACAATGGATCATGACAAAGTTTTTTACCCTTTTTGGATTAGAAAACACATATTTCCACTTTTTGGATCTAGACACAACTTTTTTACATAGGGGAAAGGGACACATATATTTCCAATTATGGATCAGGATAGGCTGGTTTTCCATTTTTGGATCATGACACACTTATTTCTCATAGTAGATCAGGACACATACATTTCCCATTTTTAATCAATCCCATCAACTAGATTCCCATCGTTAACTCATGAGATATGAATCTTTACACAATTAATTTGAGTGAGACATTGGTCCCATATTATATCATTACTTTCATTTAACACATTCAGACATCCCCATCTTTGAGAAACTCCCCTAGGTTCACCCCAAAATGATTCTTTGTTTAAATTTCTACTCAAAAAAGGGATTATAAGATGAATAGAGGGATGTTGGGTGGAATTTTGGGTAGAATATTTCTGATCTAGAGTGTCTTGAATTGATTGAGGATTTTAGGGGTGAGTGTCCTTTTATCGTGGAGGAGGAATGACATTCATGTACATATTAAGAGGTAAAAATTATGGATAGGTATCCCTTACATCATTTTTCTCCAATTATTGTTAATATTCTATTCACGAGGGTATTTTGTTGAAATATGTTCCAAAATGGATGTTGGACATCTCTATAGCTCATTTGGACTCTTAAAATTAATGTTTAACCATTATATAATCATTTTTTTACATTAATCATTCTAACTAATTTTAATTTCATTCATTAATATTTTTTTAAAAAAACTACATTTAACTTGTTAGAAATTATAAATTATTTTGATTCAAAATATGGAATCCATTTTTCCAAATTCTAATCAAATATGTGGAAGAAATTAATTTAAAATTAATCTCATAGACAAAATGAGTTGACAATTTTTAAAGTGAAAAAGTCCTTGTGTTTGAAATGTTCTTATATACAATTTCCCTTAGTAAATTGGATTAAATAAACTAAAGATGATTAATTTATTTAAACATTGTCTATTTAAACATTAAAATAAAATTTAAATGTAATTTGGCTATATAAATATGTTAGATGGAAAAATAATTTTTGATTTGACATAAAGTGTTTCCCACTATTAATCAAAAAATGACTCTTCCCAGACAAATAACAAAAATTCAACCAATGAAAATTGAGATATTTTGATTCAAAAAAGGATGTTAATTATTTCATATAAAATATATAATTTTTTCAAAAATGTATATTTTTTATAAGATCCCCATTAATAGTTGGTAAAATTACTCTTTAGAAAAATACCACTTTTTAATAAAAAAATGGATTTATTCTTATCTTATGCATACAAAATATATTTGATGTGTGTAAAAAATTTATTAAATATGTAATATATTAACTAAATTTAGTAATAGTTTTATTTTTTAATTTCTTCATATAAAACAGAATTTCTAGATAGAAAAATAGTTCACATAGACAACTGAATTTATTTATTATCAAAATGTTCGAACATTCATTTCTAACTAATTTGTAACTAAAGGATATATTTTATATACCTAAGTAAATCATGTTTTAAAAATAATAATAATATTTTTAACATCCATTTCAATTTATAGGTTGTAGCATTAATAATATTTTAGAAATAATATTAATAGTATATTTTTGTTCTATTAAACCTGAACTTTCGTGTAATGAAATCTATTGAAGGGACATGATATTTTGTGTAATATAATTTACTCCATATTTCTAATGTACTAAAAAATAATTCATGTATTGAATGTAGATGAAATATTAACATGGTTTTTTGAATACTTAATGCCAAACAAGTGCTTTCATATAAAAAGGCTACATTTAGTGTTGTGTGGAATGAATCAATATTGAAAATATTAAATTAATAAGAATTAAAATTCACAAAATATAAAGGTGTTTCATTCCCCATTCAACCACAAAAAACTAGTTCTCTAAAACCATGATATCCCTCCTACATCAAGGGTGGTTCTCTTTCGATACATGGTGAATTGAAGTGTTGTTTATTACATATTAAATATCTATGTGATTTTATGAGCCCCCTTACGTCAATTGTCCAGGAAAGGAATGCTTCAATGTTTTATATGATTTTGTATCCTATTAAACATGTTTTTATAGCAATGTCATACATTGAAAATTGTGGGTTTTTTTATCATGAATCAAGAGCCATAAATGGGAGATAATTTTTTATGATCTTGAGGCATTGGCTAACATGTTACTTTGTTGTGGTTGCTATGTTAAATGTTCTTATGGGGTTTTCCAAATTCACATAGATACCATGACATTGTATTTTTAATTATTGAAATAAAATTGGGACCCTAATCGTTGTGTCAAACCACTCATGATCCTTGTTGGGTCTATTGAGTATGTTTAGAATAGGCTTATGGTCAACTATGTTTAGTGAAACTCCCTTGGAATTGGGGATATGAGGTTATAGATATTGTTTTAATGTTTACATGATATTGAACCAATATAAATTACATTTGGATTATTTTCACATATTAAATGGTTGTTTTTCTTAAATTGAATTAGTTAAATATATTATTTTTTGACAATGGGTTAATGTGATAAATGTTCGAAGAGGAATGTCTGTGTGGATAAAGAATTTGAATGGGGGTCCAATGGTTGTAATTGATCATAAATAGTACAATTATCTAATTATGAGATTTGTATAATGTTTTTAATGTAATGAACCATGGAATTATGATAAAAAAGATTCATAGTTGTTGTTATTTTTGGATAAGAGGTCACTAAGTCTGGAACTTGGAAATATTATTGATGGTATGGTATGAGTTTATTCTAAGTGTCCTCTTTTTTTGTGTGGGACAAACTGATTTTCTAGGCTTCTGATTCATTCATGGTTTGGATAATTTATAGTTTCTCTTGGTTATAATGGTATGTACAAGGGGTTCCATATCCCGATTAGGATGGTTAGACATGGTGATATGAGTAGATTATATGTTTTCAAGTGAGGATAATGAATAGGGACCTATGATAGATGGTTTACAAGGGTTATATCATTGATAGGGACCCAAAAACTCTCTCAGGATGTAGTTCAAGGATTATTGTTACGGTATTATTTCTTTTTTCCTTTTCCACATTAGACTCTCATGACATAGAATATTTTTATGTCATATTTTCACATTTACCTGATTATAGGAGTTAGTTAAGTGATTCATAGCAATGTATAATTATTTCTTGTTGATATTGACTATGTTATATACTATTTTTTCCCTCTTCTAAATATGGTATGGTCTACACACATGTTTTATTAGACCTTGAGTACTAGTCATCATACTTTGGTGTATGTGGAAGTTCACTTGAAGTCATATGGAAAATTATCCTAAGAACCTTTTTAGTGGCCCTGGGGCCAGGATGATATAATATATCTCATGAAAATATCTATGGATGTGATTTTTATTATCCATGTTGTAAAGATATTGTGTTTATATGATTGTATATTTCTATTATCAAAATATATTTCATAAACATGATTTTGATTACCTATATTAAAAATATTATGCATGGAAATTATTATGATTTTATATATTCACAACACTATGCATGGACATTATTTTGAGTAGCTATGTTAAAATATTTATTTATACACATGAATAGGGTAAATAATTTTTACAATGATATTTTTTATATATGTATTCCTCATTAGAATGTTATATTTTTCTATTATGTTATTTGAATCAAGATTATTGTATCTTGTTTTTTCACTCTTATGTCGTGATAAATTTTTGATTATTTGTTTTTATAAGTCCTTTAATTATGCTAACCTATAATTATTATGTATCATTGATAATTTTATTATGATATTTCTGTCATGTTCAATTTTCTCACATTCTTATAATCTATAAAATCAAGACATATTGATATTTTTTCTTCTATAACATGTTTAATAACACACCCTTTTGTTTCCAATTTCCTATATATTGCCTGATTATGTGTATAATGGATTATTATTAAGAGATTATTATTGTAACACCCCAAGCTTCCATGGTACGCTTCTCTTTGAATAATATAGTAGCGTGTGTTGTATGCAACCTCGAGTTCTAACACACCACGACCAATAAAAGTAGCCATTATGAATATTAATACCTGATTTTTGAATTATATAAATTTTATATTTCAAAATGGACTTCATTTTTGGATTCGGAATATCAAAATTAGCGTAAGTTGAATTTTTGGTATTTTTCTGACAACATCCAATTTTCGATGAATAGTGAAAAATACTTAAAAACAACTTTTTTAATCAAAATAATTTATAGTGATAAATTATAATATTTAGTGGTTTTGAAGTATAATTAGAATATACTTTTACTATTTTATCCAACGGTGGTTATTAGAATCAATTTCACTTTGAAATTGAACATAAACAATTGTCAATCTTTTGATTGGTATTGTTTCTTAAAAACACGCTATTTGTTTTGACAACGGGAATTGATTATAAAATTAATTAATAAAACTTATATGTTTTTAATTTTGTAAAATAGAAATAATTTTTTAATTTGGAATATCAATTATAGCTTAGGGTGAATTTTTGGTATTGTTCTGAAAAACTTCAATTTTTGATGAATAGTGAAACCACGAAGTGGTGGCTAAAAAGAACCGATTTTTCATTTAAATGAAACATTACTGCTTCTATGAATTGAATTTCAAAAATACGACATACATGGTTTTACATAGTAAGTAAAATGTGGTTCAATGGGAAGAAAATAATTTGTGGTGAATAGTAACTTTTGAGTTTTATTAACCGTAATTAGAGGTTATTAGGGTAATTTAAGGTAAAAATGATATTATAAGAATATAAAAATATCTTGACACATGTCATACTATTATTGGATGTGTCATGGCCGACCTAGACAAACCATGGGACGATTTTTGGGACCCCATGGTGCCACTTGGGTAAGATAATGACATTAATACCTTTTATTTAAAGTAAAAATAAAAATTTCACAAACATGTATTGTTTTACTAAAATTTTTTTTACAAGGGGTTATACAAGTTATATTTTCAACTATAAATATTAATTAGAAAGCTAAAACGATTTCCTAAATAATGGTAATTTTTTTATAATTTTAGACATTAAATAAATAAATTTATTTATGACACCATGATGATGAAGTGATTACCTCATTAATGAACGATTTAAATAAAATGAAAAGATAAGGTAAAATATAATACTTAAACTTGTATAAAGCCTATTTTATGGGTTTATTTCGAACCATTATCACCTTAACCTAGAAATATATCATTGTGAGATATTTAAAATCCAAAAATAATTTCATAATAATGTAACATTTCAATCTTTCCAAAAGAGCTCCTCATCTCCTCTTATAAAAGGCCCCCACCTCTACCACCTTATTCACACCTTCAAAGCCATTTGGCTCGGCCAAACTCTTCCCAAATACTCTCTAAAATTCCCTATATTACTCCTAGAAGCCTCACTTTTGGCATAAGTCTTCACAAGGAAGCCTTTGGCTCAAATAAAAAAGAGTTACCCGATTTTAAGGTAAGGTCTTCTCTTATGTTCTTTTGTTCTATTTTGATTCTCCAACCCCTTAATCCCTTTTTATTCCACTATTTTGTAACAAAAACAGTATATTCAATATACTAGGATGTTTTTTTTGAGAAGGATTTGATTTACACTTACACTCACCTCCATCTAATGGTTAAAGAACATACTCTTTCTGTGGGTAGTGAATTACTCCCTCACGAAATGATGATTGTTCAATCTTCTTTTAACACCTTTAATGGTGGCCATTAATATATCACTATATTTATATGTGATATATATGATATTTATGTTTTCCTTATGCTTCTGTATTTTTCATTTATGGCATACCTTTATGGTTTCCATTATGGGTAAACACGATAATTTCATTTTAGGAAGTGCGGACTACCGCCCCCTCAAAGTGATTTGAATTGTTAATTTCATATGTGGGACGCATAAAGGAAGGAGTTAAATGATATTATATATCATATTGGAATTATAATATACCTTTATATAATTATTATTCCATTCCATTAAATACGAAATAGAAATGAAAGTAGCATTCATGCGTACGTATGACTTACTGTCTCCCTGAACGAGGCATTTCATTTCTTACCTCTAAATGTTATGTAATAATATAAATGAATGTACATAATTGATATATATGAAATATATGATATCTACATCATGAATATAATTCTGGAGATAATGGATATTTTATCACATAAACAACTTGTAATTATAAGAAGTTTATTTTTGACTCAAGTACCAAGGATCGACAAAATGACCGTTATTAAATTAAATGATTACATAATGTTCATAACATGGTAATAAGTGATGTAAAATTAATAATTAACTTTAAAAAGGTTCTTAATCAAATAGAAATTAACTATAGTTTATTATTTAGGAGATTAAAGAACGACCGAGTCAAGTTGAACACGAGGTAAGGGACTTCTTCTCAATCTCCTTTCATTGAGGCATATTTTATTTTATACCCAACTTTCTTTTATACGGTGTATAAACCCCTTTGAATTTTAATTTTATTCAAAAAGAATCTTTTTATACGAAGCGTTTTTACTAAATAACAAATGTAATGTTTTTTCTTACATATGCGGCGACAACGACTTCTCCGCCACCGTGACCATTATTTGAGTTTCGACTTCCTCTACAAGCCATAACTTTTTTTAAAATGAAAAATAAAGACCATGTTTTACTTTTCATTTATTTTGTTATTGGAAATGGTTTTGATTATATCAGTGTGTTTTATAGATATCTTGTGATTTAAATGTGGAAATGTTATGTTCCATTTATGCATGTTTTATGTGATACAATTATGTTATGGATCTTGGGCATTCTTTATGATATGTTTAAACCTTTTAATATAAGGAATGAATTGGACTTATTAAGTGACGGGTGGAGCCCTATATAGCTCCTCGATGCATCAGTAGGTCTCATGATACAAACTAGTGTCTTGGCACACGGCCTTGAAAAAATCTTATTTGTAGACTTGGCATGAGGCCTTGGCTATGTGGTTATGATAGTCTGGCATTATGCATTACATCATTATGAAAGTGGTTATTGATATTTCAAGTGGTTATTAGACTAGTATAATATCCATGTGAATACGTAAATGACATTATTTAATTTTATTTTTTCCATATTATTATGAAGTTCAAGTTTAAAAGGATTTTGTTTTAGTTATAAATTTCCTTAAATATTTATGTTTATTTATGAAAGTTTCCGCTATATTGTTATCCTTACTGAGAATATGAGCTCACCCCTTTTTATGTTTTATTTTTCCTAGGATGTGAAGATATATTTTATGAATGACCTACAGGGATAGTCTGAAGAGGATATGAGTGTGGACTATAGAGACTATGTTTTTTTAGTTTTTTACTTTATGATGTAATTTAACATTTATGAATGTATATAGTGTTTCCAAGGCTACTAAACTAACCGGTCTTTCGAGACTTGATCTTTGTTTGGGGAATCTGACATTACAATTGATTTTGGAATTTAGAGACCTTTTAGAGAATGGATGGACAGAGGTATTTTGGATAACTATAAAGGTTTGAATGGATTAAGTTGAACTTTATATAGTATTGTTTAATGTTAAAACATTTCTAAAGATTATTTCTATAATATTATAATAATATAGTTTTATAAAAAGGGAAACCTGCAGGTTGGGGGATAACCCATCACATCAGACAAAGCTGCAGGAATCGAACCCACAACGATAGTGAGACATGCCTTTATTACCTACCACTAGCCTAGAAAAAGTCATTGGTTATTACAAAATAGTTTTTCTAATATAAATGGTATGTGTTAATATTTTAAACCTTGTACGATTAGGATAAATATAATATTTTTAAGTTCTATTATCTTTTTGAGTGAAATATGAGTTTGTGGTAGAAATTAGTTGAAGGTTGAAACTCTACTTGTCATGTATATACACATATACCTATATCTTATTCTATAAATAAATTAATTCTTAAACTTTATTAAAGGGATATTAAAACAAAAAATGTGTTATCCTAATACCTTATGTTTTGTTGAAATGGTGATATTTTAAATCAACATATATTGAAGGCTTTGAGTCCCTAAATTTTACACTTTTTTGTGATTTATGACCTCAATCACTCCCTACAAATATTTACATTTTCCCTCCAATTATGTGTCTCTAATTTCCACCAATTTTCTCTTAATCAAGATCATAATTTGGTGGTGACTTCTTCATTTCCATTTCCTGCTAATTAAGACTAAATTTTATTAACCCTTTTTCTGATATGGATTTTCCACAAAGGTATTTTATATTTTCCACCTTTTATTTTCGAAGAACAATTTAAAATTGTGAGGAAAAAATTTATTGAAGGAGGGAAGAATGTAACACCCCAAGCTTCCATGGTACACTTCTCTTTGAATAATACAATAGCGTGTGTTGTATGCAACCTTGAGTTCTAACACACCGAGACCAATCAAAGTAGCCGTTATGAATAATAATACCCAATTTTTGAATTATATAAATTTTATATTTCAAAATGGACTTCATTTTTGGATTTGGAATATCGAAATTAGCCCAAGTTTATTTTTGGTATTTTTCTGAGAGCATCCAATTTTCGATGAATAGTGAAAAATACTTAAAAACAAGTTTTTTAATAAAAATAATTTATAGTGATAAATTATACTATTGAGTGGTTTTGAAGTATAATTAGAATATAATTTTACCATTTTATCCAATGGTGCTCATTAGAATCAATTTCACTTTGAAATTGGACATAAACAATTGTCAATCTTTTGATTGATATTGTTTCTTAAAAACATGCTATTTGTTTTGACAACGAGAATTAATTATAAAATTAATTAATGAAACTTATATGTTTTTAATTTTCTAAAATATACATAATTTTTGAATTCGAAATATCAATTATATCTTATGGTGAATTTTTGGTATTTTTCTGAAAAACTTCAATTTTTGATGAATAGTGAAACAACTAAGTGGTAGTAAAAAAAAACAGATTTTTCGTTTAAATGAAACTTTACTACTTCTATGAATTTAATTTAAAAAATCCTACATACATGGTTGTCATTATTAAGTAAAATGTGGTTCAATGGGATGAAAATAATATTTGGTGAATAGTAACTTTTGAGTTTTATTATCTGCGATTAGAGGTAATTAGGGTAATTTAAGGTAAAAATGAAATTATAAGATTATAGAAATATCTTGAAACATGTAATAATCTTATTGTATGAGTCATGTCCAACCATGATAAACCATGGTATTATTTTTAGGACCCCATGGAGCCACTTGGGTAAGATAATGACATTAATACCTTTTATTTAAAGTAAAAATAAAAATGTCACAAACTTGTATTATTTTACTAAAACAATTTTTACAAGGGGTTATACAAGTTTTCTTTTCTACTAGAAAAATTAATTAGAAATATAAACATATTTCCTACATCATAGTAATTTTTTTATAATTTTTAGATATTAAATAAATAAATTTATTTAAGACAACATGACGGTGCAGTGATTACCTCATTAATGAACGATTTAAGTAAAATGAAAAGATAAGGTAAAATCTAAAACTTACACTTGTCTAAAGCCTATTGGATGGGTGGATTTCGAACCCTTATCACATTATCCTCTAAATATATCATTGTGGGACCTTTAAAATCCGAAAATCATTTCATAATAAAGTAACATTTCAATCTTTCCAAAAGAGCCCCTCTTCTCCTCTTATAAAAGGCCCCCACCTCTACCACCTTATTCACACCTTCAAATCCATTTGTATTGGTCAAAATATACCCCAATAATTTCTCAAATTCCCTCTATTACTCCTAGATTCCTCACTTTTGGCAGATGTATTCTAAAGGAATCCTTTGGCTCAAATCAAAAAGAGTTACTCGATTTTAAGGTAATGTCTTCTCTTATGTTCTTTTGTTTTATTTTGCTTATCCAACCACTAAAACCATTTTTATTCGATTATTTTTTAAAAAAAACAGTGTATTCAATATACTAGGATGTTTTTATGAGAAGTATTTGATTTACACTTACACACACCTCCGTCTAATGGTTAAAGAACATACTGTTTCTGTGGGTGGTGAATTACTGCCCCACGAAATGATGATTCTTCAATCTTCTTTTAACACCTTTCATGGTGGCCATTAAGATGTCACTATATTTATATATGATATATATTATGTTTATGTTTTCCTTATGCTTATATATTTTTCATTTATGGCATACCTTTATGGTTTCCATTATTGGTAAACACGATAATTTCATTTTAGGAAGTGCGGGATACCGCCCCCTAAAAGTGATTTGAATCATTAATGCCATATGTGGGAAGTATAAAGGAAGGAGTTAAATGATATTATATATCATATTGGAATTATAATATACTTTTATATCATTATGATTTCATTCCATTAAATACGAAATAGAAATGAAAGTAGCATTCATGCGTACGTACGGCTTACCGTCTCCATGAACGATGCATTTAATTTCCTACCTCTAAATATTTTGTAATATTATAAATGCATGTATATACTGGATATATATGATATATATGATATCTACATATTGACTTTAATTCTGGATATAATGAATATTTTACCACATAAAAAACTTGTAATTATAAGAAGTTTATTTTTGAATCAAGTACCAAGGATCGACAAAATAAGAGTTATTAAATTAATTGATTACATAATGTTCATAACATGGTAATAAGTGATGTAAAAGGAATAATGAAATTGAAAATGGTTCTTAATAAAATAGAAATTAACTATTGTTTATTATTCAGGATATTAAAGAACGATTGAGTCAAGTGGGACACAAGGTAAGGGACTTTGTCTTAATCTCCTTTCATTGAGGCATATTTTATTTTATACACAACTTTCTTTAATACAGTGTATAAACCCCTATGACTTTTACTTTTATTAAAAAGGAATATTTTTATACGAAGAGTTTTTACTAAATGACAGAAGGAATGTTTTGTCTTACGTATGCGGCGACAATGACTTCTCTGCTACCGTGACTATTATTTGAGTTTCGGCTTCCTCTACAAGCCACAACTTTTTTGAAATGAAAAATAAATACCATGTTTTACTTTTCATTTATTTTGGTATTGAAAATGGTTTTAATAACGTTTTTATTATATCAATGTGTTGTATTGATATCTTGTGATTGAAATTTGGAAATGTTATGTTTCCTTTATGCATGTTTTATGTGATACGATTATGTTATGGTTCTTGGGAATTATTTATGATATGTTTAAAACTTTTCATATATAAAATTAATTGGACTTAGTAAGTGACGGGTGGAGACTTCTATAGCTCCTCGATGCATCGGTAGGTCTCATGAGACAAACTAGTGTCTTGGCATGAGGCATTAACAAAATCTTATTTCTAGTCTTGGCACGAGGCCTTGGCTACGTCGTTATGATAGTCTGGCATTATGCATTCTATCATTATGAAAGTGGTTTTCGATATTTCATGTGATTATTCGACTAGTAGAATATCCATGTGAATAAGTAAATGACATTATTTCATTTTATTTTTTCCATATTATGATGAAGTTCATGTTTAAAAGGCTTTTGTTTTATTTATACATTGCCTTAAATGTTTATGTTTATTTATGAAAGTTTCCGCTATATTGTTATCCTTACTGAGCATCTGAGCTCACCCCTTTCTAGGTTTTATTTTTCCCAGGATGTGAAAAAATATTTTATGACTGACCTGCAGGGATAGTCTGAAGGGGATATGAGTGTGGACTGTAGAGACTATATTATTTTAGTTTTTCACTTTATGATATAATGTAACACTTATGAATTTATCTAGTGTTTCAGAGGCTACTAAAATAATCTGTCTTTCATGACTTGATCTTTTGTGATCATGCCAATGTTACATAATAATGCACCGAATCTGGGTAACTGGGGTCGGGGCGTTACAATTATGTGAAATGATAAGGAAAAATTATGTTATAAGATTATTATATTTCTAGTCAAAAAATAAACTAAAGTTTTGGGTTCTATGATTATAAGGATACTTGTGATATATAATTTTTAAATTATAAAAATAATGTATCATATACTAATGTTTAGTTCAGGTCTTCTCAAATATGGATTTGGGAGTCTAAATAAAAAATGTTAAATATAATTTTTCGATGGAATAAACATGAAATTATTTTTGAAGATATATTTCAATGAATTGAATAAAAAAATATATAATTCACCTCATAATCCTATATAAAATTTTATATGAAAATGGAATAATATCATTTTTTAGATATTAGTTGGATAATTCCTTATGAATAGAAATAGGAAATAATTAATAAGAGATTCTAGGTGTACTTATATGCCCATTAAAAATAGATACATGTTAACACCTGAGTCAAATACAACGTTATGTGATATTTTTTATAATATTAATCCAATAGTAAAATACTTAATTTTTTTATTGTGTTACATGATGATCAAAAACAAAAATCTAGGAATCATTGAAGAGATAGCTAAATACATGATCTTCAAGGGATGTTATAAAATAATAGATTATAAAAATTATTGAACAATTGGATAAACACCATGTTGGTTTATTTAGTATAATTACTATTTATAATTGATAAAATTTATATTTTGAAAATAAATTACTTTTCTATAAATCTAATGTGGACAACGTGCAAATGGTTTAGAAAACAGGATAAAGATGAAGATAAAGATAACAAATTTTTATTGTTGTTTATTTCGAAAAAACAATGACAATGGAACTAATATAAATAAATGTTAAACACATTAGAGATTGAATAAACATATTGAAGGAAAAAATATTTTCTAGTAGTCAACCTAAAATTTTGAGATTTTATAAATTTTTTTTTTGATAAACCTTAATTCATTGATGGATTTTGATTCATGCTACACAATGTTAGGATTTCCTTCTACACAACCCAATCTTAATCTTGTGCAACAAAAAAATATGTTTATATTATTTTAAATAAAACCCTTTGATTATATTTTAGTACACGAAACACTATGTTTGTAATACTATACACACAATATAGTGATCCTTGGATAGCTTTTGTTACATGGAAGATAGTGTTTTACAGAACTACAATATGATATTTATATTATTATTTAAGATGATAGTTTACAAATATCAATTGGAATATAGGGTATCAAAATTAATAACTATATTATGATAATTAGGATTAATTTTTTATATAATTATATGTTGAGAAATTAATTAGAAATTAAAATAATAACATTTTGAAAATAAAAGTAAAACGTTTATGAAAAACCATTGATATTTCCACAAGTAAGTTGTATATGAATAAATTAACCAATTTACTCATGGTTGAATGTTTTAATAATAATTATATATGATATATTAAATTAAAATATCCAAATTCATCTTATATGTTTTGTACACTTGAGATAAGAATAAATCCAATTAGATGCTTAATTTTGTTTTTCTAATAATATGTTTCATCGATTTTTTCTGGTAAAAATAATTTAAAACTAATTTTTGGAAGTTTTCCTAAACTTATTTAAAAAAATAAACATTTTTTTTGAATTTAAATTATCAAATTTATCAGATTCCATTTTTGGTATTTTTTTGTAAGGATTAATTTTTTATTAAATTGTGATACAACATAATTTTAATTGAAATATAGATTTTTTCGAATTATTTATATAATTAAATTGTATTATAATTTTTTTAGGTATAATTATTTAAATAATAAGTATAGTAATCCAATTTTGGTGATGTGGAAAAATTTAATATTGATATTTGATATAAAAACATTTCAAATTTTTGATCATTTTTACTTTAAAACACATATTTCTCAACACGTCTACGAAAATGATTTTAATTTTTTTTTACTAATTTTATGAATTTAATTTAGAAAAAACGTTTTTTATTTTATGAATCAGAATATTTTATAAAATTTAATAATGTAAAAATAAATTTTTAGCAATGATATTAGTGAATGAAATTAATTTTAATCACAACGATTAAGGTAAAAAAAATTATGTTACGACTAAACATTGATCATAAGGTGTATAAATGAGAAAAAACGTCGTAAAAACCAATTTTCTAAATATATTTCGATATTTTAATTTATAAGGATATAACATTATCCATATTAGAAAATTTTTATTGAATAAAGTTTTTTTGTGGAATTCTATTTTTAAATAATTTAGATGTTTTCCACTCATATCATTTATAAAAAGATACCCCTCATCCAATATCCTCATAGAACTAAATACATTTGGATCTACCTATACCTATGAAAATATATACCCAATATCCCTCAATCACTATATTATCCTTATATTATAAATAAATATAACCAAGGAAGGAATTTAGTGTAAACAAAAAGGAAATATTCAATGGAGAGAAAACATTCATAAAAAATGTTTGGTTTTATTTCTTCCTCAAACATTATATTTTAAATTTATATAACTTATATATAATAAAATTAGTATAATATATAAATTGAGATGTTTTATGTTAATGGTATGACCTACATCAACACAAACTTCCATCGAATGGGTTACAAAATCTTCATTCATGTGTACGACAGACTACCGCCTCACGAACCGGAGTCTTTATTTTACCTATACCAACATTAATGTTTGGGAATACTGATTCAAATACATTTTATATATGTTATATATTAAATTTATAATTTATTATTCTTTTTTAATTATTATATAACACATACCTTCATGGTTTCCATTTTGTGGGAGTAAGATAATATCATTTGTGTGTACAGTGGATTACCACCTCACAAAGTGATGTGATTTGTTCACACTGTGCATGGAAAGTATTAAAGTTGGGATGAATAGATATATGTGAAATATATAACCTAAATATTATAACAAATTAAATATATATATATATATATATTAGTTTCTTTTCTTTATTTCAATATGAATGAAAATGGAAACATTGTTCATGTGTATGTATGACCTACCATCTCTATGAATAGTTTATTTCATTTCCAATCACTGAATTTTATGGAGTACATTAAATAAATATATAAATAATACATATGATATTTATATCATTTATATCATTCTGGATATGGATTAATAATGAGAAATATATGATAACCAATAATAAAAAATCAAAACATGTATGAAAAACAAAGCCGTTTTTACCTGAAACATAACATTAACATTAAATTGTAAATAAAAATGTAATATAAATCAATATGTAAATAATATATGGTATTATATATATGAACATCGATCTATAATATATGTATAATAAACTTATATTAATTATAAATGAGTTTTTAATGAGTACGATGAGAGTCAATACATAAGGTAATTGATTTATGTCTCAATTTTTACATTTTCGAGACACAATATTCATTGATGACCTATTTATTATATTTGGTGTATATAATAGTTGTAAGAGTGATTTATGATATTTATAAATAACCTTTTTGGTCATTAAAAACCCATTATAGGATATATCTTTCATGGGGTTTTGGTTTTAATGTTACCAAAGTGGTACATGATATTTCTTTCTCAACATTCCTTCTTCAAGACACACATTTTTATATAAACCTATATTCTTTTAAGATGTGTATATACTTTACATTAGACATGTTATATCCTAAATATCCTTATTTTAGGGAATTTTAATATTTATGTAATGTTATTCCTTCATGTGGACAATGGTTCATTGTTACCATTGTGGAATGAGTTTATTTATACAGTCATATCAATTAATGGGATAGATAATCATCATGATTACACTGAGAAAATATTATGATCCATCTGTAAAAAATTATCATGAATTTTCCCCACATATTATTATTCAAGTTATTTTCATGTAACTATACAATTTCCTGCTCTTTGTTACTTGAAATAATAATGAAAAATTTTAATTTAATATTACATTACTTCCCTCTTCAATCAAAAATATGTTTTATCCCAATATCATTTTTTAAAAAATGATTAAAAAACTTTTATGGGATTACAATATAATTTTTGAAATAAATTTCTAACAATGCATTACCTTTTTATGAAATTATTTGAATATAAATTTTCCCTTCATGTTGGAATCAAGTATCTTTTGAATTCAACTAATAATAGGAAATGGATATTTGGTTTTTCATATATATCATGTAAAGAGTCTATACCATCATGAACAAACCATTCATTTAGTCATTAATTATTTGTTTTAGTCAATATTTTCAAAAGAAAAATTTTTCATTAATATTTTTGAGGGGTTTTTATTCTAAATTTATTTTCATAGAAATTATTTTATAAATGTTTCATGTATATGTAGTGTTAAACATTATGGTCAACAATTAGTATGTTTTTAATGGTTATCTTCAAGGAAAAGGATTTCACTAATTTAAAAGATGACATTATAATTTTTCAAATATTTAACATCTTATTAACAATTTGAATGGAACAAATTAAAGATTTTTGTTGTTTTCCTTTTTGTGGTTTGGATATGGGATGAGTTTTATTAGGAGGATGCCTTAAATGATAAATTCCAACACATGTTGTATTTTTAGCTCTAAAAGGTTTTTTTGTAAAAATCAAGGAAATTACAAGATATCTAACATGGTTTCACCCTGTGAAACTAATTATATGTGAAATCCATGAAATGTGGTTCACAATGTGATGGGTACACATTATGAATTCCCTTTATACGACGTGAAGTATTTTCAAGTCAGTTTTTAATGCGTAACGATATGAGTTTCCACCATTGAAAATATAAGTAGATTCAAAACCTTAATATGTGTTACCCATTTTGTAATACCATGATATAAAAGTGGAATTATAAATTACTTGTGTCTTCACTATTAAGGAAGATGAAATATTCATGGTGTTTAACTGGATTACATACAGTGTAACTCCCCGAAAATAGTTATAAGAGGATGGAATCTCATGGATATTTCATCATTCACTCCTCTTTGACTCCAATTATCATTAAACCGGGAATTATCTAGGCAATTTTGGTGTCTTCAATCTCTTATGGATCAATTCCTTTGGAATACGATCATTATTGGTTCAGTGGGTGATATTCAGGTAAGTGTTCTTCATCATTATTCATCTACCTCTTTTTATCCACTCTTTGTATTTCAATAGATCCTCATGGAATTGATGGATCTATGCTCATATGTGTTAGATCCTACTTCTAAGTGGAATTTCGAGGTCTTCTACACCTTTTTTCTATTGATCGGTGTTGTTGCGAGTGTTGAGTTTCGAGAAGAGGTGTGTGGTTCCGTCTCAAATACCCAAGTTGATTATTCCTGAATTTCTTCTTTTATTTCTATTTTTATTTAAAGTAAATTTATCAAACATGTATTACAGTAAACTTATAAAAATGAAATTCTAGTGAATTATGATATTTGAAAATGTTTTAGAAGAGAAAATTTTAAAACCCCATATT
The DNA here is from genome assembly GCA_963277665.1 of Viscum album. NCBI lineage: Eukaryota > Viridiplantae > Streptophyta > Magnoliopsida > Santalales > Viscaceae > Viscum > Viscum album. The sequence goes on along the minus strand of OY728122.1, from coordinate 463,804,790 downwards.
CCATGGAATTGGGATGTGTTTATAGAAATTGGTAAATTTAAATTGTTTAATTTTAATTGTGCATTTGATGGATATTTTTTCAATTTGGTTTCCAAATTTAATTGTGGAAATGAATTTTAATAGTGATTTAATTTTTCAATATTGGATTTAAAATATGTGAAAATGGATTAAAATTATTTTATATAAACCTTGTGGTTATATCTTGTGAAAAGGGGGAGTTTTTTCATTAAAACCTGTTTTGGTTTTAAATAGATAAATTTCCACTTTAAATGGTAGAATGGGATTGAATTATTTTTTATTAAGTATTACAATAAATTTCACATCAGGAAAGATAACATTAAATCCTTATGAATTTGGTGAGTTATTTGGACACACTTTATGCTATTAAAACGTTCTAAAACATACATATGGAGGGTCACATCCCTTTGTGGGGTAACGAGTTGCCTTTAGAATGTATTGGGGGGGCATGAGTATACTCATTTTTATTTGATCACATTGAAAATACTTTAATTCCTATTTAGAAGATGACATTGTTTCTTATTGTTTTATTTATCATTAAAATATAAATGTATTCCCATGTTTTAAATATACTTTACAAGACATTTCATAAATTACATAATCAATTTTAGGTAAATATTTTATTTATGAATTTTTTTAAAATATTCCATCTCTTGTATTGTAAAATAATCTACTTTAAATGTATTTTCCATTATTATGAAAATGTATAGCATGTTTTGTTTAAATATGATTTTTTGAATTTCCAGACATGTTTATTTTGAAATTCGAAATATATTCTTTGGATAAAATATATTTCGCAACTGTTATGGAATATTTGGTGGTATCATACTATTATATGGCCCAGAACCTACTTTTTCTTCTGGGTGTTTATAGACATTCTTCCTCCTGGATCACGAAAAGGTAAGGGATCTCTTAGAGGTGGATCTAGCTGTTGAGATTGGGACCTTATGAGATAATTCATTGGGGACATTGTTGTGGACTTATATACTTTTCGTACTTGGGTTGTAATGATTTAGGGCTCATCATGCCTTATTTTATTCTAGTAAATTACACCCAATGTACCATTATTTTATATTCATACTATCTTGTTTATTTTTCTTCAGCTATGTTTTGTTGAAAATTCATTCATATTTTCATGTTGTATGATGCCCGGTGCTAGTTACTGACCTGTGGAGAATGGGAACGCCCTTCAGATTATGTCAAGACCAGATTAGTTATTGGTATACTAGGGTAACTATGATGGTTCGTGTCAAAATCTATTTAAATGAAAATTTTACTAAAATTTATTTATGTTTTAAAAAAAATATTTTTTTTCAAATTGAAATGGATATTAAAATCGTTAAATGTTTTAACTAGTCTATCAAAATTATTTTCCATAAATGATGGAATATGTTAATGTTACCCATTCATTACTATTCTATGATCCTATGAAACAATTATAATTCTTTCTCTGAATGTATTTTTTATAGAATGATGTTCATAAAACCTATTTCACTTCCATGGATTATAACATGATATGGTCATTATGAAATCCACATATTTTCATTTTTTATTCAATGATGAAATTATTATTTTACATGTCTCTTTTCCATATGTTATGATACGAAAAAATGTTTATGATACCCTTTTCATTTCATGGGTTATGTTATGATGAATGTTTGTTATTTTGTGATACACATGAATATGTTTTTAATTTTTTGAATGGTGATACTTATATCTCCCTCCAATAAATTTTGTAATGATAAATATTATAAGTTATTTAAGGGTACACAGTTGGCCTCCCAATCTTATAAAGGAGGGTACATTTGTTTTCATTCCATGCCCATAATGGAGGGTATACTAGTACTCTTCTCAAGACCATAAAAGAGAGTACATGAGTGATGTAACCAATCTCGATGAATGAACACAGGTTGTTATCCCATGCCTAACATGTTATGAATCTCATGGTGGGTAGCATTTAAATATGATTTTATATGATTGTTTTTATTCCACAAAGACCATGTCTTATGTCAAATTCATGCTCCTATGTCTCAGGTTCTTTGATTATAATATAATTCAAGTCTTATGTCAATTTCATGTTCCCATGTCTCATGTTCTTTGATTATCATATAATTCAAGTCATATAAAGTACTAATCATCATTCCATGACCCATCATTGTCATATTTTATATTTAGGGTATTGTTTTCATATTCTCATGCCCTTATGTTCGTGTTAGGATTTTGTATCCCCTTTATTTATACTTACATAGAATTTGAGCTCACCCTTTTTTGTTTGTTCATTTCCTCAGGTTGTGAAGATATATTTTATGTATCAAAAGTATATAAAGTTTAATAAATGGAATGATATATGTGGGAAACAATAAATATTATTCACCTGGTGGGATTTTTATGCCATGATATTTAAAAAGAAAAAACTATTATGGTCTTCATGCATCTTTTGTTGTAATGTATTGAATGTTAAAAAAGTGATGCAATGTCCATATATGAAAATTCTGGGTTTCTATAGCAGGTATTTACTGAAGGGATTAGTTACACAAGGGAAAATAGGATGATAAAACATTAGCAGGATCCCTAGGGATATTTATAACTATTTACATAGTGATGTTTCAAAGGATAAGTGAAATAATGAGTTAATGATTTGGAAAATACATTCAACTTTTGTTAAAGGTTCCAGATAGTGGTTTCTAAATAATTTCATCCATGTCTAAATACTACATGTGGATGTGGCTCTAGTAGTGATGTAATTTTGCATAAAAATATCCAAAAACACTATTTTAAGCTAGAATTGATTAGGAAATGATGCATAACAATGATCCTTTCTACACACCTAGTATGAAAATACCTTCAGAATACACATTGTAAATTCAAAAACCCATTATGAATACTCATGAATGATTTAACGAAAATATAAAAATAACTGACCTATGATAAACCTATAGTGTCATAGATTAAATAAGTGTCCTGATTTAGACACCCTCCATGTTATTTTTCAAAATTATGCGGGTTCCCACAATAATTTCTATTTCGTACACTATGATAATGCATTTTAGTTAAATGATATAACCCAAAAGAACCATGTAATTGATGAGTTTGACAAACAATGCAATGAATTTACTCATGGTAATTAAAATGTTATGAGATATAGACTTAAAAACCACATTGTTATGATCACACATATCTCTCATTCTATTAGTCATTATGAACATCCAAACAAAAAACAGATAGAATGATATTATATTGATTCATCCATAAAGAAACACACAACAATATTTAGTTTGTCATCTGATCTACTAATTTCCAATGAATAGATCTAAAATAAATAAAATATATTCTCTATTATCTAGTGTTTATAACATGAGAAAGTATTTTATGTTTTCTACCATTTGAAAGGTGAAGAAGATCAATGGTGGAATCATATCAAGAATATAAGGAAACAATATGAAATCGAATCCTTGGATATGGAATGTTTATGTACATATTTATTCCTAATTAAGTTTCTCATGTTCTTTGTAAGATGATAGTGATGGAGTTCTTTGAGTCAAATCAAATGGATGATGAATCGGGCGGCACCAATACGGCCAATTTACAATATTTTTAAGGTATGATACTTGTAATATCTTCCAATCTATTATAACAGTTCATCGATTCTTCTGTGGGTTTAATCCAAGGCACGGACGAGAGTTAGCCATAAGGGACTTTAGAATCTATAAAGAGATTGTTCGAAGTGAAATGATGTTCAGAGTTAGATATCAACATCATGGTTATAATAAGAAACAGATAAAGGAGTTAAATGGAAAATTTATTAACATTCATGAAAAGAATATGATCATTCCTTTATGTAAAATGTGTGAGAAGAATCATAGAGGGAATTTAATTTATGGGACTACCAAATGTTTCAATCATGTATGTGATGACCATTGAGTAGTTGAGTACCAAATTGATGGGAAGAAGATAGGCAATGATGTGAATAGTAAGAAATACCAATAGAATTCACCTCTCACACTTCAGTGTCTCAATTGAAAGTATTTTTTGAAATTGAGATAACATATTCTATAATACATGGACAAATATGGTTGATATGAAACAAAAACTATTAAAGACAATTGAAAAAGAGAAATCTTATGCCATCATAATGGATGAAGAGAAATTTATTATTCTGGAATACATATCCTCATATCCTTAGTCTTAAATTTCATGTTTTGTATTTTATGATTGATCCTTATTAAAATATTATTATTTATCCATTAGTTAAATTTCACACGATTAAAAACTTTTATTCCGGAATAAAGCATTATGATATTCTATCGATAAAAGGATAATCATAGGAATACTGATTAGAAAATAAAAACACATATGTTAATAACATTTTAATGGTATTAAATGTTCATTTTTGATCTTGTGGGCCTGAGTTAGTGGATTTTAATTTTGGACATCCATTCTAATCATTGGTACACATCATGCCTAATGTATACCAATTTTGTAACGTCCCAGATCTGGGTTCCTCACAACGGGTGCCCTGAACCCGGTAGGTCACATGACCTCAAACACATTTCCCCAAATGCCAGAGGCTTCCAACTAGTAGCAAAGGCCTATGTCTAATAGTGGGGAAACTGTGCCCTCATTTGTCAAAGTGTAGCGCAGTGAAAAAAAAACAAACATACCAAAAGTGGAAGCAGTAAACAATATAAAGCTGAAAGGACAACAATACTAAAGAAAATGATAACCAACTGTTATATATATATGATGATTCAATATGTTATATTTCTAAGAGTGTAGTCGAAACAGGATACACTGCAATCTAAAACAATACAACACAAGGTACAAGTACAACAATGCAAAACTAAACAGTGCAACAGGAACTCCGCAGCATCGCAAGCCTAAGCTCGGTCCCATGACCTCCTACTCCTCCGCAACAATCAAGTACCTATATATGGACTCTTTACCTTATCAACACCTAAAACAATATAATATGTTTGGGCCCAAAATATGACCCAAATAGGGTGTGAGAAATAAATCCCAGTAGGCAACCACCAAAGACCTGTGCCCAATTGTCAGTGAAAATGTGCAACAACAATATACAATAAAGAAAAGCAGTACGCTAGGAAGTACTCAAAATAAACTACCCCTACCAGTTCCATTACCATTTAATTGTTATTTAACAATTTAATATAATTGAATTATAAGTTCTTGAGACTAGGGCTCGATCGACAATATCCTATACAGTGACACAACAAAAGCACAAAAGCTTATTTAAACAAATAGAAGGTATAAAAATACCAAGCTTGTGATTTATCTTGGAAGGTGTAATACAATAAAACACCACAGTGAATATTCAAGTGGACATTTCCCTCATGCTAAATAGTACCTTGACCTCAGGCTAATAAGAACATTTCCCCCAGGATAAACAGTCCCTTGCCCTCAGGCTAATTAGAACATTTCCTTCAGGAGAAATAGAAACGAAACCCTCAAGTAACTTGCCTCAGGAATAACAAACATTTCCCTCAGGTGTACAAGATATTTCCCTCAGGCACAGATGCTAATTCCCTCAGGCATAAGAACGTTTCCATTAAGAGAATCAATACCTTTCCCTCAGGCTAAAAAAACATTTCCCTTAGGCTAAGCATGTAAACGGGCCAAGCCCAACTGATAAAAAAGTAATAAATATGTTTCCTCTCAAGAAAAATGAAAACATGCTATCATTAGGGCATACCCACATATATCCAGTCCAAACAGCTAAACAAGGGAAACACACCCATGGGGTTTCCCCGGATCAAAGAAACGATCCCAAACAATAGTTTATATTTATCATTAGATTATCTATGCAATTTTAGATATCATAACAGCTAAGGCCTCAGACATACAACACCCCAAACATGGGAATGTAGCACAAAAGTACACAAAATCAACTCAATAGTTGGAAATAAACCCCAAATCACCTACCTCGATCTCCCCTGATTGATATACGTGAACGACACCTCCTGAATCAACCAATAATGGTGTAGATCTGTGATAAATATTTATGCGTTCAAACCCAAATAACTCCCCTTAGGGAAATAATTGGAAGGAGAGGTTCAATAAGAGACAAGAACTCACCCACACGGTTCAAACGAGATCGTCGACGAAGGAATCAGAGTCCCGGTGTGCGGTCAAGAGCTCTTACAAGATCCGGCCTTCTCTCCCACTGCTCTTGGGCATTCTAAGCTTCCTCTATAGAAAGAGGAGGCTACTACCTATTTCATGTGAAGAAAAATAACTACACAGCGTGTACTCTCAAGTAGACAGTGTGTAATTTCCATTTTTTAACCGTTCCTCTGGCGGCCACTTTCCACCGCCTCACTGTTTATCTATAGACTTAATTACATGGCGTGTATTTCTGCATACACGGCGTGTACTAACTCTCCACTGGCGGCTACTCCCACCACCTTACTATTCACCTGCCTATTGATTACATGGCGTGCATATACTAAGTACACATCGTGCATTCATTTTTTACACCCTTCATCGTTGACAAGCCTACACGCCCTGTATACTCATCCCACATGGCCAAAGTACACGACGTGTGGTAAAGTACATGGCGTGTACCCAAAAATTTTGTGATTTTTCCTCATTTTCCTTATTTTCTTGAAAGAACTTACGGAAAAAGGAAAAGAAGAAACCTGTACCTCAAGAATAAGAACCAGGTTCTTACAAACTTCCACACTTAATAAGATTCGTCCTCGAATTGGCCTTATAAGGGTGGTGAAGATAAAGCTCAGAACAACTCTGGCCACTGAGCACGTACATTGGTCTACCACTCCCAGGTTTCATCCTGCACTCATCCATGCTGCCATAGCACCCGAATGAGAGGAACTAACTGGCCTCGGAAAAACTTCATGCTCCTATCAACAATACAAATTGGATGCTCCTCAAAGGATGCATCGACCTGAAGTTCAACCTCCTCGGGTTGAAAAACATGATATGGGTCTGAGTGACAACGGTGTAGTAGAGGTACGTAGAAGACATCATGCATGTCACGATACCTATGTGGGAACTGCAAACGATAAGAGACCGGCCTGACTCTATCCAGAATCTCAAACAGGCCTACATACCTCAGTGAAAGTTTCCCCTATCTCTTGATCTTCTTGTGTCCCAACCTAGGTGAAACACACAAGAAAACCTAATCCCTGAACATGAAATCCAAGGGTCATCTGTTGTGATCAGCATAAAATTTCTGACGAGACTCTTTAGTAGTCATCTACTTCTGAATCAACTAGACCTGCTTTGAAGTCTCCTCAACGAGAGGTGGTCCCAGTAAAGCTGCCCCACCTGCCTCCAACCAGCACAAGGGTGATCGGCATGGCCTACCATATAAATCTGTGTAAGGTTCCATCTTAACAGTTTCCTGAAAACTATTATTTTAGGAAAACTCTACCAGGGGTATGTGCTTCTCCCAAGTGCCCCCAAAGTCTAGGATGCATGAATGCAACATGTACTCAAGATCCTGTATCATACACTCTAACTGGACATCAGTCTGAGGGTGGTAAGCTGTGCTCAGAAGAAACTATGTACCCAGTGCCCACTGAAAACTCTGCTAGAAATGAGAAATAAAATGGGCATACCTATCTGAAATGATAGAATGAGGGATCCCATGAAGGCGTACTACCTCTCAGATATACAAATTTCTGAGCTCATCAACACTGAAGGTCTCCTTGATCGGAAAAAAGTGAGCTACCTTTGTAAGTATGTACACAACAATGCACATGACATCATTGGCTTGTGGTGACCTCAGCAACCTGGTCACGAAGTCCATCACGACATCATCCCATTTCCACTCTGGAATGGGTAACTGTTGTAATAGTCCGGCTGGCCTTTGATGCTCCTCCTTCACCAGCTAACAGGTGGAACATCTTGTAACAAAACCAGCCACCTCTCTCTTCATATCCAGCCATCAATATTGGTGTCTCAAGTCACGACAAATTTTGGTAACTCTAGGATTCACAACCCAAGCTGAAGCATGAAACTCCCACATCAACTCCTCATGTATATCCCCTAAAACCCACACCCATACATGGATACACAATACCTCATCATCGGCTATCATCCAACCAGGAGGAGGGTACTCACTTGCCACCGACTCCTATAGAACTAGGCCTTTAGAATATGATAGCTATCTCATACTCACTCTATCTAGAAGGGTAGAAGTAAAAGCTAAGGATGAAAGATAGGCTCGCCCTTTACTATCACGCACCTCCAAATGCATCTCAGAGAACAAAGCCACGAGTTTCCACTCACCATAGGCCTCCTGCACTCCCTGTATCTGAGTCCTCCAACTTAGTGCATCAGCTACTACGTTACCCTTAACAGGTGTATAGGAAAACTCAAAGTCGAAGGATAGAAGGTATTCAACACAACTTCGCTATCTCAAATTCAAGTGATGCTGGGTAAAGATGTATTTCAGACTTTTTTGGTCCGTAAAAACCACAAAATATTCTTCCAAGAGATAATGTCTCCAACAGCACAACACATGAACAACTGTAGACAACTCAAGATCATGCGTCTAGTAAATACTCTCATGTGGTCTTAACTGCTGAGACCCATATGCAACTACTCGATCGCCCTGCATCAACACTACTCCAAGCCCAATCCTGATGCATCACAGATAATTGTATACCTCTTCCCTTGCTCTGAAATTATCAGGACTAGTGATGATTTAGACCTTACCTTCATCTCCTTAAAGGCTATCTCACAAGAATTTGACCAAACGAAATTGACACCCTTCTTAGTCAGACCCATCAATGACACTAATAAGTGGGATAAGTCCTGTATAAAGCACCTATAGTATATAGACAACCCCATGAAACTCTATATTTAAAACATGTTCTTAGGCTACTCCCAAGAAACTACTGCTCTCACTTTCTCTAGGTATACTACAACTCCTGCCTCTGAGATAATATGACCCAAGAAATGTATATGGTCCATACAAAAGTGGAACTTTGAGATCTTATCATATAACTGATGCGCTCTCATTGTACTTAATACGATCTCAAGTTGAGTGGCATGGTCATGCCGAGTGTGAGAGTACACCAAGATATCATCTAAGAAGACTACCACAAAAGAATCCAGATATGGGTGGAACACAAGATTCATTAGAGCCATGAAAACTACTGGTGTGTTCATGAGTCCGAACGACATGACCAATTACTCGTATAGACCATATCTGATCCGAAATGCTGTAAGCGGTATGTCAGATGGTCTAATGTGCAATTGATGATATACATATCTCAAGTAAATCTTAGAGAACACTCATTCTCCTTGAAGTTGATCAAAAAGATCATCAATCCTCAGAAAGGGATATCAGTTCTTAACCTTCAACTGGTTCAGCTTCTGATAATCCATGTAGAGTCTGAGGGTACCATCTGCCTTCTTCACAAACAGGATAGGAGAACCCCAAGAAGAAGTACCGGTTCAGATGAAACCCTTTGATTGTAACACCTCTAACTACTTCTTGAGCTCTTGCAACTCTGGTATAGCCATCTTATAAGGAGGAATGGAAACTGGTGCTGCTCTGGCACAAGCTCAAAAGAGAAATCCACCTCTCTCTTAGGAGGTAGACCCGTAAAGTCGTCCGGGAAGACATCCCTGAAACGATCAAGCACTGGAGGGAAATACATCTGACAAGTTCCTTAGTCATCTAGATATAAACTTGCACTCTGGGATATCACTCCACTTCACCCATGATGCTTGGGTCCAGCTCGGCTCACCTGGACATCCCATTCGCACTTGTATAGAAACTCTCTCCCCTCTAGTGATGTGAAACTCACCCTGTGATGCTAGTAATCTAAAAAGGATCAAAAGGGTACCAACCAGTCCATCCCGAGAATGACATTATAGATCTTCATCTCTAATACATAGAGGTACCATAGAAAGTGACACCCTCCAACCTCTAGGGGTCACTCCTTGTATGGATGTACAACAGCCGTTCTAGTCCCCAAAGAAGTGTCTAGAGTCATGATATCAGAAGAATAAGAAACACATATCCCAATGATCTTCACAACATGAACATATATAAATCTATTCGTAGCACCTATATTGAAAATTACTGAAGATAAAACAGAAGAAACTAGAATAGTACCTCTGATAGTGGAAGGTCCAGGATCCTACTCCTATTGGGTATGTTGCACTGCATATGCTTGCCCAGTGCTGTGGCCCTACGACACAACCTGGATAACCTGAGGTGACCTGACCTACTGTCTCTGAGATTCTGGTGTCTAGCTACCACGACCACGACCATGACCTTGGCCTGAACATCCTGACGTATTCCAATTCCCAGAATGGTAAGAAACTACTAGCCCTACTCCTGCATACATAATCTTCACAGAACCCCTATCACTAGTCACTGGTGGCAACACCCTACAAAAATGATGGAGATGGCCCACCTTTCCGCAAGCTTGACAATCCACTAGGTCACATGGACACTGAGGTATTTTGTGCCCCTCTTTACCACACTGGTTGCATATTACTAGGCCACATGTAGAATTATTATGGCCAGTACTACCACCGAAAGAGAAATTCATCTTCAAATTCCTCTTACTGGTAGAAATAGTACCAAAAACCAGTGCCGGACTTCCCTAGCCTGCACTACTAGCTTCTCGCAGGTTCTGCTCAATAATCAGTGCCTAGATCAAAATAGAATGCACTATAGGAAACCTGAAAACATTCACCAACAGGAAAATGTCATATCAAAGACCATCCTCAAAGAATCTATCCCTCAACATCTCATCACCCACCAGAATAGGTGAAAAATGATGTAGCTCGCTGAAGAGGGCAGAATAGTCCATCACTGACATGGAGACCTACTATAGATTCATGAACTCTCGAGCTCGATCTTCCTTTAGCATCTCCGGAAATAAAAATTCATAGAAGACTGCCTGAAAATATTCCCATGACATGTCTCAGTGATGCTCGGTCTCGGTGGTAACATCCCACCATCTCTTGGCAGAATCATGCAGCATGTAAGTAGTGAGCTTGACCCTCATCCTAGGAGGTGTCTCCATATGCTCGAAAATTGTCTACATAGAACCCAGCCAAGACTCTGCAGAATGTTTTCCACCATCCCTTGAAAACATACGTGGCTGCTGCTGCTGAAATGTACGTGTCAGCTCTTCCATAGATGTGGTAGCTGGCGGTGCACCCTGGAATGTCTACATGAACTGTATGAAGCCCTCTCGGAAGTGCGCATCCGTGCCTGCGTCTGGTATAATGGATGGAGTCACATCAGGCACTGTTGGAGGATCCATCGGTAGCCCATTTCGACCATCTCTGGAGTATAATCGTTACCACTCTTTTTCCTAACAACTCATGGTCATCTCGGCAACATGACTCTACAAGGTCAAACACACGCCTTAGATTATGATCATCAAGGACAAAAAACTGGAAATGAAACAAGGGAATAGGGAATAGAAAACATTCAATTTTTACAAAACAAGACTAGACATTGTTTATAATAACTACAAAGTGTTCCCATATTTCTTTTACATGGGAATGCATTTCTGCCCGAACTGGTCATGTAACACCCCAAACACATGGCGTGTTGTCCACACACACAGTGTGTACTTGAATTTTCTTCCCCTTCCCAAGTCCTTCTACACAGATTAGCCACACAGCTCTCTTTTTAACGAGACTATGTATAAGGTCTAGATGGTGTGTTCCCTTAGGCCCTTACATGGTCGTGTCCTGATGCTGGCCTGGGCATGTCTCAACCCTAGGTGCATGGCGTGTTACACACGCACTCAGAGTGTACACCACTCTATCTCCCCAGCCACATGACCAAGTCTACATGGTCTCTTACCAGTCAAGACTACACAGTGTGTCCCACTGGTACATGACATGTACTCGACAAGCTTCGTCGACCCTTGTAGTTCGAGACATTGCTGGATACACGACTCACACTACACGACATGTTCCAGATGGACACAACATGTACTAGAAAGGATAACACCGACCAGTGTTGTTAGTTACACAGATGGATTCCCAGATTACATTGCACGGCATGTTTTTTATTGACACGGAGTGTTTAATATAAGGTTTCTCTATCAGTGTTGTTAGTTACACGGGCGAACACATGGTCAAAACAACATGGCGTGTACAACCGTTTTATAGTGTGTTCCCTCATGAGTTTCCCTATCCCGTGTTTCTTCCTACACTACCTATAACACTGTTATAGACTACACAACATGTACATATGGTATATGACGTGTAATTAATTTTTTTTCATTTCTTCCCAAATAGAAGAATATATGGCATGTGTTCATATAACCACTCAATGTGTTGTTTGGGTTTCTGGACAGTAGACCTCAGAAACTAATTCAGAGCCCCTTTTTCTTAAATTTCATGCGTCGGTATGCCAAATTCCCATTCGTGGGGGCCCATACTCCCCGCAAACCAAAGTTTAACACCCGAACATTCCAATTATACTAAAAAACGCAACAAAAGGCTAGATCATGATCCGCTAAATTCTAGTCCAAGGGAGCCCATACTTATCAGGAACCAAATTTTAGCATCCATAAAACCAACCATAACTTGTACCAATACCCTATCAACATTAGGTGTATCTATCAAGGTACCTATCACAACATCATGCATTTTCTAGCACAACATCTATCACAACAACATGCAATTTCTAATGCACCTACATGGCATGGAGACTATGCATGGCATGTGATTCTAACATGTGCCTAAATGATGAATGAGATGGAATACCCTCATCTCATTGGGTTGTAACTAAATAGAACCCAACTATAAAATATAAAAAGCACACCACAAGTGCATCACCCAATGGTTAAAATCAAATCAACTATAAAATTGAAAAATAGAAAATTGCAATTAAACGAGGTAGATTAGATTTTCCCTGTACATGAGTTAGATACTCCTGGGCACAACTTATTACCAAATACCAATTTCATCATATCTCGGACTATAGGATCCAAATAGTAAGTCAATGAAAAGAAACCCTCTGATACCACTTTGTAACATCCTGGATCCAGGTGCCACACAACGGTTGCCCCATAATCGATAGGTCACATGACCTCAACCGCATTTCCCCAAACACCAGAGGCTGCCGACTAGCAGCGAGGGCCTAGGTATGATAGTGGGGAAACTATTCCCTCATTTTTCAAAGTGTAGTGAAACCGAAAAAAATAAAAACATACAAAAAGCGGAAGCAGTAAACAATACAAAGATGAAAAGACAATGGTACTGAAGAAAAACATAACCAACATTCATATATATATATGATGATGAAATATTTCCTATTTCTATGAAATTAGTCAAAACAAGATAAAATGAAATCTAAAATAATACAATATAAGGTACAATTAAAACAAAGTAAAACAAAACAGTGCAACAGGAACTCAGTAGCATCGCAAGCCTAAGCTCGGTCCCATGCCCTCATACTCCAATGAAACAATCAAGTACCTGTATCGGGACTCTTGCCCTTATCAACACATGCAACAATATAATCTGTTTGGGCCCAATACATGACCCAAACACAGTGTGAGAAATAAATCCCAGTAGGCAACCACCAAAGGCACGTCCACAACTGTCAGTGAAAATGTTCAACAATAGTATGCAATAAAGAAAAATAGTAAGCTAAGAAGTAGTCAAAAGAAGCTACTCCTACCAGTTCCATTACCATTTAATTGTTATTTAACAACTCAATATAATTTAATTATAAGTTCCCTAGACCTGGACTTGGCTGAAAATCTCCTGTATAGTGCCACATCAAAACTACAATAGTCTATCTATCAAAATAGAAGGTATAACAATATGAAGCCTGTGCTTTAGTTTAGAAGGTAAAACACAAGAAAACACCACAGTGAATATTCAAGTGGACATTGCCCTTAGGATAAACAGTACCTTACCCTTAGGCTAATAAAAACATTTCCCTTAGGCTAAATAGAAATGAAACCCTCAGGTAACTACCCTCAGGAATAACAAACATTTCCCTTAGGCATATGAGATATTTCCCTCAGGCACAGAAGCTAATGCCCTCAGGCATAAGAATGTTGCCCTCAGGTGAAATAATACCTTGACCTCAGGCTAAACAAAACATTACCCCCAGGCTAAGAAACTAACCGGGACGATCCCAATTCATAAGAAATTAATAAATATGTTTCCTATCAAGAAAACTCAAAACATGCTATCGTTGCAGCATACCGACGGGTATCCTGAAAAAACGGCTAAACAAGGGGAATGCACCCACAGGGTGGCCCTGGATCAAAGAAACTATCCCAAATAGTAGTTAATATTTATCATTATATTATCTATACAATTCTAGATATCATAAAAGCTAAGGCATTATCCATACGACACCCCGAACATGGGCACGTAGCACAACAGTACACAAAATCAACTCAACAGTTTGAAATAAACACCAGACCACCTACCTCGATCTCCTCTGATCGATATACGCGAACGACGCCTCCCGAATCAACTGAGAACGATGTAGATCTGGGATAAAAATTTATGTTTGGAAACCCAAATAACTCATATTAGGGAAATAATAGTAAGGATAGGTTCAAGAATATGGAAGAACTCACCCACACGGTTCAAACGAGATCGTCGATGAAGGAATCAGAGGCCCAGTGTGTGATCGGGAGCTCTTACAAGATCTAGCCTTCACTCTCATAGCTCTAAGGCATTATAAGATTCCTCTATCAAAAGAGGAAGATACTAACTATTTTATGTGAAAAAATAACCACACAGTGTGTACTGTCAAGTACACGGTATGTACATTCCATTTTTTTAACTGTTCCTCTAGCGGGCACTTTCCACCGCCTAACTGTTCATATGTCGACTTGATTACACGACACGTATTTCTAAGTACACAGTTTGTACTACCTCTCTTCTGGAGGCTACTCCCAATTCCTTACTATTCACCTACCGATTGATTACACAGTGTGTATATACTAAGTACATGGTGTGTAGTCAGTTTTTACACCCTTCATCATTGACAGGCCTATACGCCCTGTATACTCATCCCACATGGAGAAAGTACATGGCGTGTGAAAAAGTACATGGCATATACCAAATTGTTTTGGGATTTTTCCCCATTTACCTTATTTTCTTGAAAACACTTAAGGAAAAAGGAAAAGAAGAAACTCGTACCTCAAGAATAAGAACCGGGTTCTTAAAAATTTAGGCCCAGCGATTCATCTGATTTTAAGGAATGTAATTATCCATATTATAATTTTATATTTTTGGAACTGTATCTAAACATAAATATAAGAATTTTTCATTCAGGGTTCAATGGAGTATTCATAAAGGATGATGGTGATATTTTTTGATAAAAAGAAACAATTCTGGAGAAGACAGATTGGACACTAGCCCACTGATGAGAATGTGGGGCCCAAAATATAAGCCCAATGAAGCCCAAATTTCGTGGAACGATAGAAGACATGTAGAGTAACAATAATTATTCAAGATAATATGGTAATTCGGCTTCCATGGTGGTTATTTATGCGGCCCAAATAGAATATCATTATCTTGTCTAGAATCTGCAGCCCAAAATGGTATCCCACTAAATCGGACATAACTCCTGATCCACTACTCCAAATGGGCCCAAATTTACTGGATGTTAGGAGACATCCGGGGTACCGTTTTAGTCTTCTATGAACCAATCTAATTCATCCATCTAGAAGGTCATTACGATGTGTCTATTCAGTGGATGCAAGCAGGATTCTACTTCGGGTCAAAGGAGGGAATCAATTTTTATTCACTACTTTCCACCACCCTAAGGCCTAAATTAATTTAATAATTGGGCATACATTTATTGAGTCTCAGCCTAAGGCTTCCAAATTGCATATTTAATGTATTGGTAGGGATGGGGAAGAACTATCTAGTTTTTAGTAATGTTTTTATTCCAAAGTTTCGTTGTAATGCTTTCAATTTTCATGTAAGTTTCTTTTTTGTATTTCTATGTTCTTAATCAACATATTTCTCTTCTAATATTCCCATTTATTTCATTAAATCTATATAATAACAAATAAAAATGACATCTCTATGTTGTGGTGAATTAGTTCACACAAAGGTGTGGATTTCATTCACACACACGTAGTGCTCGTTATTTTCGCGATTTAATTTTCTTCAATTCAATTCTTATAAGCCATCTTTTCACCACCATTGAGAGTATACAACCAATGGAGGGATAACCATTTAATGGGTAGATCATATGAATATGAAAAGGCTGGATGGAATGTTATTTTACGAAAGAGTTTTTGTTGATTGGATAACTAATTTAAGACTTCCATTCATCAGATATTTCCACTCTTCATCTTCACTGTGTTTAAGAAAGCTAAATCCAAGTACTAAAATGACCATATATCTTGGAGAGATCATGAATTTGGTTCTATAAGTTTTTAGGAGATTATTAATTGAGTTTAGTTAAAATCAAACTAGAAAATGATAAACGTAGTCTTTTTTGAAGAATGGATTCATCAATAATTAGTAAAACCAAAAATTTCTAAGTAAAATTCATTCAATCCGCCCTGAGAATAATCTTAAGATCAACCCATTTTAAATGAATTGAATTCACTTAGGTTTAATAGTTTTATGTAAAACCATCTAAAATCAAAACCATTTTGGACAATTTATAGCCAAAAATCCATTGCATAGGCTGTTTATCATAGGTATCTTCTTAGGTCTCAGTGGATTCGACAACCCAAGAAAGACTAAAAGGGCCATTCTACCTTCATCTCTTGGGTAAATTTGAGCGTGAATCAAATTTTTTCATCGTTGCTAGGGAGAAAGTAAGAACCTTAGAACAAAACCTTCCTACCTCACCCCATTCTTCTATTCTCACCCAATATCTATTATATTATCCCTTTCTCGCTTTTTTTTCTTTTGGTGCATGCCCGCCTACACCTGCGATAATTCAAACAGACTAGTTAGGGTGGAAAGTCCTATGATAGGGGAGTCAAGTGAACCTAGTGGATTGTTTCCATTATATCCTAATCTTTTCGATACTCTGGAATAAAAAATTGAATTAATTATAATAGAGGGTCTTCCATGAAATCAAATTGTAAATCCTGGGGGAAATCAAATGGGAAGCCAAAATCAACAAGCTCCAATCCTAGGTAATGTAGTTGATAAAACCATGAAAGACTACCTCACTCCAACTTGGACCAATGTCCCCTCATGCATTAGACACAATTCCCTAGGAGATTCCAACTACATATTTAAACCCCATTTCCTAAACCACCTTCCCACTGTCTATGGAATGGAGTTCGAGATGCCCTACCTTCACATTAAAGAGTTAAATGACATTGTAGAAAACATGTGTCCCCCACATCATCTAGAATAAACTAAGATGAGGCTATTTCTTTTTTCTTTAAAGAATCGAGAAAAAAATTGGATAAAAAATTTGATACCATCATCCATCAACTCTTGGGACCAATTACAAAGAGAATTATACAAAAAACACTTTCCCCACCACAAAACAATTGCAGTTAAAAAGAGCATACAAAACATTATTGAAAAAGAGGTAGAGTCATTCTATGAATCATGGGAGAGGTTCAAAGACACCCTAAACATGGTTCCAGAAAATGATTTTTCTATACTTGAACTAGTGAGAATTTTTTATGAAGGGTTGGGCCCAAGGAACAAGAAATTCATTGACATGATGTGTAATGGAACCTTTAAAAAAAATCCCCAAATGATTCTTATGAGTATCTAGAAAGCCTTGCTGAAAAACACCAAACATGGGGAACTTCACCTTATTTTGAAAATCCACAAATAACCACTAGAATTAATACACTTATAGAAGATTAAAGCCTTTGGGCTAAACTCACAACACTCTCTAAGAAGGTTGAAGAGATAGACCTTAGGAAAGTCCATGAAATCCAAACTATGGACCGTGTTTACACAATTTGTGACAAACATGACCATAAGACAGAAAACTACCCAACCATTTCATCCATAAAGTATGTTCTTTTAGGAGGACACCCAACGGAAATAAATTATTTGAACTTTCAAAAGCCTCAATACCAAAACACCTTCAACCTAAGGTATACTAACCACCCAGGATTCCGTTGGAAAGATAACCAATAAACTATCCAACCACAAGGACCAAATCCACACCCCCATTAGAACTACCAAACCCATAACTAGTTCTAAACCCAACCTATCCAATGCCAACAACCAACAGTCCATTTTCAACAAACCTTACCTCCTCCAAAATATCCCCTGGTATAAACCAATTTTCTCAAGCACCAACCCAAATTGTTCCACAAATCCAACTAGAACAACTATGAAAAAAATAGAAAGGGTGAACTCAAAAGTCTCTTCCCTTAAACAATAACTTCAAACCATTGAAACTGGAAAGGCTCCCATGCCTACAAAATCCATTCCACAACAAACAGTATGGTGAGAGTCAAGTTTCATTCAAACAAATTATGAACAAATAAAGGCTATGAATATTTTTATAAGTGGGAAAAAAATTTAGAAACCTAAAAAACTAGTTCAAAATCCATCTGGAGATTCAAAATCGAATGAAAATTCAAATGAACAAAAATGATCAAACTGAAAAACATGAAAACATAGTCAAAGAAACAACTCTTTAACAAACAACCCCACAAATTTCACCATTTCCTCAATGCATGAAGGGGAAAACCAATCCTGAATTGAGTGAAAAATTGAGGGAAATGTTATCACAAGTCATGTTTAACATTACTCTTCTTGATGAAATCTAAAACATACCTTCCTACTCAAAGTACCTTATGGACCTGTGCACTTTTAAAAGAAAAATTTCACCTAAAAACCAATTCCTTTTGGCTGCTAATGTGAGTACCACTATTCAAGGGACCATACCTCCTACGTTGGAAGACCAGGGTTTCCCTTATATCATTGTTGAACTAGGAGAGAGAAAATTATTCAAGGCATTGTGTGACCTAAGTGCTTGTGTCAATATCATTCCCTATGCTGTGTACTTCCAATTAGGCCTAGAAGTGCTCTAACCCAAATTTGTCACACTTCAACTTGATGATCGTATAATTAGGGTTCAAAAGGGGATTTTAAAGTACATTATGGTAAAGGTTGAAAACTTCATCAAACCTGTTGACTTCATTGTCCTTGACAACCTTCCAAACTTAGGAAACAAGGAACAAACCCCAATCATTTTTGGTCGTCCCTTCCTTGAAACAATCGACATTGTTATCTGAGTCCGAAATGGGAACATGACCCTCACCTTTGGAAACATGTGTCTAGACTTGAACATCTATAATGAAAGCTCACAAATAGGGGATGATGAATACATTCATGGAGTTAACATAATAGGAAGCATTTATAATGAATCCATAGAACATCAATGAATATTTTATGGATGTTTAAGTAAGGATGAGATTCATTTCCTTTGTTCTGTCGAAGGATGTTTTTCTCCTTGGCTTGAATCATTTTCAAATTCCTCTTATGATGAAGTCTTAGGCCCAAAAATTAGTGAAACCTTTCATGAAACAACTTTTATAGAGACCAATCAAACTTCCTTCCCTAAATCTGATCAAACCAATTTTCTATATGAAACTTCTACACATGGGGATTTGATTGTATCTAAAACTATAGGAAATAAAATTAATCTTGATCCAATGTCCAAATATTCTTTTGAAATTTTGAACCAACCTGATCTTGAATTAAATGAAAATCCCACTGCACTCAAGTATGCCTTCCTAGGGGACAATAAAACACATCACATTGTCATTTCTTCTTCTCTTGAATCCAATCATGAGAGGATGCTTCTATATGTTCTTAGGAAACCTAAGAAAGCCATTGGTTGGACCCCGTTAGATATTCTAGGGATTATACCACTAATCGGGACTCATAGGATTGTTCTAGAATCGGATTCAAAGCCATGTCGTCAACCTCAATGGAGACTAAATCATAATATCATAGAGGTAGTAGGGAAGGAACTTATGAAATTGTTAAAAGATGGTATCATCTATCCCATAGCTGATTGTGAGTGGGAGATCCCAATCAAAGTGGTTCCCAAGAAGGCAGGAATCACAGTGATAACCTATAAGGATGGAGAGCTTCTTCCAACTAGGTTGATTAATGGCTGGAGTGTCTGCATTGATTATAGGAAGCTAAACTCATTTTCCAAGAAGGACCATTTCCCCTTACCATTCATTGACCAAGGCCTTGAGAGAGTGGAAATTCATTCCTTCTACTATTTCTTAGATGGGTACTCAGGGTACAATCAGATTGAGGTATCCCTATAGTATCAATGAAAGACTACATTCACCCGTCCATTTAACACCTTTTCCTTCAAAATCATACCCTTCGGGTTATGCAATGCCCCTGTAACCTTCTAGTGGTGCATGATGGGAATCTTCTCAGATATGGTAGGGGATTTTCTATAGGCCTTCATGGATGAATTATCTTTGTTTGGGGATAAATTCGAGGGATATATGACGAATATGGAGAGAGTCTTGTCAAGATGTGAATAAATGAATTCAGTCCTAAACTGTGAAAAATGAAATTTCATGGTCAAAGAGGGACTAGTTCAAGGCCATTTGGTCTCAGGTAGGGGGATTGAGGTTGATAAAGCCATGGTTGACATCATTAGTCACCTTCCATCACCCAAAAATATCATGAAAGTGAGGTATTTCTTAGGATATGTTGGTTTCTATAGAGGATTCATCAAGGACTTTAGTTCAATATCTCATCCCCTTTGTGATCGCCTAGTGAAGGATGCTTCATTTGTTTGGACAGAAAGTTGTGAGGGTTCATTCTCAACCCTAAAATCCTCTTTCACTTTTCCACCCATTATGAAATCCCCAAATTGGAACCTACCTTTCAAACTTATGTGTGATTCTAGCGACTTTTCTATTGGAGCCATGTTAGGAAAACATTGAAATAAAACTCCTTATTTCATTGCATATGAAAGAAAATTCTTAAATAATGCCCAAATATACTACACCACCATTGAAAAAGAGTTGCTTGCTGTTTTCTTTACCTTAGAGAAAATAAGGTCCTATCTTTTAGGATCACCCGTCATTGTCTTCACTAATCATTCAGACCTAAAATACCTTTTCCAAAAACAGGATGCCAAGGCTAAACTAATTAGGTGGGTCCTTACCTAACAATAATTTGACCTCACAATCGAAGACAAAAAGGGTGTTGAGAATGTTTTAGCTGATCCCCTCTCAAGGATGGAATTCAATGACAACTCAAATCACCTTTCTTTTTCTGATTCATTTGCTGATGAACACATTTACTCTGTGATTGAATTCCCTTAGTATGCCAACATATCCAACTTATTAGTTACAAGAGTCATTCCAAAATTCTTAGGGACTCTAGCTTGAAGGAAATTCCTTTTTGATGTTAGGAACTATGTGTTTGATGATCCATTCCTCTATAAGTTCTTCCTTGACCATGTCATTAAGAGGTGTGTCCCAGAATCTAAACAAGAGTCCGTCTTTAAATTTTTTTCATAGTTAGGCATGTGGAGGTCACTTTTCCTCTATGAAAAAATCATCTAAGGTTCTTCAGATGTACTCTTCTGGCCCACCCTCTCAAGGGACTCCTACACATTTTGTCAAAGTTTTCCTAATTGTCAACAAGTAGGGTCCATCACAAAAAGGAATCAAATTCCACTCACTCCCATCTTAGTGATTGTAATCTTTGACTGATGGGGAATTGATTTCAGTGGTCCCTTCCCAAACTCTAGGGGATATCTCTACATTCTTTTAGCTATCGATTTTGTCTCCAAATGGGTTGAGGCCATTCCTACAAAATCCAATGATCATAAAACTGTGATTAGATTTCCCAAGGAAAACATCCTCTATATATATGAAATTCATATGGCCATCATTAGTGATCATGGAACTCATTTCTGCAATCATCCTTTCACAACACTCAAGGAAAAGTATGTAATTTCTTACAATGTGTCCACTACTTACCACCCACAGACCAGTGGTCAAGCTGACTAAGCCAATTGAAAAATCCAAAAAATTCTTAATAAAACTTTTAATCCATCGAGGAAAGATTGGTTAAGAAAACTCTTAGATAGTCTTTGAGCCCATCAAATTGCATTTAAAACCATTTTAGGAATGTCCCCATATAGGTTGGTTTATGGAAAAGCATGCCATTTGACAACGGAAATTGAACATAAGGAATTCTGGGCAATTAAGAAAATGAATTATGAAATCTCATTGGCCGGAACAAAAAGGAAATTAGATCTCAATGATCTTGAGAAACTTAGGATGGTGGCTTATAAAAATTAAAGGTTTAGTAAAGAAAAAGTACAAGACTACCAATATCGAAACCTTAAAACCAAACACGTTGAACCGAGAAAACTTGTTCTTTTGTATAATTCTAAACATCACTTACTCCCGAGAAAATTGTGGACTAGATGGTCAGGTCCATACATAGTGCATAAGGTGTACCCTTATGGGGATGTTAAAATTCAAGATCCCACTAATGGTAAAACATTTAAAGTTAATGGTCATAGAGTCAAACCATTCATAGAACCATTGCAAAAACATGAAGTTGATGAAGAATTGTGTGTACCTAATTTAGATGACAGAAATAATTAATCGATTAGGGGTCCAATTCAAGCTAATGATGTTAAACAAAGAGTTACTAGGGAGGTAACCCATGGTTTTCACGTATCCAATCATTTTTTTTATTTTAATCAAATTTCTATTTCAAATAGGATTAGTGAATCATTTTGATATAATTTTTTTTCTACCTCAGACTCTTGACTTGATCTTTTCATATGAGTATGGATGGATATGAAAGGGGAGAACTGTATTCATCCGTGTCATGAGGTGTGATCCCTAAGTACCACCTTACCCAGAAATTAAAAAGAAGACACTATATAATTATTTGATTTAAAAAAAGGAAATCCATAAAAATGATGAGGCTTGGTATTAAATAAATTGTTGTGTTGTTTGTTTTGTATGTGTTGTTATTGTTTTTATGGTTTAGGGAATATTTTTGGGTGATACATTGTAACATCCCAAGAAAGTAATGAATAATAGATATTTTTATCTATGTCTATTAATGATTAAGATAGTGTTTTAGAGGCTTAAGATGAAAATAAATACAATCTTATGCATGGAATACTCTAATATTCTTAAAAGATTGTTTTACTTCCTTATGATGGAAAACCCTTTTTAAATCTATCTTTTGACAATTTTATAAACTATGTTTGTCAAAATAAACTTATTCGTTATGATTGTGACATAAAAATTTACTTTGTGTGAATTTTTGGTATTTTTCTGACAATGTTCATTTTTTAATGAATGGTGAAAAATACTGCATTTTTCATCAAAACTGCTTTTTAATCTAATTTATTTATATGATTAGATTATCTTTTGAATTGGTCTTAATGTGTAATATGAATATATTTTTACCATTTAATCCAATGGTGGTCATTGGAATCAATTTCACTTTGAAATTGGACTTAAACTAGTGTCAATCTTTTGATACTTATTGTTTCATAAAAACACGCTATTTGCTCTGACAGTGGGAATTAATTATTAAATTAATTAATGTGACTTATATGTTTTTAATTTTGTAAAATAGACTTCATTTTTTAATTCGTAATATCAAATATAGCTTAGGGTGAATTTTTGGTAATTTTCTGAAAAACTCCAATTTTTGATGAATAGTGAAACCACTAAGTGGTACTTATAAAGACTGATTTTCCGTTTAAATGAAATTTTTCCATCATTGTGTTTTTAATTTCAAAAATCCGACATACATGGTTGTCATTAAGAAGTAAAATGTGGTTCAATGAGATTATAATAATTTTTTGGTGAATAGTAACTTATTAAGTTCTTAATCGTGATTAGTGGTAATTAGGGTAGTTTAAGGTATAAATAATGCTTTAATAATATGAAATGACCTAGACACATGTCCCACCCTTATTGGTTGTGTCATGGCCGACCAAGAAAAGCCATGGGTCAACTTGGGGACCCCATGGAGACACTTTTGTTGGGAAATGACAAAACTAACTTTTTATTTAATGTAAAAGTAAAAATGACACAAACATAATATGTTTTACGAAAACAATTTTTACATGGGCTTATAAAGATCATATTTTTGATTATAAATAGTCATTGGAAAGATACAAATATTTCCTACATCATAGTATTTGTTTTATAATTTTAGACATTAAATAAATTAAATTATTTATGGCATAATAATGATGCAGCGATGACATCATTATTTGACAATTTAAATAAAATGGAAAGATAATGTAAAATCTATGAACTACACATGTCAAAAACCAATTGGATGAGTGGATGTCGAACCCTTATCACCTTATACACTAATTATATCAATGTGGGACCTTTTAAAACCGAAACACATTTTCAAATAAAGTAATATTTCTTTACTTTCCAAAAGTGCCCCTCCTCTCCTCTTATAAAAGGCCCCCACCTCTACCTCATTTCACACACTCCTCAAGCCTTTGTCTCGGCCAACCCCTGCCCATTTACTCTCTCCACATCCCTCTCCTCATCCTAGAGGATTCCCTTTGGGCAGAATCCTTTCAAAGGAAGCCTTTAGGCTCAAATCAAAAGGAGTTACACTTTTAAAGGAGATTAAAGAACGGTCGGGTCAAGTCGGATACGAGGTATGGGACTTCGTCTCAATCTCCTTTCATTGAGGCATATTTTATTTTATACCCAACTTTCTTTTATACGGTGTATAAACCCCTTTGACTTTTACGTTTATTCAAAAGGAATCTTTTTTATACGAAGCGTTTACTAAACGACAAAAGGGAATGTTTTTGTCGTACGTATGGGGCGACAATGACTTCTCCGCCGTCGTGACTGTTATTTGAGTTTCGGCTTCCTCTACAAGACATACCTTCATTTTAAAAGAAAAATAAATACCATGTTTTACTTTTCTTTTATTTTAGTATTGAAAATGGTTTTCATAATGTTTTTATCAATGTGTTGTATTGATATCTCGTGATTGAAATGTGGAAATTTTATGTTTCCTTTATGCATGTTTTATGTGATATGATTATGTTATGGTTCTTGGGCATTATTATGAAGACGGATTGTTCCGTGATAAACTAAGGGCGGGTGAGCCCGTTATAGCTCTCCAATGCATTGGGTAACGTGAAGGAGTGAAACGTTAAGGTTTCTCCGAAGTGATTTTAGGGAATATACTGTGATGGGTATTCTAAACATAACCAAGAGGGTTACTCCCTACGTAAGAATGTTATGAATGCCTCAAGTTACCTTTATGTCCTATGATTTCTATGATTTATTCATGATTTTATGAGGTATGTTAAAGTGCCTATGTTTTATGGGTAATGTATGATTTCATTGTTATGTATATATGTACCCATGTTTCCTTTCCATGTTATTATAACCCATACTGAGCTTTTTATACTCATCCCAAGTTTTTTTGAAATGTTTTTCACAAGTCAAGGGAAAGGTACATGATATGATGATAGTGTCAAGGAAGTGTCAAGAAATAATCCATGTTTTATTTTAAATGTGTTTCCATTGATGGTAATGAAGAATACTATCTTTATGTAACCACTTTGTTTATATGTGGAATGTAATGCAAGTTTTATGATCTAATTCTCTAAAACTCTAAACCCGAAAAGATCCTCAATGTGTAATATTGTAATAACTCAAGATTTAAGTAAGGTTTAAGGCTGGGGCCTTATAGTTGGTATCAGAGGTCGGTTTAGATAACTTTAAGAGTTAGAATTCTATTAAATGATTATCCAATTTTTTTTTGAAATGATATAGCATTTAAAGATTACCATGTTGCTTTATCTAAGACATGTTTGTTCAGAATGGTTTTCCGCAGAGGAAACAGGGAAGTAGTGTTAGGAAGGCATACAGAAGGAAATAACCTTCCGAATCAGCATCCAGAAATGGTCGGAATTGGAACTGAACAGTTTGTTGCAGTAATGGCGCAGTTGAATCAAGCGATAAATGGTGGTGGTATCCATACACAAGATCAGCTAGACCAATCGCAGAGGAACATGTCAGTGGTGGAACATTTCATGAGGCAACATCCACCATCATTCAGAGGATCATCTGACCCTGTGCTAGCTGAAGGGTGGACTAAAGCACTGGAGAAGATTTTTGATGTAATGGGGTGTTCAGACAATCAAAAGGTTAGTCTTTCTATTTACCGTTTGGAGGGTGAAGCAGATCAGTGGTGGTCTATGGTTAAAAATATCAGGGACGCCGATGAGATTGATGCTCTTGACTGGGATGAATTCAAAGGTATGTTTCTTGAGAAGTATTTTCCTAAGGCTGTTCGACTTAGGATGGAAAAGCAATTCTTGGAATTGAGGCAAGAGGAAGACTCAGTGGCTGCCTATGAAGAAAGGTTCACTCGATTGTCAAGGTATGCTCCAAATTTTATTCGAGACCTTGATAGTAAAATCAATCATTTTTACTCAGGATTAAAGCCAAAATATCAAAGGGCATTAGATTCTCGTGATTTTAAAAGTTATGAAAAGCTTGTTCGATGTGCTGAGAAGGTGGAAATGGAGTTTGCCGATGACCAAGTATTCTATAACAACCAGCAGAAGAAGAGACCGAGGTGGCAGGAGAAAGGTAAGAATTCTTCAAAAAAGTCTGATGGTAAGAGAACTAAGTTTCCAGTTTGTGATAAATGTGGCAAAAGGCATGCTGGGGAATGTCTTCTGAATTCTGGAAAGTGCTACCGATGTGGTAAGATGGGACATAAGGCTCGTGATTGCACTGAAAAGGATCAAGGTGAAGGTAAGAACAAATTTGATTTACAGTTAGTGAAATGTTATAAGTGCAATGAGATGGGTCACTATGAAAACGAGTGTCCGACAAAGAGCTTGAGTGATGGGAAGCAGTTAGAATACAAGCAGAAAGGGGTGGTGAAATCCTTTGCAACTACTTCAGCAGATGTCGGGCCATCAAATGAAGGTGTATCAGGTACTTTGTTTGTTTTTTCAGATTATGCCAGTGTGTTGTTTGATTCGGGGTCTACACATTCTTTCATCTCTGAAACCTTTTCTAGTAAAATGGGAATACCATCTCAAGAAATGACTCCTGAACTTTTGGTAAAAACACCCGGGGGAAATGTTGAGGAAAAAAGAATTTATAAGAATCTTCCTATCCTTATCTGTGGAAAGAACCTACTTGCAAACCTTATTGTTCTACCTCTAGTAGAGTTTGATGTTATCCTGGGTATGGATTGGCTCTCTATTTACCATGATAAGATTGACTGTAGAGCTAAAGAATTTTCTTTTCAGAAAGACTTTCAGTTTGTTTAAAGTAATGAACCCTTACTTTTGATAACATATCAAGAGGCTGAGAAACTTGTAAAATATGGAAATTAATGTTACCTTGCACACGTCATTGAAAATAAAGGAACTGTTCAGATTAATGATGTGCCAGTGGTAAATGAGTATCCTGATGTTTTTCCTGATGAGTTGCCTGGAATAATACCAGATCGGGAAGTTGAGTTTACTGTTGACTTAGTTCCTGATGCTAAGCCAATTTCAAAACCCCCTTATCGAATGGCAGAAATTGAACTTTTAGAGTTGAAGGAGCAATTGCAAGATTTATTAGAGAAAGGTTTCATTATACCTAGCACATCACCATGGGGTGCTCCTATTTTATTTGTTAAAAAGAAAGATGGTTCTATGAGACTTTGCATTGATTATAGAGCCTTGAATAATATCACTGTTAAGAACAAATATCCTTTGCCTCATATCGATGATTTGTTTGATCAGCTCCAGGGAGCTCAGTTTTTTTCAAAGATTGACTTGAGATTGGGGTACCATCAGCTGAAGGTAAAGGAGGCAGATATTCCGAAGACCGCGTTCCGTACGAGATATGGCCATTATGAATTTGTAGTAATGCCTTTTGGGCTAACCAATTCACCTGCTGTATTCATGGATTTAATGAATATAATTTTCCATGAGTTCTTGGATAAGTTTGTGCTGGTTTTCATTGATGATATTTTGGTGTTTTCTAAAATTA
This sequence comes from Viscum album, assembly GCA_963277665.1. NCBI lineage: Eukaryota > Viridiplantae > Streptophyta > Magnoliopsida > Santalales > Viscaceae > Viscum > Viscum album. Next base: position 463,776,795 of record OY728122.1, on the reverse strand, counting down.
AAGAGGAGCATGAAAGGCATTTAAGGGTTATCTTGAAAACCTTAAAAGAAAAGAGACTGTATGGGAAATTCAGCAAGTGTGAGTTTTGGTTGCAACAAATTTCTTTCCTTGGTCACATTGTTTCTAAAGATGGAATAACTGTTGATACTGCAAAAACAAAAGTTGTGGAAGAATGGCCAAGACCCACAAATGTAACCGAGATTCGTAGCTTCGTTGGTTTCGCGGGCTATTACCGAAGGTTTGTTAGAAATTTTTCACGGTTATCTAGTCCAATGACTAAGCTAACTCGGAAGGGTGTTAAGTTTATCTGGACAAAAGAATGTGATGATTGTTTTCAGGAATTGAAAAGAAGATTGGTGAATGCTCCAGTTTTGGCACTACCTTCCAGGAATTGTGAGTTTGTTATATACAGTAATGCTTCATTGAAAGGAATTGGTTGTGTCCTAATGCAGAATGATCAGGTAATTGCTTATGATTCACGACAGTTGAAAACTCATGAGGTAAATTACCCTACACATGATTTGTAATTAGCTACTGTTGTTTTTGCTTTAAAAATTTGGAGGCATCATTTGTATGGAGTAAAGTGTGAAATATATACCGATCACAAAAGTTTAAAGTATATATTCACTCAGAAAGAGTTAAACATGAGACAGAGGAGATGGCTAGAATTAATCAAGGATTATGATTGTACAATTCATTACCATCCGGGAAAAGCAAATAAAGTGGCTGATGCTTTGAGTCGAAAAAGTAATGCTTCATTTACAATGTTGCATTTGGAACGTGATCCTTTGGTTAAGGATTTGATGAAATTTGGCATAGAAGTTGTTGGTGTAGGAATTCCTTCTGTTTTGTTTCAGGTATCAGTGAGATCATCTCTATCAGATAGAATCAAGCAAGCACAGAAGCAAGATAGTGAGTTGCAGAAAAAGGTAGAGCTAGTTCAGAAAGGTAAGTTGCCTGAATTCAACATTGATAATGATTGCGTTTTGAGATTTGGGAAGAGTTTGTGTGTTCCTTGTGATTCACAGTTGAAGAGAGATTTGTTATGTGAAGCTCATAGTTCTCCGTTTTCAGTTCATCCGGGCAGTACTAAGATGTATAGAGATCTGCGGGAGTATTACTGGTGGGATGGAATGAAAAGAGACATTGCTGATTTTACTGTAAAGTGTTTGACATGTCAACAGGTTAAAGCAGAGTGGCAGTTAGCGAAAGGGATGCTTCAGCCTTTACCAGTTCCAGAGTGGAAATGGGAGAATATATCCATGGACTTTGTTGTTGGATTACCAAAGACATCTCGAGGTAATAATGCAATCTGGGTTATTTTTGATCGCTTGACCAAATCTACTCATTTCCTTGATATACGAGATACTTTCTCTCTTGATCAACTTTCCCGTTTGTATCATAAAAAGATAGTCAGGTTACATGGAGTTCCTCTCTCCATTGTCTCAGATCGTGATC